>CM046838.1:21818710-22482527 GCA_025618425.1 Heliocidaris tuberculata
TATGCAATTTACCCAGGAAAATTTTCAATTGAGCACTGCGTTTGAGGGATAGAGATCCGAATTTTGAACATTGATAAATGGTTTTCTATTCACTTCCTTCTCAAATGGGGCTCAAAATTAATGGAAACCATTAAGAAATAGTCGAGGAATTTAGGAAGACAACCGAAAGTTGACATTTATTTGAAGTGTTGAACTTTGCAAAAGCGATTTTATATAATTAATCCTAAAAATTGGGGCTCGATATTTAACAAGAGGATGATGAAATTTACATGATAGCGAGCAAAGCAACGAGAATTATTCATCGACCATGAGTCCTTCAAAAACACTATAATCATCCTATACTGGGGAATGAATTAACGAGATCCTGGAGCGGCATTATACGAGGAAACAAAGCGACCGAGCTTCAGAAAATTTTTTGCATTTCAAACCCTTCAAAAAAAAAAGTATATCTGATGCATTTAACCTGCGGATTGGGGGCGTACAATCCAGAAAGATTGCAATTTTTCCTCATTTTCTCCTCCTTTTCTTGATCTCTTTAACGTTTGTAGCCCCCCCCCCCCCTTCAAGTGTCGCCCGAGGCACGTGCGCCCCTGTCCCCTGTATAATACATCACTGATATTATTACGTTGTATACATTGCATTGTATCGCTAAGTCCTTTGCAAAGCCAAAATTTCGGCGGGGGGGGGGGGGGGGGGGGTGCAGACCCTGAAATCAACGTTGCCTGCCAAATGATATAACATTGATTGTTGTAGGTCATTCTGAAAACCAGTGCACCAGGGTTGGCACGATTGACATCAACTTTCATTCGCCGTGATTTTTTAAAAGAAAATCACCAATTTCGGGGAAAAAAAGGAGAAAATTCGCTGTTAATTCTATTAATCAATGTTTATTTATTTTTTTTTCATTTTTTGGCTGAAAAACTCAACAAAGTGAGAGTTTATGTATTTATTTTGTACAGGAACACCATTAATGGCTATAAATCGATTTAAATCAAGTAAATCCATTTTTTTTTCAACGCTGCAATATACACAATTTGCATTATAATTGTATTACATGTACGTGGAATAAGGAAAGAAATCCTCTCATATCAACAAAGATGTAAGAAAGATCACTTATTCTGTCCAGTCCATTCGAAGAATCAGACATTGCTTGAATGAAGTTACTTTAAGACAATTATATCATACCCTAATCCTACCCCACATCGACTACTGCAGCACGGTTTGGGCATCTTAACCGAAGAAAAACTTATCAAAACTTCAAAGATGTCAAAATAAATACGACCGCCTCATATTAAATGCCGATTATTATACCCCAACAGTTAAATTACTAGATACTCTTAAGTGGCAGTCTGTCGAAACAAATTTCAACTTCCAATATTGTGTTTTGATTTATGAATTATTACATGGTTTGTCCTCTCCATATCTCACTAGACTCGTTTCTTACCGCAACACTATTTACCTCAATCGTCATGTTTTAACTAACCAACTATACCTACCAAAACCCAAAACTGAACATAAAAAACGCTTTTTCTCATACGTTGCAACTAAAACTCTGTAATTCCTTACCGTTGTACATTCAAACATCCCCTTCTCTCCCAACTTTCAAAAAACGCCTTAGACAATACCATGTACTTCTATGTACTTCTTTCTTTGAACCTGTTCTTTGTATTTTTTGTTTGTTTTGTTTGTTTGTTGTCGTTTTTTATTATCATTTGCTATGTTCCTTTCAACGTTATGTTACTATCATTGATCCAATGTTATATTGTATTTGCATATTTATTTATTTTCTATTTTCTGTCAAATGTTATGCTACTATCATTTACCATATCATTTTTATGTTGCATTTGTTTTACTTGTTTTGTAGCAGGGCTCCCTTGTAAAGCAGGCCCTCTGTGGCTCTGAATGGGACCATCCTGCTTTTTATAAAGGAAGCGTGAATAAATAAATAAATAAATAAATAAATTCATAACATTACAAAATGTGTTGTAATAATTGTTTGTGCGAGAATGCGAAGCAAGATTGTTGTTTTTTAGGTTCCAAACTTTAAAAGCCTTTTCCCTATTAGTGCTCTCGGCAAAAAAAAAGAAAGAAAGAAAGAAAAAAAGAAATCCGCCCCATCCCTATATCCCTTTCCCATAGTTACACGATATTGCGAGGGAGCAAAGCGACCGAGAGGTAATTTTATTTGCATTTTTAAGCCTAAAAAAGCAATTTCTTAAGCATAAGACTTACAAAAATAATTTGCAAGCGAGCACAGGATCTACCGATACAGTTTCGAGTTTTTAACATTGATAAAAACGGTCTTCTAATACCCACTTCTTCCTCAATGGGGCGCAATTAACGAAAATTCAGGACGCAGTCGAGGAATTTAGCTATGCAACATAAAGTTAAAATTTCTTTCAAATGGTAAACATTTGAAAATACTATCTTGTACACTTATTCTATACTGTATTGGGGCGCAATATAAAAAAGAGACTAATAAATAATAATAGAGAAAAAACAGTGAGAACAACATTTTTCTTCCTTTTTGAACCTTTTAAAAATGCTATTTATATGGCGGCTTATGGCCAATATTGGAGTGTGAAAAATAAAGCAGTACATGCAAGGGAGCAAAGCGACCTAGCTTTAGAAAATTTTCGCATTTTGAACCTAAGAAAATTTCCATTTCTAATGCACTTTACCCTATGGATTTGGGGCGAATATTTCTTAAGCCTAAGTTCTTCCCTTTCTCTCTTTTGTGTTTTTGCGCCCTGCTTTAACTATACCCCTGGGATGCTGCAGCACCCCTGCACCCCTGGCTTCCAGGGGCCTGTGAAAACCCAATGTTTCAATGAGAAATACAAAATCATGCATTCAGAAGGTCTACCGCATGAATGCACGAAAGAAAATCAAACAGTCCTTGAAATATGTCAGTATTAGTTGAATAATAGTGCGAAATCAATCATGAACGATAGAGGCAACACTGGCACGGTACCCAATGAGCACCAATAGATCGTTACCTTGGAAGCCCTTGCGAGACAGTAAAGTGATATTCTTTTTTTTTTCTTTTCATTTTTGGGGTAATAATTTCCTCATTCCTTTCTTGCTGAAGCCTTGCATATCAATTGTGAATCGTTCAGGCATTTGACCATATCATGGAAATTTAATTATTGTGTGCAGCGATCATAACATTGCACCTCAAACATCAGTTGTAAATTCTGCACAAAATAATTGTTCAGTATCTGCTTTGAATTGAGGGTGACACTGCTGGTATCAACTGCATTTTGATCTCTTCAGTATTCAAGGTGTTTTGAACATTTTGGTGAGAAAGTTTTTCATTTTGTTTTTGACTTATCAATTCCTTCCTCAGTTATCAAAGAACTATGTTTCTATCTTTCTTCAATCTTTCTCATTTTTTTTTTTTTGCATAAAATAAATATTTCATTCCCCTCTGTCTCACCGTCCTTGCCCATCATTGCTTTCATTTAATACTTCCTCGTTACTTACTCTACCCTATTTTCTTTGGTTATTTAATGCAATAAAACAATGTCTAAATAATGTGATATAATTTGTATATGTGTGGTAATATACATCGCCAGTTTAGTAGTAAATTTAGTGTATTCATTACAAAAGGAACACACAATTTATATCCTTATGTTCAAATCTCGTCGTCAAAATCCCCCGGTTCCAAGTTTGGGCTGATGCAACAAAATGAAGATCAAAGCGACATGTCTGTGTAACTTTTAATAATCTAAAGTCCCTTCAAACATTGAATGTTTATTTGGGCTTTAAATATTTGTGTTTAAAGTCATTCATTGGCCCGAATTCACAAAGGGGGTTTGGTTTAAACCATGGTTTAAACCCCCTCCTGGGTTTTTTAAGCGTACTTGCGCACTGAATCCGATCCAATCATATATTTTCTTTGAGCGCGCGCATGGACAATGTGCGCTTATTTACGCTTATTTTAGTACGCTTACGGAGGTTTAAACCTTAGCCATGGTTTAAACCTCCTTTGTGAATTCGGGCCATTGTGTCTTAGCTTTCACTGGACCGTAATTCAGTTCATATAAGGCTAAATACTCTGTAGATTTGTCAGTTGCACCATCTCACCTGCATAAGGTATTATCTCGAATAGCACATGAAGTCAACGATTCACTAATTTCAAATACTAATGAAAAGTAGGTAAGGATACACGTGTTGATGATTATTAAAGTAATTGGCACTGGACTTTCATGATAGAGATGGCATCCCAAATAATCTTTTTCCACTGTGAATGACTCGATGATGAAGGGATGCAGAGGAAACCAATTTTGTGCCAGTACAACAAGGAGAGTATCATTACTTTTGCTTGTAATAAGTATTTTTTTGGAAGTTTTAGTTGATATTTCCACTTTTGTATCTAAAAGGCGAAAAAAATCCATGATAAAAAAAACCCCTTAGCATTAATTTTTAAAGGAAAAAAGATTGGTCGTCGGGAATGATGTAAATTTTGAGGAATGGTGAAAATAAAACTAAAAAGATATAAACTACGTTTTTGATGCCGACAATAAATTAAAATACCAAAACAAAAGAAATTCCCTTTTTTCCTTTTTTTATTATAAGAATCTAGATCTGGCGAAATGAATAAAATGATACAAGGTGGAATTAAAATTCCGTAAAAAAATTGCTGCTGATTTAGACTAGAGTTCTGAGTTCAGATTAAAGTTCAAGATCTAAAAGAAATGCTGGCTGCAAGTGACTTACGCGAGAAGACTTGGTGATGTCATTGAATGAAAAGATGTATCATGTAGTCTAAAGCTCGAAAAAGTTTAATGAAGTGCAATAATGCTGAATCGACGACGGTTGGTGAAAAGGCTACAAAACTTAAAAGCTCGATGTTGCTGTCGAATGGCGATGAAAGTTCGATGACGCTGTATTCGAAGTCGAAGTGACGAAGTGGGTAAAGTTCAGTTCGATGACGAAATAAATGCTGGTGTAGGGATGATAAATTGATCTAGTGGCTGATAATGCAGAAACGTAACATTAAGTCTAAGATGAAAAAGGCTACAAAAGTTCGATGTTGGTGTCGATGGCGATGAAGGTTCGATGACGAAATAAACGCTGATAATAGAGATGCTAAATTGTTCTAGTGGCTGATAATGCAGAAACGTAAGTCTAAGATGAAAAGGTTACAAAAGTCGATGTTGATGTCGATGGCGATGAAAGTTCGATGACGTTGAATTTGCAGTGACGAAATTAGACCAGTAAAGTTCAGTTCGATGACGAAATAAACGCTGATAAAAATCTAGGGATGTTAAATCGTTCTAGCAGCTGATAATGTAGAGACGTAATAATGGCTCGAATGCAGATAGAATCTAGGCCAGAAATTCGATCCCGAATTAAGATATATAAAATTCCTTATAAATCCAATAAGGCGATAGATAAATCGATCGTGGGAGTAACGGAAAAACTGAAAGGTCCGCACTCTCCGGTGGTTAAGAGGCGACTGACTAAAGTTCCCTAACAAGCTTGACTTCTACCCAATCAAATTGTTCTAATACGCACCAATAAGAACACTATAAAACTGACCAATCACGGCTAATCCCTTAAGAAGAGAAAAAATGTCCCAGTAGGACAAAATTGTGCTAAAATAGAGACCAAAAATCTATTTACACAAGAAATTGGATTACCACCAAAAATATCTACAATAAGATTAAGAACAAATAATAAAAATTCTTTATACACATTAGAATACTTTCCAATGCAATGAAATGATCATTGAATAAAAAGCATAAAATTATAACAAAAACTGATTAAAAACACCAAGGAATCGTATCGCTAATGCACAAGCCAAAGAAAAAAGCAGGATACGCGCATCCGTTATGACGCACTAGGCGAAAACAAAAGGGCGTGACCAAAAACGCACGTGGACCTCCACGGTCGACGCGTGCCAGCAAAGCACGTGCCCGTGGGAAAAATTTAATGTTTACAAACAAGGTGGCTGCTGCCGCGAAACGATTCCCTGGGGAAAATGATACGCACTTTCTGAAAAAGTTCATTAGACGAAAAAAAATTGATTAAAAATACCAGATGAAGTAGAGCTGCTACACTAACCCCCCCGTAGACCCGAGCTGCGTAAGCTCCGAGGGGCGAAAAATACACATAATGCAATATATACAGCAATTTCACTGAATTAAAAACTGCAATCTCGCATATCTTCCAAATATCTCTATATTATAAGCTATAACAAACCCGAAATATGCCATGCTGAAAAAAGCACTATTTGAAAGAAACAAAGAATCCGCGCAGCAATTGTCAATCCCCCAATTTAAGTGAAGGCTATTTGCCAAACGATGAAATGTATACGGTAGAGAAAACGTGACATACCTAGCCAATTTCCCTTGAAAATATGCACAAATATGCACAAATTCCAAACAAAACCTGACATAGTAAATAGTACATATACGTAGCTCGTCAGCAGGCACATTCTGCACATAATGCAGTTCATATTTACAAGCACAATATCATTTTATATAAAAAAAATCACAATAGTCTACATTCATAATAGGCAATAGCCAGTAGGATTTATGTGTGTATAATACCTGACAGCGTGTGACTAAATTAAAGGAATTGGAAATTCCGGTGTCAAGACCTAATTCATGACAAATCTATAAAGTTACAAGAGCAAAATGCAAAATTCCAACACCCTGAACGAGTGTAAGTCCAGGCCCAAAATAAGCCTAAATGTATCGATGACATATAGAGAAAATGAGCCCGTTTAACGAACAAAATACATTATGTACAATATACAATCACCACTAAACACCGCTGTACCTTGCGACATATTCAATAACTTGGACAAAACGCTTAGGCCAGTGGACATGGCGTCCTGAGCGTGTGATGCGAACGGGGCCAGGGGACGAAAACTCGCTTGGAGGAGCGCTCCCAGCAGGGCGCGAGGGAGGGGGACGGGGAGGCGTCTGCGAAGGGGGAATCTTGCTATCATTCCCCAGCTGCTTAGCTGCTGCAGTCTTAGGCACCGGCTGCACTTGCAAAGCACTGTCAAGAAATGCAGGCTTAAGACGATCAATGCTAACGGTAGCAGGCTTATCACTCTTACTGATAACAAAGTACTTAGGGGTACGCCGCAGTACTTTGTAGGGGCCCGAATAGGGGGTTTGCAATGGTTTGGAAACCGAGTCATGACGGAGGAAAACATGAGTACATGTATCCAAGGACTGATGGACAAAACCAGAGCGTGCCTGCGGGCGCGTCCCGTTGGGAGAGAGAGCGCTCATGTGCCGCCTGAGGCGCTGCACATAATCAGCGGGGTCAGCCCCCTGCTGTGGGGCGGGCACCAGCAGCTGCCCGGGTAAACGGAGAGCAGTCCCGTAGACGAGCTCTGACGAGGAGCACCCCAGGTCCTCCTTGACGGAAGCGCGAATGCCCAGCAAAACTAAGGGCAAAAGCTCTCGCCAACGACTGGGGTCCGGCTGGGCCTTTAATGAGGCCTTGAGTTGCCGGTGAAAACGCTCTACCATACCGTTGGCCTGAGGATGATAGGCCGTGGTGGAGATTGAACGGCTGCCAAGAAGGTTAGTTAAAGCCGTGAACAAAGCGGATTGGAATTGGGGGCCGCGATCATGAGTGATAGTAGACGGCGTGCCAAAGCGGGAGACCCAATGCTCAACGAGAGCTGCGGCGACAGTCTCCGCAGTAGCGTCGGGGGTAGGGATGGCCTCGGGCCATCTAGTAAATCTGTCAACACAAGTCAATAAATACACACAGCCTTTCGAAGGGGGCAAAGGACCTACCAAATCTATGTGTACGTGTGCGAAACGGGCATCTGGGTTAGCAAAAGTGCCAAGAGGTGCATGAACATGACGCTGCACTTTGGCGCGCTGACAATGTAAACATGTACGGGCCCACCCCCGGACATCTCTGTTTATACCGGGCCATACGAAACGAGAAGTCACCATCTTTTGCGAAGCCCTAATCCCGGGGTGTGACAAATTATGCAAAGCATCAAACACATCGCGGCGGTGCTTGGACGGTACAAATGGGCGCGGGCAGCCGGTAGTCATGTCACACCAAATGTAAGCATCTCCCTCGGGAAGGAGAATTTTCACAAAGTCAAGTGAGGAAGTGTCATTTAGCAATGAAGCTAATTCCTCGTCTTGCTGCTGGTCTGCGGCTATGCTGCGCTGGTCTACGGACGAAGTAGCCCGAATTGACGCTACATCTGTGCGAGATAATGCATCAGCAACAGTATTGTCACGACCCTGAATATGACGAATATCAGACGTGAACTGCGATACATAATCAAGATGTCTAGCCTCCCGCGGGGAGTGACGATCAGGGCACGAATTCAATGCGAAAGTGAGCGGCTTGTGGTCGGTGAAAATACAAAAATCGCGCCCTTCTAGAAAATGTCTGAAATGCTTGATAGCGAGGTAGATGGCAAGTAACTCGCGTCCAAAAGTGCTGTAGCGCGATTCTGAGGGCTTCAGCCGACGAGAAAAGAAAGCTACAGGGCGCCAAACTCCCTGTGAGAGTTGTTGCAACACCCCACCCACAGCGGCATCTGAGGCGTCTACCGCCAGGCTGGTCGGTAGATCAGACGATGGGTGAGTGAGCAAAGTAGCATTAGCAAGAGCGTTCTTCATGTCAGTGAAAGCGGTTTCACCCTCCGGAGTCCATATTAAGGGCTTACGGGAACGCTTGGGCTTACTGCGCAACATGTCGGTGAGAGGAGCAAGCAATGCCGCACAGCTGGGCAAGAAACGTCGATAAAAATTGACGAGGCCCAGGAAGCCACGGAGCTGACGCAATGTGGAAGGCTTGGGAAAATTGCGAACCGCAGTGACTTTCTCTTCGAGAGGGGCAATGCCCCGATCGCTAACGTGGTGCCCGAGAAAGTCTAGGGATGTCGCGCCAAACTGGCATTTCGCGGGATTGATCACAACACCAAACTCGGATAATCGCGCGAAAAGCTGGCGAAGATGAACTTTATGTTGCTTGTCATCTTCGCTTGCGACGAGGAGATCGTCTATGTAAGCGTAGACGAAAGGCAAATCGCGTACCACCATGTCGATAAAACGCTGAAAAGTCTGAGCCGCATTCCGCAACCCAAAGGGCATACGGGCGAAATGAAATAGGCCAAACGGCGTTGTAATTGCAGTCTTATGCACATCTTCCGGATGTACAGGAATCTGGTGATAAGCGCGCACTAGATCTATCTTTGAGAAAACATGCTTACCATGCAGCTGTATTGCAAAATCATGCAAATGAGGAATAGGGTACCGGTCAGGCACAGTTACTCGATTCAACGCGCGGTAGTCCCCGCACGGCCTCCAGTCCCCCGACTTCTTGGGGACCATGTGTAAAGGCGAGGACCAACTGCTATCCGAGGCCTCCACTATGCCTAACTCTAACAGATGGACAAACTCATCTTTAGCGACGCGTAGCTTGTCCGGAGCCAAACGCCTGGGACGCGCAAACACCGGGGGCCCCTGAGTGACTATGCGGTGAGTCACATCATGCTTGACGGGGCAATCTTTGTAGATAGGCTGAGCGATTTCGGGAAAATCAGCAAGAATTTTGTCATACCCAGAATCAGGGAGATGACCGTGTGGAAAAGTGAGGCCTAGAGAAATCTCGTTTGACGCCTCACCTATAACCGACAAACTCGTGATGGAATCTCGAAGTTGATACGCGCGGAGATCCACCAAGAGTCCATAATGGTGCAAAAAATCAGCGCCCATAATTGGCTGCGCAACATCAGCTAACACAAAAATCCAAGGAAAAGCGCGGCGCAAGCCTAAACGAAGGGTCAGTGAACGCTGACCGAAGGTTCGGATGAGCGTTTTATTTGCTGCTTGCAAAACGAACGAAGACACGTGCTTCTTTTCCGCCCTTGTCGGAGGCAAAACGCTGACTGCGGCGCCGGTATCGACAAGAAATCTAGTGCCTGTGACTTGGTCAGTAACATAAAACAAACGACCTACACTAGCTTGACCAACGGGCACGGCCGCCGAGACCCGCTGGTCTATGCGTTTCCCGAAACCGAGCCCGAGATTTGTTCGAAAGAACATGGCGGCCTACACTTGTGCGCATTCTTGCCGAAGGATAGATGGTACCAGCACATATCTGTTCCTGATTCTGCCCCGGCGGCGGGGGTGCTGTCGTTGCTCGGTGCTGGCGGCGGGTTAGCCTGGCTTCCGCCTGCGGCCCGCCGGCGGACACTGGGGCTGCGACTACGCTCGCGAATCTGCCCCTGCAGGGAACGCACTTGCTTAGCAAGGCGGGCTATCTCAGCCTTCAAGTCTGAAATAGCTGATTCAATCACTGGGCTAGAAGTAGACGCGACAGGGGGCGGCACTTGCGTACTCTGAACCGCTGGCATGGGCACCTCCATGACGCGGTCCGCTAGCTCTGCCACTTGTTCATCTGATAGCGCGCTGCTAATTACAAAACAAAACAACCACAGAAATTCAATTATTGTGTACAGTCAGCGATCATAACCTTACAGCTCAAACATCAGTTGTAAATTCTGCACAAAATAATAGTTCAGTATCTGCTTTGATGGTGACACTGCTGGCATCAACTGCATTTTGGTCTCTTCAATATTCAAGGTGTTTGAACATTTTGGTGAGAAAGTATTTTATTTTGTTTTTTGACTTATCTATTCCTCAGTCATCTTTAAAGGAATCAAAGAACTATGTTTCTATCTTTTTTAATTTTTCTTTCTCATTAAAAAAAAATCTCTCATTCCCCTCTCTCTCACCGTCCGTCATTGCCCATCATTTTTATATATAGGATGGCCCTTTATATGAAAAAATTGGCACCTAAAGCATTTATCTGATTTTTAATTTTTTTAATGCTACATGATATTTCAATTTATCAAACTAAATTTGATTACATCAACTTTGAAGGGGAAAGACCCTGAGAGAGCAATTGTTTTAAGAAATGTGCACAACGGGCCCCAGGGCCCAAATTTTTGTTGGCCCCATATCCAGAATTATTCGATATTCGACATTAAAAAAAATCTACCTACATGCCAAATTTCATGCTTTTATGAAAAAGTGCACAATTCCATCGATTTTCTGCACCAATCTGCTGGACTATCAAGGTAGTTTGAGCTGATGTTGGAGTGGATAACCCTATTGAAAACTATCAAAAAATACCAGCTGCAAACCCACATGCCTGACAGAGCAAGAGTCCTAGCTAAACCATTTACTTGATAACCTTTTACTTGTAGTCCAAGTAAAGGGTTGGTCACAACCGGTCGTGCACCTCCTTGCGTGTGGTCTGCGATGGATTTCGCGGAAAATCTTTGCGTCGCACGCACGTTTTTTTCCAAGCACGCCAAAGCGCGCAGGCAACGCAAGGAGGCTGTTGGACATGTCCAACAAACTCTGTGTGTGGCTACGTGTTTCAATGAACGAAGGTGACACGCGCAGCCACCGTACTTCTTGCATGGGCTTCTTGTGAACATCGCACGGACTCCTTGCGGAGGTCTCACGAAGCCCGTTGCTACGTACGGAGCCGTAACATATCGCGCGTCAGTTGCACGGTACCTGTACGGGGGTTGTACGTTCGCCTCAAGAGTTGGTGCAGGTAAGAGGGGGTATGTTTATTATAATGAGGGTGCAAGACGCGCAAGAAGAGAAGCAGAGAGATGCACGGCCAGTATTTGCTAGGCCTTTACTAGTTTTATAGATACAGCCCATTGGGATAACCCTACATGCTAATTAATACATTTTCAAACATCATCTTCAAAACTTTTACCATCTTTACGTGGTTCTAGATACTGCTTCAACTTCATAATTTGCAGTTGTGTGTAATGGTTTGATGAAACATGTGCGAGCGAGCGAGGGGAACGAGAAAAAAAATTTAAGACTTTTTTTCAAATGCTGAAGGTCTCGGATAACGTTATTTACAAGGATATAATGACAATGATAAAAGCGAATTCATTCTAGGGCTGTTTTTAAATAATTCGTACATCAACCCTATGTTTTTTTAAATCATTTTCTCAGCAATAATTTTCAATGCATTTGTGTGGTCGCATTGCAACCGATCACATAACCAAGCTTGATTGGGTTTTTAAGCACAATGTCGTAAAAAACAAGGGCAATCCTTTAAGGTTGGATCGATGTTAACATAATTGTTTTACGCGATCTGCTTGTTTTCATAATGAAATTAAGCTATAAGTGCGGTCGAGCGTAGTGAGCGAGCTATGGGGAAATTTTCAGAAATTATTTCCCTTTATTCCTTTAGATTATGGGCACATTCGAGCAAACGCAATATGATTTTTTAAAAAAAATTTTTTGCTTCTGGAGGGAGGGACATTGTGCCTGACCTGCCCCCAGCTCCAATTTGCTACAATGTAGTTGTAATAATAGGGGTACCTGTTACGCCATAAGGCCGCACCGGTTCTTTTAAGGTTTTTTTTTTTTTTTTTTTTTTTTTTAAAGCAACAATGGGAAATATAGGTGAAAGGAGGGGTGACACGACATTTGCTCCTGCAACATTTTCTCCGCCGTCCGTATCTCGAAAGGTCATGATTTGTTTTTTTGTTCTGGACAATGTGAAGATTAGGATTAGGGTTAGGGTTAAGGTTAGGTTTAGGTTTAGGATTAACATGGCAAAGTTAGATTGGAGCAATTGTCACAGTAGCAAATGTCATGGGACCTAAAGGAGGCACTCATGAAAAGGGGAAAAGGCACTTATTAGAGAGGAAAAGCGGTACTTATTAGAAGTAAATAGGCACCTATCAGATTTGACAAAGGGGGCACTTATCAGGTGGAGAAAGGGCACTTATCGGAGCTGAAAAGGGGCACTAATCAAAGAGAGAAAGGGGCATTTTTTAGAAATAAAAAGGGGAACTTTTGGATGCTTGAAAAAGTGGGGGCACTGTGCCCCATGCCCCCCGGAGCACCGCCTCTGTATTCATCACAATAGAATATAAAGGAGCACACGATTGATATGTTATGTTCAAATTTATATCCATTTAATTTTCGGATGATATCATTAACAGTATCCATTAGGTCCATATTGTTCAATATTATACGAATGTCATGATCTCCAGTTGTAATGACATGAAGATCAGACAGTTTGTTCATCATCATTGTTAGTAATAACATTTCTGTTAGTAGCCAATTAAGTGAATGCATGCGTTGTATTTTAAAACACAGTCATTCTATAAAATGAAAATAAAAAACATGATTAACTGAGATTGAGAGATAAAAATATAATAGGTTAAAAGCAAAACCCATACTTAGAACGTGAGAAATTGCACGATTATACGAATGTCATGATCTCCAGTTGTAATGACATGAAGATCAGACAGTTTGTTCATCATCATTGTTAGTAATAACATTTCTGTTAGTAGCCAATTAAGTAAATGCATGCGTTGTATTTTAAAACACAATCATTCTATAAAATAAAAAGTGATAAAACCATGATTAACTGAGATTGAGAGATAAAAATATAATAGGTTAAAAGCAAAACCCATACTTAGAACGTGCGAAACTACAGGGCAAACGATTTTAAGCCAATCCTTATGAAAGACACGTGGATGATAAATACTGTAACAGATGTAGGGACCGTGGGTTACGATTCCGGGGGGGGGGGGGGGTGACAGGGAGGGACGGCGGCTGCCCTTCAAATTTGAAATAAAATACATGTAATACAAAATGAAATATCTTGTGGAGGGAATTGTTTTCCTCTCCCTCCCAATCCTTAGGACGACTTGACTGTTGGGGACGATATATTCATACAAGAGGGGGGTGGGTGGATTCGAAGAGCGTTCACAAGAACTGGTATATGCACGGGTAATAGACAAATAAAACCCCCCAAAAAACAAAAAACAAAAAACAGTGCGATAGAGAAAAAAGGATAAGGAAATGTACATGTATAACTGGTAGAACTGTAAGGGGGTAATACAGGGAGATAAAACTCTGCTTGCAACCTACTGTAAGGGTAGGGGGTGTTGAGGTGCATCTAGAATTGACAAAACGTGTCTGTTTGTGTTTTTAATGAAGGTGTTTCGGATGTTATAATTTTCGCCTCTCTGTCTGCATTATGCTTTATCAAAAGAAAAATTACAAGATCATCAATTTTCGTCATTCACGAATGATGATAATTTATTACAACATCATAAACAAACTACAATATGATTTTTGTTTAGGCTTCATCAAGCATAAACATACGTTATGCTGTAGTAAAATAAAATAGATTAATAAACCGCAGAAACTATACCAATATATTCTACTACGCTGCAAGAGCTCCTGCTGTGCTTAAAACTACTACATGATCTTGATGACTGTGTGACAGTTAAATGTGCATTTATTTATTTTTTTTAAAGTAACGATAGTGATTTCCGGATTTCTAACGGTAAGCAATTCCACAGTTTTGGGCCTACACATGCAAATGGGGTTTGCGATAGTAGAGTAAGAGTAATAAGTGATAATAATGAGAAACGTTACTTATTGTTATGTTGTTTGTTGTTGTTTTTTGTCATTGTTCTTTTTTTATTTTCCTTGTGTGGATGACTGCAGTGTGCCAGTCAAGATGAAGACGTGTATCATTGCTTCCCTATTCGTTCTGCTTGTGTCATCCATGATGGTACAAGGGGTGAGTAATGTCGAATAACGATGTCTGATGATAGTAATAGTAATAGCAATAATAATAATGATAACATTGATATTAATGATGACGACGATGGTGATGGAAATGATAATAATTAATAATAATGATAATAATTATTGAGCATTACTTTCTTAACCTGAAATAGCAATATTCCGTTGCATTTTCAAAGGGAATGACGGGGAGATTTTTTGGAGGGGATGTCCTCCCCTTCCAGCCCATTTGGAATTAGGCATATTTCAAGCTGAAAAATCAACAATCTCTTACCTTTGGAAAGTGGACGAGCGGAGGGAGGGGATGAGAGGGAATATTCCCCCCCCCCCCCGTGTAAGGTGAAAATTCGGAAGCATTTGTCTATGCGTTGATAATCCTGGGGACATGATAGGTGTATATATTACCTCTCTCACATCCCCGCCAAAAAGAAAAGAAAAAGTTTGTCGTAAAAGAATTGAGGAAGATTTTATTTGAGAATACTAAAACATATATTTACATCATATTTCATATAAAAATTAAAACATTATATAAAAATGTTTTTTAAAGAAAAAGTCATAAAAATGTGAGTATCTGTAAATGTATATTTCTCAGGACATTGGAGACCCATACAGTGATGAAGGCTGTGATGATACCAGAGGATGTTTCGACTGCCGTGACAGTGTAAGCACCTGTGCAGTGAACGTCGCATGGAAACCTGATAGAGATGAGGGTGTGGTCAAATTCACCCTCTGGGGGTCTAAGACTGGTAACGAGGCCCACGTGTCTGTAGGTATCACGCCTACTCAAAATATGGTAAGTGCTAGAAGGTTCGAATATTTGAACAGAAAGTCGAGTTCTGGAAAAGGTAAAAAAATAATTTTTGTGAGCTATCTCATTCTTTTTATGTCAGTGTTGAAGAGTTTCATCATACAAATATTCCCCGAATAGGACTGTTCTTCAAATGCCCTGATGTTCGAAATATGACGAGAAATAATTATAGCTTAACTGTTTGGACCGAATTTTCATGCCACATACATGTACATGTGTGTGTGTAGTCCCACATTCCCATTTCTGTGTGCAGTGAAGTTCACTTATGTGATTTTCAGCAAGAATTAGTTTTTATCTCACTTTTACGATTTCAAAACCTCAAAATATAGAATTATCTTATGTACTGCACAATCTACTTTTCTCTATTGTTTCTTTCACATTGCAATTGCATGACTAGAACTCAACTTTATTATTAAGAAGCATAAAAGATGGTTGGTCTTCAGAAAAATCATTTCTCTTTTAATTTTTACAGACAGATATGTTAATTATCATTCCAAATCTAAATTAAGACGCGTCATTGCTTAATGGCCTCGGAGAGGTGGTCGCAGTCGATTAGATCAGAACATGCAGAAAGACATTTACGTAAACACCAGTAAAAAAAAATGCAATTTCAATTTATTATGACAATAAAAATACCTTCATTCAAATACAAGATGAAATAGTTTTTCGAATACCACCCCATATTCGAGATAATGAAATCCACGCATGTTTGATAAGTGCACGTTTTTAAGCATGGTCATTTTTCATCGTTTTCATTATTTTGTGTATTGTGTTTTTGCCCTCTTCGCACGACTTCCAGTTTTAGCTACAGAAAAGGGGGGGGGGGGGGGGAACGATGATCTTTGTTCCCATTTTTGAGAAGAATGTTCTCTTGGCAATAACAAAATCCATTTTTTAATGTTTATTTCCTGTTTGGGGGAGATTGCCTTTTCGCAGTTTACATACAACAGCTTCAATGGTATATTACAAGATTGTTTAAAGTGGTGCATTTCTGGCCTATTGTGAAACACATACCCCGAGGAGGGGGTGCCATTTTCTCCCAAATAACAGGCTTACCGATGTTGTAACAAATAATGTCCTTTTAAAATTTAAAACCAGCACCTCATCATGTATGCACAGAAACACACAGTATTGTTGTAAATATAATCAAATCAATATTTTCCTTTACAGTTTGACGCCGATGTGTATTCGTGTATTAGTAACGGCACTGGTGGTGTTTTGGTGAGATCCTGGAACCCTCTGTCCGGTAGAACCACCCAGCAAAGAACACTGGTAAGAATGCCACCATAATTTAGGATTATTTTATAAAAATTAAAAAATTTCTTGCCGCCATTTTTATTTCAATCTTACAATCGTAATTTATTTTGTAATTTGGATTCTACATTAGATATTATTTTGAATGGATGGGGGCGGACCGAATGATTTGCTGACAAGTTGTGTGGAATTTTTTTCAACAGGCAAATATATATATATATAGCGAGAGAGGTGTGGTTGTGTGTACCAATCAGTTGAACCATGTTAAATTTAGATATGTGAAGAGAGAATGATGGAACAGAATGAAGCAGGTCACTCGGTGCATTTACAAGCTTTCGGCTCCTACCCTTCTTCAAGTGTATTTGCTAGTTTTGTTAAGTTGCTTAAGTTTTGTTAAGTTGCTTATTATTATTATTTGTTTCATTCTGTTTGATTTAGCAAATAAACTTGAAGAAGGCCAGGAGCCGAAAGCTTGTAAATACACCGAGTGACCTGCTACATTCTGTTCCATCATTCTCTTCATATATATATATTCCACTACATCGATGTTAGGGAGACACCTTTTTTGTCTCTTTTTTTGTCCAAAGTGTCTCCCTAATACCCGATCCAGTGGAATACATGTATATGTATATATATATATATATATATATATATATATATATATATATATATATATATATATATATATATATAAGTGTAAGGAAATAACATATACAACAGCTTTGGCAACTCTTGTGGAAATAAATACAATGTGAAAGGAAATGCGTAGCTTAAATTAAAGTTCCCCAGAGCTGTCAGTCTGTCGGTCAATCGAATCTGGTGTCGCCGAAACAACTGGCCTATCTCCGTGGTCTATATATAATGGTTAAGGAATAGGCGTTTTAAGGCAGTGGCCCGGGTTCGATTCCCAGCGGAGAAATTTTTTAAACCTTTGCAAAAATTTCAAAAGGGAGGACAGCTCGGGGGAACTTTGATTTAAGCTATGCAACCATTATTCTCTCATTTCATTTCACGATAAATATATATATATATATATATATATATATACATAAATTGCAGTGGGTCTGTGGCACACAGGTCTACGTTTTGCTGGAAATACAAAGCATGTAAAGCACTGCACTAAGTTTTGACACAAATATTGCGTCATCAAAAACTTAGTTCAAGTTACTATTATGAAATATTAGAAAATTTCAAGAGCATTAAAAAAGAAAAAAAAAAACGATTCCATAGTGAAACTCTTCCACATGAGAATAAAAGCTAAGAATTCATCAAAATTGTTGTTAACCATTACCAGGTCTCAACGTTCTCTATGATAAAAAAACAACAAAAAACATTTATGACTTTTAGTTTTAACACCGTTTTCTTGTCTTATTACAACAAACAATGTGCATAAAAATTACTGAATATTATAATCTTTAATAATAATAATAATGATAATGATAATGATAATGATAATGATAATGAATTTCAATTTGATCATGCGAGTGCAGATAGGAGTCTCCAGACAACAGGTCAGCGTGGTAGATGGTGAGATTCGTTGTCAGTTCTACCGTAACATGTCCCTTGCTAACGGCGATGATCAGTTCTTTAACATCAGTGGTGATAACAACTACTACCTCATCTTGTCAGCCGGTGGTGCAAGTGGAGGTAATGTGTAGCCGAATGGCAGTATCATCAAGGAGTAAGGGCTTATCCCCGTTTACACGAGGCCAAATTTTGATTGCGTCATTACTTACGCTAATCAAGCTCATGAAGGCAAATCAGTGCTGAAGCAGTATTTCAACGCAATGTTTGCAATATTAATTTTGTATACGATATCACTCTCAGTCCTGCGCCAGACAAATGACGCCTCTTGTGCATGCAGCGAGCATTATTGGCTTTATGCGGTCAAATGTTCTAACGAAATTCAATGTGAGTTATAAGGAAAAAAAAAAAAAAAGCTTTTTAGATAACCTAGGTCTGTTGTTTCAAGATAAAATTATAGATAATTATGGAATAATTTGACTCATGCCAGCAGGTTCAGTCTTCCCGCTTACTTTTGTTCGCCGCGATCGTGGGTCTGATCTTACAAACATTAATTTTTGATTACATAATTATAATTATCATATTCAAACAGAAAAGTGTGATTCAAATGAGATGATCACTTTATTCTTCGCAGAATCAATTGATGGGCATACTCGAGAAGACAGGGGTGTTTCATCATCAACTCTTATCCTTTCACAAGTATCTGCAGGAAATGCTGGTAAGTAATGTGGAATAGTCATATATCTTTGGGGGATGAAAGAAAGAAAAAGAGAGTAAGGGAACAAAAAAAAAGGGGGGGGGGGTGTTTTCTCGTATTCAATCTGTCTCATAAGACCAGTGTTCCCCCATACTGACAGGTGACGCTACACCACTTGCAAGAAACATGTACTGAATTTAATGGGTGACATGCGATTTATTGTCAGTATATCATTATTTTGTCTCCAATAATTATCCGTTTCATGTTTTGTGTGCAAATCGAAATTCGTCATCAATGTAGCATGTCACCTCCCCAACTCACTAAACATGCTAAACATGCTAAACGCATTTCTTAAAAAGTGACTCAAGTGATCAATTGTTAAGGTGTTATGCGTGACCTTGTCATCCATTTATCTGTTGATTTCAATTAAATGTTTATACCCGGGTATCCCCCAAAAAGCGGAACGGCGGACTTTCAGTACTTCAGTACTTTACCTTCAAAAAGTATGTAATTTTTTTACATCATTGGGTAAAGCATCTTCTACCAAAGAGAATGATACCAAGATCATTGAATTTGGTTAAGTAATTTTGATTCCATGCCCGTTTCTTAAAACACAGTCATTTCCAAATTTTGCTTGATTTTTGTGACCGATGAGTGTAAGATCGTATCGGGAATGGATTTTAGTGAACTGTAGCTCGGGAAAAGTGGAAACAACGCTAATTATTGTACATGCCATATGAAAGGCCATTCCCGACACATTTCTACTCTCATCGGTCGCAAAAACATGCGAAATTTGAAAATGACTGTATTTTAAGAAACGGGTATGGAATCAAAATTACTTTACCAAATTTAATGATCTTGATTATCATTCTCTTCGGAAGAAGATGCTTTACCCAATGATGTTAAAAATATATATACTTTTTGAAGGCAAAGCACTGAAAATCCGCCGTTCCGCTTTTTTGGGGACACCCGGTATACTGACCTTTAAAGGGAAATCCAACCTTAATAGCAAGTTGATTTGAAAGAAAGAGGAAAAAATCAGAGAAGCAGACTGGTGAAAGTTTGAACGAAATCGGACAAGCAATAAGAAAGTTATGAATTTTTGAAAGTTGTAATCACTATGCAAGCCAAGCCATATGGGAATTTCAAATTGGCCGAATAGGTAATGTCACTGTGATGCAGCTGTGGACAACTCCACCATTCGCTCCAACACACAAATTAACTAAAATGTCACTTTTTTTCAAAATGCGTTACTCAGGAGGATCTTTCCGTTCATGAGGACCTATAAAAATATGCTATCTCCAATATATTCCGAGTACTGCCCCGAGGGTAAAAGCGCCTCGAAGAAAACTGCAATTAATGATATTTTTGTGTACAACAAATGGGAGAGTTGTCCACAAAAATGTCACAATTGACTCACCAAATTGCCAATTTGAGATTCGCATAGATGTAGTGATCTCATTTTTCAAACATCCATAAACTTTCTTATTCCTTGTCCGATTTCTTTCAAACTTTCACCATCCTGCTTTTCTTATTTTTCTGCTTTCACACAAATCATCTTATTACCAAGGTTGGATTGCCCTTTAAGCAGTTTCCCGATAAATTGTAGATTACCAAAATTTCACGACAGTATAATCCGCAACGTAAAATTCTGACAATTTAAAGCAGAGGGTGGAAATGAACTAGTTTTAGGAGTAATAGTATAGATCACTTCCAGTGGAGTTGAATCCACTCCAAAGTGGTGATTGAATTACCCTATCATGCCTATTGAGAGTGGATTCCACTACATGTTTTTTGAGCATGGATTCCACTCCAAACGAAGTGATTCCTAGTATGACTCTCCCTCCCCCCCCCCCCCCCCCCCCCGCCCCAAAAAAGATTCCCATTTCTCTACATTTAGAAGGTGTTAATATACTTTGCTGCATGAAGGCCCGTGCATATTAAGATTTGCTGTATACGGGATGCACGCCAGTATGCATCTCAAGTAGAAGATAAATTAAGTATATTGAAGGCTAATTATTTGAAAGATTGTGTAAAAGATCGTATCTATTTGGAGAAAAAAAAAGTTATTGATTCTTTCTTGTAAATTTCACGATATCAAGTCCTGTTAAAGATTGATAGCAGTATAAATCATGATACAAAGTTCTGCTGCACAATGTATTTTCTATCTTCCTAAAATTGAATTGATAAACTTCTTTTCTCTTCTTTTCTATTTTTATGCATTCAGGACGGTACGGAATGTGGACCTTGATACTGAGCTTGGTTGTGGCCTTTCGCGTTTCTAACTAGTGAAGTTGGATTGCTCATGCGTGTGCATGCGTATACAAGGCTTTTTTCAACGAATGATTATAATTATTCAAAACATTTTTAAAATTTATTTTACACTGTAAGTTCAAGGCAATCTTTAAAGCAACTACGTCATCCCTGATAGTTCGAATATGATTTTAGTTGCATTGATTTCACTGTAGATGAATGTGGATATATTTTACTAGGGGGAACAGAGAGTGAGGGGAAGAGATGGGAGAGAGAGAGAGAGAGAGAGAGACAGAGACAGAGAGAGAAGAATAAGTGAGTACCAGAGACAGACGGAGAGAAGGGACGAAGAGAATGTGTGAGAGCGAGCGAGAGAGATAGAGAGTGGGGGCGGGAAGGGGGATGAGGGGTTTTTCGTCGGAGCCTAGCTGACAATGACTTCGCTGCCCCCCCCCCCCCCCCAGCGTTTATATTGCCAGATTATACACACGTAGATTTACTGTTTGATCATTACGAGGATTCGCCTGTAATGTTAATTGTTCATAGATTTACTTCCAGTACTGCATCATTTATTTTTATACACAGTATACAATGTCGATGAAGTCGAAGCCATTCCACTGAAGGCAAATGTATAGACACTTGAGTGTGGCAAATGCTAAAAAAGGGTTATACTCTGGACTAAGTATTACAATCAAATTTAATTTAGCCAGATTATACACACGTAGATTTACTGTTTGATCATTACGAGGATTCGCCTGTAATGTTAATTGTTAATAGATTTACTTCCAGTACTGCATCATTTATTTTTATACACAGTATACAATGTCGATGAAGTCGAAGCCATTCCACTGAAGGCAAATGTATAGACACTTGAGTGTGGCAAATGCTCAAAGAGGGTTATACTCGGGACTAAGTATTACAATCAAATTTAGTTTGTAATTCGTTAAAAGTGATGTGGGCCTACCTGTATTCTGTTGTAAGTTTGATACTTATCCGTTTTCAACTTAAGCAACTTGCATACGTTTAATCGCAACTTTCTTTTGCAAGAGGCCCCTGGTGGAGGTTCAATAAACATTTTTTTTTCTCAATGCGCAGTATATGATAGGTATGTTCTGTATGATATTTGTCTGGCATTCAAGAAGTCCCTTTTTTCACTGTGTACTGTAGCCTATTGTATAATGACGATTTGATATAGAATGGCTCTTTTGGATTCTTTTGGTATTTTTTTATTTTTTATTTTTTAGTTTCATGTTCTAAAATGTATAAGTCTGTATTTGTTTTTGTTTGTGTATTTGATGGGATGAAAATCTATAATATATTATAAATATTTTATCAGCACATGTACTGAAGACAACCTGTTTGCAGTTTTACAAGCTTACTCTATGCCTTTTCAAAATCAAATGCCATACATTGACTATTGCTTATTTCTAAGGACAAGTAATATATGATTTTAAATCCTGTCAGTCAAATATGGAAAACATTGTTTATATATATATATATATATATATATATATATATATATATATATATAAACTTATCATCTTTTTACATAAACTTAATCATCTTTTTAATTGATTAAATCAATGAAATAGATTAGTTGCTGCATTAATGACAAGGAAAATAAATATCTTCAATTGTTATTTTGGTCTAAAAAAAAAAAGCAAAACAATTATGTGTGCTTAGTCTGATTACCCGTTAATTATGCAAACATAATTATAAATCGTTCATTATGACTGAATAATTAAAATGAAATTACATCTAACGATAAGGAAACCAAGTGTATGATATTTTATCAGTACTCATGTCGAGGAAATCTCTATATGCTCACATAATCTTCAAGAATATTAATAGATAGTTTTTACGCTGTCGAAACTCATATATAGAATAAAAGCAAAGTATAATCCAAATCCACTTTACAATTAGTTTTAATTACTTTCTTCAGGAATTATATAAGTGAGTGTGTGTGTGTGTGTGTGTGTGTGTGTGTGTGGATAAAAATGGAAAGAAACACACACACAAAAGTGTGTAGATGGTATGTGCACTCGTCCCTTAGTGTTTTGAAGAGGGGATTTGATACGTGAAGCATTAGTGGCGTATCCTGGGGGGCGTTTCATGAAAGGACTTGTCAGATATTTTATCCGACAAATTTGCTTTCAGCCAATCAGATGCAAGGATTTCAATAGCTTATAACAGTTGTCGGATAAAATATCCGACAACTTCCTTTCATGAAACGCTCCCCAGGTTTATCTGGCTGGTGAGGCACAAGGCTGAAAAACTCTGACAAGCGACAAAAAAAAAAAAAAAGAAGGAAAACGTCATCACATTTTTGTTGGTGCCTTTTAGGGTTAAAAATTGCTGTCGGGCACAATTAGGCACATTTCTTTTTTTTTTGTACTTGAGCTATGCCAGTTTAGGTTTTGCCGGGGAGAGGTGCTTCCGTGCTACCAGGATCCGCCTGTAAGAAGTTAGCCTGGATCAAACCCCTATTTTTCTCTTCTTTTTTTTTTTTGAGGGGGGGGGGGTGT
Organism: Heliocidaris tuberculata; assembly: GCA_025618425.1. Lineage (NCBI taxonomy): Eukaryota > Metazoa > Echinodermata > Echinoidea > Camarodonta > Echinometridae > Heliocidaris > Heliocidaris tuberculata. The sequence continues at coordinate 21,842,372 of CM046838.1, forward strand.
GAGGATGGCCCATTGGCTCTATGCAATCAATTCAGACCTGAAGAGATTCAATACCTCGCGCAGTCACACCTATATAACTTTTTAGGTAGGTTGATGGGTAGGGAGGATGGGCCGTAATATTACCCCTCATTTTAAGGAGCATGCATGGAGAAATGGCTATTTAATCATAGAACCTTATCCTTGGGTATAGCAGTGGCGTAGCTACCTCCGCCCCCCCCCCCCCCATCGAATGGCGAAAGGAAGAAAAGAAAGAAAAAAAATATAAAAGAGAGAAAAGAAAAGGGAGAGGGGAAAGGGACGAGAAAAATGAGACAATATTACTTTTCCCGCAACTATAATTGGTGACCTTATTTCATTCACCAAGTAAGACGGACGCCCCCTCCTCCGTGATGACAGTACCCCCAGAATGGTTGTACCCACGCTACGCCACTGAAGTAGAACTAGGCCTGTACCAAAATCCTTCCTTTGCTTCTGTAAGGTGATAAGAATGCCCTGTTAATCAATACTATTTGAATAATAATTATAAATGAAATAAATGAAGAGTTTATTAGTGTCTACTAAGTTTTAGAGTTAAAAGCGTCAGATATAATTTTGTCCTTGATCTCCCCTAAGGTATAATTAACAATCAAATCGTACAACATAAATTACACAAAAATGCTCCCTTAGTTGGAAAATACTTGAGATCGCAAGATTGTTTGTGATTGTTCGTACATGTATAACATTCGACGGTAAGGAAATAGTGTTAGCTATACAGTCCTATGTCATGTATGTATTGAGCGGTACACCTATCAATAAAACGTGTCGAATACGGATAGTCATCACTCGCATTCTTAGAATGCCCTTCCTCACCTCACCCCATCCTACGCTTAAAGCGCATCTTGGGGGCGATCCCATCCCACCCATAGACTTAAACAAAGTTCCTTCGACCGTACAGCTCACAAGAGTCAGTACAAATAATAGATACATTATCACGATCATTGATTCCTAATTTGCTCGTAATTTTATATATCCCCCCCCCCAAAAAAAAACAACAACAACAACAAAAACAAACAAACAAACAAACCGACATGAATCAACGCCTCGGGTTGATTGTCTGTATAATATATAAAGCAAAACTTAGAGAATGGCATTGAGAAGAAGCAAAACTTGTTTGGGCTGACGAATACAACGCCTAGATTCGCACTTGCGCTATACAAGAACCAGTATACATGTATATGTAGGCCTACATAATGCGAAAGGAAATGAGATTGTATTTATTTCAACGAGAGCTTCCAAAGCCGTTGTATATGTTATTTCCTTACCTTTATAATATACATGTATACATGTATGAGGATGTATAAACATGCTCATCCAAGGTCAGCCTTTGTTTAAAATTATAAAGGAAATCATATTTCCTCATTGTTTATCGCTGCGGACCTGAAATTAATATTTACAAAATCGTTCAAGCATTTCCTTTGCTTATACCGCATAATAATGCAAAACAACCACGCAGAATTTTCTACCTGTGAGTAACTGAATGAAAAAAGACAGTGTTCAGTCTCTGCCCAGGGGATGGCACTGCTAGCCTCAGCATCATTTCCAATCCGGTCTCTTCTTCTTAAAAACCGTGTGAACATAAACGGTAAGAAATTATAACATTTAGTCAATTTTCTCGCGATCATTTTTCCATCCACATTTATTTTGTCCTTCATTTATTATCTGAATTATTTATATTGTCATTTTCTCTCTCGCAGTAATTTCTACCAACCCTTCCGTACTTCTCCTTTCATTTTTGGGGTGTCCTCCCCATTATCTCCTCAACTCCCATAATTATGTCACTGTTATTAGAAATTTTATACTTAAGTCATGTTAACGTATTTACTTTAGATGATTGAGCATTGAACCATTATGATTCCATATAACATTTACAATTCTCAATGTCCTCTCGTTTTTAAGCAAAGGACCATAATATACAAAAGATCGTAATTTATATCCCTATATTTGAGTCCAGATGTGGTTGGGTGCAACAGGTCTATGAAGTAATCATTTAATGAAAATGTTGAGCAGACGACATTGTATTGAAAGTTGTATTATGATTTATCCGAGAATCCCTGATGAGGAACTACTGGACCTGATGTTTGATTGAATCTCTGTGGTTGAAATGCACTTTTCATACTATATCAAGCAACATTTGGCAAGCTCTCGGGTCGTCTGCAGCGAACCCACTGGTCTATTTAGCCAACTCTATAAGTGCTATTGCATAATTATATATTAACCATAATTGCTATTAAGTATCCATCTATTTACATCAATTATATCGGCAAATATACTAGTTTCACAAAACTTAATTGAAATATTACTGAAACTTGTTTTTCCTCAATCAACCCAGTGTTTTAATTTTCTTTTCTTTTTCTTAAATCACAATATTTTTCCATGCTTGAATAGGAACTCAGGCAGCCAAGATGAAGACTCATGTACTTTCTTTGCTCTTCATTTTCGTTTCCTCATCCAGTCGAATGACTCTTGGTTTCACAGGGGTGAGTTGCTAGATGAATAAATAAAATCCAATCATTTACACCTCCTTCCAGAAAAAGGATCAAGCATTAGGTCGACGGTACTTGTATAATTAAGTAATGAAAGGGCACATAGTCCTTTTATGGATTGCTTTGTGAGAATTTTTATTAGAAATTAGAGATTAGATTTTTAGATTAGAAATTAGAAAGTTAGAAAGTTAGAAGCTTAGAATTTAGAAATTAGAAACCTATAAACTTAGAAACTTAGAAATTAAAAATAGAAACTTAGAAACTTAGAAATTAGAAATGAGTAACTTAGAAACTTAGAAATTAGACACTTAAAGGCGAAGACTTTTACAAACTTAGAAACTTAGAAATTTGAAATTTGAGATAATAAATTACAAATTCAAGCAGATACAAAATAATATTGAAATTATTCTTCATTCTAATTTTCAAATGAACAACGTATTAGCATATTTTATGTATAGATATAGGCTACATGTAATTTTCTCTTTCTTTTTAAAAAATCTTCACCCACTTTAAAATGGCGTTTCTTGTTTCATATGAAATGTATTATGATGATAATTAATATAGGATTTCCCGTCCAATTTAACACTTTTTCTTATTCAATCTCAGACTTTTTTCATTCACTATCGTCCCATTGGTCAATGGTCATATCATCTCATGGACAATTTCGTCTTTGGTCATTCATTTTCTAATTTTATCGAGTCCATTGCATCCATGTTCGTCGAAGTCAAATCAACTTCGTTATCCCCGGCTGCCAACGTACGATTGCATGAATCATTTCTGTCTTTTTGTAATAAATTTCGTCGAAGCTTCATTCAAATTCGTAGCTCGTCCTTTTGCTAACATGGATAATTTTTATTCGATTCTTCTCTCGACATTTGACAAAGCATCCATGAATATAATGTAAATATGTCAGTACACATGCAAATTAAAAATTCATATTTACCTTTGGCATATACCTTCTTCAATAAATGAGGAGGTATGCGTGGTTTATGAAAAAAAAAAGATGTCTGTTTTTTCATTTGGACGGTTTTAGTTCAATGTCTTGTCTATCCGACAAATGTGAATGAAACTCTTTTGAAATTGATTGCATATAAAGACGAATTCGTTCATTACATTACATTATTGTCAGGTAAAACGAATTCGAATGGAATCTGACGAAAATGAGTAGACAAACGTTGAAACTGATTGCCGATTGACCAACTTGAATGACAAATGACGAAATTAACCTGGACATTTTAACATTCCAGGGTTCTCAGGATGAAATTGAAGTGAACAATGAGGAAAGTGAATGAAAAAAGTGTTAAATGGACCGGAAAATCTATATATCTCTTGTAATTATTGCTTGAATAGTGTTTTTAGATACTAAGTTATAGGTCTGTATAAACATTCTGTATGAAAGTCAGGGTCGGATCAAAGAATCTGAGAAGGGGGGGGGGGGCACAAAAAGGTTACTAGTATCACGTTTTTAGGCGCTAATTTTCTCAAAATGATACCCGACAAAAAAGGCCAAATTTATTTTATCTCACTTTTCAGGTGCCTATCGGGTCCAAAAAGAAAAGAAAAAATGAAAGAGGGGGCACAAGAACACAATTAAGGGGGGGGGGGACATTTTTCTTTTTTTACATGCGTATACCACATTAGGTTTTAAATGGGGACACGGGCAGTTTGTACCCCCTCCCCCAGTACCCGCCATTGATGAAAATTCATAACGATCCCGATTGTTTGGATATAAAGAGAATTAATTTGAATCTGAATTTGAATAACAGGAGCCATACAGTGATGATGGATGTGATAGCACTAGAGGGTGCTTTGCATGTGGAGACAGGGTTGGTTCCTGTGCAGTGAATGTAGCTTGGGAACCTGATAGAGATGAAGGTGTGGTCAAATTCACATTGTGGGGTTCGAAGACTGGTGACGATGCCCATGTGTCTATGGGAATTACAACCTCTCGAAGCATGGTAGGTGTGAAGTGTACATGTATCATTTGAGGTAGTTCTTTAAACCCATGCCAATTTGCCTATTTTAAGTACCATATCACAAGCATAGTAGTGCTGAAGTTCAAAATACATATTAGTTTGAAAGAATATCTGTCCATAATTTGCAGGCGTTCCCTTTTCAAGTAGCCTAAATTTTTTTTTTTTAATGTTTTGGGTATATACCGGTAGCTCTTTTCCCAGTGCTTCCCGTTCTTCCGTTCTTCTTTTCTCTCCATATGATGGGGGGGGGGGGGCGTATATACATACATACACACACACACACACACACACACACACACACACACACATATATATATATATATATACATATACATATATATATATATATATATATATATATATATATATATATATACATATATGAACACAACAAAAAATGTCCCCCCCCCTAATCAAATTGGCGTAACTTCTTGACGAAAAGGTTGTGAGCAAAATTACTTGGCAAGAGTGTTCTTACACTTATTGACTAGTTTCCCTGTAAAAATGAGATTGATACATAGAGTCATACATAAGTGGGCAAACATTAAAGGCAAAAATGTCACTTTTCAAAAGTCACAAGGGTCATTTTTTATGCTGTATTAACAGTACATTTTAGCATTTCTTGCGCGATTTTTAAAGTGTGCTCACTCAACCATGACACGATGACAACCTCTTATGTTCACATAACATGTGATGATACATTTTGGTAAAAATATCTGGAGTTATTTTTTTTTCTTCAATAAGCTGAATGGATTTTGCAATTTCAAATTCAGGATGGGTTAAATTTTTTTTTAATTGTGCTCACCCAACTATAATAATGAGAAAAGTGGTTTCTGCGACACCAGATTCAATTATTGCCCGACAGATTGACAAATCTTCAACCTCATTAATTAATTCCTTTGTCGCGGCAGGTGAGTTTTTAAACAATGACAGGCCGGATATATAGATATATATATATATATATATATATATATATATATATATATATATATATATATATATATATATATAATATGACGATAAACTGGCTTCCGAGCCAGGCTACCCCCCCCCCCCTCTCTCTCTCCCTTACAACAACAAACAACATGACCATAGTTTCATTACTAAAGCTCAAAAAATGCCCCCCCCCCCCGTGAATTACTTAAATGGCTGAACAATGATGTCAATATAACATTTTCATTTTTTTTACTTAAAACAAAAAACACAGTTTAATGCGGATGTATATTCGTGCATCAGCAATGGCACTGCGGATAGTCTTGTGCGATCTTGGAACCCTTCAGCTGGTAGGACTACCCTCCCTAGAAATCTTGTAAGTATAATTATAACCATCCTAATATCCTCTAATTTATCAGGGGCGGAACCCGGGTCTGTAAAATAATAAAGGGGGCACATTCCTACAAAGAAGGGGGGAGGGGGGAAGAATAAAAGCAAAAAGGTTATCACTTTTAGGTCCTGATTTATTCCCCAAAATCTCTGACAAACCAAAAAGAATAATAATAAGGAATAGAAGAAGAAAGAGAAGAAGAAGAAGAAGATGATGATGAAGAAGAAGAAGAAGAAGAAGAAGAAGAAGAAGAAGAAGAAGAAGAAGAAGAAGAAGAAGGAGAATGAGGAGGGGGAGGAGAAGGAGGAGGAGGAGGAGGAGGAGAGGAAGAAGAAGAAGAAGAAGAAGAAGAAGAAGAAGAAGAGGAAGATGGAGGAGAAGAAGAAGAAGAAAAGGTAGAAGAAGAAGAGAAGGAGGAGGAGGAGAGGGAGCACGAAGGAGGGGAGAAGAAAAAGAAAAAGATATGTCCTCACATTTTCAGGTGACTTTGAAGTAGATTCTGAGAAGAATTATATTATGAATCTGATGATCTACGCAAAATGTCCGGGTTGGTAGGCTTGTTACAGTTAAAGTATATCACTACACCAGCAGAAAGACCCCCACCCCCACCCCCCCCCCAAAAAAAAAGAACAAGAAATTTAATTGATAAACTATAATCAAAGAAGCGTATTTCCACAACCGTATTTGATGTAATGCACATGGCAACAGGGTTTAGGGGGGGGGGGGAGTTTGGAAGGTATTGGCTTTTAATAAAGCCATCATCCTGCGTGAGGCACATACTGCTATATCAGTAAATCTAATCTAACCATATAATTTTGATATAGTGTGGCAACATTGGTTTTCAAAGATTATTGCCTTCAGCGAAAGGAAAGGATGACTCCGCCGTATATGCTGGATACGCCATCACTGAGTGATGCAAGAATACTTCTTGATAGCTTGCATTTCCAAGTATTTTTAAAGCAGAACGCATCTCAAGCTGAATTTGAGTTCTACTTTAGCGTTTAAGGTGTATGTTTGATTGAATAGCATCTTTTCTTTACTATTCAAATACAGACAGGAGTTTATGGCCAAGAGGTCAGCGTGGTAGATGGTGAGATTCGTTGTCAGTTCTACCGTTATATGTCCCTGAATAATAACGATCCTGAGTTCTTTGATATCAGTGGCAATAACAGCGACTACTATCTCATCTTAGCAGCTGGTCCTGCAAATGGAGGTAAATGTGAATATGTATAAAGTGATGATGTTGAATTTACTTCTACCATTCGCTTTGGTTTGCGTAATACAGAAAATAGTGAGATGAATTCAAACCAAAGATGACGCAGGATACTCGAGTAATCTAACCTTTCGTCTTTCGACTTCCTCAGAAATTCATTCTGGAATAGTTATAAAGAAAGATACAGTCAGTCAGAAAGGCATGACGAAAAACTAACAAAGCACTTTGTATGTGAGAATAATTCACAAAATACAAAGAGAAGACATAATCAACGAGAGATATGTCTGCTTTATCATAATTATTTCATTTGAAATGTCAGTATTTTACATATTTCTACTAAGTGTATCACTTATTACTCCATCAATTACTCTCATGCCTTTTTGAATGATTGTCTTCTTTTGTTGAATTATTCTCACACGCTAAGTGCTTTGTTAGTTTTTGTCATGCCTTTCTGAGTGACTGTATCTTCTCTTTAAAACCGTTTCAGAATAAATTTCTGAGGAAGTCGAAAGACGATAGCTCAAATCACTCGAGTATCCTGCGTCATCTTTGGTTTGAATTCATCTCGCTATACATACATACACACACACATACATATATATATATAGAGAGAGAGAGAGAGAGAGAGAGAGAGAGAGAGGGGGGGAGATGAATTCAAACCAAAGATGACGCAGGATACTCGAGTGATTTGAGCTATTTCGACTTCCTCGAAATTTATTCTGAAACAGAAACTGAATCTTTGGTTCGAATTCATATATATATATATATATATATATATATATATATATATATATATATATATATATATATATATATACATATATATGTATGTATGTATGTATAAATCACTCGAGTATCCTGCGTCATCTTTGGTTTGAATTCATCTCGCTATATATATATATATATATATATATATATATATATATATATGTATATATCGCAAACAAGAAATGAAGAAACTCCGTATAGACAAGTTGAAAATTACGAATTTTCGCCCATAGGGCTTTATCCAGTATGATTTATTTTGAATTGAACAATAATTTTATCCAAAACAAAGATGCGTCTTTGTAAAGATGGCAGATTCAAAGACTATACTTTAGTTTCAGTCACATAACTTTTATTTGAATTAAAAATTGATATATTGAAGAACTTCTATCACAACTCTTTTCTTAGATCATGTAAATTCACATTGTTTACACGGAATTTGATTTGCATGATTTTGTTACGCGTCTATATAGCGTGTGAATCTACAAGTATGTGAGGCCTTGAGCTCTATATATATGGTATGTGTGCATGTGGTCATCAATTCGTTACAAATTGGAAAACCTGGTTGTTGACAAAACTATAAAATATAAGACTATAATTACTTCCTTTTCCTTATCACACACTCCAATGTTTGTCTTCCTTGTAGATAGAAGGGCGTATATATTAAAGTCTTCTGTTTGAATGAATGATAGATGAATGATTGGTTATAGAGTCAATAGATATAAGTAGTTTTATTGTTTTGTAACTTTTATAGTGACTCACATGCTGTTTTTGAAGGTATTATTTCTCATTTCGAGGCTATGACTATATAAATATCGACCTGTATTTTAAAAGAACACCATTCTCATTCATACTACGGTCCAAATATCGTGATGTTGCTTAGGAACTACATGTAGGCCGGTTCTTTTACTTCCACTGCAACATCGCGATGTTAGTAAAATCGCGATTTTTTTTTTGTACCACAATGTAAATGGAACCCCAGTGAGAAAATAGTGTCTATATTCTGAAAATAATTCAAAAAAAAAAAAAACAAAAAAAAAACAATGAAAAAACGAAATGTCTATGTTATTTTTCCATTTTCTTAACATAGGTGCTTTTCCGAAACTCACTGAGAAAAAAAGGAAAAGAACAAATGATATTACTCTAAAACGCGCGAAATGATAATCTACCTGCCTGACGGCACTTTTATGTCTAATATAAGTATGCCTTTTAATGAAGATCAGTTTATGCACAATAATTTAACAATTTTCACTTTAAATTAAAAACTGTGAAAAAGCACATTTAGTAATGGTACCACTTTTTGCATGAAAACTTTTATAATGGGTATTATCAAGTCTGTCATTGTACGAAATACTAAATTTTTAGCTTTTACATTGCTTATAATAAGTTATCTTCAATTTTTTAACTGCAATTGGCTACAGCCCAAGAGCTTTCTGAAAAGTTTTCAGAAGTCCCATGAGACCGACAGCCAACAAAACCGACATGCCGCTCTCATGTGCCTTCTGACAAATTTCTGAGGGTTCTGCAGACAAGTCATGTCTTTGACGGTCTCCTAGGCAGTGGGTCTTGTACGTGCAATGGGCTGTTGGTTCTCGTAGGCTGAGATACTGGGAAGTCCCGACTGCGAATGTCTTGTTAGGTATTCATACAGAAATTTAAAAGTTTCACTCGAATGTGTTCATTGTATTCCCTTATATAAATAGGCACAATCCAAGGACACCTTTCAACCGACAGGGGCATTTCACCTCCTGTTATCCTCTCCCAAGTATCCTCTGCAGGAAAACTGGGTAAGTGGTATAAACAGGGGCGGACTAGCCACGGGGAGTTTGGGGTTCGTTTTCCCTATACTGGCCAGTCCATATTTTGGCTTGAGGACAGGTTGATTCCCTTGCAAACCTCAATAGTCAGAGTGCTTCGATGACTCCACTATTATCTTTTCTCAAAAATAACGTTCTTTGGGGTTTGGCATTATCATTTTAGTTGGTTAGGAACAGTGTATTCTGCAGATGAACTATTATTTTAAAGCTATAATCACCTCTTAGAATCAGACCTAAACGCTTGTCGACTTTATGTTGGCTTTGTGTGTACGCAGGGTCACCTGTTGAGTGACTGACGCAATATTTTCCTTTGAATGTACTGTTTAGAGTCTGCCATGGTACTTTCAAGCGAAAATAAAAGTGGATGATTATGCATGATCTATATTAAGACACAAAATCCCAAGCTAAAATATTTCAAGACTTGTTTTGTTTCACATCCATGCACACACATGAAAAACTCCTTTATTAGCATGCATGCCAGGTGAATAATTACAATGAGTATAGATCAGAAGAAGATCATAATGACTAAAGTCCGTTATCGGTTTTATTTATAATAATAGGAATGTATCCAGTTTTATCAACCCATTGACTGTACTAAATTCACCAAATCCCATAGGCTTATAACACAGGGACCATCCGGTTCCCCTATAGGCATTGGGCATATAGGCATTTAATGGTAATATAAAAAGATATACAAAGTCGAACTGATCGTATTTCACCTCTTTTCTTTCCGTTGATTTCTTTAAAGGAAAAAAAACAAACAAACACCGAAAGGCATAATCTCTCCAATAAGTAGTTTCCATTTTATTTATTATGTCTTTGATTAAATATGTAGCACATTAATCAGTTGGAGATTGCCCTAAATTATCCTAACTTAATAGATAAATAATCGTATGTTATGATTAGCTTTAAATATCACTTTTTTTTTTTTTTTTTTAGTCACATTACTAGTAATCGTTTTTCAAACTTGTCAACTTACTTTCTTTTTTTCAGCAATGTCGCAGTTTGGATTATGGATCTTGTTTTGGACTTTGATTGCAGCATTCCACGTTACTAAGTAGCGCAGTTCTACATATAAAATTTAGGGGAGGAAGGCTCACGGTTATTTGTAGAACTTTATTTATTTCAGTATATTTCATTCATTCTCTTTCTTAATTCATATTGTATTTCCCAATTTATAACCATGATTGGTAAATTATATTAAAAAACTAAAATTGATAATAATTACTATTGTCATACAGTATCCAAGACAAATTGTTTTCTCTCTCAATATATCGGTAGACTAAGTATTGTCTTTCCTGTTTTCTGTTAACGTAACATATAATGATCCATCTGTTTGCAAGCAAGCAAAGTGAGAAAGCAAAATAGACCTTGACCTTTAATCTGGTGGTATATCCCATACAACCTTTATCAAAACATAACAATCAATTGCATGATTGTTTGTTTGTTTAATCATTCGTTTGTTTTTTTTAATTCTGGCGGGACGGATCTGGTTTAGGTTGGCAATTATATTGTATATAATTATATGAACTTATCTTTTGGGGCATACGTACATTGTATGACATTCTTAATGTTCCTTTTTAATTTTGTATTTTCTTCAGTACAGTAATCAGGTAATGGTAATATTTGAAAATTAACCTGCATTTCGTTATCACTATATGTTATAATCTCGGCCTGTAACGTTTACGTTATGTATGTAATGGTGAGAAAAATAATGACGTAATGATATATTATATTATATCGGTACTCATGCTTGAACATGTTGAATAACATCAATATAGAAACATATTTTTTAGCAATATATCAACACTGTTCACTGTAATGATGCAAGAACTTAGATATAAAAGCTCTTTGATCTTAAAAAAAAAATGGTATTGAAAAAATATGAATTCATAATGGGTTCATTTTAATGAGAAAACATTTTTTTAAATCAAAAAGTGCATCATCAGTCAAAATAATAGTGCTGACATAAACTTTTGTATAATCAGGTAGTCTCACTTTTTTCTGAGTAAATGAAATACCATTGAGACTTAAACAGTTCATGAAATAAATTTAAACACATTTAAAAGGCGTCTATTTATGAGTGATTTCCTTCTCTCTCTCTCTCTCTCTCTCTCTCTCTGTGGGTGTAGTACATGTATACAGATTCATTTAATTGTACTGAATTGAAAGTGAATCCTGGCGAGATGATCAAACTTGAATGAAAAGTGATGCTAAAACAAGCCAACAATATTGATAACAACAAGTGTTGTAATTGCAAGGAACTGAGGAGTGTTGATACTCTCTATAATATACAGGAGAGTAATCCGCTCTTTTATGAGTCGATCATAATTAGGGAATACTTTGTTCTGAGTGGAAATCTGCACCCACAATAAGGGAATTCACTATCAAAAGAGTAATACTTTGGAATGGATTTCATTAACATTTAGGATTCAACAACTCCAAAACGTATATGATCCCTTATATGACTCCTAAAAGAGTGGATTTTTTCCCCTCTGCATTAAAGGGCAATCCAACCTTGGTAATAACATGATTTGTGTGAAAGCAGAAAAATAAGAAAAACAGGATGGTGAAAGTTTGAAAGAAATCGGACAAGGACTAAGAAAGTTATGGATGTTTGAAAAATGAGATCACTACATCTATGCGAATCTCAAATTGGCAATTTGTTGAGTCAATTGTGACATTTCTGTGGACAACTCTCCCATTTGTCGTACACAAAAATATCACTAATTTGCGGTTTTCTGCTAGGCGCTTTTACCCTCGGGGCAGTACTCAAAATATATTGGAGATAGCATATTGTTATAGGTCCTCATGAATGAAAATATACTACTGAGTAATACATTTTGTAAAAAAGTGACATTTTAGTCATTTTGTGTGTTAGAGCGAATGGGGGAGTTGTCCACAGCTACATCACAGTGACATTACCGTTTCGGCCAATTTGAAATTCCCATATGCATAGTGATTACAACATTCAAAAATTCATAACTTTCTTATTACTTGTCCGATTTCATTCAAACTTTTACCAATCTGCTGCTCTGATTTTTCCTCTTTCTTTCAGAGCAACTTGCTATTGAGGTTGGATTTCCCTTTTAAGGCCACCGCACACTACACGACCTGAGGTCGTACGACCTAGAGGTCATACGACCTAGTCCACGACCTCGCAAAAATTCAACATGCCAAAACCTGGGACCTGATCGTGCGACCTGGTCCTACGACCTGAAACTTGGGTGTTTGGTGACGTCATACCGTAGTTCGGAAGGTCGTACGACCTCAGGTCGTGTAGTGTGCGGTGGCCTTAAGAGAGTAGAAAATTGGATTTGAGTGTGTGTGTGTGTGTGTGTGTGTGTGACATTTAAAGTACTATTGTTTTATTTTAAAGGCCTGGCAAGATATGGAGAAAAGCAGGAGTTTTCTTGTAGGAAAAGCTAATCCAATCATTTTTAATAATAAAGATTACCTTTCCAAAGGTAAAATGATTTTTGATGAAGACTTATTTAAAAAAGAAATTTATCTAGTGGATCATATTTTAGAGAAAGAACAGGTGAAAACAATTGATTATTTCCGTAAATTAGGTTTAAGTAGTGAAAATATTATGGAAATTTGGAATATAAGTGATGCAGTTTTGAAAAGCGGAAAATATGAAGGGAACTTATGCGATTTCTACTCCGTTGATATACGCAATTATAATATTTCATTGAAGATTTTTGAAAATATCATTCTGTTGAAAGATGTTCCTTCCAGAAAAGTTTACGAAATTTTTGTAACAGATTTACAACATTTATATACTTTACGAGTAAAAGATGGCCACAGTGACTTTGAATTCTCTAAAAAAGAAATCGCAGAAATTTTCATAAGACCTAGAATTGCAACAATTTTACCAAAACTTCGGGAATTTCAGTATAAATTACTTCATGGAGCAATATATACAAAAGAACATCTCTTTAAATTTGGTTTTGTAGAAAATAATTACTGTTCCTTCTGCAAGAAAAATTTAGAATCCTATGAACACATATTTGGGGATTGCGACGATGTGAAAGCCGTATGGCAGAGGGTGATTGAAAAATTTAGTTTAGTTAAGCTTCAAAATGCAGAGTGGAAAGATATATATGTGGGGATTACTGGAAAAGACTTTGAAATCAAAATCTGTAATATAATAATCTTTTTAATGAAATACATTATTTTCAGGTCAAGGTCAAAGGGTGTAGTTCCTACTCAGGAGGAAATTTTTCAGAGAATAGTAGAACATCGAGAGGAAGAAAAGGCAATAGCTAAGAAAAGGAACAAGTTAGACAAGCATTTGTTAAAGTGGGAGAAGTTGTATGAAAACAGCAGGACTGAGGGCGGTATCCATGAGTGAGTGAGAGAGAGAGAGAGAGAGAAAGTTCGGGTGTGTGCGCGCGTGTGTGTGTGTGTGTGAAGGGGAGGGAGTAGGGGTTTGGGTGTAGGAGGTCAGTACATTGTATATGCATTATGATATAAATATTGTTTCCCATGTTCATGGAGGGGGGGGGGGGGCTATTTTATGAAAAGATTTCATTCAATGCTTTCTTCATAGTTTTGACTTTCAGTTATCTATTTAAAGAAGATGTTACATGATAATGTGCTTTATTTGTTATATACTTTCATTGAAATGTTGATTTATGATTTATGTATAATTATTGAGTGGAATCAAAATAAAGATCATTGAAAAAAAAAAAGTGTGACGTCTCCTCCCACCCCATTAGAAATTTATGTTAGTAAATTCCAAAATGTTGTCGACAATAAAAACCTCACGAATCCCTGAGTTTCGAAATTCTGATAATTAGTTTTACACGTTCACTTATCATCAAATTAGGTCTGTCGCTCCCCTATGTCTGGAGGAAATGCATGCAATGTGAATCTGGTCATATTTTGTAAGCATGAAGAATGGTGGGGGCAAATGAAAGAAGAAATTAAGCGTCTAAAATGAAATGCCCCTCCCCCTCCTGAGCTGTAATATTTTTCCTTTATAATATTATGATCAACAACAAAATATTTGGAAGCTAAAATAAAAATGGTGGAATATGTATAGACAACATGAATAGAAACATATACCACTGTATGCGGTATACCTGCAAGCCTTATAATGTGCCAGTGACGATGATGAAGGTGCCCACATTTTCAAAAAGACCCCCCCCCCCCACGGAACTTTTGAAGAATCCCTCAGTCCAAACTTTTCAATCTTAAAGGGAGCCACCGCTCGATATCTATGTAATTTCAATTTCATTCGCTTGCCCCTATTGCAAGGGCGTACATAACAATATTGGAGCAGCGAACAAAATTGCCGTCGAGGGTGGGGTAGTTTGTCAGTTGAGTTGTTCAGTTCGTCTTTCTTCGGTCGAATGCGTATCACTGCAAATGCGTGCTCGTTTACCGAAGATGTACGGAGATTCCTGAATATTACCCGAGCCGGGCCAAGCTCCAAAACACCACGATTGGCGACTTTTCTGTCCCTTTAAATAATGTGCCAAGCGGCCATGAACTACATTAAACGAAAGGGCTACAGGTACATCAAGCAAGGTTTTTCTCTTGTATATACAGCGCTATTTCCGACTTTCCAATTGCCCCGAAACTTTACTATGAAAATAAATTGATTTAAAGATATGACAAATTCTTATAGAACTATGTTAATGGTGACTTAGCTTGAATAAAGTGAAGAGGGGTATTTTCATTACTGCTGGGCGTTTAATGAAAGCTACACCCAGAAACAATATACATGTTGGCTATAGTTGAATCTTAATAGAGAAAATATTATCATGATCACAGGATTATTACTTTTGTGGTTGAAAATCACCACTACCAAATACCCAAATACCAACGGGACCGACACAGACCGACATATTTTAAGACGGAACAAAGTATTACATTTCCCCGAACATGAGACCGAAAAATCGGAATCTACATACCGAAAAAAAAAATACATGTACCGGTATATCAAAAAAGCACCTCCCTTGACGCTTTCGTCTAGCCGAATGGCCCATCACTTATCAATAAAGAAAGGCAGACGCTCCGAAAGCCTTTTGCGGTACCGTGTTTTGATTCCGTCTTAAAACATTTTTAGAATGCTAGTTTAAAAAAACAAAAGGCCGGGCGTTGGTTTAATTTGTTTATGGTTTGGATCTCGAGAGACCAGAGCTGAGAGAGGGGTAAATAAATTGGGCGTGGTCGTGAATGGAACTGGTTGATTGCTGATATTCCGTACACACCCACGTTTCGCAGCAGCGCGCACGTACAACGCGTAGGGCGCGCGCGCACAGTACTCGACTCAGCTCATTGACCCCCATCGACCACAACGACCAGCTTGGCCTTAGAAATATTACCAGTTTTTGGCCTGATCACATAGCTCATGCCCAGTGAGGGCAATTCATTATTGCTGAAGTGTTGGGAAGGAAACACCTACCGTACTACATATTGCTACCGTATTTTCAGGTTTGTGGATTTTGTTTTCCTCCCCATTTACCTTAACAGTACCGTACTCTATTTCTGTGGTTTTACGTACGGGGGATGGGCGGCCGGCGGTACTGGTATGGGCCGGTCAAGCGACGCGTAAGTTCTTACGGCCCCCGGCCTGACTTGCACCGGCGTCCTCCTCTCTCGCAGTCAGACTCGAAACCACATCTTGTTCGAAACTTACAAGGTCAAGGGCAGTCTTTCATTTTATCTAGATACTCTGTTAAGTCCAGACTTTAATTTTAACATGTTTTTTCAGTGGTGAGTGCTAATATGGCTTCCCCCAAATTTGCTGAAGATATCACCATGATCACTAAAAGTAAAAAATGATGCGGGTCAAGCTTGCAGTTGTTATAAAAAAATTTATTTGATTCTGAAAATTGTATGTGCTTGCAAAATGGGGTGAGAAAAAAAACAACACAATTTAGGACTAGTTGTATTTTTTTGTAAAACTGTCCTGAACAATCACTTCATAGATATAGTGCTGTGCCTGTGTTGAATGGCTGGTAAAGGTGTGTGTGTTTAATTATGGGTGGTAATCATCTGTGTTCACTTGGTATGCATGAGTGGCACTCACATATTTTTCATGGTTTTACCACTTGGACACTAGATCTATATATTATAATGGATCTAGGTATATTACACTATAGAAAAGAGGGAAGGAGAACCAGGTATCCTGATATGTACTTTTTTTTTTTTTCTAATAGTTCAAGCATAATTCAGGTAAAGGTTTATTTTGTGATAGTTTAAACATAATCCCTCTATCATTTATTTTGTGTAATTAAACAAAATAAACTATACAGTCGACAATGTACCTGTAGTCGTTAGCTGTCTTCAACTAGTGCAGTATGTACATGTACTGACAGGTAGCTAGCATATGGTTGACAACAAGAATGTGTACACGTAAAGTTTTATGAATATACACCCAGCCGCCTCTAGAGGAGAAATAAATATGAGTGACACAACTTTCATAGATTTTGATTGCATTGGACATTTTGGATGAGTCAAGATATTGGCCCATGTTCAGGGTTGGGGGAAAAAAATCATGTTGAAAAAAAATTTATATATACGTGTATATAAAAAATTTGATTTATTTGATTTAAATAATGGCAATTTATTTGATTTAAATCGATTTATATGATTTTTAAAAAGTTTTAGTCCTACATGTAATTGTAAATGGTGATCCTATAAAAAAAAAGCACCCTATTTTGGTAAATGTAATATTAGAAATTATTATACAAAATCTCTTGACTCACTTTGATTAATTTTTTAGCATCAACATTATCAACAACTATATTTCTGAAGTATTTCTTTGTTTTTTTTTATCAGTGATTTAAAGAAAAAATAAGGCAATTTAAATCTTGATCTAAATTATTATTTATATACATGCACATGTACATTTCTAAATGCAAGTTTATTTAAATCCTGCTAACCCTGCCCATTTTCAGATGTTTTGTACAAGTAACATGACAATTTGGTGGTTGTAGTTTACAACATAATGATTGGGTCAAGTTGATGCCTAAGAAAGGCATGGATAAAGCAGAGGTAGACAATAAGAGGCTCTAATACACACAGACCCAAAAGGTTACCCCCCCCCCCCCCCCTCCATTGAAAAAATAGTACCGTACCCGATAATGGGACTGATAGATGATGCTCATGGACCTCCATCTCTATAATGCAGACCCACGTAAAAAAAGTGAGTTTGGAGCCATGCCCAGATATCCAAGTAGATTAATTTTGGTGACAATCCATACTCTGTTTAATCTGGAACTTCCCTTTATGAAAAGAATCTGGATGTTTACACTGTACCAGTTGATAAAGGAGGTTGTTCTTCATTTATTTACCATTTTTGTAGTATTTAAAATAAGGTCACTAATGGGTCAAAAATGCAACTCCATAGTGCCATTGATTTTATACGTATGTGGTTGAATTAATTCCAGGGTTCCAGCCATTTGTACTAGTGCTCTGTAGATTATATTGTTAATATCTAGTACTGAAGTGCTGTGTGGTTCAATTACATTTAGTTTAAAAGAGATCATCAGACACAGTGAGCAGAAGAAAATAAGTGTGCTTTTCTTTTTTCCTGTATTTAAAAAAAAAGTTGATGTTTGTTCAAAACAGAGCACCTCTCCAGAGGTCAAACACTTCTCTCTGTGAGTAAATTTTGTCAAATAATGTGGTGTGAATGATAACGGTCTGTATACTCTGCAGTTGATGCATGTGCTGTACATAGGCTGATAGACCAGACTTCCTTCACATGTGTACAGTAGTACAGTGATTTTCCCATAAGGCAAATATTGGTCTGTTTACACTTCGAATTACAAATTAACTCTAAAGTTTCTGAGTGGACCTGACTGCACTGAATAAGAAAAGGCCTGCCACACCCACTACTGGGTACATGTACATGTAGCTGTGTGACCTCATTCCTGCTACACCCTTCTACTTGAGCTAATGGGTCATCTGTTATTATTTTTAAAAAAGTTCTCTTCTTTTTTTGTTTCTCCTTTATTATATTTGTGAGCCACTGAAGGTCATGGCTTGTATACTATTATTAGAATATCTCTGAACATGTATTGCTGATTGCTGAATATTTTGTATTCAGTATCAGTATTACATGTACATGTAGTTAGTATACTGGCATATTGTAAAAGTAATTTTTGTCATGGAATAACATTTTTTTTTATTGTTATATGATGTTCCAGTTTGTATCTCCATGGAAATGCAATCTACATGTAGAAAGTACATGTGTCAATGCAAAGATGCATGTACATGTATATGTACGACCTAAATGGTTAGTAAGATGGAGTTTGTTGAGAGTTTGAAAATTTAGAAAATAAACATTAATTTTTCAGTAGGGCAATTCACATTGTATCAATATAACTTGAATGATATGGGATTAAACCCATTTGTTCTTGCAGATTTAGCTTTAGAAATTTACGTACCATTTATTTGGAGTTTTATTTGATTGGTAATTGGTTCATAGAATCATGCATGTAGTAGTATTACAGGTGTGTAGTGTATGAAAAATATGTGGAAAAGTTGGGAGTGAAGGGCAGTTTAAAAAATACATGTAGAAGCTATTTAAAGACGTGTTGAAAACTTTAAAAGATTTGAAAACTAATTTTGATGAAAAAAATAAGTTTAAAAATGATCATATGTACAGTGAAACCTGTATAAAGATGTAAAGACCGCTCAAGGGAGAAAAGAAAAGCTATCTTTATGAGCAGGTGGTCTTTATGCACAGGTTCCTTGAATACTTGTTTCAATGAGAAACAATTTTCAAGGGAAACAAAATTGTGGTCTTTATAGACAGTTGGTCTTTCTATACAGGTGGTCGCTAAAGTAGATTTGACTGTACAAGACATAATTGCTGCAAGAATATCAAACTTACACATCAGAATATGTAAAAAACGTTCCTATGAACAAAAGGGTATTTTTTTATAACTCCGCCCACCGAAGGTGGTGCCAGAGGCATTATGTTTTTGGGTTGTCCATACATACGTCCGTCATGCTTTCTCATTCTCGCGATAACTCAAGAACTTCAAACTTGGTGCTAGTACATGTATGTATCACAATAGGAAGACGATCTGGTTAGATTTTGGGGTGTATACAGGTCAAGGTCGCATACATGTAGGTCAATTTTTGAAATATTAGGTGTTGGCCTCGTTCTCTCGATAACTCAAAAACCATTTTGGGGTACGTAGGTCAAAGGTCAAATATCCTGGAGGTCATTATTCATACCATTTTACAGGTTTTGCCTTGTTAACACTCTCTTGAGCTCAATTTGAGCAATTAACTTCTAACATGGAACTAGTATACATGTACATGTATCACCATAATAAGACGAACTTATTAGATTTTGTTCACTCTACATGTAGGTCAGAGGTGACAGGTCATAGCTCTAGGTCATATGTGAAATTACTGTTTTGTAGCTTTGTTATCCCCATGTCTCAACTATTTTTTATTCATGATTAGGAGGAAATAAAGGCCTGTATTCTTGAAAGCGGACTCAATTGAGACCATGGTTTATGCAGATTTCATGGTATAAGTGCGCTTGATAGTTCATACATGTACACTTAAAAAGATTGAATAATGAATGCGCGTGATTGGCAAAGGGCACTAAATTCATGCTAGTTACCATGGTTTAGACCATGGTATTGGATCTTTTTAAGTGTATGCGCTAAATCAAGCGCACTTATACTATGAAATCTGCATAAACCATGGTCTCAATTGAGTCCGCTTTTGAGAATACTGGTCAAAGTGATCAGACTTTTGGGTTATAAGGTGTAAGGTCAAATGTCAAAGAGGTCAATTAACATTGTAATATTAGGCTTTTTATTCTTGTTTTCACAATATTTCAAAAACAGTACCATTGACTCAATTTAGGTGGAGGCACATGGTGTAGGAGATGCACTCGCTTTACTCTGTATATTTTGTGGGCAATACTTGCAATATACAGTTTAATAGATATATAAAACTGTATATCATGATTTGCATTTTTTCCCAGTGCACCACCACGACAGAATTTTATTCTTTCATTTAAAAAAAAGTGTGTTTGTGAGTCAGCATTTACTAAGGTGTGCACTCACAATGAACTTGACCTCCCGCCGCCTTGCTGTTCTTTGAAGTCTTTATTTGTACTGTTGTTTGGCTGTCGTGAGCGCAGTACCAGTTGGGAATTGGGTTTGAAGCACTTGGTCTTTTTTCTCTTATGTATTTTTTTGTCAGATGACATCATATCAAGCAGTCAATTTGATTTGTATAGATGAAATATACATGGGTGTTTTAATTATTATAGGCCTACTTGTATGAGCTGGGCCCTCTTGCATAAAAAGTTGCAATTAAACGCAACTCAAAAAATTAAACCCAAGTCCCAAATACGCGATGCTGATTGGTTGAAAAATGAAAATCGAGTTGCGTTTAATTTTTGAGTTGCGTTTAATCACAACTTTTTATGCAAGAGGGCCCTGGTCTTGTTTTTAACTCAATACATAATGAGACATTTTTGGTGTGTGTTTTATCCCCCCTCAAATAAAATCACCAAACTTATTTTTAAATTCAATTTGAACTTCAGACTTTGGACTGTTTCGGTAGTGAAATGTGTATTGATGTACAAGCTAGTCATGTTGTGAAAATGTGTATTTATTTTCAAACTTTGATTCTTACAGTCCTCCTACTTAATAATGTTTGTTGACCATCGTTTGAGTGTTTGTTCAATTTTTCAGCGCCAGGCCATGATGGCATTGCATGGTAGTGATATTTTATGTTTTGAAACTTAAGGGAAATCGGTGTCATTGCACCTGTGCAAGCTTTTTCCAATCTTCAGTAAATAAAGTAATATTTTCTCAAGTTGAACTTTATAGGAATGTTTCTTGATGTTGAACCAGAGGTATCTAAACTTCATGAAAATGCGAATCAGTCGCAGTAGCGTTTGCTCAGTTTAGTCAGTGCCAGGCAGTAATGTCATTGAAATGTGCAGGCAAAATACTCAGTCATTACATGTACATGTATGTACATGTATGTAATTTTTGAACTAATGTCTGTCTGTTCTTATTTCATTTCTTTTTTTGGTGTGTGCGTACATGACATATTTCTTTGAACTTGCGCTTTGAACTGTGATCTTGTGATAGATCTATGTATTGGTGCTTAATACTCCACTTGTGTGCTTATGACCTCCTCCCTAAATACAATTTGAATGGCCAAATGAATGTTGTTTCACTTTTGTCAGCTTCTGACAATGACTTGTACAGGTAATTTTTGTTTTGCATTGAAAATATTTTTGTGACTTATTTTAGGTAGCTTAGCGAAACTTCGTGGCGTGTAATTTAAAAAACGCGGGGAAGACACTTGTGACAAAATTATTCCAAATCAAAATTTTATTTTGTGGAGACACAAAGCTGGCAATTTTCCTCTGCGTCTTTCCTGCGTCTTTAAATGTACATGTATATGCCCCTGCGTTTTGCTAAGCTACCTTAGAGAAGTTTAACTTCAGTGATTATATGAAATTATATGAGAGAAAGGTATAGTGATGCTGTACCCATGCCTCAGAGAACCCTCCTCGGCACAATTTAAATCATAGGTTCAGTCCTTGTCCAAACTTTTAGTGCCAGGCAGTGATATTATTTGCACATCACAGCAGGCATATTCTTTTTTTATTATTATTATTTTTTTTTACAAATATGCATTATAATAGGACAGACCTAATTATGACGTTGCGTTATTTTCACAAGGTCAGTTTACAATGCTAGCCATTAGACTTGAAGCTTGAATGAACTTACCCATAGACCTACATGTACATGTAAAGCTATATGGATGGGTGCAGATTACTGAAGAAAATGGGCAAATGAATAATTACATGTACTTTCATAATACTTCATCCCTAAACTACATGTAGGACTCAAAGTCATGGATATACTGACTGAATAGTTGTAGCTGCTTTCTTACTCTCTGGGGAATATGAAAACATATATATGTAAATCATTAAATCAAAATATACGCTATTTACACGTAATCTGTTTTTCCCAATGAAAATTGAATTTGAAGGGACACTGTCTTAAAACTGTTTATCTTGCAGTAGATACATGTAGGTTGTTTAGATCAGCAAAACACATCAAATTAAAAACTGCTAAGAATTTACAAGTTCACAACTTGCATTTGCATACAGTGTACATTGTGTAGGAGGCTGTGCATGTGCACGGTCAGGAGTACAAGTTTGATTTCCATATTTATCTCTTTCTATGCATATTACTCAGCTACTATATTTTTACTTTACAGTATGCAGAGCTACAGTGTACAGAGTAAAAGCCTGTGAAATATTTTAAGTAAATGCCATCAAAATGCTAAATGCCATCGTGCAAAAGAGTATACATGTACATTACATGTGTACATGGAGCAGACTATATTGATCTTCATGTGAGTAAACTCCTCATTCAGACTTGAAAGACTGTACCACCTTTGTACTAAAATACATGCATGTACGTGTAGTTATACAATATGCAATTAATTTTTTTCTTTTCTGTACACCTTATAACTAAAAACGACAAGTCTTATAGTGACCGTGAGATTTGGACATAGATTTGAAAGAGAAGTCCATGCATACAAAGAATCAAGATTAACTTGTTACACTCTATGAGTACGCAACTGTGGCACTATGCACTTCTCTCCATAAACAAGTTTCTAAGACCCCTGTTACACTGAAATCCTAAGGAGTCTTGGGGCGCCCCGAGACTGGTATCTGGTAGGTTTCAAATCCGGTGTAAACGCACAAAACCTATCTGAGACCACTTCTGAGCAAACCAGTCTCGGACTACCTAGTGATGTGGTCCGAGACTGGTTCGGGGGTTCCCCGAGACTCTTTAGGATTCGGTGTAAGTGCAAACTTACCCGAGACTGGTTTATGCACGCTGCTAGCATGTGTGGAATGATTGTGTCATCGCAAGCACAGCGTGCTAAATACAGTCTGCCCACGCCCACATTGTCCGCAAACAGAAAGTCTCACTCAAAACCTGTCTCGGGTAGCTTTGCGTAAGTTGGTGTAAACGCACACAAAAAGCAGTCTCGTGCGCCCTGAGACTCCTTACAATATCAGTGTAACAGGGATCAAAAATCAAGTCTTTACTCTTGTCTGAAAGAGCTGTGAGACTAAAATATTGATTCTAATAGAGCTTCACACAGTGCATTTCCTGTTGTCTATTCTTACCCTCAATTACAAATAAATTTGAAGGCATCTCAATTATTTTATCTAAGCCAGATGAAGCACTTGATGGTTGGTAACAAACAGATACATGTGTTGGGCTCCTGCCATGAGCATTTCCGCATTCATTTATATGAGGACCTAGTGATGTGGTCTGCATGATCATCATATTTAAGGTACATTATCAGGGTTTGACACTAAGATTTCATGGGCCCTCAAATTTTCAAAATTTTAACAAGGGCTTGTGCAGACAGACTCTAAAAATTTCAGTCAGGACCCCCTATCAAAAAAGACAAAGAAAAGAGTTTTCATGGAGCCATGGATTTCATTGATTTGGAAATAAACAAACAAAATCAAGGCTAGAACTGAACTGCTGCCTGATTCAGCAATTCAATTCATTGAAAATATACATGTATGTACTGGTAGTCCGGTACATGCAGCTTATGAAAAATTTGATATCTTTGGCCCTTTGGGTAATTTGGCCACATTTTAACAATTAATTAAATAGCCTTAAAATATTTTAAAGCTCTGTATCGTTCTTATTCTTATATGCACATTCACAATTCCATCCAGTTGCCTTGGGTAGAGACATATTAGTATATTGTTTAAATTGTTTACATGATAAACCTTGTCTACTGGAACTGAAAAAAGAATCGAGCTCGTAATAATACAAAACTGCTCCAAACATACACAATGCTTTGGTGCTTGTGACAGGTTTTTGTAGGAAGTCTTGTGATTTATCATCAGGATTATTTTTGCTGTAATAACTATAGCTGTCGTGTTTACACAGTTTGAAGTGCATTGGTGTGGACATGGACTACTCATTTATAATAGAGCTTCTAGTGTGAAACTGGATGCTACTAAATTGAAATCTCTTGTAATATATTGCAAAAATGATGCCTTTTCATAGTATTCTACAAAAGAGACATGTTTGATAGAGAGAAATTCCATGTTGGAAATATCAGCACAATTTCTCATTATGTTTTGGGTAATAAATGTCTTCTTTGCAGAGAGCAGAGCACAGTCTTTCGATCTGTTTGCTTGAAGGCGTTCAAAATTCCGGATTTTTTTTCTTAATTTTTTTAATATTAAAAGACATAATTTGCTACATGTAAATTCTATGGCCGACATTGTTTTAATGTTTCAGGCTTCCAGCTTAGTTCAAAAAATGATGTTTTATGAAAAATGTCTGTTGAAAGCAAGTATATTATGAACAGTTAAAGAACATGAATATAATCCATGCTGTAAAAGAGCATCACTGTGTAATAATCAACTACTGCTCTTGTGGAATTTGGCACAGTGGAAACATGCTTCACAGTCAAAAAGTGTGAAGGCAGCTCTGTAAAATTAAGAATCCATGGCATTCGCGATACTGCTTTTCTGACAGTACCCTTGGCATACAAGTAGTAGATGGACACCTTTCTGATCAAAAGAGATGTGCATCTGTGTGTTTATATTGTACACAAAGACAGGCTTGAGTGAATGCAAAAGTAATTTAAAGGGACAGTAAACTGAAGCCCCTAAATAGTGCCAACTTTTAACAGGATTTGAAAAGTGTCTGTGCCTCTAATTTTCCTTTCATGCCCCATTCTAGTTTGTAGAAGCTTCGAATGTACCTGCAGGCAATTTTCATTCACATTTGCCGAGTAAAAAAAAGTAGTTTGAAATACAAAATGTGCCTATCATCCAAACAAGCCATCTTGTCCAAATTCAAAATGAAATGCAATTAATTTTCAAATTATAATCTTATTTAGCAATCACTGTAAGATGGTGCTGTTAAAGTTCTACCAGTTTAATGCCACTTTAAGAGAGTTCTCTTGCTAGTAGAATGATGCTTTTCTGCAAGTGATAGAGGGATACCTTACTGACTGAAAGTGATGTGCACGTGTGTGAACATGATATACCCAAAGACAAGTGTGAACACAAAACTAATTTAAGATCTCTTGCTTGCAAGATGATGCTTTCCCACAGCAGCCTTGCATTGTTAGATAAACACCTTACTAATTAAATACAGAAACTGGCTATGTACCCACATTACCTTTAGAACTATAGATCTCTTATTTTTATTTTATCATGTGTGTGTGTGAATTGTTACGTTGAGAGCAAAATCACCACAGTATACATGTATATATGTACATGCATGTACTTGTATCATGCTGAACTACTTGTAGTAAATGAATGTACAGTACATATGCATGCCCATTAATGTAACCATTAAAGATGCTTTGGTAAATAGTAAATGTAGGACTGTGGGAAAATTTTTTGAAGGTGGCATAAAAGAACACTAGAATAATAGACTAGATAGTATCTATACATGACAGGTACATGTACAAAAACTTAGGGGGAAAAAAATGAAAATGAAAATACTCCATCAGTAGGCATGTAGTATAATACATGTACTGGTATGCAATACATCAACTGCTGAGAGCCAGAAGGGCGTTAACTCCTGTCATTTTACATGGAGTTAACACCCTTATGGCTCTCATAGGATTTACTCAATTTCAACTGTCCATTTTGTTTATAGAACTAAATAAATAAAATGTGACTTATGCAACAGATTAAGGTTTTATTTATATCTTTCTAAATCCTATGGAAAGGGGAATCGTAACAAAGCGGTTTATTTAATAGTCACAGTAGAAAAATGACGTTAAGGCGAATTTGAACGTACGTTAGGCGAATTTGAACAATAGGCCGAGATAAAGGAATTCGCCTTTACAGCGGATCTAGTATGATATATATATAAATTGTCAAAACAAAATTATGTACACTGTAACTGTAATATTGTGTCCATGTATGGTGTTAGTGATGATGCCCTTTCACTGTCATAATAAACTACTTGCATCTCATAACCTCCTTTTTAATATAAATTTTGCTAATTTTAAGAGAATTGTTTACTTTCATCTTTAATATCTTTCCAGAATCTGTCGCCCTGCTTTTATTGCATAGCCTGCATTTACGAATCGCCATGGTGATGGCCATGGTGCATATCCGCACATATATGTCTTGTTCATATTACTCGAGCTGTTGCCATGGTGATTTACTCTACTGGAATATTCACTTTTGCGTTTCATCTCTGTCAGTAATTATACTTGCCGAGCCTGATAAACGTACAAGTGTTTACAATTACGAAATTGGCAAATAAATTATTGTGTGATATCTATTTCCAATATGAAGTGACTCTTTTCTTTCCCAATAGTCATTACTGCAAGCACAAGATATTAATATTCGCTCATTTTTGCGGCAATAATTGGAGCAGTACCAATCACTGCATGTTTATTTAGAAGTCAAACTTAGTTTGGTCTGTCAAACCTGCCTCAGCAATCTCTTGTACAAAATATGGGACTCTTATAAAATTAGTAATGGTTTCTTTGTTTCACATCTTTAATAATGATTCCTACCTCTTATTCTCCTGCTTCAAGTAAAAAGACATGCTGCAGGATTCAATCTATCAATAGTTCCTCTTGAAGTGGAACTCCATCTTGGCCCTCTTGCATAAAAAATTAAATGCAACTTGATTTTCAACCAATCAGGATCCCGTATTTGGGACTTGCGTTTAAACACAATTTTATATGCAAGAGGGCCCTTGATGTCAGTAGAATTGGAGAAACAGATCAGTGAAAGTTCGAAAAAGCAAATAAGAAAGTTTTGAATGTCAAAGTTGTAATTGATTAAACACAAATAGGACACTCTATGATTACCCTTAGCTATGATTATCCTTTTGAGAAGCTGTCTGTTTGTTTGTACATGTATGGACTCTATTGAGATTATAAAATAAACACCACTAGATTACTGAAAGAGTAATTTATCTTTTTCACACATGAAACATGAAAAAAAAGTATACTACACATGTATCTAGCACTGGTATGAGAAGATACATGTACATGTATTATCTGGAGAAAAACAAAAATTTAAGAATTTTACTTGTCTGTATAAAAAATTGGAGAGCTGCTTGTGAGAGAATTCACCGAGTTGCTATGCTAACGTTTGTTTAATCAATAACAACTTTACATGTTAAACTTTCTTATACATGTATATTTTTTTTAATTTCCTTTTTAATACTGTTTCTCTCTTTTTTTCTCTTTTTATTAAAACCAACTTTACATGTACATGTATGCCTGTGTGGACTTCCCCTATATTTATAGTGTATCTGTACATTACATGTTTTGCATACTTCAGACAATGACTTTCACTTTTCTTTTGCATTGGAGGAAAGAAAATTTGCATTTTACCTTACATGTAATCACTTGATAACTCAACACTGCATTTTCAGGATTATTCAATGTATCCTGTTGCCATATGTTTACCATTTTGATACATTGTTAAATTGAATACTTCATGTTAATGTAAACACATAAATTTTTCACAGTGTATAGAGCTTGTACTTCGTGCTGAATGTTTTCAGAGGGCTCAAAAGGTCATCTACATTAATGGATGAATTTTGAGATAAGTGTTGTATTTGTTATTTACTTTCCTTGGCCTTTATCATATAATTTGCTTTCCTGATTAAATTAAAGGAATGATAATGTTATGATAAATTCTGCATGGAAAAGTTATCCATGTTCATCAGGGAAATGTAAACAGTTATTATGCATTGCCCTCTGTCCTATAAACACATTAGACTGTTATTTTCCTAATGTTGTAAAGGTAGCTTTGTATTGATATAAGAGGATATACATGTATGACAGATACTATGTGCCATGGAAATCTGACCTTGCTGTATGCAATATCATTGCCACTTTTAGATAATGCGGTAATGCACCAAGCAGCCGCATCGTGGTTTTCAAGTGGCAGCTGTTTTTTTTTTTTTAATTGATTAATTGCATGCATTTCTGTGTGGCTTCCAATTACATATCATATGTGTGGGTGTATATACTGTAGCTAATTTGTTTGTACTGTTATTACAGTATACTATAGGCTTATTTGGACACACATACATGTACTGTATATCTGGCTTTTAAAAAGTTGGAAATGAACCAATGACTTCCTGGAAAGCGACCAAAAAGTCTTCCTGGATAATATAATTTTATGTCATGTCAACACACTTTTGAGAGGTCATGTGTAATGCTGAGATATGAATTAAATTCCTGCATGTACATAGATCAGTACATGTTCATGGATGCATCTACCTTGAAATCCTTGTGACAAATAGTTGCTTTCACCTCAAATGAAATCATGATTAACCCTGACCCTATTGTTTCACCCTAAATCAATATTCTGTGCTGGAAACCTGTAATCTGTACATGTGTATGTGAAAGATATCAATACCATGCCTACTGTCAGATATTTCTGTGTACATTACCATAACACCGTAAAGAGGGGAATTCCCCCGTTGGTCATGTAGGATGCTATGCAACCACAGACGGATACAAAATTGACTCTTACTATTAAAAAGACATCTTATTTTACACTGTGCCTAAACCTTCCAACATCGCAATGGTTGCTAGGAGCTGCTGAAAAATAGAGCACAGACCCGATGAAAGAGGGTAGATGTATATGCAGTCTACACTACAGATCAAATCCTGATCCTGTGTTACTAGCAAGGTTATAGGTAAATGTAGTAGGGGCAGCAGAAGCTCGCCATTTAGCAGCAATTCTGGCCCTGGAGCCTACCACTCATGCAAGAGTCCAGAATTCAAATTTTAATTTAAATTTATCCCAAAATTGAAATCATAGACAGAAAAGACCATTGTATGTAAATGTTCACCAAATACCACACAGCACTAATATATGTGCTGGCTATTACCCTAATTACTAGACTGACAATTTTTTTGTCTCCCCCCCCCCCCCCCCCCCTCCATCCAGATAGTAGGATTTATAGTAGTGTGCAACAAAATATATAAACTTGTATATGTTCATCAATGGATGTATTGGCCGAATGATTTGTCAGAAATCCCCTATCAAAACAATAATATACATGTCAGGGGCCGGGGAGCATTTTTGAAAGTGGGGGGGGGGGGGGGGGGGGGGGGGGCTGATATGATTTCACTCATTAATGACAATTTTTGAACCTTTTTTCAGAGGTTTTATAACACGTGTCTACTCAAAAAAGTGGGAGGGGGGTGGGGGCTGCAGTCCCCCCAGCCCTCCTGGTTCTGTGGCCCTTGCATGTGTATACATGAACTTATTCATGTCATTCATAGAGTTAAACTCTTTTGTATACTTTTCAGTCCCAAACACTATTTTTAGTGCCTGTCATAGCAATAATAAACGTCACTATCCTTTCTGTTAATTTCATAATCAGTTGTGAATGCAGGGAATCTCTACAGGATGTTACGATGCACAATAACAGTTGAATCAGAGTTGAATGCATGGATTAGTCTCTGAATCAGTGGGCGCACAATTCAATCAAGCAGTATTCTCTTTTCTTTTCATTCTCACATCCCGTTGCATAAAACTTACCATTAATGGTTACTCTGCTATCAATGGTAACTACCATGGTAACATCACTCAACAGCCAATCAAAATCAAGGTTTTCATGGGAGTTACCGTTGATGGCAAAGTTACCGTTAATGGTAAGTTTTATGCAACAGGGCCCAGGGATATTTTCCCCATAATTTTTTTCACCATTGATTGCAGGCATTTCAGATTCTTATCAATAAGTTGGAAACTGAATACATACAATAGTGTGCTATTTCTAATTGGAGAAAGAATAAAGATTGAATTAATATCAATCGTCCCTGTGTGATTTTTTTTTTCTTCTTACAGACGATTTTCCAAGAGGTAATCAGAAAAGATGGTTTGCGTCTCAATCAAGATGTGAGGATTCCAATCTCTGCCTGGTTTTAACTACATTTGTCCCATGTGTTCAATGGGTACCTGACAGGATTTATTCCTTGAAATGCACTGGTTGCAGCTAACGGCTCCCAGATCTAATGTAAAGCTACATGTACATGTAGGGTTATAATATCCAAATCCCTTTGGATGGGCATATGGACATTACATCATAATGTGATACGCGCCATACGAGAACTATTTGTTGTTGTTCAGTATTGTTACATGTACCTTATTGGCAGGAGCAGCATTTGATTGCTGCAAAATTAATTGTATTAGTACATGTACATGTTTGTGTGATATTGTTTACCAAATGTGCATTCACATATTTTCTATTTATACCTCAGTGTCATTCTTTGTTGTTTTTTATGCAGAATTAAAGGAACAGCCATGATGAACTTCTGGATGGTAACATTCCTCCTCGTTCTTCCGTCATCTACCTATCTAGTGACAGGACATGGGGATGAAACACGTGAAGGGTTTCAAGGGGTAGGTCTGAATGATAGACTATTCTACTTTTTTTTTTTTTTACATAGTATGAAATGTAAATGTATAAATGAAATGTACTGTCCTGTCAATATTGAAGATGAAAGGAAAATCTTTGAACCAGCATCATATGAATCCGGCGTCGATGGAGAAACCTATGCTGATTTTGAAATGATAGGCCTGTAGTATAGGCTATTTTGCTTGCTTACAGATGAAAGGAAGTCTGCAAGAAGGAATTTTCAACAGAAATTTCCTTTTCTCCATTTACAGAGATCAAGGAGATTTTGTGTACTTGTTTATGACTGACAAAAAAAAGAAGAAGATCTTTGAATCAACAGGGTTTGAATCTCATTGTGATAAAACTCATGGTGGTTTTAAAGGATATACATGTAGGTCTTAATAATAGACTATTCTACTTTTTGAGATGAAAGGAGGTATATTTTTCCAAAAGAAATTTACTTTTCCTTCAGATTTAATGGTATATGAATGAAGACAAGCCTCTTTAATAGATCACTAATGTAAGAGTGAGAAAAATATATGTGTTATCGGTCCCAATTGAAGGAAGCATTTCTGAATCAATCAGATCTGTGGTAAATGCTGTTCTGTGTTGGCAATATACTGATTATTGATTTGTCCAAGTGTCGCAGAGAGGAAGGGAGCTCCAAATCCTTTGCCAATTGTGCATATTTTTCTCTGCTGACGAGGATATTTTAAACTTTTAACTGTTTTCATCTTGTTCTGTATACGTCTGTCAACACACTAGTGAGTATTCTATTTCAAAAATCCACTATAACTTTGAGAAATTTCGACCAAAGATTTCAAGGAACTATGTACCTAATCTCAGTTTTGCTACACGGCCTTACACTGTGTTCGCTGTGCTGTGGTTCAGTGGTCATGATACCGGTACTGCCCGCTGCCTGCTCCGTGGCGGCCTTTTTACGATTCGCGTTACCGGAATTACCATTAACGCATTGGAATGACCTTAACACTGACCTCGCTCAACGATTGGCACCCCTTCATCATGACCTGGCTTCGGGGGCTATCCCGCCCAATGAAGCGGGGGACTGCTTTTCCACCATACTTCAGGAATTTTTCAGTGAGATCCCAGATTTTGAAGCCAATATTGGCCAATCACCATATTTCAGGAGACCCCCCAAAACCCTTAATCAAGTGAAAAGAATGAAAAATAAACTAAGAAAGAAAGCATTTGCTAAAAACGCCACGCAGGACGACCGACGGAACTTTTACGACGCACTTCATACATATAACCATCTCCAGAATATTGACAGAAACCGTGAGAGGAAGCGGACTACTGCACGGGAGGAAAAACATTGCACTTCAAATTTTTGGGATTTCTGCAAAAAGCTCGTAAACGGTTCTCTTTATAGCGATACCCCAAAGCCCTCATTTACTAAGGAAACTGCCGACGAATATTTTACCTCTCGATATCAATTGCCTTCGGACATTAACATTGCAGCGCTTAATTGGATTCCAGACGCACGACCTAGTAACCAAGCAACCCAGAATCCATTTAACACCACCCCGATACGCCCGTCAACCATTAAGAATGTGCTGCGGAGGAAGAGTTCGCGTTCTTCGCCCGGGCCCGACGGAATTTACTATGGCATGTTGAAAAAATTGCCATGCACGCACCACTTCTTGGCTACCCTCTACACCAAAATAATGCAAACTGGTATCCCTCCCTCTAATTGGTCAAAAAGTAAAGTTACACTACTACATAAATCTGGGGATACGACACAGCCAGAAAATTTTCGGATGATTGCTCTGTCAAATGTTGTTGGAAAAATATTCCACCAGGTACTAGCCGAAAGACTCGAAGATTTCATGATAGATAATAATTTAATTGACTGCAATCTACAAAAAGCATTTCTAAAAGGTGTAAATGGATGTACAGAACATAATGTAGTGATGCACGAGGTGCTCTCCCATGCGAAAAGTAAATCTAGAACGGTGCATGTAACTTGGTTTGATCTAGCCGATGCTTTTGGGTCTGTTAGTCATGATCTTATTCACTTCACGTTACGAAGACATAGGTTCCCCGGACCTATCCAGTTGTATATGAAGAATTTGTATAATTCACTTTCAGGTAGAGTAATTACAAAAGATTGGATTTCAAATGAATTTAAGTTCAGAAAAGGCATATTTCAAGGGGACCCCCTTTCACCGTTGATATTCATCTTGTGTTTCGATCCAATAATCCAATTTCTAAAGTCTAACTCAGCATATGGTTATGATTTGGATGGAAGACGTATGATCACGACACCATTTGCCGATGACTTCTGTTTGATAACACACAATAAAAGATCACATCAAAGATTGCTTAACCAGATAGATAGTCATGTAAAATCCATGGGTCTTTGTCTAAAACCATCCAAATGCCGTTCTCTTTCTCTGTCTTCTGGGAAATTTGATGATCATACATTCATGGTTGGGGAAGATCGTGTATCTTCGGTTGGAAATGACATTCACAAGTTTCTTGGGTCTGTAATAACCAAAAATCTTTCGTCATCTGAAATTCATACCTATATCTCGAATAAACTTGAAAACCGCCTTAAAAACATTGACAATTCCGCTGTACGTAACGAATTTAAACTTAAGGTATATACCCGCTACCTGTTGCCATCGCTACGCTTTGATCTTACCGTAAATAACATGACTCATTCTCATTGCCTTGCATTGGATTCTCTTTCCAATGTTTATCTAAAGAAATGGTGTGGCATGCCACGTCCAGCGACGTTAGCCTTTGTACACATGCCCAATGGTCTTAACATTCCGACTATTTCAGATCTGTATACCGAATGTCACACACTTTCGTTCATCACCATGAGAGAACAGGGCGATGAAAACGTTAATTATTGTCTGAACACTAGATTAGAACGGGAGAAGAAATGGGTAAGGAAAAAATCAACCATTGTTAAATGTGACACAGTTTATTCACAGACTGAACAAACCGAACTGAAAGCGAAGAAAAAAGAAGCAAAAAAAAATTCTTGCTCAAGAAATAAGTGAGATTTGGCATTCACATGTAAAGAACCTATTAGTTCAAGGTAGATTCCTGGACCTTCTTTCAACAGAAGATAACTGTGTTGTCTGGAAAAGTATAATGTATAACTTACCTGTGAGAGTGCTAAAATTTCTCATAAATTCTGTTACCGATACAACAAACACAAGGGCTAACCTCGTTAGATGGGGTAAATCTGTAACAAACAGATGTAAACATTGTAACGGCATTGAATCGTTGAACCATGTCTTGAACAGTTGCCCTACTTTCCTTTCACAGGGGCGCTACACGTGGCGTCATAATAACATTTTGAAATACTTTGTACGTTTGGCCGCGGAAAGCATAGCTGACAAACCCGAAAAGAAAGTCTTTCATGACATTCCAAATCTTGCAGGATATTCTCCGGTCTCGACCATCCCATTATCATGTTCTCAAACAAATCTCAGGCCGGACCTCTGTGTTTTAAACGAACGTGACAAAAAATTGATGATCATGGAATTGTCGGTTCCTTTCGATCTTGATACTGACAGAGCTCATCAATACAAAACCGACAAGTACTCTGCCTTGGTCACTGACATAGAAAATAATGGCTACCATGTAGTATTCTTGGCCATTGAAATTGGTGCAAGAGGTTTTCTTTCTAAAGATAATACTCAGCGACTGAAATCATACCTGTCTTTTCTCGAGGCCAGACGTCCAAAGTATAGTGCAATTAGGGATAATTTGTGTAAAATGGCAGTGGTTTCATCCTTTTCAATTTATTGTGCAAAGGATGAACCCATATGGGGTGATTATGATCTTCTAGAGCACTAAATTAATACCTAATAACTGATGGAAGTAAAATCCTGATTACTACAACAGATAAACTATGTCCCACCTAGTAAGTATGTAGTGATGTAATATTAATATTATTATAGATATATGCAAGCACGCACAGAAAAAAAATGTTATTTTAAGAATAATAAAATATGCCATAATTTTGTTGATACTGTTGTTTTGGTTTAGCTAAATGATAACCTAAACAAATGATTGTCCAAATCTCTCTCGAGTTTTTGTCTATAATCTGGAGACTGTAATGGTAGTTATAGTATACTTGTAAATATTGTTTTCTATTCTAATAAACATAATAAACCAAAATTGTTGCACCTCTCTTTTCCAAAGTTACTCAAGTTAATTTTCCCCTGAAATTGGAATATAAGTAAATCTTTCAGATGTTTTTCTTTTTTAAATCTTTTTCTCCTTTTAGCTAGTAATTACAATAGCTGCCAGTCTTTTGTTGTTGTTGTTGTTGTTTTTTCAATTGATCTTCTCTGATAAAATAATGTCATTTTTTTTTTTTTCTTAACATGAAATGTTATGTTTGTCACGTACACGTTTCCATGACCTCTGTACCGTACATTAATATTACTGCCCTGCATTGACAGTAATGCGTCATGACCTGGGCCTTATCTTATTATTCTCTATTTTATGTCTATACATGTATATGTATATATTCTGTAAATGTTCTATCCTTTGTTGTGAACTCAATAAAGTGATATCAAATCAAGTCATGTTTATACTAAATTAATTGTAATTGTAAATTTGTATATTGTAATTTTGTATGATTTTTATTTGTAAAACTATCTCAGTTCAGCCATCTGGCTGCGAAGATGTTTTCAAATAAGCCTTGAATTGAATTGATTCAACAGTATGTGGGATAATGCCCCCTCTGGTTCTTAGCATACAATCTATTGATTTTAGCCAGTTTGGTGTATTAGTATTTATCTCATTTCAGTTTTGAATTGCAATTTTAATTTA
Organism: Heliocidaris tuberculata; assembly: GCA_025618425.1. Taxonomy (NCBI): domain Eukaryota; kingdom Metazoa; phylum Echinodermata; class Echinoidea; order Camarodonta; family Echinometridae; genus Heliocidaris; species Heliocidaris tuberculata. The sequence continues at coordinate 21,878,226 of CM046838.1, forward strand.
TTAATTTGTTTATTCTTATAAATATGTTTTGTTTTGTTCAATGTTAATCTTTCCAATTACATTCAGTTTTGTCAGCACTCATAAACAGAATATAATAATAACTAGAGGGGCCGTCAAAGGCGGCAAACCCACGCCTTGGCGGTGCTACAGAGTAGTTGCAATACTATACTATGGGGTCAAAACTGAAATCTACATTATGTGTACTAACCCCTGATGATTTTGTCTTAACACATGGCTTTACCTAACTCGAAATTTATGTACCGAAAAAACATGACCCCTGTGTCCGACTGAGGCATTGTACAATGGCTGCTAAAACCGCTTCGTACTTATACGTGCGAAACGGTGATCTTTACATGATATACTATACAGTCAAAACTAGAAGGTCACACAGAATTTGCAGGGTTCAACCGATTATCATTAAAATCTAATCGATTCTTTCCTGTCACTATCCAAACAATCCCTGAAAATTTGGTGCAAAATCCGTTCACCCGTTCTCTAGTTATCTTGTACACAAACAAACAAAAAAAACAACAAAGAAACAAACAAACAAACATACGGAACCCTTTACATAACCCTGCCGATTTTATCGGCGTGGGTAATAATAATAATAATAATAATAATAATAAACCGTTCTTGTATAGCGCATATCACATTATGATATAACGTCCCTATCCAAAGGGTTTGGATATTATTACCTTGGCTCTAGCTCCTGCTGCCCTAATCAGCGCACAGTGCATTTTAAGGAATAAATCATGCCAGGTACCCATTTAACACCTGGGTGGAGAGTGGCAAACGTGGATTAATGTCTTGCCAAAGGACGCTAGTGCTGGGCTGAGCAATGAACTTGTTATACATTTTTAGAGAGAGAGAGAGAGAGAGAGAGAGCGAGAAGGGGGGATAGAAAGAAGGAGAAAAGGAGAAGGAATTGGGAAATACATTTAAATTCTTTTTGTTTTTAGATGAGACTTTTGAAAAGGGATTCTTGTGAGTCATTTTAAGAATTTACCTTTATAATGTGGTAAAGAATTGCTTCTGCTTTGTTGACAAATAGCAGCAGATTTTTGTTATCAGCCATGAGTATATGTTGAGATAACTTTTACATGGATACTTAGAATATCTAACAATACCCACAACTTTCCCCCTATGTTTACAATTTAGAAAAAAGGGAGAGAATTGGAGTGTATTTGGTTGTGATGGAGATTTTGTTGTAGATTTATTGTATGAAAGTGAGTACATGTAGGTAAGGAAATATTTAACATTACATTTCAGTTTGAAAGATTGGTGCTCTCAATTATTACATAGAGCCAATGATGAATGTTGGTAGGGATGTGTTGGAGTGGGTAAACACCTGTATTTGTTAGTTAAGTGATATTGATGAGTTATGAACAGATGGAACAAATAAAAAATTCTTAGCCAGAGAGGAAATGACATTGATTTATCATTGTATTTGTATAAAAGTTACCTGTCTACAATCTTAATCAGTCAATATATATATATATACATACACATGTATTAATAAGTGCATTTTAGAATGTGTTTCTATATAAGTGATAGCTCAGTGGTAGAGCAGTGGTCTCGTAACTGGGAGGACCCGGTTTCAAAACCAAGTGGATGCACTAGTGCCCTTTGGTAGGGCATTCATCCTTGAACAAGTCCCTTGGAGAGGACTTGAAGCCGTCAGTCCCCTGGTTGCTTATTTACAAGCGTATACATGCTTTCTTAGCAGTCAGGTAAAATAAACCATTAAACTATTTTGTTTCAGGACTAAAGCATACTCAACAGCAAAATCTTAGAAATTTGCTTGGGGGGGGGGGGGGTGGGGAGGATGGGCACCGGTCTTACTTGATAGAATGTGAAGTAATAAGAGCAAGGGGAGGGTGTGTCAGGGGTCCTATCATCTTATTTCACCTTTCACCTTTCACCTTTCACCTCCCCCTTTCTTTTGCCTGCCTCCCACCCCCTGTACATGTAACTATACCAGTGAGTTAAGTGATCACAGAAAGATTTTTTTTTTAAATGGGGGAAAATGTGCATATTATTATACTGTGAGAGATCAGGTTAAATGAGAGACCACCATCAGTCATGTGTCATGGACTACCTATTTGTGTTAAAGAGAAAACAAAAATGTCCCTAATTTCCCTAAGTCCACCAAAGAAATGCAAGTCCTCTCCATAATGTCTGCAGGTACCCATATTGCTTGTAAAGGGTATAGGCCTGCACAATTATTTTCAATTTACAAGAAAATGTATTTTTCAAATCATTTTGTCTATAAAACAAATGGTAAGCAGTGGGTGAATAAAACAAAACTGCTGGAATTATTCCTAATAGACAACAACAAAGATCATTAGTTCTTAGGTAATTCTTCAGCATGGTTACATGTGATCTTTATGTACAATGTGTATATGTACATGTAGATGTACATATACAATGTATGTAATTCTTCAACATGGTCATATGACCATATGAAAAAGAAAAAAAAACAGCTCGAATTATTCCAAAAAGACAACAACAAAGATCATTTCTTCAACATAGTCACATGACCAATTTAACAACTTTTAGAAAACCCAAATAAAGAATAATGATTTCAAAATTCAAAATTATAAAAACTTCTGTCTTATTTTTGCAATTAGTTTGCTGACTACTTGATGAATTTCAAATGAATTCTATCACCACACTCTCATGATCAAAGACGACATCACCATCTCTCCACCCAGACTTTTTAGCGAATGTTGTGTGCGGTGTGAATCCCCCTTAAGGAGGTAAAACTGATTCATTCAGATCTTTGCTAAATGCTCTTTCTTTGTTGGATGTCAGATCAAGGAGATACCTCCTTGATCAGATAGCCTGCATGTATTAAAATGTACACATGTACATAAACATTTTATTATTATTATATTATTGTCATGTTTAGGACCCCTACAGCGAGGATGGATGTGATGATACCAGGGGATGCTTTGACTGCGGAGCCTGTGAAGTGAACGTCGCTTGGGAGCCTGATCCACATGAGAGTGTGGTCAAATTCACATTGTGGGGGCCGAAGGTTCAAGACCAAGCTCATGTATCAGTAGGAATAACAGCCACTTCAAATATGGTAAGTGTTCTGTAAATTACGGCTGAACTCTGTAGGATTGTACAACATAATATGCACCAGAGCCTGATCTGTTAGTCACAGACGGACATTTGACAAATTTTGAAAGTTTGAAGGCCTGTAGAGAATAGGTATTTAACTGAAGAGAGCTATTTCATGTCTCATTGTGAAGGGCATCACTGAAGGAGTTGAAATCTGATAAAATTTGGTTGCCATGATCACTGACAAAAATTACAATCCATAAAATATTCAATGTCACGGACGGACAATATGCCTACTCTTAACCGATCAGGCTCACCAGTGTTTATTGCTCCGCATGGAATTTCGAGCACCAGTCAAATTTTAAACTTCTGCCTTGGTCATGCTAGTTTTCCTATCCCTAAAACCAAAGGGCTGGTCCAATAATGATAACAAGATTTACACCCTACTGTGTTGTGTGTACATGTGAGTATACTTGTGTATGTTAATAGTAGGGCAGCTGTAGGGTGTAGCTTATTGATGTCTGATGAGGTCTGACCCACACTGTAATCTAACCTAACATCCCATTGAAACCAAAACCCAATTCTATATCTTTGATGAAAGAAAGCCATCAACTGGAGTACTAGCTGATCTGTTGTAGATTCCACTTTAATATTAGCTTATATCATTATTGAATTATGCAAAAGATTTTGTATGTTTTCAAGGAGACCTGATGACACCACCTTCAATGGGCACTTTGAGTACAAATCCTTTTTTTAAATTTGCTGAACTGAGCAACGATTGCTCTCAATTTGCACTTTAGTACAATACAAATCCCTTTTCTGGGAAATATGATATTTCATTTTTTTTTATATCATTCACCAGAGTGTAACTCCCTTTTCTATTCAAATTTTTCCTGCATGTTTTAGTTCCAGATTTCATATTCTATTCTTTTATTTTGCTAAAATGAATTTCAGTGCCAAGAGAAAAAGAATCCATATTGCAGTTTAGATGCATTTAATTTTGTATTTTTGTTTTTGATGAGCACAGGCTAGTGCCGATGTGTATTCATGTATCAGTGATGACACTGGTCTGGTTTTGGTGAGGTCATGGAATCCATCTAATATTAGGAATACCATCCCAGCAACACTGGTAAGCATGCCCATGCAAACAGCTGTATAAAGATCATTTACAGCCATGTAATGAATTATGCACTTCCCTTTTCATAATTTCTTCACTTTTCCCTAAATTATATTGACAGGCTACCAGAAAAACAAAAACAAACTGACTACCAGTAATTCAGCCAAGGACACTAGATTACTATGATTTGATTAATAACGATTTGTTTGTCATGTTATAAATACACAATCATGTTGATCATTATTATATTGTATATATTCATATTTACTGTGTATGTATTTTTTATGAAGTTTTAATAGCCATGTCCCAAGGCACCCTGGACACCTAGGTTTGTCTATTGGGCAACCAAATTAGATGGTTGTCCTTCCAGCACAACCAAAGTTTGCTTCAGTATTAATGAGTATAGCAGGCCACTTTCACAGAGTGAAAGATTTATTATTTAATATTTATAATAATAACAATAATAATAACTACATTTATAGGGCGCTTTATACGGGCGTTTCTAAGCGCACAGGTGGTCTGTCTAACTCAGTATACATGGTACATTCAATAGCTTAAAAGCAACAAAATGAAATAAAATATTACTAATACAATACAGTTAAATGAAACTAACTACTTGTGTGCGCCTCCGGTATACTATGACTTTATTCTCGGTAACATCAGTAGGCATATATCCAATAGATCAATATTACAACAGAAATTGGACCAATATACACGGAACCAAGCTTCAGAGCAATTCTTAGTTATTAGTTACAGTGTAACTTTTCTCTCTAATTTGATTGATATTTGAAGTATGTCTGTAGATGACACTCGATGGTAGGGATCAGTGTACATATTCACAAAATCGACTAGACTATAAACATTTTTTATTGAATGATATTTTCCCACAACAATGCTAAGTGTTTTGCTAATACCTGCAGAAAGGAGTCTTCAATCAAGAGGTCAGTGAAGAGGATGGAGAGATCCGTTGTCAGTTCTACCGTAACATGTCACTGAATGATGGAGATGATCAATTCCTTGACATCAACAATATCAGCTACTTTCTCATACTGTCAAGGGGTGGCTCAAGTGGAGGTAAGTAATCTATCAGTATGAAAGAACAAGGAAAAGAATGATGATTTCTGTCTTTCGTTGTGTCTCATCGGGTGTTTCCATTTGGTGACCCACTTTTTTCTGACACCCCTGACACTTTTTTTGCCATTCACTTTGTACACAGCTGGTACACGGGGCTTTTTCATGAGACAAGTTTCTGTGATTGGCTTATTTACTAGTGAATATTCATTAGCTATCTAATTGATTTTTTATTAGGAGAGGTTTGGTCTGATTGCGTTTCTGTAATTGGCTTGTTTGCTATTAAATATTCATTAGCTAATTGATTTTTCAAAACAAGTTTGTGGTCATCTTTTCGTCGCGTGAACAATACGATCAACTTTTAAAAAATTTCCTGAAAATGACTCTTTTAGTGAGAACATTTTAAAAATGAGTCAACTTTGTGATCTCTGAAGTGTGTACCGGTATTTTGATTTTGTAATATTGAAATGTTATGAAGTTGACGTATATTTGTTCTCAGGACCATGTCTTTCGGGGCTAACAGGGTTGAACTCTACATTTCAAGTTTAGCGAGGGTGATCGCAGCTAACGTTTCTCATATGGGATCACGACTGCCAGCCACAGCTGCCCATGGACCCAGCTGTACGAGTTCTGTAGCTGGTACTGGCAGACTGATAAGCCACACAGTTGGGTCCTCGTGCGAGCAGCTGTGGCTAGCAGTCGTGATCCCATATCAGTAACATTAGCTGTGATCTCCTTAGCTAAACTTGAAATAAAGAGTTCATCCCTGTCAGCCCTGGAAACATGGTCCTGAGAACAAATGTATGTCAGTTTCATAAATTTTAATACTACCAAATCAAAATGCACACCTCGGAGATCACAGAGTTGACTCACTAAAATTTCTCACTAAAAGAATCAATTTCAGGAACTTTTCAAAAAGTTGATCGTATTGTTTGCGCGACGAAAAGATCACCACAAACTTGTTCTGAAAAATCAGTTAGATGTAGCTAATGAATATTCAATAGCAAATAAACCAATCACAGAAACTGTCTCATGAAAAAGCCCCGTGTACCAGCTGTGTACAAAGTGAATAGCGAAAAAGTGTGTCAGGGGTGTCAGGAAAAAGTGGGTCATCAAATGGAAACACCCTGTCTCATCCTTCAGAGGCATTGGTCTGTTTCCTTAGAAGCTGACTAGGTTGGAATAGCTTGTTCAATTACACTGAATATGGAGCACCAAGTGTCAACCTCGCCATTCAATAAAAATTTCTCTAATTCTACAACACCAAGAACAAAAAAAGAAAGAAAAAGAGAATCAGATGTATTTAGGGATCTTGTAGCTGAATAAATTTAAGGTTATATGTAGGTTGGAACTCCCAACTAAAGTGGGTTGAGGTAGTCCACTCATTTATGTAGTATGAAGTGTCGACCTCTTCATCCTTTACAAATTTCCATTATTATGGGATTAAATGAATTGGGAAAAAAGATAATGAACTTGATTCATCTGTCATTTTGATTTCATGACAGTTATTCATTTATCTCGTCACAAAATGATAGTAACTTTCATGAAACGGACAGGTCGACACGTAGGGCTCCATCAACCTATGTTCAACCAAGTCTGCTTCCATAAATATAGCCTGTTTGGTTAATGGCCACAAGTAGCTTTACATCATATGCTGGTTTCTTAAACACAGTAACTATATGTAGTGAATATTTCATCTGATTTATTTCTTCATTTAACTAGGTTCAGGATTAAAGCCTTCCTTACATGTACAGGAAACTGCAGTGGTAAACCACAAGAATTATGACACATTAAAGTGTAATGCGCTTCACACTTCTGTATCTTATAGCATGCAGAAAGTTAGTATGCATATTATTATTATTATTGTTGTTGTTGTTGTTGTTATTGTTGTTATTATTATTATTAAAGTCTTATTTATACAGGGTAGCCCCATCAGTGACATGCACTGTTCTCCCAGAGGGCCCTGTTGGAAGAAAAATAAAACACATAGAGATACAAAATATACAAACTTACAATTACGCCAAGTTGGCGGTGTTGATAAATTGTCAATCTGACATTAAGGTCTGTGGACTCGCCAGTATGATGAAATGAAAGATTGTGTTGTTGAATTCTAATTGAGTGCAGCTATTTTTTCATACTTATCATTTACATGTAAATAAAATAAAAAGCGCTGCAGTAAACTGCCACGGTTAACTTGTTGTGTGTAAATGAGCCTTAAGAGAGGTAATCCAAGTAGTTTAGGGATTAAGATGGCATTGGTCAAAGGTCAACATGAAATCTCTTATTTTGGCATTCATGAAACTAATAATAATAATAATTAACCGTTCTTGTATAGCACATATCACATTATGATGAAACTAAATCAGATTTAGTTTCATATCTCACAAAGCAGTTTCTATTGGCTTCTTCTTTTTCTTCTTCTTGTTTTTGAGGCAGTAGAAGAAGGGCAAAAATTGTGATGCATGTACATGTATCTGATGAATATTTGGTAAGGCCATTTTTTTGAAGGAGCTTTAAAAAAACAAATTGCCAAGTAGCCTACATGTATAATCAGAATGCTTACATTTTTCTTATAGTTTGGCATGAAGGCTTAAAGCCTTATCAGACCTCACCAGTAACGGTAACGAAAACTATAGATATAAAGATAGCGTTTCCAAATCACTCCTCTTCTTGTTTATGTAGGTCAGACCCCAGCAATTTACATATATGCTAATGAGCCTTCCTTAACGTTTTTATTCGTCTCGATAGGATTGCTAGGCAAACTAATTTTTAAGGACAAGCCTCAACGATGATATCTGTGAGCCAATAATTACTGTCTTTTGATGTGAAGTCAGCGGCAGAAGAAGGGACTGAGGCAGCGTCTGTAGTGTTTGATTGACAGAATAGACGATGTTATTTTTGCAAAAATCGGTGAGGTCTGACCACTTATCATTGTCGGTACATTTTACATATGCATATAGTGTATTATTGTTATCGGCTAGGTCTGACCAAACCTTTATACGGCAATGGCATTCATAATGACAGAATTGAATTGTTCTTTGCAGGGGCAATTTCTGGTCATGATGGGTCAAACAGAGGTGTGTCTGCAGCGGTTGTTCTCTCTCAAACTTTCTCGGCGGGAGCAGGGGGGTCGGGTGCCGACCTCATGAAATTACACGGTAAGTTATATGCATGTTAGATGCATTCTGTTGAAGTAGTAACAGTAGTGTTCATAGTTCATATTAAATACACATTGTACAATTTTTTTTTTCTTTGTGTGCATTTCTGGAATATTTGAAGCAAATGGAAAGGCACTAAAAAAAAAAAAAAAGAATGATGAAAAATTAAATAAATCATGGACACGGTCAAGAGACAAAAAGGATAGTGTAATTGAAAATAAGGTATGAGTTGAATTGAATGTTCATAGGCTAAGGCAATGAAATGGGAGGAGATGGTGAAAACATTCTAAACCAAGAGTTTTATTAATGGACGACAGAATTAAACCATTACGTTAACTTAATATAACACAAAATAGTCCTCACTATTACAGTAAGCATGATAGAGAAACGGCATTAAGTGAAATATTTTGAAACAATTAAAGGGTACCAATCACCAAAAAATATTTTACTCTGTATGTTAGAGGTTCCATGTCATTCTAGTATATTCCAAATATGGGCTGCGAATATCACTTCTATAAAGAGATATTACAAGTTTAATTATACTCTCTATAAGCATAAAAGCGACTCGTGAGCAGACTATTCAACGCACTCGTAAGCGCTCGCCAAGATTAGGGCTCGCGCGAAACCCAACTCGGAGGTTCGGTTCCGCGCAAGCACCTTCATATTATCCTTTATTTCCTCCATATTCCTAAACTGTTGACCTATAGAATTTCAGGTAAAGTTCTTTGAGGTTAATTTTATACTTCCTAGCAGTATACAATTTTTTTTTTTCAGGTGGTTGGTACATGTACACTTTAAATTGCTAGACACGCAGCTGCCAGTTTCGCACCCCTTTATTTCATGTGAATTTTCCAAACTGACATGGTAACAAGGAATTTCAAAGGAGCCAAAATATTGTTTTTTTGCACATGTTCTCCCCCGAATTTTCTCCCATTTTTATTACAATAATCATATTAAAACTGATCGTTACATGTTGTTCATGTAGTTTGAATTACAATATTCTTTTTACAAATTTCTTCTAATGATAGTAATATTAATAGTTAAAATGATTGCAAAAACACTTATTTATGACATATCTACACTAGTACTACATACATGCACATGTAGGTTTCTGAGTGCTATTATGCTGTTCGCCTTGCAATTATTTTGCAAAGCATTTGTACTTGTACTGAATAGAGAGCTAGAACAGTGTAAAATATTAATACAAAAAATTTACATTAATGTATTAAAACAAAATTTTGAATTGTAAGTCAGACTACTTTTAAATTTTCTCCTAGGCTGCTTGATGATCATTGCTTGGATAGGTCTGGCTAGTATAGGTCTCACCATGGCTCGATACTTCAAACCAATGTGGCCTGACTCGAAACTCTGTGATGTTAAAGTTTGGTTTGCTGTAAGTCCAACCTTTAACCTTTAAACCCTGAAACCATGACAGCAATGTCATCATTAACCTAAGATTGCAGAAAATGGGTTTGTTCAATTCTCCCTATCGCATATAGCCGATATCAGCTCCCGCTGCCGATATCGGGGACAACGATGTTGGCACATATATTTCCGGTTCCAGTCTATAGCTATAGTGAGCATACACTGATATTTCCTTGCTTTTTTCGTGCGTGATTGTTCTGCTGAAAACACGTTTTGCATCTTCGGCTCAACATCCCACATTGGGTGGCTTCACAGAAGAATCCCATTTAAATATCAACTGTATAAAAACACGATTATTTGCTAGATTAGGAACAAAAGGGAGTTTTTGCTAGGCTGACCACGTCTTCTAACACATTGTCAATGATGCTCCGGCCGGACCCGGAAGCTCAGTTGCCAGCAATCACATGCCCCAAAATTAGAGCGCCACATGCGTTCGGATTCGGAGAGCTATATGCGATACGGAGAATTGAGAGTGTCATTTAGCAAGTTATTTTTCTGGCTTTTGTTTCAAAAATGCAATTTTACTTATTTTATTTAAGTAAATAATTCATAGAAATTATTAGCAGCTTGTGAGCAGAATTGCAGATTTTTTTTTTTACAGTGCAAAATATTACATTATTTGAATTATACATATTGAAGGGTTATTCAAACATACTGAAGTATACAGTTTATGAATATAGGTGTAGGCTTTAAATACACACTGCCATATAGAAGTATGATAGTGCTTTCGGTATATTGATAGATGAAAATGAATATATGAATAAATGTACATATGTATTAGCATAATTTGATATTAGTTCTGATAATGTTGTGGAAAACCTACCCAGACCTGCCAACCAGTAGGATTTGGTTGTATTTTGTACGATTTTTCAATGAAAATACGACACTACGATTTATCTCTATAAAATACGATTTGAAAGAAATCTGATTATGCACTATTCGTCCTATATGTTGTGCACATGTATTTGTTATCACTCAAACTTTCACACTCCTATTGTATTATTTTCGCTGTTCCTGGAACTCCACACTGTGTATGTTAAAGTGCGTACAGAAAAGAGACTGCAAATGTACACACACAATTGTACTTTCACCGCACACGCAAACTTCTTGCTCAGGCCCCCGTTTCATAAAAATTGTCATCAATAAAAACTTCCTCATTTCTATGATGAATTCGCTCTCAGCCAATCAAATTCAAGGATTTCCGTAGCTTATAACAATTATTGTAACTTGTTATTGATAACAAGTTTTATGAAACGGGGCACAGGCGGTGCGGCTGCTGCTCTTACCGAGGCACCCTCAACGTTTATATCGATAGAATGCTTCCTACCCCTACGGAAATGTGAAAAAACAGTGCCAAAAACGTTATGGCGAATCAAAAAATTCCCCTTTACACCAAATTCCCCCATCAGTCGATTTTTTTTTGCACAGGACTTCGCCTTAAGTAGGATTTTTGTATATTTATATATATATATATATATTTCCGTAGGGGTAGGAGGCATTCTATCGATATAAACGTAGAGGGTGCCAAATTACGTATATTACTACAATATTACTACATTTTTGTATAATATAACATGGAAAATCTATATATGTATAACTCTTGGGGATCTAACGTCCTGAGGTTGGACTTAGGGCGATGTCTGTTTTTCTTGATTATATCAGTAGTTTGGGGATTTACTAAAAATACCTTATCGCACACAAAAGGTAGTTATTATACGATTCTTTTTGCCATAAATGCAAATTGAATCAAATTAGTTCTAACATATACTAACATTTTGAATCCATTAATTCTCTGTAACGTCATTTTACGCTGATATACATATATACAATAAAAAAAAATAAAATTCACCCCTTTGTTGAATCTAGGTATATATATATATATATATATATATATATATACATGTATAAATACATACAATGTACAATATACAGTATGCCTTTTGAAAATTATGAAATTGGTAATGCTGTATGCTGGATAATGACTTGGTCATTGCCTTTTTTTTTTCCTGCCACAGATACATCGAGCATGCATGATTTTAGCAGTTTTGCTCTTCATAATTGGTTTCATTGTGATCTTTGTCCATGTGGGAGGCTTCTTAGGACTCAACCCGGGTGCAGATGTGAGTATTCCTGCTGAAATTTGATATAATACAATACAGTGGAACCTCATTACAAGAATACTGATGCAACAAACTCTTGTTATGACAAGGTAATTTTGCCAGTCCCACATCTTTTTTTTATTTTATTGTGTTTATAGCCCTTGTATGACAATGTTTCGTTACAACAAGGTAATTTTCATGATTACAAGGCATTTGTTTTAATGAGGTTTCACTATAATGATAATAAGAATAATAATAATGATAATTATGATAATAAGAATAATAACATTAATAGTAATGATGATGATAATAATAATGATAATAATGATAATAATAATAATAATAATAATAAATAGTGATATAATAGTAATGATGATAATGATAATAATAATAGTATTAATGATAATGATAATAATAGTACCAATAATAATAACAATACTATTATAATAATACATTATAAAATAATGTTACACACTTTAATACTCCGCCATCTCTTTAGTTTGCTGTTCTGAGGTGGTTAAGTTATATAGAAGGTAAAGGAAATGAAATCAAAAGAAGATCCTTCAAGTGAAGGATGAGAAAGAATAGATTCTGACTGTATTTTATTTGATATTGTGCACAGGGTAGGCGTCGATTCACCCATGCAATCCTAGGCGTGATTGTAACAGCTCTTGGGATCATCAATCCTATTATGGCTATCTTCAGACCTCACCCTGGTACTCCCAAGTAAGTGTTTCTTTCACTTTGTATTTTAAAGATAAAGTAGAGTTCTGGTCAATCAATTACATTGTGAAAGAAACTGTCTCAAAGGAATTGGGAAAGGTTGATCATATCTACATAAGAATTGTTTTATACTGTGTTGTTTTGGGATCATCAAAGTAGATAAGAAATTGACCCATTCTTGCTGAAAAGCACATGTACTGCACACGGAAATGGGTATACGGGACTACACACACAAGTGGCATGAATGTTTGGCCCAGACATTTCAGCTATTTCTAGTCATATTTGGAATATGGGGGCATTTGAAAAGGAATCCTTTTCAGGGGATTTTTGTACTATGATGTTCTTCCAAACTGACATAAAAGGAATGAGCCAAGCTCACAAATTATTTTCACCTTTCCCAGAACACAAGCTTCCCTTTAAAGGGTACCAATCACCAAAAAATATTTTTCTCTGTATGTTAGGGGATCCATATCGTTATGCTATATTCAAAATATGGGCTTCAAATATTAATTCTATAAAGAGATATTGCAATTTTAATTACACTCCAAGCGTAAAACCGACTCGTGATTAGAATACTCGACGCACCCGTACGCGCTCACCAAGATAAGGGCTCGCGCTTAACTAAACTCGGGAGTTTGGTTTCGCGCGAGCATTTTTATGTTATTCTTTTTTCCTTCATACTCCCTAACTATTGATCGATAGAATGCCAGATAAAGTTCTTTGAGATTGATTTTTTCAGATGATTGGTACACTTTGAAGGTAATGTTATCCTTTCTTGAGGAAAAATAAAAGTGGTTGAATTGTGCATGAATATATCTTAAACAGCTTCATAAAAGCATCTTGAAAGATTCATACAAAAAGATTACCCTTTATCGTATTATAAAAGAAATCTGCTCCTTTTTATACTTTTCTCACCAAGACCATTTCATAAAATCTTTAGGAAAATGTGTGTGAATTACCTAGAAATGTTATTTTTATTGCTGTATAATATTTGCATTGTCTTTGTTTTTTTAGTCGACCCATCTTCAACTGGGCTCACTGGGCTGTGGGAACTAGTGCTCTTATCTTGTCATGTAAGTAGTACTTAGGAGATAAAAACTATTGGATGCCTTATTCAGTGGATGAACCTTGCATATATTTTATTTTATATCTCATATTCTTACTTCTTGCTTGTTTGGGTGTGGATAAGTGCCCAAATTTATTCCAAGAACATTTATGTTATTTATTCTTTATGTTCTTCATTAAAGAAGGATATATTTGTAAAATGCTGAATATGAATATTATAATGTTATATTATGAATTAAAGATAAAGTTGCGTTCTTGTCATGCAATTGCATTATGAAAGAAACTGTTCCAAAGCAGTTAGGAAAGGTTTGTCATGTCTACCTAAGAACCGGTGTATATCGTGAGGTTTTGGAACCTTTGGCAATATAAGAGATTCTTAGCTCTTTGCTCAATCTTCATCAGTTGAGGAATAGTGACATTTATGCCTACTACGTAAATTCAAAATTCAAAATTCTTTTATGGCACAGGCAGGTAGTAATAGTTGTGACAGTAAGAACACCCTATGTGTATATGTAAGGTGCCTCATTTCTGCATGAAATCTCAGTATGTGCTTAGTTCCAATGATTTCTTTATATAGTAAGCACTTTATACTTATACTTGTATTTATCCTTTTTTCTTTTTAATTACTTGATAGTTACTCCCCTTCTTCCTAGCTTGCGTTCTCTTCTCCTCCCTTTCTTTCTCTTTCTCCTCTTCTCCTTTTTCCTCCTCCTTCTGCTATTTTTCTCTTCCCCTAAACAATTTACTACTTGGGAGTAATTTAATGTATTGTTACATGTTATAGCTATTTTATTCACTGTAATTCATTATTTGTATTATATTTACCATGTTATCTTCATTTGTACATGTATACAGTTTTAATTTGTACACAAGACAAATATCAGCCTTTGGACCGTTTGTTCTTGTTTTTGATAGTTTTTAGCTCAATAAAATCCGATATATTATTATTATTATTATTATTATTATTAGAATGATAAGAAATTGGACCAACATCGCTGAAAAGCTCATGCACTGCCCACAGAAATGGGTATATGGGACTGCACACACATGTAGCATGAATGTTCAGCTGGAACACTTCAGCTATTGCTTGTTATATTTGGGAGCATTTGACCCTCCATGAGGCATTTGAGGAGCAGTCATTTTCAGGGGACATTTCTGCTATTATGTTCTTCCAAGCTGACATAATTTTCACCTTTCCCAGAACTCAATCGACTCTTTAAAGGGCTTATTTTAAATTATAACTCTGTTGTTATCAACTTTCTTCTTTTTTCTCCTCCCTCCCCCCCCCCCCCCCCCCCCAAATGTTCCTACATGTACCTATATTTACGGGACCTTCAGCAAAAGGTTCATTATTTCACTGCAACTTTTCATGCAGTTCAAGCTTTGAGACAGTTTCTTTCACAATGTGATCGCATGACAAGAACTCAACTTTATCTTTAAAACCATGTAGATGTGTAGCCTTCCCCGCACTAACATGCATTGTCTTTATTTCTGTCAATATCCTAGTTGTGACAGTAGGCCTGGCTCTCGTACATATCCCCTTTAACAATGGAAGTAACATGCTGCCTAATCTTCAGGGCTACACCTTCTGGGTTTTCATTGGTTTCTCTGTGTTCATGTTAGTCATGTGGATTATCTTTGAAGTGGTCCGATGTGCCACTGACAGTGAAGGTAAGAATTAGAGGTGGAGACATTTGCCCACATTTGGCTCAATGACTTTTGATTCAGAGCCCTAAAAAATATACCAGATGCATGATTAGAAAAAGAAAACCATGTTGTGTTTGACACCAGGAATTTTTAAAAGAAAAATATGATACAAACTCGTTAAATTGGCAGTATGATAAGAGGTACATACAGTGTAATCACTGTTTTTCAAGACAAATTTGCAATTTTTTTTCTAATTTAGATACATGTACATGTACTTATATCTACAAACTATCTACTGAAATCTGATTCTATATCTGATTTAACACAATCGAAACAAAAACAAATAAAATTTTGTTGCTCACTTTTCACTGCGTTCATGCTTCTGCTCCCCAATACAATACCTCTTTAATTTAAAATTACATCCCCGCGAGATCTTTACGCTCATCCACTTCCAGTTCTCTTGTGATCCCTAAAGTTGCAAAATCTTGGGGGGAAAGATCATTTGCCCATGCGTGTCCTAAATTATGGAATAGCCTTCCTGAAGACATCAAAAAGTGCACAACATCTGATTCTTTTAAAAATCATGTAAAAACATTTTCTGTTCAATTCTTAATTAATTTCTACATGCGCCTTGAGCACTCTACAGAGTGGATTTGGCGCTATATAAGTTACATTTATTGTTATTATTTAATCGTTCTAATCTTCCTTTGATTTATCTGTTTTTGTAAAGGTCGTTCCGATGACATCCCTCTGGGTGATAAAAATGAAGCCATTCAGGTACCCGATGATAGAGGCCCAGGGGTATGTTCAGATCTATTTCACTATTGCTTAGTTATTTCAGTACTTTCGTAGTGATTCCTCTACTGTTTCACTATTTTGTAGCAATTTCACTTTTTCACAACTATTTGTAGCCTTGCCTTTGTGATCTTTATCATTATTTCAGACTTCTATTGGTATACGACCATAAGACATATGCTCCTGTGACAATTTCTCTGCGGACAACTCCATTTTCATAATATTAAGGATGATAATGTCCGATTTATGTCCATCATGCATAAGTAAATAATTCTCTATGCACTTTACAAGAAAATCGGATGACACATTTCATTATGAAAAGTACAACTTTTCTGATGCCAGTCAAATTTCAGACTTTTGACACTGAACCCAACACTATTCCTAATTTCTAACCCTAAACCTAAACCTGAACTTAAACCCATCTCAGACCATGCTCTAACCGTATGTCTTGGACCAAAAAGCCCAGAGTGAATGTCGCTAGAGCAAATGTTGGATCACCACATTTTTATCTCTTGTAGAATCTTGCTTTTGTATCAGTCATTATAGAATTATTTATCGTTGGTTGTTAGTGATGTTTAGTGTACCTTTCTCTCTGATGTCTTTGAACACATTTGATCTCTTCTTATTTCTGATTCAATGTGATTATCATTCTCCTTGTATTTTCTCTTTTTTCGTTCTCTAAGAATGTCTTTTGAAGCCCATGTGTAGTATCAGAAAGGACTCGATATGCTACAGTTAGATTTGTTACAAACTTTAGTTGAAAAGTCTTTAAAAACTGCAAAATTTGTTTCATTTAGAGTGGAGTCATCAGCGAATAGGATGAAAAATAATTTATATCAGCCTGTTCCTAGTTAAACCACCTTTCAGTTTCATTTGATATTTGAATTCCCTTTAAATCTTCTCTGTTGAAATGTGCATAGAGGCTCTATGGGAAAAGAAGAAATATCACTTTTTTTGTATACATGTATATTCAAAATCTAGGTATCATTCTGTATTTCATCCTCCTATACTTGGCCTTTTGTATCGTTTCATCTGTGAAGAAATATATATCAATTGGTCACTATTGTTATAGATCACCAAGAATGATATATTTAGCACTAAAATGTAACCAGTCATTTACATAATCAGATGTCATTTGTATAATACATTCTTTAGCTTTTGCATAGAAAGTGAAAATTACATTAGATACAGTTCATGCTGCAAGTTCTTTCACAGTAGAATTTGATTAGACATTCTCATTTTAGGGTTATACAGTGTGTATGTTTTCCAAATCTAGGGACTGTTCTCATGGATAGTTGTGTCATTGTGCTTTTCATAGCTTCTGTCTAGTTAGTCTGCACTCTGCCATTGTGATATATATCTTTCCTTGCTTGCACTGGAGTTTCACTTATAGATCTGTCGATGATTGCAACATGGAAACTTCTTAATTTTGTGTAGCTGCTTTTGTGTGTCGCCTGTTTGTGTAGTTCCTAGCAACTTTTGTGCAGTAAAATGATGTTGGATTTCTTTTATCAACATTCTCATTTTTCTACTTATATTGCTGTCACAAATGAATGGCCAATGGGAATGCGCCATTTTGCTGTTGTCTGAGACTCAATCCGCATATTAATTGAGCTGATAGAGGACTTTCTCACTGCTCCACTCTCCTTTTGGGTGCCTAAACCCTTCAGTGTTATGGCAACTTTAAGTGGGTGTGCCTGTCATGTGATTTGTGTCAGCATGTTTGCATTCTTTCTGGGCTTATAATCACCCAGAATTTGATCCAGTTGGCAGTGTGAATTGTACTTGAAAATGGACTCTCTCATAGCTTCACTCTGCTTGGCAGTGCTTGACTTCTCATTTGTATTGTGTTGGAACAGAAAGCATATACAGGGAAAACTCGACATAATGAGGTCAGCTAGAACAAGAATATTGTCATGGTCCCAAATTTACTTGCATGTAATTCAATGGCGACACGAACCTTTATAGCGAGGTCAGCAGAAGTTGTATGTGCAGAAGTTATTGTACATCAGGTTCATTTACATGTATTCAACAACTTTCCCACATAATGTACATGTACAAGTATATGCTTTTAGCTACAGTGTACACAATCTGTGAGCTACATGTATCATTTTGTAAGGTGATCTGCTTGCATGTACAGATACTGTCATTTAGTTCTATATCCCTTGTTGAAAAAGAAAAATAAGTTATCATAAAGTTGTTGAAATGAAATGTCACACTTATTTCGAATTTATTACATGGATTTTTAAATCAAAGAATAAAGCATTGACCAAGGATATTCATTTATCTTTTGGGTTCAGTCAAGCTTTGGATTTTTGAAATATATATATACCTAGATTCGACGAAAAGGCGAATTTTATTTTTTTTAATGGTATATATGTATATCAGCGCGAAATGACGTTACAGAGAATTAATGAATTCAAAATGTTAGTATATGTTTAGAATTAATTTGATTCACTTTGCATTTATGGCAAAAAGAATCGTATAATAACTACCTTTCATGTGCGATAAGGTATTTTTAGTAAATCCCCAAACTATTGATATAATCAAGAAAAACAGACATCGCTGTAAGTCCGAACTCGGGACGTTAGGTCCCCAAGAGTTATACATATATAGATTTTCCACGTTATATTATACAAACATGAGTTCTCCCTACCGAACAAAACTTTGTAGTAATATAAGTAATTTGGCGCCCTCTACGTTTATATCGATAGAATGCCTCCTACCCCTACGGAAATGGGAAAAAACAGTGCCGAAAACGTTAAGGCGAATCGAAAAATTCGACTTAATGTCGGCCTCCCCCTTCCGTCGAATATTTCGCCAAAAAAAAATCGCCTTAAGTAGGAATTATGTATATATACAATGTATATATATATATATATATATATGTGTGTGTGTGTGTGTGTATATATATATATATATTTGCAAAATCTTCAAATTCGGTCTTTTTCTTATGAGTAATCTTTTAGTACCAGTAATAGGGTAATACTTTCGATTTTTTGTTTTAACCCTTTCAAGACAATTGACCACATTTTGTGGTTTGGCTCAATAACTTTTGATTCAGAGCCCTAAAAAATATACCAGATGCATGAGGAGAAAGAGCAAAAATTTCTGCACACACTGTGTCCATTTTTGTTGCATGACCATATTTCGTTTGATACCAGGAATTTTAAAAAGGAGAATAAGCTTCATAATCCTTAAATTGGCAACACATTGAGAGGTTCAAAATCACTATTTTTTATCAAAATTGGCAATTTTTTCAACTTTTGACTAAGTTTCTAATGATGTATATTGTTTTCAAAGACACTACATTTTGTTAGAACCACGTAGCACTAAACGAAAAATATTATTGTTGCCAATTTGCAGAACAAAATGTGATCAATTGAGACCTTAAATAATTCCTGTCCTGAAAGGGTTAAAGTAGTGATTTTGTGTTTCTTTTTGTTTGTTTTATAGGGTAGGTGGTTTTTTTCATAGTTTATATTTACAGATACATATACATGTAGATTCAAGTTTAGTGTGTAATATAATCTATTGTTTGCTTTTTGAACATGTACATTACATGAAATTTACCAAGTGTGTGTTTAATCCATTTGATTCACAAAGAAAGCAGTATCTTACTTCCATCTTTTTCATGTAAACAACATACCATTTGATAATTTTACATTCACTTGTATGTACATGTAAATTAATGAAAACAATTATTACTTAGCACTAACAGTAAAATATACATTTTTGGTACAAATTGTTTTATAATTTTGCAATATAACACTGCTGAACATCCACATTTTCTCTTTGTTAATGATTATGATGATACATTAAAGTTTTGTTGTTGTTTTCTTATCTTCCCTTATGAGCCTAATAGAAGTATTTAAATATTTGTGCAATGTGGTGTACTTTTTCTATTAATAGAACAATGTTTCTATTTTAAAGATAACTTCACTTTAAGTGTTATGATTTGATTTTTTAAATGTGAAACTCTATATCATTTTTTCTCCCTATCTTGTGATTTAAAGCTTCAACCTTACCTCTGCTTTTTATGCATCCTTGTCATATTTATACTGGTCTAAATTTATCTGATTGTCCCATCCATGGCCAATGTTTCTTTCTTTCTTGCGTTGTCCTCTAGGGGTATTATGAAAGGGATACTCATACAAGATGCCAGACAACGAGAGAGGTGCAGTACTACCAAACAACTCTTCAAGAAAATAAAATGATATGATCATAACCCCTGTTTGCATTATGTGCTTCTCTCTGTTTCTCTCTGTCTGTCTCTCTCTCTCTCTGACAGTCTCTCTATTTTTCTTCAATGTATCTCCTTCAGTTCTTTCTTACTTCTTTCTCTCTGCTTTATCTTTAACTCTCCTCTCTATTTCTTTTTCTTTCTCTCAATCTCTTCCTCTCTTTTATTTCTCTATTCTTTCTCTCTCTCTTCTTTTTCTCTCCTGTTCTGTTCTTGCTCTCTTCTTTCTCATTTTCTTTTTTTCATTTTTCTCTCTGTCTCTCTCTGTCTCTTCATATTTCTTGGCATTTTGTTCCTCATCTTTGATAACAACATACGACAGTTACAAGGTGAAAGGGGGTCTTGTGAAAAGATTTATATACTTGTGTGTATCCAAAATACTACTATCCCAGAAGATCCTACTCTGTTTGGAAAGAAATAAAAACACAGATAATGTTCTTACAGAATTTTAGCTTATAATGTAATTTCAATTTCTGATATGTTTTGGGAAATTCCCTCTTTCCGGATTGAATTCCAGGAACAGAATAAAACATTAAGCTTTTGTCTCTGTTTCTAAATCATTACTTTGGAATCTATGTTTCTCACACCTTGCATTATACTTACAGGAGACTCTATTTTTTAGTTATGAGAAGACTTAACATGCAGTCTTTGAACAAGACCCCCTTTTATCACAAAGCTTGGACATTTTAGTGTTTCATCTTTGTTTTATTCTATTCTGGTTTTTCCTAGTTTCATTTTTTTCATTTGATGTGCTGTAACTATTCCATATAAATCAAGAAACAGAGTTAAGACTTTTATTTTTGTTTTACTTTTCTTTGATGGAAGTCTTCGTGCAATGAAGCTTATTGCTTCAGTTATGTTTATTCTTGCCAATATCACATTCATCAAAATATTGTTGAGCAATTGATTAAAAAGAAAGATATAAGGATGAAAAACAATGCCACTAACATGAATTTTATTTTATCTAAATTTGATAGTCAACATTTTCCTGAGAAATTTGTACTTCTAAAGCAGTTCATAAAGAAAATTTAAGTTTTGCTTTGCAGCACCAAAGAAAATATCAAAAGGTACATAGAGCACTCTTTCCCCCAAACTTTGAAAGCCCACTCTCTATCAGTTGTTTAAAAAAAAAACAATTGACAAGATTTTAGTGTGTCTCTGTTATACATTGTGCAAGCTCTATAATTCTCTAGGGAACTCATACCTGGGAAATGCGCTGGAAAAGAACATAAAATGCTTCCAGTAAATTGCATGAATTTCAGTTTCATTAAAAACAATGCTAAAAATATGAGCAAAATCACTCCATGTACATGCACATGATTAATATATCAAAGCCAAATTATATTCAAACTTTTAGGAGAGAGAGAGATAGAGAAGGTTTGTAAATTGCTTTGCCATATTGCACTTTATATAGTTATATTAAGGTTACAGCACAGCAAAGACTGCATTCTTACTAATACTCGAATCCTAATACCGTACACTTTGTACATACTAGCATTCTTTTCTGGGCTCCTGTTACTATATCTTTTTCCTCAGGAATGTTGCAGATTGTGTGGGATTTTCAGGGTTATCCGTAACATTTCTTTGTTGCATTTTGCCATCTAAAAATCAATCCTCTTTTGGTTTCCCTCTTGTGTTGGATATTATATGTACATGTACTACAACTTGTAGTGAGTTTTGGTTGACAAATATTGCAAAATAAAACTCATTGGATGAGACAAAGAAAGAGGAAATCAAAATACTTTTACCTTACGTCCTGACATATTTCCTGTTTATTTTTTTCTAAAGATATTTTGAACGTGCTGTGGTGTTTCTTACTAAACAAACATTTGGGAGAAAGGGGAAGGGTATAAACCAAAGAAGCAGAAAAGAGAAAAGAAAGAGTGGTGTATTCGAATTGGGCAAGGGTTTGAGTTAGAACAGTCAAAACACTATGGGGGATTTGACTGTGAAAGATGTAATTGTCTTTTTAAAGGATGTCTAATCGTTGTATATATTATCTTTTTCCTTTGGAAGAGGGGAAAGGGCTGATTTATAATTGGTACATGTATCACAACATGTTCATCCTGCTTGCCTTCTTCAACAATTTATTATTCTGTAAAAATTCTGGTTTGCAGTTTTCCATGTCCTTTCTGTATGTTCTATCTTTGATATATATATTACACCCATCATGGTTCACAATCTGTGTTCTGAGTTTCGTATTCAGGTGAATTCTGTATCATATAAACATGCATCTATTTCATATACATTCCATTACAAACTCAACTACATTTGTAAATTATGCTGTTCTTGATGCTGGCTGAAAGTTTGACATATAGATGATTGCATGTGCGGATTCTACTTTGTTTAGTGATTGATTTCTTGATTTTACCTGAGATGCATGAAGTCATATCTAAGGGACTACATATACAGATACAACTGATTAATAATTTAAGGTGAAGTCCCACCTACAGGTTCTATATTTCCATAGAACAATAACTATAAGCTACAGGTCTATTAAATGTTGGAGGCTTACATAACTTGGGGCCTACAATATCAATCCATGCATTTTTCACATGAACTGAAGAGACTGATGTATACATTAAATTTTGGGACCATGTATACATATTACTGTCTTTGACAGACATGGGGAGTCAGAGCCCTGTTTCTTAAAACTTGTTATCAATAACAAGTTGTTACATGTATAAGCTCCTGAAACCGTTGTATTTGATTGGCTGAGAGCAAATTTGTCATAGAAATGTGGCAATTGTCATTGCTATGAAACGGCCCTGGACCTTCAATTCAACCGCCCGAATAGCAAGCTTAAAGAGGCTTTTTCTTGCTCACGACTGAGGTGTTTGAAAAACGGTAGGGAGATGTTTCACTGTGCTACACAGATTGTTATGTTCCTATATGTAGTTTAGACATCCTTAAAATCGATACTTACTCTTGATTCTGGAAAAAAAACTTATGTTGCACCAATTGTTAACATTTAATATCTTTGAATAGTGATAGATTGTACCACTTCCTCTTTGGTGAATTGTGCAATGGTTGATGCATGGAAACACCTATACCTGGGCCCTGTTTCATAAAACCTGTCATCAATGACAAGTTGCAGTAACTGTTATAAGCTTCTGAAATCCTTGCATCTGATTGGCTGAGAGCAAATTTGTCAGTAAAAATCACCGACAAGACACTTGATGAAACGCCCCCCAGGAAACTCTTGTGTAATTGCAAAAGAATGTTGAGTTAAGATGAGTATTTGTCCAGGTAGTGTCAACTGATGTTTTGTTTTTTAAGGGAAGCTTTTTACATTTTCCTGATTTGATACAGGAACAAACATCATCACAGTGACTGTAATACAGCTCTGACTGAATTTAATGCCTTTGAATAGTGGTACAGTGTAGATACGTACATCTTGGTGTATGGTGCAGTCTTTGGTGTCTTGTCTTGTATATTGGTGTAATAAAAGCACCTTTTATAATGGAAAGTTGTGTAACTAACACCTATTGAGTTGAAGGCAAATGGTTGTAAGGGTGTTCATTGGATTAGCTGATCAATGTGCTTTTGGTGCTGGAACAATGTCAATTGGCTTTTCAGCAGTCTTCATAGATTGGTGGTTTTGTATGGTTTAGCTTCTTACTGCAATGTATACTTGAATAGGAAGGTCAGGATTTATACATGTACAAGTCAGCCTCAAAATGCTGTACTGAAATTCTACATGCACATGTATGGCAAATATACTGTATCTTGTCTAGTAAAACATGTTTTGATCTTCTAAAAACAAAGTGCCAAATCTTTTCAATCAGCGTTTTTGGTATGATTGAATTCATACTATCGAGTGACATTTTTACTTATAATTTATTTGCTTCTGCAAATATGACAATATAACATACGTCTTTGAGAAACTTTTGTTCAGAAAGTGCAAGTTTAAATGCATTATAATAAAATGAACAGATTAAAGGATGGTTAATCCCTAAGACAACATGTATGATGTAATTAAGTGGATATCAAACAAAGAAGATTCTCCTTACTAAAGTTCAACTAACTTTAAAACATGTACCCAATGTGTAAACAGTAAGTGTTGTGATGTTTCACTTTCATAGTGCTGGTATATACATGTATCTATCGATGGCATCCATGCATCTTTCTATTACATGTACCTGGTTCCCATGGAGTCAGAGACAATTGATAATGATCTTGTATGTCTTGAATTCATCTTTCCCAGACTCCTATACTTGGCCACTACTCTGTCCAGATAACACGTCAGGTTGGATCCCTTTTTTGTCCGTTCAGTTTTGTCGAACTTGGTTGTGCTTTACGTAGTGCCAGTGGAAAAAATTAAGTTTGAAAAATGTGCCCCTTTCCCTCCAATCCCTTCGCAAAATTGATGCACCTGTACATATGTCCGTGTTGTTAATTGTTCCCTTGTTTTTTCAATTCAATGCAATTTAGATTTATCGATCATACACAAAAATAAAAATACATTTGGCATAAAAATCATTTACTGGCTGTTTCTGCAAATATGCAAAACATCGATTTAACATACTATAAATTTATATTAAATCAGAAATAAATAGAGAACACAATGAGACATAAATACAAATGATTTAATATTCAACATGTGCATGACAAAGAAAAGAAAAAACACAACAGCAGAAGATAGTATTATGAGAAATATTCCACAGACCGGATTTCTTGCTTTTCCTATTCAGTAAAATCAGTTTGAGTCTGGATGCTTCTCTATCATTGAAAAGGAGACATTGCTAGTCTTAATGCTCCATGCTCAATTCAACTCTTAAGGAAAATAATTTTGTCTGAAAGACTTCCAGTTGCAAAAGTGCATTGAACTTATATTACAATATTTTTATAGATTACTTCTATTCTCCATTTTCTGTGACCTCATTGTTGATGCCTGTTGGTCTGCATGTATGTTGTTGCAGCTTGTAATGTAGTCTTTTCTTCTTCTTCTTCTTCTTCTTCTTCTTCTTGTTTTTCTCCTTCATTTTCCTTTTTGCTTTTTCCTATTTTATTTACTTTTCTTTTGTCTTCCTTCTCTTTTTCCTCTCCTCCTTTTCATTGTCATTTAATCCTCTGCTTTCATATCTTAATCCGTCCCAATTTTCTTCTTCCTCTTTTGTTTGTTTTTCTCCTGAAAGAACTTATGCAGAAGGAAAACACTTGGTGTAGTCCTTATTTTCCAAGCATGTTTCCAGATTGTTAACTTGATTATTTTGAAAGACTATATGCCTGAACATAATTTCATATTCCTACATGTAGTTAACGTATCAATTCCTACAGTACTATGAACATGTATACTCAATCAGCTTAATCCCTTTTGTACTTTCATTATGTACAGACAATCATTGTAAATAGATTATTCTAAGACCCGAAATGTCAACAATGTATAATTATAAACCATCAAGTCTTATACCTTCGATCCCATTTTTTTCCTTTTAGTGATTCTTCTGTCATTCCAATGCTCCAATCCACTTTCTCAGTTTAAAGACCCTGCCCTATATCAAACCAATTTCTCCTTTCTGCATGTGTACAGTGAATAGTCCTATCTTAAGTCTGATTTTCCATCTTTGATATGGTCTGTGTTTTGCAGCTTATTGGGTCTGCCGTAAGGCAGTTCTGCACTGAAAGGAATCTCTTTGTCTTGGAGAGCGAGGTTTGCTTGGAGATAAATCTTTAGAATTGGCGCATAAACCAATGATATGCAACCCCTCCCCTTCATGATAGCGCACCTCCCAACCCACAGTATATCCTGAAATAATTTGCTATATATAAGTGCTGAGAATGCATGTTTGATGCTTGATAAAAATTTGTATCTTTTTTTGAGGTGCTGTTCATTGCATAGTCACAGGCATGTAAGCAAGTTGCATTTAGTTCTTCCCTAAACAAAGTAAAAGGGAAAAGAAAAGGTACCTCATGATAAAGCCAAATTGAAATATTGATAAGAGCTCATTTTGTCAGGTTTCTTTTACTTTAGTTGTAAGAGACCTGTTCACAAATATACCCCCTGTTCAGACACAAAACGTTTATACCGAAACTCGATAAAGAAACGTATAAAATTTTCATCGTATAGCCTACGGACCGTTCAGACACATATCTCGACCGATTAGAAGAACATCGTATAGATGCGCAGTTTTCCACTGCGCATGTTGTTGTGGTCGCCGCCAGCCCCCGCCCCCTGGTAAGGACACCTTTCACGTGCGCTCACGTTAAGCCCCGGCCAGTTATATCGTTCTATGGTCGCCATACGTTCAGACACACACGGAAAGGTGATTCGTTATCGAGTTCTAGTTCGAAACGATGCTCTGACCCCAGTTTCGTTATACAACGTTTCGTTATATGACGTTTCGTTAGTCAGCGTTCAGACACATAAATCCACAAAAATTCATCGTATAGCTATACCGTTTCGGTACAGCTATACCGTTCTGGTATAAATTTTTTGTGTCTGAACACCCTGATATTTAAATTGTGTGCATACTTTCAAAACAAAAGTTGTTCTTGACAACCTGAAAGCTTATCAGAGGCTTGTCAGGCACAGCAACAAGTAATGTATGCAAACTGGATTCCAAGTATTGTAGTTCATTCATTTATAACAGGTTAATGGAATACTTGTTACCAGGTCCCCAGGAAAGAAACATCCATAAATTTGAATAATTTTGTGAACAGGTCTATTACCATGCTACATGCTCTTCCATTTCTAAATGCCTATGAATCCTGCAAAATTTGTTTGTTTGTTTTGTATGTCGAGTAATAAGCAAATAGGAGGCGAGGGGGAATGTGTTACATTTATGAATCAACTTTAGTAGCAAAATTTTTTTAAATAGCTTAAAATACAATGAGCTTTTGTTATCCTGTATGGTTTAAACTTGAGTCTTACTTTTGTATGTAACTGTGTATATTACATGAATGACCTTTTCAAAATTATTTTTATCCAAAAGATGATCAGTCAACTTTATGCCACAAAATGTAATAGTCTTCTGTCCATGCTGCATGATGAATGCATTATTAAACATGTTCAGATATACTTACAAATGTTCAATTTGTTATAAGAAAAGAAAGACTAAACAGCAGCTGAAGTTATTAGTTCTGCTTGACCCCCTTTCTTTTCTTAAAACCAAAATAGTCACTGTTAAGAGAATATACCAAATTCTTAATTTTTTGAATGATGACCAAAAGGGCAATATTCTGTAGAGCTGAGTGAAATATTCTTTGAAAAGGATGATTTTAGAAAAAGTCCCTCACAATATAGCGCGGTGGACTGGCTTTCTTAGTTCTTTTTTACAAGTGCTATGGTACATTTTGTTTTTAGCGCTCCTAAATATTCAATGTTATCATTATCATTATTTTTTTTTGTTGGCTGTAATGTTGGTATACACGTGTATCAAACTGCGAACATTGCAAATGGCATAACATGCACATTTTAAGATTGGATTGTATGGAAAAGGATGATAGAACTTTAACAAAGTTCTTTTAACTCTGACTGTTTTTCATCAAATATGCAATGTATTACATTCTGATTGAAATCCAGTGTATGTGATGTATCATATATATGTTGACTGATCTTCTGTTTACATTTACCCTTTGTGCTAATATCATTAATTCTGTTTTTTGGGGGTTTTTTTTTTCACTTCTCTGTAATCACTTTTATTTCCTTAACCCTTTCAAGACAATTGACCACATTTTGTGGTTTGGCTTAGTAAGTTTTGATTCAGAGCTCTAAAAAATATACCAGATGTATGAGTAGAAAGAGCAAAAATTTCTGCACATGCTATGTCCATTTTTGTCACATGACCATATTGCGTTTGATGTCAGGAATTTTAAAAAGGAGAATAAGCTTCAAAATCCTTAAATTGGCAACACATTGAGAGATTCAAAATCATTGTTTTTCATCAAAATTGGCAATTTTTTCAACGTATCGATAAAATCACTAACCATGTTTATTGTTCTAAAGGACATTACACCTATTAGAACCATCTAGCACTAAAAGAAAAATATTATTGTTGCCAATTTGAAGAACAAAACGTGATCAATATAGCCCTGAAATAATTCCTGTCCTGAAAGGGTTAATCATCTAACTTTATCATTTTAGTTTCTTTTCTATCATCAACTGTTTCTGTTCACTCATTTCTTGTAAGTTTGATCATTCCCTTTCCATTCTACCATAGAGCATTGACATATGACTGCCACATTTGAACAAAGTACCTTTAAACTTTATTTTTTTTTTATGATTGTATGAAATTAATCATCACTAACAAATCAAATCATCCTTACATAAGCTCATAAAGAATATGCCCGAAACTCACCAATGTTGAGGAATGCATATCTCTCTATCACTCTTCATTTTGTTATGCATTTTTCATTTTGATAGCATAAGCCACCTGTCATCAGTTGAAACCCAGAAGGGCATAAATTTCATCTATGTGAAGTGCTATTAGTCAGAGAGGGGTGCGGAAATGCAAAAAGCTATTCTCATGATTAATTTCTAAAAATCACATCAGCTACCTTTGGTTTTGATTTCTAATTTGATTAGCTTCTCTGTAATATCAAAATCATATTTATTGGCTTTAAAGGCAAAATTGCATGAAAAAAATGGAAAAAGGAATTCATACACTACATAGTAAAATACAATTTTATGTAAATATTCAGTATATAATGCTTAAGAATGATATGCCTTAAGCGCTACATGTATTAAAAAATGTATGTAAATGCTAATTCTTGCTAATTCATGCAAATTCTTATTTCATGCTAATTCTTATTACCAGTGTATTATTATTGATATGAATTTAAAGACGATATATAATTTTTGTTTGTTCATGATATACAGGGTTCAATGCTGAAGACCATTCTCTTGTTCATCTTCTCGCTCGGTACCGTATTCACCGTCGCTTTCCTCATCATCACCATTGCCATCGCTTAACCCTTTCAAGACAAGAATTATTTAAGGGCTAAATTGATCTCATTTTGTTCTTCAAATTGGCAACAATAATATTTTTCTTTTAGTGCTACATGGTTCTAATAAGGTGTGATGTTTCTGAAAACAATATACATGGTTAAAAAGTTTGTTGATAAGTTGAAAAATTGCCAATTTTGATGAAAAACAATGATTTTGAACCTCTCACTGTGTTGCCAATTTAAGGATTTTAAAGCTTATTGTTGTTTTAAAAATTCCTGACATCAAACGCAATATGGTCATGAAACAAAAATGGACATAGTGTGTGCAGAAATTTTTGCTCTTTCTACTGATGCATCTGGTATATTTTTTAGAGCTCTGAATCAAAAGTTATTTAGCAAAACCACAAAATGTGGTTAATTGTCTTGAAAGGGTTAAAGGGACGAGAGAGACTTTACGACCACAACCAGCTTCAACCAGCTATGGACAGTACTTTTGTTTGATGCTAGTTTTGATTTCACTGAGAATAAATTCAGATGTTTTCAGCTGATTCCCACCCATTTTAAATACATAATACGCAAAGTGAAGGTAGGGCATTATCCAACTACAAAATAGACTCTAGATGATATTGCTTTGCAGGCATAAAAGAAAGCAAGAAAGAAAGAAAGAAAAGTATACATTTGTAGGTAAATATGATCATACCACATGATTATAGTGGGCAGGTTAGCTACATGTATTGTGTTGTCTTGTGAGAGCCAGTAGGGCATTAACTCATATTCTGTAACATTGAGCTATGCCCTTGTTGCTCTTAGCAATATGATCTGTGTAAATGAGTCCATTGTACTACATGATGGTATGAAACAGTCACGGTAGCTATAATATGTTGTCTGCTTAGAGCCATATAGATGTTAACTTGAATCCTTTAACCCTTTCTGGACAGGAATTATTTAAGGGCTAAATTGATCACATTCTGTTCTTCAAATTGGCAACAATATTTTTCTTTTAGTGCCACATGGTTCTAATAAGGTGTAATGTCTTTGAAAGCAATAAACATGATTATGAATTTTGTCAAAAAGTTGAAAAAAATGCTAATTTCGATAAAAAAACAATGTTTTTGAACCTCTCATTGTGTTGCCAATTTAAGGATTTTAAAGCTTATTTTCGTTTAAAAATTCCTGCCATCGAACACAGTATGGCCATGCAACAAAATTGGACATAGTCTGTGCAGAAATTTTTTTCTCTTTCTAATCATGCATCTGGTATATTTTTTAAAGCTCCGAATCAAAAGTTATTGAACCAAACCACAAAATGTGGTCATTGTCTTGAAAGGGTTAACGTTGAGTTATACCCTTTTTGCTCTCAGCAGAGGATATGGTTTGTGCAGATGAGTCCATTTTATGGATCTGGATGGCCTGTGCATGGAAGGGGTTCATGTATTCTCAAGCTGTATCTGAATCTCAGTTATATGCATTTATGTCACAAAGGTATACATATATTTACACTGAAGGTCATAGACAGTGTCTACTTTCACAGATATGATGTTGGTTCTTTTATATGATTTGTGAGAAAAGGAAAAGGATTACAAAAATTCATGTAATTCTTTTGATGTAACATCATATGAATTTTTTCTCTTTTAATGCGTTATATTTCGACGTCTACAGCTCAAAATACAATTTATGCATGTCAATTGATAGGTGGTCTTGACATCTTATTTTCACTACTCTAAGTGTATAATTGCTAGAAAAATTGAAAATTATTGAACAATTATCTGAGTCTATATATGCATGTCTTAAGATGTGTATACACAATGGCAGCTATAGGAAATGGTCTGGAATAAAAAAAAGTTTCAAGATTAATGCATCCTCTTTGTCCTATATGCATGACTGAACATCAACTGAAATTTTAGAAAGCTGCATTTACATGTAAATGTATTTGTGCATTTACATGTGTGGTAGATATTTGTGTTTTTCAACTTTCTGCTTAGAAATACATGTAGTTCTAGAAATGTCATACACACAATTTATCTGACAGTCTCAAAGTAAATGGTATTATTATTATAGTGCGAACGTAAGAAAATTAAATTAAATTTTTTCAAATGTCATAAATGGAAGTAGAAAGAAATGCTCCTAAAACTTCTGAAAGACAAAGGCAAAAGAAAAGAAGTTTATATTGAAATGTGAAGAAATCAACTTGCCATTTTGATGTGCCTTCTATCTGTTGCCTTGCAATATTTCACTTTCAGAAATTTCAGTCACTTTTCCTATATCATTTGTACTTCATTTTCTCTATTAGGCAATATTGTGACATTTTCATACATGTACATGTACATGTAATTGGCCTGTAGTTTGTTATATATCTGTATATAGAAAAATAATGTAATCAGTATACCAAGACATCTTTCAAAAGAATTTGTCCGTCAGTTACCAGTTTAGAATCTAACTCTGCCTCTGATTCAGCTGCTGAATTTATATTATTTTTTATATGATGTAGGAGTTGTCAGTCTTTTCTTGTTTAGATGATGAAGTAAACTTACATGAACTTTAATTGTTATACTTCCATCACGAAGGACTTATAATCATGAGGAATTGTGATATGCATTCTGGCTCTCAGCACTAATACATTATAAAATGCATCCAGTACCTCTTGAAAAGAAAAATGTTGGAAGTACATGAACTGCCACTAATGAGGAATATTGGACATTTGGACATCTGTCATATTTGTTTTATTTTTTTATTTTCAATTTTTTTTTTAGATATGTGAATAAAAGGATTAACAACGTATCACCTGTACCAGCAAATCAATGACAGTATACAGTACTTGTACTAGTATCATGTCTACTTATTGCCTTCTTTCAAGGTATATACAATGTATTTGCATGATATCTTATCATGTTCATGACATCGATATATATATATATATATATATATATATAATTGATGTATTGCATTTATATGTTTGATACTTTGAATATTTTTGATATTCTGTATATTTGACACTCTAAAAAAAATTAAAATTTGTGACATGTATCTGAATGTGGAGAGATGAGACACAGTCTGAAAATGGTGTGCCAGTCTTGAAATACAAAACGATTATTGAAATTTTTTGTGATCTAGAAGAATTTTCTTTAGAAAAATCAAACATAAAGTGTTACCAGAAAGACAGAAAGCCTTTTGTGAAATTTGAATACATTAACAAAGTCCAACATCTCCAAGCAGTTTTGTATTTGTAAATGTATTATTGTAAACTCACTAGTTTACACAAATGCACTTTACCAGTAAATGTTTTGCAAAATTTTGAATACATGTATGTTGCCATCATAAAGATTTTATGATACTGAATCATGTTAATTTTACAAAATTTAGTAATATTTTGTCATGTATAGTAGTTGATTATGTAAATGTTGTCATGTAGTGCTTTCAGAAGTATCTCTTCACTTTCTATTCAGTTGATGTACCGGTATATTTAGTTGTATAAATGTATTAAAAGTGCAGTTTATAGGGTTAGTGCATGTTGTGTATAGTCTTTAAGCCAATGTAAACACTTCGAGGGAAAATTTTTAAGTAATAGAAAAAAAAATCATTTTTGAGTGAATATTTAATTTTGAGCTACTTTTCAATGTAGTGTGAGTTGATGTTCTATTTGAAATAAGTTAGATATAATTATAAATGTAAGAAAAGAGAGTTGTTAGGATAAACACATTTATGTTTTATTTGTTGATTTTGTGATTTATTTTTCACAGCTACTCGTACCCTGGACTTATACAATAGCTGTATGTGATGATGGATTCTTTCATACATACTGTATAATATGTGTGTGCCTGTTTATATACCTATGTGTGTATATTTTTGGTTTGGTTACTTAATGCATGTTTCTAAAGCTGTTTTGACATCGTACAAAATTGAAAAGATAACCGAAAATGGTTGATAAAATGTTTAAGTTTTAGCAAATTTATACAAATACCGGTAGATGTATATATGCATGTATTGTAGACCATTAATTTACGAGTGATAGGATGGTTTGATTCATTAAAAAGTGGAATATTAAATTCACTCTCTGTATTTGTATGACATTTTGGGAAGCTGCCCTAAAGTTGGTGTTCAACGAGGTGAAATGCACAATTTTTTTATACAATCTTTGGAGATGCAATGTACTAAAACACACAAAATACATATTGAATTTATATGGTATGTTTAGTGATAGAATTAATTGATAAGAGAATAAAATGCCTCTCTTCTCTCTCTGTCTTCCAGTTTTTGGTAAGCTATGAACAAATAACCTGGCTGCCAGTCTCAAGTACACATGTATATGGTTACATACTCGTTTTCATGTTGTGCGCAACCTCTTTTGCAGTAATGAATGCTATAACTCAGTGCATGAGCTGTTGGAATCTTGTGGGATGGCAGAGTGACCTTCTGTGGCTGTGAGAACTAGCCTATACTTGAAAAAGAAAAAGCTTTGATCTACCATATACAGTGTATATATTCCTGTAGATTGTTAATCAAATTATTTATAGGTTATCTGATACTTTGAAAATTCATTCTGCATGATGATAAAAGTTTGACAAAGTTCTAAATTATTAATTGATCATATTCGCAATGACATTAAACTATATTATATGCCTCTGCAGTGATGTTGTATGATTGTTTAATGCTTAAGGATAGTGCAAGTGAATAAAGGCCCAATCACAAGTAGCATCACTTCTGATCATTGAATAGTGAATTGTTGGATTTCTTGAGTCAGCACATCATTTTATCAATTACCCTCAAGTCTTCCAAAAACAAAAATTGTTCCATGGGAGGGGCTTTTCCTACATGTAACCTTTTTTTCCACCCCCATTGACTAAGCACCTCATGGCCATTGCACATATGGCATAAATCTATTGCCATTCCTTTGCCATTGGAACCTGAACAGACAATGCAATTACAAAGAGAGTGAAGAGTTTGTGCCTCTATATACATGCCTGTCAAAATGATATAGATTGATACATGTACTGGTCATTTATATTCTGTTATAGGTTGATTTGAAAACTAATTTGATGAAACAGGGTAAATTTGTAATCTGTCTATTTTCCAGTAGTTTGAAAAGATTTATTTCTATTTTATATGAAATGAAACATGATAGGAATCGTTAGCGGAGTTGGAAACCTTCCGAAAGTTGGTTGTAAGATTTCTCAGCAATTTCGCATGGTTACAGCATTGCTGTATAGGTGATTGGTTATCACAAACATACATTGTAGAAGTTTATTCTTTACAGGTTATGCGTGTGTGGGTTTTTTTTTTAGAAATATGTAATGGTCAACAATACAGACATTTGCAAAGGAAGGAGTGTCACAAAATATGTATTCTGTTCTTCTATTTCTCTACAAAATCAAATTTATATTAAATTTTAGTATCAGATTGACTTCACTCACTGTATCTTTGGCTGTTTGCTTTGAAGTGCTCATACATGTATGCCTATCATATGACGTGGAATTGTGAGAAATAATGGATTGTACATTCTGCAGAAAAAGAAAGTGGAACTCTTTATTGTTCCAAGTTTTCATAAAAACCATCATTAAAATGTAATCAAATTTTAAAAAATAATGAAGATCAAGTTTTGAACTTTCACGCTTGGATGGGCACATTCATTTAACCGTTGAGTTTTATTTTACAAATTTCAAAAATCGAGCAAGTAGCCATTCAAATGTTGATGAGCATTTCCATCTTGTAGAGTCAGATTAGAACAATGAAAAGAGAAATCATGAAATATCCTTGAATTTGTGGTTGTGCTTGTCAAAACCATGCAGTCCTCAGACTACATTTGACATTCAAAGCTTTTTGTTTTCTTTGTTGAACAAGAATGTCGCACAGATGCACATGTTCATATAATGTTTGAATGGCTACTTCCTTTTTTTTGTTGCAATTTTCTTAATCAGACCTAACAGTTAAATGAATGCGCCCATCCAAGCTTGAAAGTTCAAAACTTGATCCTAACTGATGTTGGTAGAATATTCATTTTCTTTAATTTGATATTATATTTTATTATAGTAAATAGTGTATGTATAATACGCGCTGTGATTGGTTAGATTCGCATCAAGTGACGTGCAAAATTTGATTTTTGCACAGGGAATCGGTGTTAAATGAATAGGGGATGAGTCATTTGTTTACGATTGCTATCATTCAATTTCAAGTTTTTGGAGTTCCGAGTGTTACACATCATTCAAGAGCTAACGTTTGGAGTTAATTTTGTGTGGTTAGCAACTTTTGTAGAGCTATGAAATCAGCAGTAGATCTAGACTGTAAATTTAAAGACCTAGGGCCCGGGTCTAATACACAATAACAGTTATAGATCTAGGGGTCTATTTACTATAACAATTAGTGCATGTTCTATTTATGCACCATTACTGGACTATATGAACTCCAAATACTAAATTATCCCTTGTGCAGGTCTATTTCACCTCGGGATAATTTAGTATTTGTCGTGCACATAATCCAGTAGGCCTATAGTGCATGATAGACCATGCACCATTTATATAATATTTTATTGACGGTTTATATGAGAACTTTGAACAATAAAGAGTGTCGACTTTCTTTTTTTTTCTGAGTGTATTTGATTGAAAGGTTTTCTTGAGCATGATTGGTTATTGCGAATTTGCAAAAACTTCATTAAGCCGTTTCCTGTTTAGGACTCGAGTATAAGTTACATGAATAAGATGCATGCTCAACATAGACGGCAATCTGAATACATCCAATGGTAATGTTAACCTTAGCTTCATTGTGTACATTTCCATTGCCACTTTGGTACTAGCAATGCACTGATGAAAATAGAGTTGTTAAGAAATGCATGAAAGACAATAAACGAGATAAAGTAGGGGGTGGACCGATCAATATATTTCACTAAAATCTGTAAGAATTCAGGTTGCTCTTACCTTATATTAGTTATAATTGGTAGCAGACTGAAGTATTGCCAGTTGAAGTGAACAGGCCACAGTTAGACCTCACACAGGGTAAGCATCCAAGACAGTGGTCGTGATGGTCAAGTGGAAACTCGGTATAAAGAGCTCTGATGTACATTTCACAAGACTCCTGTTATAACAAGGTAATTTTGCTGGGCCCAGGTTTTTATGTTCTTTTGGGGTTTTTTTACCCTGATATAAGGAGATTCCTGATATAACCAGGTAATTTTCATGGTCCCAAGGTCCTCGTTATATTGAGTTTCCACTGTATAAATGAAAGCATCCTGCTACACTGTAACTGTAGAATAGAGAATACCCCTGGTAGATGATGGTCAAGTGATTCTTGATGAAAGTAAAGTTCAGGTACTGCACTGTCCCGTTAATATACAAAACAACTAAATGAAAAGTTGCCTCTGGCATGCACAATAATGTAATATACACGTGTACCGACTGGCTGGTGAAAAGAGAGAACAGTTCGTAAATATCTGGTGCGATGTGATGAATCCGATGCTCATTAGGAGTGGCTGCAATACTGTATATGTTGGCTGTAAAATAAGCTGTGTGTTGCTGAACAGTCACAATCATGTCACCAGAATTATTGCAATGTTGATGAGACCAGTACTAAGTGAGCTGGGTTGTTCATTAGTTATATCTGCATTGAGTGACTGACTTGTATGCTCTGAAGATTATCTACAAGAAAGCCAAGCTTGGGAAAAATCCTTTCCAGAAAGCATGGTTTAGAAACGAGATGATTGGCTAGTGACAAAAACAAACCATGGTAACCAAGAATGTCTATACCAGAAAAGGAATGTTGTCAACCATTCAATGTGTTTTCATGAAATGCAAAAGTATGTACACACAAGTAAAAAGTAGACTACCAAATTAGCCAGCTTCAAATTCAAATATGGGAAATGTTTGGAAGTCTTTGTGGAAGGTGACTGAACAGAATTGCCAGGTGTAAGGAGTTGAAAAGGCAGTCACTACCAAGTCTATGAAATTTAACTCTCTCTCTCTCTCTCAATCCATGCATCTACCAGCCATTCAGTGAACAATATCCATCAATGAAAACAATACAACAATGTATATAATATATTTGCATTTAGATTCACATTTATTCATATATTTTCATATTCCTATCATATTATTTGAATAACATATACCTATAAGAACCCAGTCAGCCTCCAATTTCATCTCTCCACTGATCCTGAGTTGTTTTTTCTCTTCATATACTTTGTATATCTTTTCCTCATTCATAAAATTTGTCTTGCAATAAAGAGAGGAAAGTAATTACAGGCGAGCCATCAAAACTATCAAAACCCTTTCACCTGCGAGCTGACATGAATGAAAGCCTCTATTGTTTTTCAAATTGCATCACCGAGCGGTAGACAAACCACTTACCATGATTTCTGCAGCATTTCAAATAGAACAGTGCAGTTTGGTGGCTGCAGGCTTCCAAAATATTTGATACTATTTTTGCCCCTTCTGTGTGCTGTAGATGGCAAATCTTGCAAAAGAATTTCCTCTTCTCCGAGCCAAAACGGATGAAAATGTTTTGACGTTTACCCCTATGACAGATATGTGTATCTCATGCAAAATTCATTAATGGAACAAAAGTGAAACGAACTTCTTAAGATCATTTTTTTTTTTTAAGTACTATTGTTAATTACATGCAACTTAATGGCACAAAAGGGTTTAACATCAAATTTCCATGGAGGCTGCAGCCAAAACGGGCTCTATGGCCCTTCTGGCTACAGCCCATGAGAACCATAACCCAGAAGTCCAATAATGTCAGTCTTGATGGCATTTCAAGGATTCACAAGAATGAGATTGTCGGTCTCTTGGGCTTTTGAGCTGTGTTCTCCCAGCCCTCCCCAACAGTCTATGCATTCAACTGGCTGAATGCAAAAAAAAAAAAAAAAGGAGAGAGAAAAAAAAAAAGCGAACTTTATCATTATCGAAAGAACCCTCCAGGGGAAATGGTATCGCAAGTTTTGATGGCTTACTCGGACTTCACTCCATCACATCATTTAAACATCAAGCTTGGGCTCAGTTTTCTAAATATTGACATGATAATAATAGTATCTCCTAGGAAACGTACAAAAACATGAATAAACAGTATCACAAATCATCCCCAAAACCTCAATATCCATGACTGGTTTACAATGATGGAAATTTAGGCAAGTACAGGTATATTCAAGATCAAGTGTGTTTTCACATACAATGGAAGGAGAATTAACACAACCATTGATACTGAAATCTTTGAAAGAGCTAAACAGTGTCTATCAATGCTGTAATTGCTACAATAAACAAAGATGTGCATGGGCTTATTCATGCTGCAGCTATGCATGTTTCAATAGTTTAGTATCCATGCAGCAAATGTCTTCATAATCACAAAATTGAATGTTACACGTACTTGAGATTTGATATATGGGGCACCCAATATTTCACTTCAGGCAATGTTAAACAAATTGATATATTGAAATAAATTTGTATACAGGAACCTCTGTAATCTTTGTTTGAATTGACCTCATTATACACGACTGGTATACAATTATGGAAATTCAGGTAAAGTACAGGTACATGTACATGTATATTGATAAAAGATAATGTCTGCAAAGAAATGAAATATACCTGATATATCAAAAAAATTGTGAGAAGAGCTTTCACATATAGACCACTAAAGATGAATCTGAATCTGAATCTGAATATGAATTTGAAAAGGTTGAAAACATGATTTCTAGAATAAACATTTGTACACATTTTGCTGTGGTTTTCATTCCTAATACTGTTTGTTTTTACTGGGTAAGTATGACATGCAACTCTTGCCTTCCTTATTAGAAAGTGACAAAGAGTATCCAATATTTCAACTTGAGCAACATTCCAAAATTAGTACAGTAAACCCTGTATATAGAGACCGCTCAATGGAGACAAGAAAAGCGGTCTTTATGAGCAGGTGGTCTTTATGTACAGGTTCCTTTAATACATGCTTCAATCAGAAACACTTTTCAAAGGGGACAAAAGTGTGGTCTTTACAGACATGGCGGCCTTTCTATACAGGTGGTCACTAAAACATGTTTGACTACATATCAAAATATCTCTGGATTGGTTTAATGAACGGCATATCCATCTATGGTAATTGTATAAAAATCTGTAGAAATTTGAAAAACAAAAAAAAGGTTCTTTCAAATGCATCTACACTGCCAGACATCCCATCACACACACATATGATACAGTTCTTTCCTCTCAAATGATACCTTTTACCAACGTACATTGTATGCATGCATACATGTACATTCCTCCATAGAACCAAATGATTACACTGTAGTTGCTCAATATTATTCAACACTGATATATATATATATATATATAGACAGAGCACTCTTGTAATGGGCTCATTTTCTAAAGGTCTCAATCCATGAACCACTTCCTCGCATGTATATTGGGATCTAAAATGCTGTGGCAGTCAAAATTACATCGACATAACCATACTGATGGGTTTTAATGCATATCTATGTACTTGTAATATACAGACATAAAACTGCATAAAATTTTCAGTATACCGAGGCAATTTTATCTGCCACAATGCTGTTCATGTTCCCCAACCATTAATCATTCCTCAATCGGTACTCGTTGGATAAATGCAGGTTTTCTGAATTGGAAAGTGGAATTTCAGGGAGTTACATTTACACGTATAAAAGTTTTCCCAATATAAATGGGTCCAATTATGTATTAGTTTTTAAGTATCATAATATTTTTTTTTTTTTGTTATTAAAGAGAAGCCTTTACAGTCACACTGTCAAAATATTTGGTATCAATTCTGCGTTGCAGTGCAATTAAACGAAACAAAGCATGTCATTCTATAAATGAGAGTTTCAGTAAAGATGGAGCACTTTGCTTTACATGTATGAAAACTTGTCAGAATTATTCTAATGACTGGCCATATAAACCATATCTTGTTCACTCCTTTCTTCTTTGTCATCTTATAATAAACATTTATGAACAACTTCTGCAATATGGTAAGTATTTTCAATCATAGAGAATTAGAGATATCTGTCATGGATATATTAAACTGTTTCTTATAGATATAAAGACAGATATAAATAGGATGGTATCATGCTTTGTCCATAAAACCATGGCCAACTTCGTCACCAGCATTACGAGGACATCAACAATCCATTCACAACAATATAAAATGTTGACGGAACTGTATAGCCTTTGATTAATCTTAGTTGAAAAAAGCACAGAACTGCAAGGTTCTAGGAAAACATCAATGGGACAAGCCTACATGATATGATCCTAGAACTACATGTATTGGGTATACATGTACATGTACATGTAAATGAGTTTACAACAAATGAGCTACATGTACCTATGTTCTAAACATATGAACAGAAATATAGCAGTGCTTGTACATGTATGAACAGACCAGCAGGCATAGGGCCTATAAAACTAATTACCACCAACTATATGTAGTTATTACTTACATGTAGATGTTGTATGATAACATCACATGTACAAAGATTTCACCAATTCCCTACACCCTGTGGATGAATAACAAGATTGAATTGATAATAAGAGCCATGGTCTATAATCTACATAAATTTGTAAGGCATCAAGCCCAAGTTTTCTCAATCAAAATAGTATAGCACACATAATTTCTTTATAACACTTATTCAAACCTACATAATTTCATAAATTTCATGATCAATTTCATGCGAATAGGAACTACATTTAGATACAAGGAAAAGACACATCCATTATGCCGTGCATTATTTATTATTTGAAGATATCTCCTTTTTTTTTAGTGGTTTAATTTTAATACATGTGCATACCTCTTTTTTCTAGGAATTATGCTCTTCTAACAAAAGTACAACAATGGAATTTCTTATTTCAGGTGACAGTAGATTTAAGTTTTATATTTCAGAGGAATGTTGCAAAAAGAGGGCCTTGCATAATATTTTAATTCCTCACACAACTTTCTGAAGCATCCTTACTTGTAATATTATTATATATCTGCAAACTGATTCCAGTTAACACTAAATACACAGTATGAAAACGTATGAAATGAGCCAGCATCATGTTGTTTTGATAAATGAGAGAAACAAGATCAGGGCCCTGTTTCATAAAACTTTTTTTCAATAACAAGTTACAATAACTGTTATAAGCTACTGAAATCCTTGAATCTGATTGGCTGAGAACAAATTTGTCATAGAAATGAGGCAGTTGTTATTGATAACAAGTTTTATGAAACAGGGCCCAGCTCATGACTACCCTATACACCCACAGAGCATCATA
The DNA here is from genome assembly GCA_025618425.1 of Heliocidaris tuberculata. Taxonomy (NCBI): domain Eukaryota; kingdom Metazoa; phylum Echinodermata; class Echinoidea; order Camarodonta; family Echinometridae; genus Heliocidaris; species Heliocidaris tuberculata. Next base: position 21,919,754 of record CM046838.1, read on the forward strand.
TTAAAGATAATTCAAGAGACCATTCAGAATTTCAGGTTCAAAACCTTCTGTACTGATTCTGCAAGTCCCCTAGAACACGATTCTGTTCAACATCACTTCTATGCTATATTCTTTTAAATCCCCAAATGGCAGTCCAGATACCAATTGCACAAATAATTACTGTCTCTAAGAGTTTGAAATCAGTACCCAATCTAAAGTCCCAAGTTTGGGGGACGTTACTTCCTCTAAGGTATCCATAAACCTGGGTCAAGAGAAACCATACCATTTGAAATGCCTTGTCTGACTTAAAAATTCACTCTTGAGTCAGAATTACAATTTATTCTAAAAGAGGACTGCACGAACAAGTATACCGAATGGCACTGTGAACATGGTTCTGCACAAATAAAACATAACTGAACTGTTAACAAAATGTTAAGTGCGATAAACTAGATTGCATGAAAAAATAGATGAAGCCATAATGTGTCCAAGCATAAAAATGTAAAAGAAATTCTGAATGGAGAGAATAATCAACTGATATCAAAGTAAAAGATACATAACATACATGGCCTTTCTGCAAACCGTAAGAACGGAACTTCTTTCAAGTGATTAGTTTTCACCCTCTGCTCCACTATTCAAGTTGATTTTCATACATATCAACTTTCATCTATCTTCATAATAGTGATACTGTTCCATCACGATGCTACTGTATAGTGCATAATATGACTGAAGTTCGAAAGGCCAATATAAGTATGTAACAAGATATGACTGTGATAACACAAATGTAACGGAATGCATTGGAACATTTACTGTGACGCAACAGAAAATGTTAACCTTGAAGCAAAAGAATGTTTGAAAATAATTGCAAAAAAAATGCTATTTAAAAATAGAACTTTAAACACAATCTCACAGTGCTGCACAATCATAACAAAACCAGCAATGTTTATCATACTAAGTGGGATACGAGTTTACCTATACAGTCTAATGAGTAATAACTTATTTCAATAAGGAGAGTAAATTTTATAGCAAGCCAGAGCAATGTATCCTCAAGTCTTGTCATACATTACGTGTAAATTTTTCCCATGTCCTAGTAAAACTATTGCCTACTAGGACCCATCCATTTCATTTAGAGGGGATAACTTACACATAAGTCAAAGACAGTCCTTCCGTCTTAGCTCTGCCATACCCCTCTTCAAATGGTAGAGTCTCATTACCTCAAACTTTTGTATCAAAGGTACATACTACACTGTACGTACATACTTTAAAAATCTTATAAAGCGATATATATCAATGACACTCATGATTAGTTCATATTATGTGTTTCTTTGGCGTGGACACAATGCCACAAGTCTGACGAGTGCTGCTCCAGGGCTTTCATCTGGTAACCTTTCCGTTGCAAGAGATGACGAGCCGGATCTCTGAGAATTTGCAGAGTCAAGCCACTGAAACTCCCTTCACTTCAAATGGGTCTAACCCAAGTCAAATGGATGACTTAAAAGCTGGACCATTCCATTATTCTCACGCAGGTATTCTCAGGTGATCAGAAGGAAGGTAAAGCGTCCATTGTTCAAAATTAACCCTGTCCTTAAAAATAAAAACATGATCATGCCCTCATTGTAATAAATCTTTGAGTTCCTGAGTAGCTGATTTCTGAGGGCTGGAAGCGGAGGCAGGGACCCGGGAGGGGGCTAGGGTGGGACTGGAGTGACTCGGTGATGCAGTGTCAATACCGTTCTGATGGTTGCTGAGCTTACCCTTCATGGTGGGGGTACGCTGAGGGGACGGGGTAGCGTTCTTAGCACTCCTGGCCTCCTGGGCTTGGACTCTCTTCAGAAGGGGGTTGTCAAAGATCCAACACTCACCATCTTCATGGAACAACTAAAACAAAGAAAGGAAAAAAGGTCATTCATGGATGAGAACAGTATGAGAGTGAGAGCAACACGTACAAAAATGGAAAAAAACAGCATAGTAATCAAATATACCATGCACTGAAATACTCCCGTTGAAATTATGGATTCTCTAAGGTGACTGGTATAGTACTATTTTCTCAGGGGCACATTCCCAAAGAAATTGGTAACTTCATGTATGCTAGTTACCGAAAAATGCCGTCATTAAAAATAACATTCCATTTTGGTGTGGGTAACTTGTAATCTCTTTCCATTTGATCAGCAAAGCACTTGATGACACAGATTTTACAACCACTTTCAAAACTTTTAAAAGGGGTAACTCCTTGTAAAGCATGCATAAACACAGATATATGTTGTTTTTTGTTTAATATTAACAATAATAATTAAATATTTAAAAGGCCTTTTCATAAAGTTGTTCATACCTTTGTTTCCCACTTTCTTCCTTCTGCTAGTCTCTCCTTGGCCTCTCGTCTCTGCCTTTCTTCCAGGAAATGCTTGGCGTCTGTAGCTGCTTCAATATCCTGTGTCTTGAGGTTCCTTGTCACATCATTCCATAGTCTGAAACAATGACAAATAGAGAATGCAAGCGATGTTTTATCTAACCTTGGCTTTACCCTTCAACTTTGATGCAAATAATCCTTACAAAGAAACTATCAAAACAAGGAGGCTGTGCTATATCTTTAATAGAGAAATTGTCAACATGAGAACCTTTTCCTCATAGATTGGTTCACAAATGTATTCAAATCCATGGACGCTTCTTTGAGAGGCTAGTTACATGTATGAACTACAATGTATATACTGCATTCATGTTATATGAGGTATTGTCTTGCAATAGTAAGAAGGACTATTAGGTCATACTTCTGGGAAGTTTTTGGGGTCATTTTCAAGAACATTGTAATAGAAGCATGCATAAAATTTGAATACATTTGTGAACTGGTCATTCTTGAATATTGAATCTCATTGATGAGCACAGATCAAAAGAAAGAGGTGGAGAGCTCATTCTTACATATTCTTTTCATAAATTTTTGGTATTAATAATACAAAAGAAAATGAAAATACATAAAAGTAAAATTAAGGAGGAAGCGGAAAAGAGGGACATAAGAATGGGAGAATGAAGAAAGGGAAAAGAAATAAGAGGAAGACAAGTGAAAATAGAATGAAAGAAGAAACAAGAGAGATTGCAAAACCAAGACAGAGATTTTAAAAAGGGGGGAAGCTAGACATATAAGTGAGTACGGAAGAGCAATAATAATAATTAAAATACAAAACATTGCTTACCTTCTTGATTCATAAGGATCTTGATCTTCAACAGGTCGTACTCTCTTCCTGTTCACTTTCATCTCTTTGGTATCCACAAATGAAACAGGTTCCTGCACACAAATAATGACCAAAAAAGCAAATTAACCCTTTATCTACATGAACCAGGTGGGAAAGAGAGAATTCAGTAATCAATGGGTTAAAATGAGAATTACACAGGACTATCAACACCACAGACAAGACCATCTATCCATCCATCCATTGAAGGCCTACCATCACAACTACCACTCATTCACCAACACCACCACAAATACCACCAATACCACTACCCTCCATCACCACCACCAACACAATGTTAAAACCATGTTTACACCATACTTTTAAAATGTTAACACCATGCTAACACAATAATAACATGATGCTAACACCATGCTTACAAGTTGTCAATATCATGCTGACATAGTGGAAACACCATGTTTACATGATGTTAAAATAATGTTAAGACAATACTAACACCATACAAACACACCATGCTTACATGATGTTAACACCATGCTAACACCAAAGACCAATCAATCCACCAAACCATCAAACACCTACCAACACCCATCAACTAATCCAACTCCTACCACTACTACCACCATCCAAACCACCACTATCTACCGACCCATCTACCCTCCAAAAATATCCAATCATCACCACCACCACCCATCCATTCATTCAACCTACTACTAGCACCCACCCACTCAACACCTACATCTACACGCACTATCAACACCGCCATTAAAAATCAACCCATCCACCTATGTAAAACCTACTCCTACAATGTATTCCAACACCCATCCACCAGCACTTACCAACACAACCACCTCCAACTCACCACCCAACACCTTACACCATCATTACCACTACCATCATCATCATCACACCACTTGCACATCACATCATAATCACCACAACCACCTCCAACTCACCACCCAACACCTTACACCATCATTACCACTACCATCATCATCATCACACCACTTGCACATCACATCATAATCACCACTACCACCACCACCACCACCACTACCTACCACACTACGTCCATACTTACCACCACTACCACTAGTCATCCACCCAACACCTACCACAACCACCAGGTTTCAAAGTACTCACCCCTGACGGTCCTTTGGTACTCATGACACCATTCCACTCCCCTTCTATTGTGACAAAAGGCTTGTAATCTGATACATGCCTGTTTAATAAGTAAGCAAAAAAAGGGTACCAGTCTCAAGTAAACCACATAGTTTAAGAGTTCACGAATCTCAATCATGAGACACATAGTTTTTAAACAAAAAATGAACATACTTTGCACAAAATACGAATCTGAATCAATCTTTTCAAGGATCAATATATTTTATGAAAACTCAGGTCTAATTACATGACATATACATGATGTAAATCAATGATGTTTAATAAAATTCATGTATTAATCATGGGTGGGCAGGGGAACTTGCTCCTTAAATATTAACATCAATATAAAATGTTACTTGTATATCATTTTGTTAAAGTATCTAATGAAAGGAAAAAAAAAAAAACTTTTCAGCTACATTGATCTCAGGGTAGGAATAATATAAAACTAGAACCTTTCAGGACAGGAAAATTTTGCAAATTGTTAAAAACAGTAACTTTTGTGGATAAACCTTTCACAAAATCTAGACAAGCCGGAAAATCAAGAAAGTGTTTGGTTTTACTATATATTACATGGTAATACTCACTTGACTTCGGCAACAACACGATGCTTCTTGCCACCGTAGAATGGCTTAGTTTGAAACGAAACCAAAGCCGAGTAGCCCGTCTTGGCACAGTTGATGGTACACTTGCCGCCCAGCTCAAACCATGGTATCGTGAGGATGGAGCGACCGTAGCCATTAGGGAATGTCATGATGTACTCCTCCTCGTGCTTCAAGTCTGAGCAGCATGCTGACGATGCAAACATTTATAGGTTTGAAAAGGTTTGATGGTTTATTTTTACTCAACTGCTAAGAAAGCATGTATACGCTTGTAAGTAAGCAACCAGGGGACCGACGGCTTGAAGTCCTCTCTGAGGGACTTGGTAATTAGGATTAATACCTTACCAAAGGGCACTAGCGCATTCATTTGGTTTCGAACCTGGGTCCTCCAGTTACGAGACCACTGCTCTATCACTGAGCCATTGCGCCTCCAGAGTACATCAATAATGTAAACATACATGTATGTATTTTTCATGTGTCTAAAAAAGTGAATTTGTCTTCATATATATGCTTTCTTTATATGTCTATTCATGTCTTCTTTTCTTTTTTTCTGGGACAGGTTTCCTAAACTTTTGCTACTAGAGTACTCTGAATTTTCAATGAAAAACAATGACTCTCTATAAAAAAAAATTAAATTAAATAAGGAATAAAATGATGAGATTTCAAATCACATGACTGCTATAAGAGGCTTATAATAATGGCATATTACAAATAATGTACTAATAATTCATGGTAAACTTTTCATTACTTGCTCAATATGAGTTTTCAATTTGCTTCACTCAAAATAATCTGTTTAATTCAATGGGTTATCTAAAGCTTTTGATCTTCACAAATGCTTGATCATTTAGGGATTTCTGCATTTTCCAAGCTCTCCACTAATCCAATTTAGACCTATATTATCATTACATGTATTCATCATCATAACCTATCCCGAGATGGACTTACCTTGACCAACCATCTCCACACCTATTGACAGTCCTAAAAACTTTGACTTGGTCCATATATGACCACTGATGGACATCTGTTTGTCTGGACACTCAGCATAGAAGGCAGAAACTACAAGTAGAATAGAATAAAAGTAATAATTAAAAAACTGTTATAAATTGTTTCAAATCCATCACATATCGTACATCCCATTCCATCTATGTGTACTCAATGCCACACTTAGAAAAGAAGGCAGAAACTACTCGCAGAATAGAATAAAAGTACAGAAAAATTTAAAACACTAGGTGTAAATTCTTTAAAATTCACCTTGTATCATACATCCAATTCCTTCAATGTGTGCAGAGTGCAACACTCAGAAAAATTCATACCTGGGTGTGGACAAACATTTATTTTTTAGAGAAGCATTTTTAGAATCTATGATCCTACTTTCCATATTCATAAAAGGGGTTCCAAATGGCTTGAAAAACTGAAAGGAAATCAATTCTGTGTAGTGCCTTAGAAGTTTTCATGTACAATGTATGTGCATCTTACCTGTTGGCCAATTAAATTCTTGGACAACTATTCCAATGGCAATAACCATCCATATACATGTATTTATCCTCCAAGGAAACTAATCATTTAGGATAATTACCTATACCATTATGAAGCTACGGCAGTAATCTTTGTGGGAACTTGAACCAAACAAAATTAAACTAGCGAAATTATTGAGATAGATGTTCAATCAATTTTGAACTGCCAAATTTTGTCTAGCATGCCAAGATAAGCTTGCTTTTGTATACACCAAAACTCTGAAAAACCTGTAAAGATTTTTTTTGCAGTGTTTTTGCAGCGCTCTGCTGAAAAAGCTTATCACTTATAAAATGATTAAATAATTTCACTTACTTGGTGGATGATGTGATACTTGCTCAGCTATAAAGGACACTTGATCTGAGCCTGCCCACGGCACAGGACCATCTGGCACTTCATTCTGAATCAAGCAAGAAAAAAAAAAGTATAGGACATGAAAATTCTGCATATTATCAATATCATCATTAACAAACAAAAAAATTGAGAAACAAAAAGTATTGAAAGGTTTTGCTGTCTACAGAGATATTTTTTTCTAATTTTAATCACATTGGCTTTCTAGTCCTTCTACTACTCATATCAACCAAATATTTCATCAATGGGTGATATTGTATAACACACATGCATGTCCTTTTGCTACTCACCTTGACAGTATCATCTGACCCTTCACCTTTGATATCCCAGTAACATTGAAAGGTTTCCCCTAGGATGGGGTTGTATGGTTTCTTGGCGACTGAGTCTTTCCTACCAGCATGAAAGGCAGAGAGATACCACCGGACGACCTGTACCATTCTCTCCCGGGGGTTGTCAATGTCTGAGATACTGGGAGGGACAAGAGTGGATGCAAAAAAGGAAACAGATGTGTTATCCACCTCTGCCTTTGATTTAGTGTGTGAGTGAAAAACTGCAATTCATTTAAAACAAAGAATATGGTAATAAAAAAGATTCCCATACATACATAATTTCTGACTCTATATTTTTTTAAATCTCTCTCTCCCTTCCTTTTCCACCTCCTTTACTCTCTCTCTCTCTTTCTCCCCCTTTCTCTTGTTTCATCAACCCTATTTTCTAGTGAATCTCTATTTTTCCTAACTCTCTCTCCCTCTCTCTATCTCTCCATCCTTCTTGATTTCTCCCATCTTTCTTCACCTCTTCTTTTTTTCATATCTCTCTTCCTTCCACTATCCTTATCATTTTTTTGTCTAAGAAAATATCCTCTTTTTCAAGAATTAAAAACAAAAAAATTATTAAAGAAAACAAATTTTCTCTTGTAATGACAAGACGATATACAGAAATATATTCCTTACTCTGCAAATAATTCTGGATGTGCAAAGAAGTCGGCATACATCTCAAGCAACGACCTCGTCTCAAGGATGAAAGTAGGAAGAACGACTTTGGTGAGGTCCATTCCAAGACGGACTTGAGAGAGGAGATGCGTGATGACGCTACCGTGCTTCTGACAGTCAACAGCTGCATAAGGATATAGGAACAGTTTGCATTGAATCAGCAGCTCTTCGCACACCTTGGCTTCTATGTTTGACTGTGTATACATACTTCTGATTGACTAATCTTATGTTTAGTATGCTGTTCATGAAAATGCACGTCATATCAGTTTTGTCTTAAACTTATTCAAGGGAGCCCATACTAACTGGATATTCTCTCTTTTCTCCTCCTTCCCTTTTCCTTTTCTTCTTCTTCTTCTTTCCAGTAACTGCCCCCACAATACTGTAGGGATGATATCATCCCTGGATTATGAAAGTTCTGTTTTCTCTTCATTTCACAATATTACTAAACAAGATGAGCCAACCACCCAGTAGAACATGTGGAGTCCCATCAACATTTCTCTACATTGGATGAAGTTTCACAAGCCAATTTTAAGAACATGATGTAAGCTGATTTTTAAAATGAAATATAGCACATGAAAGAGACTGAAATGCTGCAATGACAACAACAGATTTCAGGAATCATTCAGTCATTGTACTGTTAAAGAAAAGCACAGCAAACAAAATATGTGTTATGTACCAAGAAATGTTGTACCCTTATACAAAAATGGAGGATGTGGTATATCAAGCTTGAAATTGTTTTTCTACATTTTAGAACAGATGGGGGTTGGGAGCATTGCAAACATGGATACTCTGTTGAACTTACAATTTTCATTCATATCTTCAGGGCAACTATCTTGTCTTAGGTGTTGTACCAAGAAATGTTGTACCCTTATGCAAAAATGGAGGATGTGGTATACCAAGCTTGTAATTTGTTTTGCTATATTGTAGGATAGATTAGGGTTGGGAGCATTGCAAACATGGATACTCTGAACCATGGATGCCCACTGCAAAAAAAAAGATGGGTTGTACTTACAGTTTTCATCCATATCTTCAGGGCAGCTATCTTGTCGTGCTCTGGTCTGCAACCTCTCTTCAACCTTCTCTGGGTTTCTATGGAATACTCTGAAGATGGGCAAGGACATATCGAAAGCATGGATGATGATTTGTATCTTGAACACCAGAGTATACATGTAGACTGCCCTATACCATTACAATAATCCAGTTCGTAATTAGAATTTGCGCAGGTGCAGATAGAGGTCATTTGTACCAAGTATGCTGTCATTTTGTATCTTAAACAAGTAGCGCGTCCATCAAAACAAACAGGGGTTATTTCAGGGTCATTTGTTCCAAGAACTAATTACGAACTGGCTTATATTCATTGTTGTCAACACCTAAACCCCTTGCTTACATGAACCCAGTGGCTCTTGTATTATGGAAATAAGAGAATTTAGTAGTCAATGGGTTAATATCATTCAAGCAAAAATTTTCAGAACTAGAAATTACAAAATAAAATCATGAAAAATAGAATTCATAAGAAATACAAAATTACAGATCGAAAGATCCTTCACAAATAGTTTTTAATCTGCCACAGTTGCACTTTGACTTGATAAATCAATCTATCAATCAATAAATAAATCAATCAATCAATCATTGATTATTGGAAGTAATAATACATGTTTATCCTTGGAATTCCATAAATCTACAAAGAAAAGGTGCATTTTCTTTGAGCAAATGTCTTCTTTTTCAAAATAGTATTCCATAGAATTTATCCAGAACAATTATTTGTCATAAATTACAAATATAATCCCATCAACAGAAAAATTACATATAACATGATTTAGTAAAAAAGAAACCCAATAATGTCTCACTTGTCATTTTCTTCACCCTCCTGATACTCGTCTGCATCGAAGAAGTCATCCTCATCTGAGCTGGAATATGACAGGGCTGGGATCTCCTGGCGAGGGTGGCGTGCCATGGGGAGGGGTGCGGAAGACATAGGAGACACAGGCGCAGCCATGGTAGTACCATGCAGGATGGGGTGGGGCACAGGGGCTTCTAGGACCTCCTCGGCCGAGTCTATGCTGGCATCAGGACTACCTGCTAGTGCAGGAATCAAAACCAAGATAGGTTACAGTATTAAAATGATAACAATATGTGACCCAGCAGTACAAAATCACAAAAAAGGCACCAGATGTAATTTCTGAAAAAAAGTAGAGTCTAAGCTTTAAAATGATACATATCATTTCTCAGAAGTGAATGTTCCTAACTGAAGATAAAAAAGAAGAATGTCCATTCCCAAAGAATCTTACATGTACTTGTGAGAAAATGTGTTTAAAGGTTAGAGTCTACTACTGAAGCACTCTGACCTACAAGGTATTGTATAAGGTGACAAAAGGAGAATTAGAAAACAGTAGAAATTCCTATATCAAATGAATTGTTCTTTACTAATTGTTCTTAACACTAATTAAGCATATCCTGTTCTTAAGTATGTCTTAGTATCAATGCAACAGTTTTATATTCAATATGGGAGATTAAAATGAGACAAGGAACCCATGTCATAAAGAAATGGAAACTAATACAACAAACTCCAGGTCAAAAAAACATACATGTAGGTGTACAAAAATGCAATGGAAGATGGTTTGAAATGAAGTAAAACTTAAATCCTTACTTCAGTTAAACTGGCAAACCTGTACAACACTGTACATACACTGGGTACAAAGATTCAATTGAGACAGTACAGCAGCAAGAAAGACAATGTATTCATCAAAGAAAAGTCACATATTTGGAATGATAAGAGCTCTGGACCCTGTTTCATAAAACTTATTATCAATAACAACTGCTGCAGATCTATGACAACTTTGTTCTTAGCCAATCAAATTCAACGATTTCAGTACCTTATAACAACTATCGTAACTTGTCACTGATAATAAGTTTTATGAAACGGGACCCTGGTCTTTTGGGGATATTGTTTATATTGCCATAAATCTTGTCTATAAAACTAGCAGGCAAACTTAAAAGGGCTCTAAGCATCCTGCTGGACAACAGATAAACCGTGATTTCAAATAGATAGTATAAACGTTTTATATTCCATGTGATGTCCACAAGAAAAGGACAACATGCCTAAATTGATTGACATAGAGTCGAATGCACTGAACTCAAATACTGTATCACAAGTGTATCACCAAAAACAAATCTGGAAAAGGGGAGGTACATGTACTTTTAAGTTAAAAATGTATGTACCTGCCCTATCGGGTTATAAATCAAGCAAAGCGTGGCAAAATCTTCTTCTTTTTTTTCCTAATTTTATACTTAAGTGAAGTCATGGCATTTGAGCGAGTAACATAATGACCCAGTTGCCCTGTCAGGCAAGAGTACCATAATATTTTTCAACTACATGGATAAGTCAGTCTCAAGCATCTTATGATATATTGCATGCTGTGCTTACTGGACAGGGCAAGTTCAACAATGTGTTTGCCTATCTACACTTTCCCTTGCCCCAGAATCTCATCTTCCCAGAATATTACCTTTTTTGTGTTGGGAAGGCACGTTGGCAGTAGTTGTATCATCATCATCATCCAGCAACATCTCGGGCTGTAGAAAACCGTTCACAGGATTCAGTGTATTCTAAAAATACATGAAAAAGAGAAATGTGAAACATTACATAACAGAGTATACATGGGACAAAGGACATTAATTGTAGATTTGATACATTTATGACAGTGTAGTAGCACCAGAACCATGCCAGAGATCTAAATTAAAATTGCAGGTTTGCTCCAAGAAAATGCCCACTCAAGTTCAATATAATGGTCAATTTTTTATACTTTCGGTTTTTGTAATGAGACTGTGTATTTTATTGTGTCTCCTTTTGTATTTCAAAGTGAAACTTAAATTTTCTCCCCTATAAGAGCTGTGTTTTTCAAACATGTTTTTCATTTTACAAGCAGCATACAAATTGTATGAAAAAAATCTCATTTGAAACATATTTTGAAAAATTACTTTTGCAGAAATTATTTCAAAAATACAAACATTAACCAAAAGATAACATCAACTTTGAAAAGTGTTTGCAGCAGTTACAGCATGCAGTGCATAATAAAAAAAAAATAAAAATGTTAGAACTGCTACCCTGCCCCCGACATACAAGCAGCGATTAAAAATGAATTTTCCAAAGTTAAATTCACACTGCAGAGATAGCATTACATTTTGCATTTGTATGAAGAGTGTTGTTAAATCATCAAGCAAATTAATAACACGGCCAATCTGCATTTTGTAGATTGTAGCCATACATATTTCAATGCATAATAAAATGTCATTTTTAAATATAAAGTTGAGTTCTGGTCATGAGATTACAGTGTGTAAGAAACTGTCTCAAAGCAATTGGGAACAGTTGATCATGTGTAATTAAGAATTGGTGTATACTGTGAGGTTTTGGAATCATCAAGATGATTTTAAAAATGACACAGTCTTGTTGAAAAGCATGTGCACTGCACACAGGAATAGGTATATGCAACTGCACACACATGTCACATGTGGCATGAATGTTTGGCTTGAACACTTCAGCTATTTCTTGTCATATTTCGAATTTAAGGGCTATGATGTTCTTCCAAACTGATATATTAACAAGAATGAGAAAGCTCACAAATTATTTTTCACCTATCCTAGGCCAGAACTCAACCTTCTCTTAACTTTTTACCCATTAGTGGCTCTCTGTTCATTTTATAGGCATCAGGTAGGCTAATTATTCAACATTTCAAGTAATGCATGTATAGTTTCATACAATTTTCATGAAGTTTTACTAAGTTGGGAACTAAAGTTGCAATGCCAATCAAATGCTCTCATAATACCCCCATTATATTTATGTCATGGAGATACATTATTCATTTGAATAGTTTTCCATTTATTACTTATTTCCCTTTCTACACGGTCTACAAGTACATGAGTATTTGCACAAAGTTTAAGTCTATTGAAACCAATTGGCAAATATTTGTTTCCCAAAGACTCTCAAATCTAAAATGTCAAGGATAGGGAACCTCAAAAAACAATGACTTGAAATAGACACCAATATACAGATCGTCATTAATGCACCCCCCCCCCCCCCCACATATCATTACAATTTGGGTTCATCTCTAACAGCTACATCGTATATCCTACAATGTATTCATCATTCTATTAAAGCTGACTTTGAAATGATTACAACTATCATCTAAGTGCGTTGTTCTAAAAATATGTTCTATACAAAATTATGATACAAAATAATGATATAAATTGAACTTCTTACATACTATACTATTGGCTACATGAACATTTAACTATGTTGGTAAAATATTACAAGCATGCTTTAATATGAGAATAAACTCATAAGGAAAATTTTAGACATCTATCAAGAGTATAAAAATGCAGTATAAGTATGAAGGCCTACATATGTACATTTGAACATGTACATGTACATGTACATGTTATCTATACCAGGGAAATGCCCAGGGCAGTCTCGCCTGCATCACGCAATTTTCGGGGCAAAATTTTCACTTGGTGAAAAATCGAAGGTTGGGTAACTTAAGGGGTACTGTCCCTGAGAGCCCCCCCCCCCTCCCCCGTGTGGGCAGTGGGCAGGTACCCCATTTGTATAACTTAAATCCCCTTCAAGTAAGATAGAATTGGATGGTGAAATCAAGCTGCATGTTTTAAAGAAACAGAATATGTGTACATGAAATAATTGCCATTGGGACACTTTTGGGGTGGTGCCCCTCCATCAGACCCCTTGAAGATAATGATCTACTGCACTTGAACAAGTTGAAGTCTTCTTCCCCTAAGAATGATTCCTACCTACTTTGGTTACAATCTTCATGTGGCAATACGTTTTACAGAAGGAAAATGTCAATTTGGTGTCACAGGCTCTTGGGGAGTAGGAGAACCCCCTCTTCTTAACCCTTTCAAGACAATTGACCACATTTTGTGGTTTGGCTCAATAACTTTTGATTAAGAGCTCTAAAAAATATACCAGATGCATGAGTAGAAAGAGCAAAATTTTCTACACACACTATGTCCATTTTTATTGCATAACCATATTGCTTTTGATGCCAGGAATTTTAAAAACGAGAATAAACTTTGAAATCCTTAAATTGGCAACACATTGAGAGGTTCGAAATCATTGTTTTTTCATCAAAATTGGCAATTTTTAAAACTTTATGGCAAATTCCTAACCATGTATATTTTTTTCAAAGACATTACAAGTTATTCGAACTATGTACCACTAAAAGAAAATATTATTGTTGCCAATTTGAAGAACAAAATGTGATCAATTTAACCCTTAAATAATTCCTGTCCTGAAAGGGTTAAGGGAAAGGTAGTACTACCCTATTTGCATTAATTTAGATCCCCTTTGCCTAAGGATGATTTTTACTTAGTTTGGTTAGAACCCAGCCATGCATTTAAAAAAAATTCTCATTTTCACAATAGGGGCACTTAAGGGGTGCTGCCCCGGAGCCCCCTCGGAGGCAAGGTACCCTGTTTCAGAAATTGAGGTCTCCTTCTCTAAGGATGATACCTACCAACTTTGCTAACAATCTTACAACAGGGCTTAAAGAAGAAGAAGCAAATACAATGTATGAATCTAATTACTGCCATTATTGGTGCTCCTGGGGTTGGTGCCCCAAGACTCCCCCTATATTGGTAGGTACCCCTATCTGTATTAATTTAGATCCTCCTTGCCTAAGGATGATCCCTGCCAATTTTGGTTGAAATCCACCACCAGCAAAGTCTTGAGAAGAAGTCTTGAGAAGTCAAATGCATACGTGTACATACTGCATGCACATACAGGTACTGTATGTAAAGACAAAACTGAATTTTACAAAAAACTTAACCACTTTAAACTCTCAGTAGGTGACCTTTAATGTGATGAAAATGTAAGATCTGGGTATTCATTTGAAAAAGGGTGACATAAAAACAATCCCTACCACAAATGATGCCAAGTTTCAAAGAATTTGAACAAATACTTTTGAAATAAAGTAAAAATTCAAAAACTTAACCTCAGGTTAAGTTTTTAGAACACAATTTAACTCAATTGACCTTAATTGATCTTTGACCTTGACTTTTGACCTGAAATTTGTTCCACATTATTTGTGATACTCTACAACCCTGTGTTCAAGTTTCATGGAAATCAAACATATACTTTTGAAATGAGAGCATTTCCAAAATTGTTGATGCCGTCGCCGCCACCGCTGTCGGAAAAGCGGCGAATATTTCTCGCTCTTTGCTTACACAGGCGAGACAAAAACCAGAAACTTTCTCCACCCCCCCAAAAAAAAAATTTTCACATCAATATAATCAGTATGTGCAAGTGCCAATAGAATATAACATGTACATGTACATGATGTATTCAGGTCCAATTATATCTTGCAAATCTTTTCAATTCATATACAATGAAAGGAAGGCATTCATAGTTGGCACTTGTTAATACTTTTTTTCATATTCACGAACGACAGACCAACCTAACAATAAATCAAAAGATTGAGGTTTAATATTGGTATAAATATTATAAGTAAAGTAAATTCTTACTTCTTATAAAGAATTACCAGGCAGGCAACAGTAATTCATTACTAATACTTATTCTACATAAAATTTTTACAGCATAAAACTGTAAAAAGTTTAGGAAAATAATTTTAAGTTAAAAGATATAAAAACTTTGCATGCAGTCAACAATCAGAATTAAACACCACACTACACTACAGAATCACAAAAGTAAAGACCTTCTCTTAAATGCATTCAAATGTGCGTGTACTTGTATATGAAGTTTTTGAGATATTATACCAACATCAATTCAAATTGCAAAGAAATCATATGTCCAACTACATGTAATACAGTATGCACATTTTAAATGAATCAAAGTTTTGCTAAAGGATGATAATTTTGATGTTGTTTGAGAGTATGAACATCTTTGATTACATTTTTCAAATTCCAATAATTTGTGGATGTAAAAAAGTGTTTACTTTCCATTTCACCTGGTTGAATTAAATATCACTACTATCTTATTGTATGCAACTAATGCAACATTTGTTAATTGTCACATGGACACAGTACAAGTATATTTATGTAAGATGAAAAATTGCTGAATATTTTTTTCAGATTAGCTAAAAACTTAGCATGTATCTTCTATCTTTTTTTTTTTGGAGGGGGGAGGGGCAAGGGAAGAAGAGAAGATCATATGATCTCATACATTTACATGTAAAAAGGGTTCTGAACTGGTGCACTTATCATTTTTCTGAGAGCCTAGCATGAAATGTTAGGGTCAGTACGCAGCAGGCTCATTTCCATTTGGAATTTTAGAGAGAGATGTGAATTTTAGGGGGGGGGGGGGGTTCGTGTGCATCGCGCCCCTGACTACAATTTTGAGGCAAATGAAGCTCATAACACATAACTTTGATTCATCCTTTTTATTCTGAAAAGGGAAATTATTATCTGACACAAAAGGAAATTCCATTCTCAACAAGATTTGGATTGACTTTGTACTTACTTCAGTATTTACTGGAAGAATTGTATACTGTGCATAGACAAAACCAAAACATACTAATGTACACACATATTCATGATTTAACAAAGTGCTGATCAAAAGCGGGAGGATGAAAAATATTGGAGGCAGGTCATCAAAAACATGAGATCATTTTGAAAGAATACTGCATTTCCCAAGAATATTTCAAAGATCTGTTTGTCTTTAAAATGTGGAGGATGTATCACAGATTACGATAAAATTCTGAATCTGAAATTTTAGCTCGGAATTTCATATCATTCTGAGACATTAATGAAAACAATATGCCATTAAGACACCTCAATCAGATTCACACTGCTAAATATAGTTGCTTTGTTGTTTTGTCTTCCCAATTACATTTTGAGTAATTTTATCCTTTTTACCAAGAAAGTACACATTTACATGTATGTGTTCGCCTATCTTTAATGTCATACAGACTTAAGGTTTACAGCCCAACTTGCATTTTTATCTCTGTGCAGTGTCATAAATTATAAACCATCAGTCCTCTCCCTGTTAAACACATAAGCTTGTAGGGCTGTTGATGACATGTATATTTAGAACATCTTGTTCAATTTAATTACCAATATGAAAAATGTACTTTAAATCTGATCCATAGATACATGTACAGAGTAAGAGTTTTCTTATACACTGTACATCTAAATGATCTTATACAATCATTATTTCGACTAACCTTTGCCACCTGCAGAAGAACAATCGCCTGCTTCACAGATTCAATCATAGCCTGAAAATAATAACAAAACAGATATTGGGATCAAATAAAAAATTTAAACCAATCAACAAAATTACAAATGTTCATATAGGCTAGAAGAGGTCTTTTGAAAAAAAAAAATCAAAATCTGGTATGATTAACATTATTTGTAGATTTCTTTTTGTGAAAGTCTGCCTAAGGATAAATGTAGTGACAACTGATACACTTTCACAATATTATGAAATAACACATCTTTTGGACCGTAATCATGAAGAAGCAATGCTAAAGACAAGAGAACAAAGTATCACTTGACCTATGTGGAAACCTAGAATGCTTCAATGACGTATAATACAAAAATACAACGCTTTCGCTAATAACCCACTTGAATGGTTAAACTAATCTCTACGTCCAATGGGAACTATACGAGCGCCAGAATTCTACATCAACTGTTTGACAAATGTTGGCATGTAATTGCAAATCCCTTGGACATGGCTATTTACAAAAATAGCATGGCTTATGATCATATTCTGGCCAATTAGCTGTCTAACCTTTCTCTCAGCCAGAGATTTTCTTGTTCCTACTAATTGCTGCTGATATTTGAAAGGGTGATCTTTTTTGTCCCTGACTATAAGTTACTGAGAGATATTTCTTTAATTATGCACATTACTTTGTAACCATTACAGTTCAGTCTTCAGACTGCAAGAATGGTATTTAGTCAACAAATTCATTCAATTGAATGTGCTTAGTATCATCCAATGTTTTCAAATGTTGCATACAATATTACTGGTACATTTAGCCATATCGAAAAGGAGAGTGATCAGACTTTCTGCCCTATTTCATACTGGCTGGCACTACACTGTACATGTACATTAGTTTACTTTTTGACTAGTTTATAGTCATTTCCGTATTCTAGAGATTTTAGGATGGTCAGTTTCATAAGCAACTTTTGTCAACAATAAACAGACATGCCCAAATTTCTTTTTATAAACACAGAATGACTGAAGTACTTTCCTTATCCAATATGGCAAGTTCTGTTTTAATTTACACACCAATCAGTTTATTCTGGTTATGCAACACAACATTCTTGTACGTGTAAATACCTTGCCATTTTCTTGTAGCTTTTCATGATGCGTCCTTTCCTCTGGGTTCTCCAGCTTATTGATTCGGCTTTCCAAGCTCTCTACCTGCGCGATGAGGATCTGAAGGTAAGCGTCCGCCTCAAAGAGTTTACGCTCAAAGTCTCGAACAGAGGGTGTGGCACGTGGTAGGGGCAATCCGTACTGTGAAAGAGAGAGAGAGAGAGAGAGAGAGAGAGAGAGAGAGAGAGAGAGAGAGAGAGAGAGAGAGAGAGAGAGAGTGAAATTACAATGTTAGGTCATGGGATTGCAAGTAGAAAAAACAAATTATCCTAAAAAAACATGCCCATATGCATTTTTTTTCAGCAAGTACATACATGTAAACAACCTTTTTAAAGGGCAATCCAACCTTGGTAATAAGATGATTTGTATGAAAGCAGAAAAATAATAAAAACAGGATGGTGAAAGTTTGAAAGAAATCGGACAAGGACTAAGAAAGTTATGGATGTTTGAAAAATGAGATCACTACATCTATGCGAATCTCAAATTGGCAATTTGGTGAGTCAATTGTGACATTTTTGTGGACAACTCTCCCATTTGTCGTACACAAAAATATCATTAATTTGCGGTTTTCTTTGAGGTGCTTTTACCCTCAGGGCAGTACTCAAAATATATTGGAGATAGCATATTGTTTTAGGTCCTCATGAAAGAAAAAGATCCTACTGAGTAATACATGTTGAAAAAAGGGACATTTTAGTCATTTTGTGTGTTGGAGCGAATGGGGGAGTTGTCCACAGCTACATCACAGTGACATTTTACCTATTCGGCCAATTTGAAATTCCCATATGTGTAGTGATTACGACTTTCAAAAACTCATAACTTTCTTATTGCTTTTCCGATTTCGTTCAAACTTTCACCAATCTGCTTCTCTGATTTTTCCTCTTTCTTTCAAAGGAACTTGCTATTAAGGTTGGATTTCCCTTTAAGTACAAAACAGTATTAAAGCAAAGTAATGTGGAAATTTGAAATGACATGTTCCCCGTACATTTTTCTAACAATTTATTCAATATAAAGATTCATAAGAATAATATCAAATAAATCGTGACTTCCATCCATATAATACAGCAGAAAACCAGATTACATGTACATGTATGTTCTAGGGCTATTAATCAGAATAAGATACATGTACATGCATATCACTGTTCTAGCATGAGTCCATACACTGCACATGTACATATGCTTCAAAGAAAATAATCTCACAAGTATTACATACATGTACACTGAAGGCCCATTCAGACATCAGGCCGTAAACATTTCAAAATTCTGCAGCAGCAAAATAAAATGAAAAGAACATAGCACCCTTCGCACTTCGGTATCTAATAACTATGGATTAGAGAGTTCAGGGAGGGGCTGTTGCTTTGTGCATTTACATTTACATGATGTATAATATGATACAAGGTACTTACATGTATATTTGTATAGTATCTGCATTAAATAAACAGACATATTACATGTATATATCCTTTATAATAATTATATCCTATATAATAATTTACCTTTGGAGCTTGAATGGCTCTTGCCTTTCATTTACAGATACATTTTTTTCTCTTCTTTTTTCTTTTGGTGTCAGGTTTACTGCATCCAGTTCACATTGAACTCTGAACGGAGCTTCCCGCCTGTACTGCGGTTCACCTTTGCATGGATTTAGATTGCATTATAAAGATGATTTATTGCCATGACTTACATGTATTAGCATGAAATAATGTTTACTACTATATGCTCTGAGCCTCTCTGACCCATAATTGACCTACAAAAATCTTTCACGTGTAGGTAATTACATGTAGATTCAAGGAGCTCTCAGCTACCTAATTACTTTACTAATCAATGTTCTGTAATTGTAGCACTACAGGGAACAGTCAAGATCATGTGGTATCAAAGTCGAGATTATGTGAAAGTGATAAATAAAATTTTCTATTTGCTGCGAATCAGGGCCCAGCTCTGGACAATTTTAAAGGGATAGTTTATGCTATTACTATGAAGCTCTATCCCATTTTAAATTGGTGATGCATCCAGATTTTATCTGTACAAGACATGTACAAAGTTTCAAAGAGGTTTATATTCACTACAGAAATGTATTCTTTAACATGGCAACATCATGAGGACACTTGGTTGTCCCATGATATACAACATACATTAAATTTCAAAGATCTTTCTCCTAGCTAACAAATTCTTCATTGGCCACCTTCTCAAGACATTTATTTCCGATATTGGCCTACATGGCTATGAAAGCATTTGAAAGAAAATAATACACTTGTACAAGTAGCGCCTACATTTACAATGTACTGCAAATTCTTCCATGCAACAGCATGGCATACATAATTTATTGACAGCCATACTCTGCAGCTCTACATGTTAGCCTACACGTATACTCAGAAGAGGTGGTCATAAATCTGAGAACATTAAAGAATGGCTAACAAGTCTGACATACTATTACCATATGTACAACTGCCTGAAATGTGGCACAAATACATGATGAGGCATAAATGTGTGAGTCACTGTTTACTGATGCTTACTGACAATATGTCAGTGCAAATATTAGCATAAATATGCACCGTTGTACAAATACATCTACTTTGACTACTATGACTTACAACTTATGTCAGTAAAGGAAATTTTGAGTAATAAAAAAAGGAAATTTTTCATATGAACTAACAAATTTTCACTGAAGGATATTCACTACATTTATAAATGAGTTATGTGTACCAAACAAATTTACTACATGACCCGTATTCTGAACTCCATTTTAACTTTAACCGTGTTCTAGGTGTAGTTTAAACCCAGTCTAAACTTGCCCTTTAAACCGGAGTTTAAGATAATCATATTCTGAACCCCGGTTTAACTTAAGGGAAGCCGTCATAATTCGCTTATGCGTCGCGACGGCCAGCGACGCTCTCTCAATATCCTTTTGTTAATCCGGACGCAAACCGACGAGAAGAGACGGTCTCCGACGCTCCCACCGTGTTTGCATGATAAATAGAGCAAAAATGCGGAACAAAAGATTCATGCTTTTGTTCCCCGTCGCTCCGCGTCCCGTTGTTTCCTATTCATATCGCCGATTCTCTAATTGGAGCGTCTCACTGCGTCGCAAAAGTCGATAAGAATGTGATTAACCCTCGCTCAAAGATCCGGCTTGTATACGAGCAAGGTAGCGTTTCACCGGCAAGATCATAGTTGCCGTGATACCAACCAGTCTATGAAAATGAAAATCAACAGCGGCGGGCAACCGTCTAGCTGAGTTTTCTTGTATGCAAATTTGTTATTGTAAAGGCTGAAACTTCAGAGAAAATCTAAAGTAGCAGCCATGATCGAAGATTCATTTTAGTTTTTTGAGCGGCCGATAGCTTGTGTAATTTAAATCGACCGCTCTAAGGACTTCAATTCTATACATGTACTTTCGAAATTGGTCCGAAAGTTATTTACTTGTCACATTTAGTCCAGATTCTATCCGTTTTTTATATTTGGTTTATTCCCTAACGCTGCTCTTTCTCTGCATATCCAACACAGAGCGCGAATCTCCACTAATCGCGCGATCCCCAAAATTTTACCCGTCGTTAGCGAGGGTCGAATGAAATTAGGGCTATCTCAGTTTTAATAGCGTTGGGTGTATTATTTTCTCTACGGATCTCGTTCGTGCGTGCGCGAACAGTCCACGCAGTGGACTAGTCACCATATAGTTCCAGTTCTACAACTCATAACGACCGACACGAATCATCTTTTGATTTTAATAATCGCCTCATTATAGCTTTGGTCGTGTCTTATAAAGCTTTTTACTTGCCATCATAAACTAAATTTTAAAAAGTAAGACCGAGTCTGACGGACACGAATCATCTCTCGTTTGTAATAAATAAATTACTTTAGTCGTAGCGTATAGTTATTTTCTAGTCATTGTAACACTTTTAGCACTAATAAGACTGACATCTTTGTTTTTAATCATCTCCTCGATATTGATTTAGTCACAGCGTCTAAAGTTGTCTTCTTGTCATAACACTTTTGAAATTAATAAGACTATTTGCTTTTAATAGCCTCGCTATTGCTTTAGTCGCAGTGTATAAAGTAATTTATTTCACTTGTCATAAAACTTTTAAAACTAGTAATACCGACATCATCTTTTGTTTTTAGCTCATCGCCTCGAGCGTATACTAGAAATATCACTTTCGGCTTTTAATTTGAATTAGGCCTACTGCCACAGATCAAGATAAGTGTCAAAATACGGTCGGTAGATCCTGTAAATATCCAACAAGGGGGGGGGGGGGGGTCAAATTATTATTTTGAAATTCTGACCGACGGTCCCGACTAGTACAGCGTGGGTATACAGTGTGCGCGAGCTACGCTAAATCGATGCATCTGATAATAACGGGGAAAACTTGTATTCTTTGTGCACCTGTTGAAATCCAGCTATTTTTTTTTTCTTCGTTATCATAGTAGAGAAGAGTCGCCCGAAAAACTGAAATTAGATAATCATCTTATGTATTCAAACAGGTAAAAAAATGCAGTAGGGCACGTCATAAAGACATGAGCACGACCAGTACGGCAAAATCTCCCTTTTCAGATGTCTGTATGTCATGTTTTTATAAACCTAGAGCGTATAGCAAAGTGCAAATCCATGAATTAAATGAGCCCCGTGCTCCGCATGGGCGGCATCGGGGTCTAACAGGTTGGACTAGTCCCGACATGAACCGAAATGCTGAATATTTATGAGCGCGCACCCGCCCACGTGGCCCAGGTTTCCAGGAAATCCAGTTTTAAACGGCGGCATGTTATGTGTGCGCGCGCTCGGGCTGGATTTTCCCTTTACATTCGATTCTTCTACTTTAGATATGTAGTACGTGTAGTTCTAAATAACCTCTCAGATCATGACGATCAGGGGCAGCGCCAGGGTATTTAAATGGGGGGGGGGGGGGGGGGGGGCAAAATGACGCGTTTAACAACGTCGCACGTCGAGGGTCTTGAAATAACAAATAGGACTATAACAGTTATGTCATAATTGCATGGCCTGGCCTTCTCTTTCTCCTTTTTTCCCCTTTCCTCTTTTTTTTTTTTTTTCTTTTTCTTTTTTTTTTTGCTCGCTTGAAAAATGATAGGGGCGGCCGCCCCGTTGCCCCCCCTGTAGCGCCGCCCCTGATGACGATGAATCATCAGAGTTTTTGTTCATTTTGTTCTGTCTTTTTTTTCAGCTTGCTTGCTGGAGCACCTGAAAATTAAATTTCGAATAGGGCCTATTCATATCCATTGTGTCAGATCCGGTGATGAATTTACTAACGCTTACAAGACAATATTTTTTAAAAATTATTATTACATAGATCTAGAATGAAGCGTGAAATTCCTTAAGTGTTTATTAGATGAAAATCTGATAAGATAAGTATGTTATCATCACGAACCTTTAATATAATTGCACATCTCTATCAATTAATTTCATTCATCCAATTTCCACAAACAACTCTTTTTGTGAAGTTGGGCTTCTCAATATCTTTGTGAGAAACAGTCGGTGGTTGAGGGTTCACATGAAATGTGATTATAACTGTGCAGGCGGGGGGGGGGGGGGGGACATAAAATGTGATTGGTTTGTGCAGTCGAGTTATAATGTAATTTGGAAGAATTGACTATACAGCGAAATATTGTTCATTTTCGTTTCCACAACACACCTCACTCAGTAGTTTTCAATACTGTCATGTGTCGATTGTTGCCAATATGTCAATTTAGGCATTATCAATGACAAAATGGACTTTATTCTGAACAAATTGTTAGAAAAGGGGGAATAAAACTTTCATTCCTTGTTTTGAAGAAGTCCAGATCTATTTTTATATACATTAAGCCACAAAGAGAAAAATCCAAGCTTTAAAATAATGTCTTACGTACTTTACACGAGAGGCAGCAGGATAACTGAATAACCAACAATTTACACATGTGCAGTCTACAATGCGGTTCACACCCTTGTCCAGTAAGTAACTGGGTAGGCTGCATTGCATACTGCATAGTACTAGAGCTCGCGCTCGGATAAAAGGTTTGTCATGCTTTCTTTGCCGAGTCAACGATGTAGAGTATCAGTAATGTCTTCAACACATATAAAATTTTGTAAACACTTTCGAATTTTAGACCAGTTTCCTTTTTTATTCATAGTCACGATTCACGACCACAAGCGTACTGTAAGCTTATGACCATGTCGTCTGCTGCGCCTATTTTCGATGTACATGTAGAAAGTGAATGGGTATATCGAGTTACTGCAAGATTTGTACGAGACAGTCTTCTTCTTTTGTTCGCTTTTTCACATTACAAACAAGTCAAAAAAGTCAAAAAGTTACTAGAAGTAATATTACCTATGAGATGAAACATATATTTCATAACAAAAAACACAAACTGAACCAAAATGAGAGCTTTATCGGACTTCTAGGCAGTCAACCACACGGTGCATTGCACGTACACAACACAATGTCCGTGTGTGTGTAGGTAGTATCCAACTAGAAAGTAGGATAGGATCGGAAGCAATGGATGATCGGGGAGAACTATAGGTCTATTTCCCCTTTTAAAACCCCTAAATCAAAAGAGTAGAACTACATGAGATGAGTAAGAGCATGTGAGGGAATGACATTTGTTAGTAAGAATATAACAAAAGCATTTTGGGAGGTAAAACTGGTACAAAACTCCCAGCAAAACTCACACGCAATCAAAAGCTTGGCATTGCGATCTCGATAGAAAATTTACATAGCAGTTTCACACATATATGCGCAGTTGAAGTGTAGCGACTACGTCACATGACCAATGTCTCTGGGTGGGAAATTCAATTTTTAGTAAAATAACCTACACCTAATCGCTGTTTAAAAATCACAAGATTCGAAGAGAGAAATGAATCTAAAACGATAATGTTAGTTAATTTTTTTTTAGCTTTCCACTGCAAATGTCCGGAAAAAAGTTCATCTGGACACCCCCCCCCCCCCCCCCCCCCCCCCCCATGATGTTGGATGGGGGTCGGCAGGACTATTAGAGCAGAACAAAACAACAGCATGCATTTCCCCTACAATCTCACTTTAGGAATACCGCCCGTCTCATTTTTTTTTGGGGGGGGGGGGGTACTGACATCGATCCTTTTTTTCTCTTACCCCCCCCCCCCTTTATTTGAATTCGGGTAAATTCATGTATATTTGTGATATTGTGAGTTGTATTTTCACAAAGAGCTAGAGGGAGAGAGAGAATGTAAACCTGCAATAATGTAAGCCTATGCTTTCCAAAAAGGTTACGGCTAAAACGCAATGCTTTCTATAGTCAAGATTCACCTTCGCCTTCACACATTAGTCTATTCACCTTTTGAAGTCAACAATGAGTAGGCCTATTAGCAGGATGTGCATTGTCTCGTGCCTGGAGCACCCAACAATTGAGACTTTTATAGGGAAGAACAGAAAAGAGCTTTATTGATTTCAAACCAGAATCAATACTAAACGCTGAGTTTTCAAACGTTTCGTCCCTTCGTGGGCGTTTAGAAATCGGAATCTTTTGATTTCATTCGGAATCTTTAATAAATCATCATGATTAGAGCTGGATGTGTGTTGTCTAGGATTATAGAAGCCGGTAATTAAGACCTCTATATATATCCCCTAGGCATAGACTTGCAGGTGTAATGACGAAACAAAACAAAAGGAAAACAAAAACAAAAACAACGATGTGAATGCAAGCAGTGTTGTTTTTTGTCGGATGGAGATTAAGAAAGAGAGAGAGGGAGAAGGGGGGGGGGATAGTAAAATATAGCGATTATTTTTATTTCACATGTATTAAATTCGACTATTTCCATAAAAATAAAGCCCTTGTAACTCAGTAGAGGGATAAGTGAATCAAAATCATGACTATTATTGCTTTTCATACACCGAAACTAGAGAGGAACACATGGACATTTACAGTGTGAAAAATGGAATACCCTACACTCCCAAACTCTCACATATTGTTACTGATGATGAAATGGGTCTTGACTAAGTTGACGATATAAACACGAACATTTTCAAATGCCATTTAATAATACTCCTTTGACCAAGTAAAAGCATTCGAAGCATGAGAACACCACGAGACAGTTTGAAACCCACTAAAAACTCCCCTTAAAAATGTGTGACCTAAAACTAACACTGAAAATATGTTGAGGCACGCCATTCTAAAAATTTCAAGCAGCCCTCCCCTCCATTTCTGCCTTGGAATAATTATGATGCAGAACGCAGATTTGGTCAATTTTTTATACCCTTCTATTTATATACCCGCAACTCACCATACACACTATTTTTTATAATGTACACATCAACCTTTTCCAGATATAACGCAGTTTACGACCATTGCCTAAATTTATCTTTCAGTTGTATTTTATGCGATTTCATAAATAGTGGTGGTAAGATGCTTCTAATTCCCCATTGTTTGGCTTCATGATTGTTTGCCACAATATTAGCTAATTCTTGACGGTTGGCTTAATAGCATCTACTCAATATTGTTGACAAATTATTCCTTGATTTAAAAGCTATTTGCATAAAAATTTACATGAGAATGATTGATTAACAGTGACTGAAATGTGAGTAAACCTTTCGTCGGGGGGGGGGGGGCAAGTTGCCCTCTTTGCCCCTATCAAAAACGCTACAGTTGCCCTTATTATTATGGAGGCGTGTTAATACACATTATGATTTATTACCATCTTTTGTATAATGATGATCGGATTTTTACGTAATAACTTCTTGAAAAGAACTTTAAACTTAAAAATTACCACATAAATTAATGTTTGAAAGTGCTTCCATATATTGCTTAGTATGTATCATTCAACAACATTACGGTACCAGTTTGGGTGCTTTTAGACAAAAATGCACAATTTAACCAATATTTGGAGCTATCATATGCAGCCCTTCTATAAAATAAAACATGTCTTCACTATAAAAACCAGTGCAGTCTCTCCCTCCTTATCATTTTATAGAACATCAATGTAATTGCAAATAATTAAGTTGCCGGTCAGGATCGACCGTTCGGGGGGGGGGGGGGGGGGTTATCTCTATTCTCCCCTTTTTCTTATAGCTTCTATTGCTCACGATAAAGAAGTTGCCGGCGACTAAGCGTTTGCCCGAAATGAGAGTGGTTACAACAAAGAGTATATAATAAAATGTTTTGAGGTTGGTTCTTGACACATCATTATTTTAACGCACAAACGTTTGCGAAAAAAGGCCAGCTGTCGTGGTCAAGTTTCAATGGGTATTATGCTCGTTTTTTTATTCGGCTCTAAAGAAAGCTGGATTTCACACTTAAACACGTTGAGTGCATATAGTATTTTACATACTTCAAAAATCTAAAACTCATAATATTCATTTTACATGTAGTTGAAATCAATAAGCCATACTGATTTTATGTAAAATATTTGAATTTTGTTTCATAAATACAGTATGGGGGGGGGGGGGGGGCTCTCGTTTTTCCGAAGGTTCATAATTCCGTAACACAAATTTCCCAGGGGTTGATAACTCCGAAAATGAAATAGGGTTCATAACTTCGAAAATTTGATGTACTACTCCGAAGTTTCGTAATTCCGGAAAGGCATTAAAGCCCTATATAACCTTGGAAAATATGAATATTCGGAATTATGAACCTTCAGAAAAACGACATGTAACCATTACAGAATGGTGGAACCACCATGTTCAGTTCATCTTATATAAGACAACCCGACACCTAACACATAAATACCATCATGCTTTTTGTTTTAATATAACTATATTTGTATTTGTTCCTTTTTGTTTTTGTTTTTACTTGGAACGAATTTCTCTGCAAATAAGCGTTAGCAAGACCAGGGCTAAATTATGAGAAAGCATATTGAGCATTGTATGAATTAACATTGAAGCCGAACTTCTTTATAATTAACCTTGTAAGGTTGGTAAATATAAAGATGTACATGTATACAAGAATTATGTAACGGGTTTACAAACGGTGTGTATATTAAGCACTATATAATTCTTACAACTATAATCATTTCATTTTCATGTATTTATAAATACCATCATGCTTTTTTTTCTAATGTAAACCTGCAATAATGTAGGCCTAGTATGCTTTCCAAAAAGGTCAGAGTTAAAACGCAATGCTCTCTAGTCAAGATTCTTTCGCCTTCACACAATAGTCTATTCTCCTTTTGAAGTCAACAATGAGTAGGATGTGCATTGTCTCGTGCCTGGAGCACCCAACAAAAGAGACTTTTATAGGGAAGAACAGAAAGAGCTTTATTGATTTCAAACCGGAATCAATACTAAACGCTGAGTTTTCAAACGTTTCGTCCCTTCGTGGGCGTTTAGAATTTGGAATCTTAAATCATGATTAGAGCTGGGTGTGTATTGTCTAGGACTAGCAGCCGGTAATTAAGATTTCCTCTATATCACCTATATAGGCATAGACTTACATGTGTAAAAACGAAACAAAACAAAACAAAAGGAAAACAACACCAACAACGATGTGAATGCAAGTAGTGTCGTTGCTTTTTTTTTTTTGTCGGATGGAGATTAAGAAAGAGAGGGGGGGGGGGGGTAGTAAAAGATAGCAATTATTTTTATTTCACAGGTCATGTAATAAATTTGACTATTTCCATAAATAAAGCCTTTGTAACTCAATAGGAGGATATAAATTCAATCAAAATCATCACTATTATTGTTTTCAAACACCGAAACTAGAGAGGGATACATTTAATCTCGGCTGTGACATAACCGATCGCCGTTAAATTTTGCAGGGATCTCGAGAATCGCCTAAGGAACACAATTCATTTAATATTGTTTATGCAAATTATATACTTAAATACATTTCAGTTGATATTCAAGTAAAGAAAGGCCATGGAGATTCAATTTAATGCAAGATTTTTTCTAAACCTTAAAAGCATTTTGAAAGTGATTTCAATTCTTATGTATTCTATTGTTTTAGGAATTTCTAATGTATTCTCTTTGTTTTTCAACTTTTATTTCGTTTATTTTTTTATTTTTTTTTTTTTGTTTTTTATCTGCTGTTCAAGGGTGTAATCTGAACCAGTAATCAGTTACAATATATGATAATTAAGGCATAAAGAAGAAATTATAGGTGATAAATGAGAAACATGTGAAAATGCAGTTTCCCATTCGTTTTGTAGACAAAACTCGTTTTTCGGGCTGACACGAGGTCACAAAAAGTCACATGACTCGGTAACAGTTAGTCTAGTTCTTGACGTTGCGAAGTCCTCACTTTCAGAGGACTTCGCACCGTCTCTCTTCTACCTCCCTGGTTCTAAGTTTGGTGCACGCAGCCACCATCCCTTAACGTCAACCAATTGGCAACATATAATGGTAAGTTCCGATGTCATTTCTAATTTTGTATTTTTTTTTCTTGTTGCTATACATCTGCTGAAGATCGTCCCGTTCATTAAATATTTACAGAAACTTTTCCTCATTACTATCGTGTTTTTCGTTTTTTTTTTTTTTTTTTTTTTTTTTAAATCTTATATTTGGGACAACAAGAGTTCTCAATGCGAAAGAATTCAACTGAAAAAAAAAGGAAAAAAATTACGATTATCTTCCAGACGGACAAAAAGTTATTATAATAAGCTCTTTGATTAAATTCTATTTTCAGTCACAATAATAGTACTTTGTCATTTTATTCCGAGATGGCTGTTTGGCATCAGACGACGAGCCTGCCGCCGCCGAGCCCATCCCCGACGACGACCAGCTCATTCCCACGACGACCCTACCGCCGACGAGCCTGCCGCCGCCGAGCCCATCCCCGACGACGACCAGCTCATCCCCGACGAGGAGCCTGCCGACGACGAGCCCATCCCCGACGACGACCAGCTCATCCCCGACGACCCTGCCGACGACGAGCCTGCCGCCGCCGAGCCCATCCCCGACGACGACCAGCTCATCCACGACGACGAGCCTGCCGCCGCCCATCCCCGACGACCCTGCCGACGACGAGCCTGCCGCCGCCGAGCCCATCCCCGACGACGACCAGCTCATCCACGACGAGCCTGCCGCCGCCCAGCCCATCCCCGCCGACGAGCCTGCCGTCGCCTACCAGCCTATCCCCGACAAAGAACCTGCCATCGCTGAGCCTACGTTGCCGACGTCTCCGATGACCACGACGCCTGACGCTCTCATCCACACTTTGCTCCGGCAAAACCACGAGCTACGGGAGGAGAACGCTGCTCTACGGGCTGCTCGGGCTGCTGCGCAGAACGTCCCCGTCAAGGGCTTGTCGCCGAAGATCGCCCCATCAACGCTGAGACTGTCCTCATCGGCAGCAGCGACTCAACATTCGCAATGAGGGTCGACGACTACCGGGAGGCGTTCGGGCGAGCAGCATCGCCAAAGGACCTCGTTCTGAGATTGCTGGGGAAACTCTTCAGCGACGCAGAGCTGGCGAGATCAAACTTCTACGGGGGACCAGTCTTCAACGGCAAGACGAGGACAGAAAAGGAGGGACTGGTCAGCAAGGCTGCTTTCAGGGCAATCCTCGCGTTCCTCGAGTTCCCTGGGAGCAGCATCAGAGAAGATTTCCAGCGTGATGTCAGGGCCGCTGTCAATTCCAAGTGTAGGAGGGCCGACCTGAAGCAGCGTCGATCCTCGGCGGTATGAGTAGGTTGCAGTTACAAATATATAAATATGTAAATATGTATATATATATTTTTTTGTAAATATGTAAATTTGTAAAATTGTAAATATGTAATTAAATTTTTTGAAATCAATAACCGCCTTGTTTTCAGAAGTGATTTTTTTTTTCATGCAATTTGTCATATATATATCTTGCAGAACTGAAAGAGAATAGAAGCGAAGTGAGCTAGAACTTGATCGTGAAATGCGTAGTGAATCAGAAAGAGAAGTGAATTGTTGGTGATCTCGTGAAAAAGTATAATGAAAGAGAAAGAGAATTTCAATAGAAATGATTGGAAATCAAATAAATAAATGTAGATGAAAAGATGTAGAAAATTTGAGAGTGAAAAGAGAAGTGAGGAATTGTTGAGGGAGAGAGTAAGGAGGAATGTAAGAAAGAGTAAAATAGAGTAAAGTGCGTTGTGCACGTCTGGTAATGGCATTTATAGCAAGATCCGAAGAAAAATGAGACGAATGATGACGAATTAATTTTCCTCCTAACGATCAAAATAATTTCGTCGGGCCGTCTTCAATACAAGAATTATGAAACGCAAATGAAGAGGAGGTGAGACGATTTAGATCTACTTCACGAATTAATTTTCTACCTAACGATAATAATTTCGTCGGGTCGTCTTCAGAACAAGACTTATGAAACGCAAACAGGCGAGACAATTTACTTGACGAATTAATTCTCTAGCTATTGATCGAAATAGTTTCATCGGGCTGTCTTCAGGAATAATAAAACGCAAACGAAAAAGAGGGAATTTGCTGGACGAATTAATATTGATAAAATTCAAAACAATTTCGTAGGGCCGCCTGCAAGGAAAGAATTATGAAACGCAAATGGAATGGGAAGTCGCCGATTTATGCGACAAATATAAAAATATCAAATGTTGCCCGGACTGTGAAATCAAAAGGCAATTTTCCGAAGTTAAATATTACCAACTGTAACGCCGTTGCCTACATCCGGGTTGGGTAGGAAAGAGATTAGTCCATTTAATTGGGCCGTCGCGCCGCGTCCGGAGCATAGCGGAAATGTGTCACAACAGGGCGGTTTTGAGGTGTCCGTCTTTCAGAAAGCGACGGCCTCCGACGAGGGGCGACGCAATGCGACGGTCTATTGTGCCATTATCCGGTGAATGCGTCGCTGGCCGTCGCGACGCATAAGCGAATTATGACGGCTTCCCTAAATGCCAGTGCAGTCTACTCGAAGTGTGGTTTAACTTTAATAGTAAAGAAATGTAGACTGCAGCTAGGGGTAGTTTATTAAAGTCCAGATTAACTTAACTGGAGTTCTGAACATATTACAGGCCTATCAGAACAATTTCATTTGTGAAAGTCACAATTTAAAAAAGCCTTGTCATATTATACCCTTGTTCATGTTTTACAGCATGTGGTTTACTGCAAGGTTACACTTTGCCAACTGCAATCAATGAAGATTCATCAATTTTTACTACATACATTTACACAGAGGTGTGATCCTTGCTTCAGAATGACTTTAACCCCCGTTCAGACAACCAAAATTCATTGTATACATGTAGCTATACGAAAATTCTATAGCTATAAGACAAGTAAAATTTTCAGTCTGAATATAGTATTTAATGAAACGTCTTATAGCGAACCACATGTTTGCGCATCGTTTGGAACAAAAACTTGAAAAAGAATCAGCATCTCCTCCTAGTCTGAACATCGTATCATACGAGAATCGTATAACTGGGAGGGGCTTATGGTGTGCGCGCTGATGTGACCAATAAGCTGTAATTTTGTACGCTCCATCGATGTCCATGACATACATAACCTGACACAAAACATATGGTGTCACTTGACATCCCCCAAACCTATTTCTTTAGACAAAGTTTCTTTACACGATGATATACATGTAGTCCAGTCTCCACGCTCCTTCCGCAATATGATGATTCTTTATACTCTTCATATGAGCCTCGTATAATTTTCCTGTCATCTGAACAGGCCACATACATACATGTATAAGACGGTTTCTCTGCCAGTGTAGAATGTACATGTACTACTCAAGATTACATTTGAATAAATTTATTCAACATCGCATCGAACGACAACGAAGTAGGCCATCAAATACAATGACATACATGGATAACGGTTGAAAAATTATCAAGGCCAATTAAATATGCATATAATGGTAGGTCTCCATGTACAGTCTAATCAAATTTTCTTATTCACATCAAGGAGTTACAACAGAGCTCTGAAATATAGATCTTTGGTCACTCCTTGTTCACATCAAACTTAGGGCATTAGAAAAAATTAAAATTCCTTCTAATGAATATAAATTTTGTCCGCTGTTGACAAAGAGGCAGTTCAAAATGATATGAAGCCTGTCCAAATCTTGACTGACATAGCAACAACATATTTAAAACATGAGCATACACTGCATAGTGATTTTGAAAATGCAATCATTCAGAATTACAGAACTGAAGATATTCAAAATGTTAAATCAATAACTACACATACATGCACATATTGTACCAACATGTGCACATGTACATGTACATAATGTAGGCCTATTTGTATAAAGCATAAACTATCAACCAATTTGGCCATCCATAATAACTGTTAAAACAAGTGAAACTAACTGATTGTTCAAAGGGGTTTTAAAAAAAAAATGTAAAACTTAGCCCAGATCCCTGTACTATATGTATGTACATGTATGCTCGTGGTAAGTATATGTATGTATATGACACAAAGTTGATATATAAATTCCTCTTCACACATACAAAGGCATGAAAAGTAAACAATTTTGTTTTAAATCTCCATGATACAAATTAGCGTGTACCGTTACAAACACACCGGAACAGCTAATTAATGTACATACTACATGTACATTTTACCGGTACAAACAAACAAAAAATGGTGAAATGGCATCTTACCTAATACAGCTAGGCACATAAACATTGATATCACACACTCTTCAATCATCAGATGCGCTACATTCCTTACTCCCTCACAAGTCGATAATGACAAATCATGCGATAGTATGCGACTCAATTCCCAGTGGTGTATTCCAGCACAGAGAATTTTTTACAACCTCTCCTTTTACATGGACAGTAACTCTGACATGGGCTACAGAGGAGAAGCAATTGGGATGGACCGACGGTGATGCGATCGTGATGTACGAGGAAGCTCTGATGAGCGGTGTGAGTCATCGTTCTCTCACGGAGGAGTAGTCTCACCGTGATTTAGTAGGGGACATGCCATGGAGGGACCATGAAAATCATATTTTGGTTACCTGCTCCTGATTTCCCACACAAACATGTACAGGTAGGCCTATACTCTCCAAGTACAAAGTGTGTTTGTGTTTTCCAGACTACAGGGTACAAAAAACAAGACTGCATAATGACTGGTTCATTTGAGAGGGCAGGAATTTTATTCCACAGTCATGATTTCTCTGATGCCCTTTGAATTTCTACTGTTGCTCTTCCATCATACATGTATGCAGTACTAGACTGTAAGGATCATCGTTAATTACGCTTTCAATACAGAACTTTTCCAATCATCACAACTACTTATAAAAGTATCTCTACCAAATTTAAAACACATGATTTTCCTTTTTCTAAGCTGGATAAAAGAAATCCTGTCAAGCTTGTACACAAATTCTCATCTAAAGTTTAAGAGATTTTAGACCAATAAATTTTTTAACAGAATTCTGTCCATCAATAAAAACAAATCAGGTAGCAGCACCTTTCAACGTTGTTCTCATTTCAGCTATATTATTGTAATTTTCAATCTGAAGAAATTTAATTTTCAACAGTTCATTGTAAAGGTAAAAAAAAGAAAAAGAAAAGAAAAGAAAAAAGAAACAGGACCTACGTGTACAGTATCATGTTTTCTTGATAGAGGAATAATACACTAAACAGACTGAATACTTCTCATGAATGCAGAAATAGTTTATTCAACAATTATGCATACTTCATGTACTTCATGTACAAGTACAAAGGTTTGTTCCCCCTCTCTTTTTCTTTCTCTCTCCATTTTGGAGAGGCATGTTAATGATTCAACTTATTATTGTCATATAAAGTGCTTTCCAGAGAAAAAGTCTCCTCAAATAAATATTTCAAAATATTTGACGCAAAATTTCATAACTCTGGATACCGTTAGCTTAGGGTATCTTCTGTTAAATGACAGGTCTAAAGATCTAGCAACATTTTACGCTATCCATAGCTATGAAAATTTCATGAACATATTTTGAAATGTTCACTTTTTCCAACTGTCAACATTTAACAGTTCCCAAATTTGTTAATAGCAGCCAGAACAAATACCAATTCTTTTCAAGTCTGGATTTTGCACCCTTTCGCAAAAGCCACTTTTGCTCACTCGAGCTTACAATATCACCAGACTTTTTGGTGCCATTTGACAGAAGAAACCCTAAGCTGTCCACAGGTATGAAAATTTCCTACAAATATTTTGAAATATTTATTTGGGGATACTTTTTCCAACTCTTAACTTTTTTCTGGGAGGCACTGTACATATCAATCATAAGTTCCCTGGCAAGTGCATAAAAGGACACATGATCAGTCCCTCAGGGTTATATGAAGTACAATGTACAAGGAATTCAATGAGTAAATTCATGTCTAGGCCAAGGCTAGGGCATCGAGTGTATACATGTACAAATTTAGGATA
This sequence comes from Heliocidaris tuberculata, assembly GCA_025618425.1. NCBI lineage: Eukaryota > Metazoa > Echinodermata > Echinoidea > Camarodonta > Echinometridae > Heliocidaris > Heliocidaris tuberculata. The sequence goes on from CM046838.1 coordinate 21,955,112, forward strand.
CAACCCATTTTCAGCTTTTTGTCATGTTTTTTTTAAATTTTAGATGATGAATAGCAAAGCCACTGTGAAGTTTTTGTCCCCCTTGAGCCCAGGGAGGCATGTCTCATTGAGACCTGTACATCATCCGCATAAATCACTTTCTGAAAAGCACCCTACACGGGGATTGCAGTAGGAGTAGTTTTGATACCCTTAACAGGGAAACCCGTCTAACGTCTCTGATTTTTATACCCTTAACTGCGATTTTATATCTTGCATGGTATTTTACGTCTTATTTCAGGATTACATCATCATCATACACTGTAGACCTTGTTTAGCCAAAAAGAAACCGTAAAAGGAATTTAACCTAATTTGGAACACATTACTGAACTATATTCCCACCCCCCTTCCACGGATCTTCTTATCACCTCTGAATTTGATACCCTTTTTCTTGATTTTTGCTGTTTTTGATACCCTAAACGGGTAACCCGGGTTACGCACTTAATTACGCTGAAAAAGAACCCTTTATATCCGTCTTTGTGTACGCAGATGATGTAAAGGTCTCAATGAGACAATGAGACATCCCCCCCCCCCCCCCCCCCCCCCCCCCCCCCTTGACTTGAGTAGACTATTGAACAGATGGGAGCTGAAAAATTCAAAGTGATTTATATCCTACCATCCTACCGTACATGTACATCTACATGTAGCTTGGCACATTACATGTATTCATGTAATGGAAAGGAGAAAAAAAAAGCACAGACGAAGGTGTGCACTAATTCAGGGCTCGACACTAGCGGAGGTCCAGAGGTCAAAGTCCCCCAAAATGATGTGTTGGACCACCAAATTAAAAAAAAAACAAGGAAATGGAGGTCCCATGGTGACCACCAAAAATTTTAAATCGCCGATCCCCTCCCAAATCGAGGAAAGAGCTCAACGCGATGTTCAAATGCGTCACACATTTTCACAAAACATTTGCGTGTTGAAGATAAACAGCGAGTGCTAGTGATGTGCATGTACTGTGTAACATGATTGTTTAAAGGGAAATCCAACCTTAATAGCAAGTTGCTTTGAAAGAAAGAGGAAAAATCATAAAGCAGATCGGTGAAAGTTTGAACGAAATCGGAAAAGCAATAAGAAAGTTATGAATTTTTGAAATTTGTAATCACTGTGCATATGGGAATTTCAAATTGGCCGAATAGGTAATGCCACTGTGATGTAGCTGTGGACAACTCCCTCATTCATTCTAACACACAAAATGACTAAAATGTCACTTTTTTTCAAAATGCATTATTCAGTAGGATCTTTTCGCTCATGAGGACCTATAACAATATGCTATCTCCAATATATTTTGAGTACTGTCCCGAGGGTAAAAGCACCTCGAAGAAAATCACAAATTAATGATATTTTTGTGTACGACAAATGGGAGAGTTGTCCACAAAAATGTCACAATTGACTCACCAAATTGCCAATTTGAGATTCACATAGATGTAGTGATCTCATTTTTCAAACATTCATAACTTTCTTAATCCTTGTCCGATTTCTTTCAAACTTTCACCATCTTGTTTTTCTTATTTTTCTGCTTTCACACAAAACATCTTATTACCAAGGTAGGATTGCCCTTTAAATTAAATTTTGAAGTCTTGCATTTAATTTGAACATAAACTCTGCCATGTAAAAGTTGGTTAGACATTTCAAAAAATTGGCTTAAATTTCACTTTAATTATAGCTCAAAGCTGAAACCTCATGCCACAATTCGATCTCTAGTAAAAGAAATTTGTATTATTTTATTTAATTTGATTTTTTGTAAGATTCCTGTTTCAAAAAGTTGGTTTTGGTGTCAAAATATTGAATTTCTCTGAATATCCTTCCTTCTCAAACACTTTTAAGTCATGTGACTCACATTCACGATCGCGATAGCAGATTTTGCGATCGCGATCGCATATTTATGCTTCAGTCATCATCACCCCCCTGATCATAGCGATCTGAGGTCCAGTTTCTCAGACTTCACTTTTTTTTGCGGCGCAAAGTCATTAATCAATTGGGAATATTTTCGCAAGCTGTGAAATTTGCATCCCAACATCAACTCGCAAAATATGCGAAAATTACGGCTTTTACATACAATACGTGAAAGTGAAAGGTCAAGCACATGTCATGAAATTGAATACAATACCGCAAACAAATAATTCTAAACGTTTGAAGAAAAAAAATCTTATTTATTTCATTATTTAAAGGAAACCAAAACCCAAGAAGAGAATCAATGTTATTTGAAAGTGAAAATTCAGAGAAGCACTTTACAAAAAGTTTCATTAAAATTGGTTAAAAAATGAGAGAGTTATGGAAGTTTGAAAAGTCTCGTTTTACTTTCTATGGGGATCCTCAAATTGGCAAAATTGCTTCACAATGGCTGATTTTGTGAACAACTCTCCATTTGTTTTGTACACAGATTTTCAGATTTTCCCCATTATCTCTCAGGGTGCTCCTTGTCTCCTCCTGAACTCGACATATGTGGTGTAAAATACATTTTCCCATTATATATGTTGAGCTCAGAAGGAGATTAACTGCACCTTGAAAGATAATGGGGAAAATCTGAAAATCTGTGTACAAAACAAAAGGAGAGTTGTTCACAAAATCAACCATTTTGAAGCAATTTTGCCAATTTGAGGATCCCCATAGAAAGTAAAAAGAGACTTTTCAAACTTCCATAACTCTCTCATTTTTTAACCAATTTTAATGAAACTTTTTGTAAAGTGCTTCTCTGAATTTTCACTTTCCAATAACATTGATTCTCTCCTCGGGTTTTGGTTTCCTTTAATGTGGACTTCCAAAATTGAGTGTGGTCCACCAAAAATGAAAATAAGTCAAATTTGGAGGACCAACTGGACCACCAAAATTTTCAGTTAGTGTCAAGCCCTGATTCATTGTACAAACATCTACATGTATGAGATTGCAATGCAGTGTGCTTTATATTATAACCCCAGACAAAAATGATCAATAGCTTTGATTTGGAGTTCCTTTCAGTTTCAGATACATACACCAAAACTCTTTGGAACATAAAATCATCTTGCACACATACATGTACATGTACATGTACATACACAAACCTTTTCATAATAAGTTAAACTTAAAATAAATTCAACAAGTTTCATTCCATTTCTTTATTTCTATTAGAAGTAGGTAAAGATTATCTTTTAAAAGGATGTTAACCTTTAGACAATTTATATGAGTAAGAATGGGAGTAACACTGATGCTTGGAATCACGACTCTTGATGCCTTTCACACATGTATACATGTATAGGCCTATATTAAAGTATCATACATCTAAAGAAATTAATGGAAAAATCACCTCAATTTTTAAAGTGACACTGTAACAGTACATACATGTACAGCCTAAATATATATCAAAAATATTGTACACATCAATGCAAATGTAGCACTGCACAAATAACAAGGTACTTCCATAGTACTTGAAGTGAGAAATAACTTTTAATGACTTCTAGCATATCCTGGTACCCACAGGACATATCACACATCAATACAATTGTGGAATTTTTAATTATTATTATTACTACTTGCAGGTGTGTGCCACAGTCAGGCAAAATTTGTCAAAATGGAAAAATACATGAACATACGAAATATACATGTACATGTATGTGTACATGCAAATGTAATCTGCTATAATACATGTACATCATGACCACAAAAAAAAAAAATCAATATTAAAGTGGAATTGCAGCTCAGTTTATACAGTACACAGGGATGCCACTTAGAATTGATATGAAAGCCTGAAAATCATCTAGAATGAGCAATTTTGTATTAAAAAAAAGTGTTTTCTATGGCCTGAAAATAAGTTGCTTGGGCCTGAATTCAGGATTTTTCCTGAGAAGTGGCATCCCTGAGTACAGAAAGCAACAAAAGGGAGACAAATTACTTGTCATTTGAACAACCTCATAGAAAATATCTACATTTAATAAACTTAATTACACTGACTGATATAAAACAGCATACTCTAAACATGTCCTGTATAAAAACTCTTTCCCCACATTAGTCAACTTTTGTAACATACAATGGACCGCTTATGAAGACTTTTTCCACTCGTACAGTGTTTATGGAAATTACTATGAACATGTAAGTTTTCATTTAATTAAAGAATAAAGAACTGCAACCACTCATCACCTTTTTGGAAAACCCAATTTTGCTTTCACTTCTTTTACATACATGTACAGTTTTTACAATGAAAGCATAAAAACCAAAATAACAACTGCAATATTGAAAGGTCAGCACATGATCACCGAAATTCCGGATAATAAAAAAATATGACAATCTTACCCATGCCATAGCATTTCCTGCAGATGTAGCTAGAGTTCCGCAATAAATTCTAAGTGGCTACATGTCACATGCATATTGCTAATCCTAGAATATATTCAGCTCTCCAGCTCATACATTTTAACCCCAATCCTACTATAAACACAGAATGGTAAAGTCCTAAGCAAAACACAATTTAGTATGCATCTTGTGTATCCAGAAACACCCTCTTTCTGAAGAGCAATGACATGTAAATATTGGCTTTGATTGTAAAAGGCCAGATACATGGTAAATCCCTGATAAGCTAATTAAACATGTGATCTTTGTATAAAGTGGTTTGTTTCGAAATGTAAGTGGCAGATTTTCAGGATAAAAAACATAGCATATGGTTGGTTTTGCTTTTAACTGGCAAGTATTCAATTATATATCTGCCTCAAAGACTATGTTTGATTCTCTTTCATTTCCCCCAAAATGAAAAAAAATTATGGAGTTAATTACAAGCAAAAAAGTACATTTTTAAAATACCCTAAGTTTGCTTTTCTTACAACGGAAGAAAAGTTCATACTCTTAATGAAATTAGATAATGAATATGTCATACTCGGTCTAGCAAAATACATTAAGGATATCATACCATTAAGGAGAGAATTCCAAAATGAGTTATATCAATCTATGTACATGTATACAAATAAAATATTATTAGCATACACTGATATGTTTACATATTTTGTTATTTGAAATGTATAGTTGTTACTATCTTTTCTCTCTTGTTTTCTTGTTGAAAAAAAATATTGATGTACATATGTCAATGATATTTAATAAAGTCAATTCAATTCAATTCATGACATGTAATCTCCATCTGAATTCCAAGAAGGATAATTATTTTGGTTTTTGTATTAATTTTGTTTTGTTTTGTTGTTGTTGTTTTTTTTTGGGGGGGAAGGAGGGGATAGTCACACATGTAGTAGTCAGTGCAGCCTATGAAATTACCATAATATTGATAGTAGAATGATATAAATGATATACATGTACTATGAGCCAAGGAGTCAATTTCCTTTTAATATTTTCAATTCTTGGCAAGCACAATAATGACACTGCTCATTACAGTCAAATGTTTCACTACATTAAGAGATTTATTTCTGATTTAGTTTTGTGAATGTACCGAAGCCATAGCAACAGCATGTATTTTAGCTTTTTTAATCGCTTTTCAAGGAAAATTCAACTATGTAAAAAACAAGATGCAACATGAAAATATTTCTCTTCCTAGAGATACATGTAGATGTATCTGCTTTCATTTTTGTAACCTGAGTAAAAGAACCGAAAGGACCAATGATAACAGTTCTTCTTGCCCAATTCAGTCAATAGCTAAATTTCTACAAACCAAAAAACCGAAATACATGTAGCTGAAGTGTTCAGGCCGAACATTCATGCTACTTGCGTGTGGAGTCCTAAATACCCATTCCTGTGTGCAATGCATGAGCTTTTCAGCAAGATCGTGTCAATATCTTATCTTTATGATGATTCCAAAATCTCTCAGTATATACCAATTCTTTTGTTGACATGATCAAACTTTACCACTTGCTATGAGACAGTTTCTTTCACAAGGTAATCTCATGACCAGAACTCAACTTTATTTTTCAGTTCCCATGCCCCCTAAAACCATCCTGTCTGTATCTCCAACATACATGTAAAGAAGCTACATGTACATCACATGTAACATGTACAAGGACCAGTGATAACAGTTTTCTTCAGTCAATTACTAAATTTCTAAAATTTCAAAACATATTTTTCTGTCACAGTTTTTCTGCCCCTAGCTATAACACAGACACTGTTACACTACAAACCTTTTGCAACCAAGTGTCATGTGACACTTGTTCTGGCAATGCTAGCTCCACAGTCAATAAATATACACTAGTCAAACTCCTAATTCTGCCCTTACACACAATATACCCAATCCCAACCCTACATGTACATGTATATCTTGACGAATGAAAGCCCAGAGCATACACAAGCCTGATCGGTTAAGAGTACGCATTTTGTCCATCCATGTCACTGAATATTTTATGGATTATAATTCTAGTAGGCGACCATGGCAACCAAATTTTATCAAATTTCAACTCCTTCAGTGATGCCCTTCACAATGAAACATAAATTAGCTCACTTCAATTGAATACCTATTTCCTACAGGCCTTCAAACTTTCAAAATTTGTCAAATGTCCGTCCGTGACTTACCGATCAGGCTCACATGCATGTTATCAAAGCACATGAGGATCATTGTGGAATGCAAGGTGCAGGGGGCAATAGTAAATCACTGTGTTCTAATTTGTTGTTTAGGATTGAATGTCATGATGAAGAATAAGGTACTGTATAAGTGGTTATTTTCGCGGTGGTTTTATTTTCGCAATTTTCGCGAGTCGGTCCTCGCGAAAATTTCCACTTCAATATATGGCTGTTTATAGTAACAAAAACATCACATAAATCGCGAAATTAAACCCTCGCGAATTTCCCTACTTAGTCCAAAATCGCGAAAATATCTGTACGCGAAAAAAACAGCTTATACAGTATTCTCACCTTTGGAGCTTGCTTGTGCCTCAGGACTGTTTCTTCTAATGCTGTCACCCACTGCTCCCTCTCCTCGGCACTTTGGGCTGTAGAAGAACACAATTAACATATTTCCTGATATAACACCGTACTAGATTTGTTCATGATCATTTAAAGAACAGGTCACACATTAACATACATGTAATGATAACAATAAAATGGTTCTAGGTACAATGTATTGGATGAAACGAACAAAAAAATCGGTGCTGAAGGTTCATTTGCATAAATTAGTGAGCGGCATAAATTTTCAGAATATAAAGAGATTTTATTGCTTTTGTTAGCATCAATACGTGACTTGCCCATAAATCAACCCAAAGCTTCAGACAATCTTCTGCACCAAATGCCATTCACATGTTATAGTGACAATGTAAAATGATAACGATCATCTTGAATTCTTCTAAGTTTCCTACACCCCCTAAAACCTTCCTGTCTGCTTCTCTCCAACGTAAACAAGCTACACCACACGTTTCATTCTATATGGTTACAGTGTTCTCTTTTTTAGAAAAAGAGCCACAAATATTCAATGCATTTCATGCTGGAAAAAAATCTAGAATGCATTTCCTCTCCTACTCCCATTGCATGTTCTCATAATCTTTATCCCTCCTCCTCCTCCCTCTTTCCCTGTTCTTTCTTCTCTCTCAATCTGTATACATTTTATGTATTTGTGCTCACATGATGTACATACAATGTATGTATACATGTTTATACCATTCTGGGGGAAGGGGGGGGGGGGGTGTTTCACAAAGAGTTGAGCTTGACTTAAAGTCATTTGTAAGTGCCAATGCGCATACGGTATTAAACGCGTAACCTCATTGGTATTTAGCGCGCTACCCCTGAGCATGATCTGACCAATGCGGTGATGTGTCATATACCGCACGCAACTAGGAATTTAAGTGCGACTTTAAGTCAAACTTAACTCTTTGTGAAACACCCCCTGATCTGTTTGGCCATTTATTCTTTCTCGACTTTCTCTAATCAAAGATCAATGAATAAAAAATAAAATTAAATCTAATCTAATCTCATGGACAGATGAGCCAGGGACACAGAACGCCTTTCACATCCCTAAATAAAGGAAGACTTGAATGAATGAAGTTGTTGTTGTATTGTTTGATGGCGATTTCCATCGGTGATTGGATGATTTTCGCCAGGCGGTATGAGAGGGTGTTGTTTTCCTCTCCTCGATGTCACATATCATGCATGGTATGTGGTAGAGATCGTTGAGTAATGTGGATGATATAATATACCTATAGATTACACCCCTGACACGATTTATAAGGTGTAAGTCACTCTACAGCTGCCAAGCCAACTTTCGTTATAACATTTCTCTGTATTTTAGGAACCATTCTTTTTCTAAATGTACAACAGAACAACCCAGAAACTTTCTTTGTTATTTATATGAAACTTTTCACATTCTTCTCAAACTCCGGTATGAAATCTCAATGATCTTGCTTTGCAGTCCTTTAAATCGGAACAAATAAAAAGTAAACACACTTTGTTTATTTCATAACAAACAAATAACAAAATAAATTATGAATCTGCTCTTACCCTGAAAATGAAATGTCTTCTGGTCCACTGTTACAGTGAAGGTGGAATCATCTTCATCATCTATTCCTATTATTGCACCCTGGAAATACATGTAGGATAAAAAAAGAAACAGTATTAAGTTAAACAATCTTGAATGACAGTGTACAGCACTTGATACCGTAACATCTCTAAGCACTGAACAGTTTTCAATACCACAGTCACCAGTTACATGTACAATGGCATATATATTTTTTTCTTTTTCTTTTTTAAAGAAGCAATAGAAGTATACCCTACAACTCAGTGAGGTCTATTCATAATGACAAACATATCTCTAATGATGCTCCTAGCCTTCTTAGGCTCTGGGGCTATTGATTTGGATTTGAAAAAGATCCAGGTGAATTATACTTAAACTTGGCAATTTGGAACGAAATCCGATGCTATTTTCTACCTTCTTCTAATCAGCTCTAAAGCCTCTAATGTCAGCTTCTGTACAATGTATTCAACATTCATGGTGTTTGCCTAGATGTCCACTCATCAACCGCCCACATCTCGTTACCATAGCGACAAATGATGCTGACAGACTTATGCCTGGTTCTGACGTCTGCTGTGCTATTTACACAAGGATGCCTCAATTGTCCTTATCTAAAACACTTTCAATCAGTTGACAAAAAAGATCCTAAAGCATTACATGGGACGATCATATGATTTCATAACACATGAATTGTGATCATTAAACATTAATCATATAGCAGATTTGAAACATGAACCAGAGTTTGGCTGGCCTAACAGCCTAAACCAGTGTCATGTTTGCTATGCTTGCAGAAAATAATTCTTCTGCTCAATGAAGGTGTTAATTAGTCGACAGCCGAAATGCATGTAATTCACAACCTGCAGTGCTAATGACAGTGAAAGTGATGGAGTGGTCTGCAAACTATCCTTGCACTGCTTTGCCAAATATCAGCAGTGTTGACGAGATTTCAGAGAGCCTGATTTGAACAAATAGTGTTATACACACACCTTTATGAAATTTCAACCAGCAAAGAAAGAAATGTATCTTTGTGATCAAAAAGAAAGAGGAGTTAGAGGGCCTCTTTAATCCTCTGTGAAGGAATCTTATCTCCCACTACCACATACATATACATCAGTCTCATGGGCACAAATCCGGGGGGGGAGGGGGGGGGGGGGGGGGGGGGGGGAGAGGGGGGAGAGGGGGACATGTCCCCCCACCTTTTTGAAGGTAAGTGAATGTTCCCCCCCCCCCCACCTTTTTGAATAACCCTTTTTTTTTTTTTTTTTTTGCTTTTTTTTTTTTTTTTTGGGGGGGGGGTTGTCAGAGAAAATGTTCAGACATTTCGGACAGGTACAAAAGATAAATCATGTGGTGTCCCCCCCCCCCCCCCGAATTTCAAAATGGATTTGCACCACTGATCAGTCTCAATTCATATCATAACCCTGAATGACACATCTTAATTCAACTCTATTCTGCTTTCTTTACTTTCTTCCTCTAAACTCTTGCTGAACCTTGTAAGATTCTACATGTACTGACCCTCGTCTCTTTCAAACTGCCGACTTGATTGTCACCTTTCTTTATGTCAAAGCATTGATCAACATGTCTCATACTTTGGAAAGATTCCTTGACTTGATCAAGATTTAGGCTATTGTCACCTTTCTTTATGTCAGGGCATTGATCTACATGTTTTATACTTATGAAAGATTTCTTGACTTGATCAACATAAATTTAGGCTATGGTCAGTTTTCTTTATGTCGGGGCACTGATCTACATGTCTTATACTTTGGAAAGATTCCTTGATCAACATTTAGGCTATGGTCACTTTTCTTTATGTCGGGGCACTGATCTACATGTCTTATACTTTGGAAAGATTCCTTGATCAACATTTAGGCTATGGTCACTTTTCTTTATGTCGGGGCACTGATCTACATGTCTTATACTTTGGAAAGATTCCTTGATCAACATTTAGGCTATGGTCACTTTTCTTTATGTCGGGGCACTGATCTAAATGTCTTATACTTATGAAAGATTTCTGGACTTGATCAACATAAATTTAGGCTATGGTCAGTTTTCTTTATGTCGGGGCACTGATCTACATGTCTTATACTTTGGAAAGATTCCTTGATCAACATTTAGGCTATGGTCACTTTTCTTTATGTCGGGGCACTGATCTACATGTTTTATACTTTGGAAAGATTCCTTGATCAACATTTAGGCTATGGTCACTTTTCTTTATGTCAGGGCATTGATCTACATGTCTTATACTTTGGAAAGATTCCTTGAATTGATCAATGTTTATACATGTATGTATTCATACTTTGGAAAGATTTCTTGAAGTAACTGAGATGATACATCTCAGTGAGGAGTGGTCTTCAAACCAAGGGGTTCCCTGATCTGAAATCAGTTCAGTCATGTATCCAGCATAGGCGATTGAATCTTGCAGCTGGTGTACACCCCCCCCCCCCCTTCTTCCCAAGAGATCCCTACTTGTAGGTAAGAAGGGGCATGCCTGTCAATCACTGCCATACACAAATCATAACTAGTGAGAAAAAAAAAGTATTTATAAAGACAGCATAATAGATATTGCTAAATATGGTTGAATACACTAGTAAAGCACATGTTCTAAATGATCTTAGTTTTCAGTCAATCATAGATAGCTCCAAGAGTCCAATTTTAAATAACAAAATTTGGAAATGGTCTTTTGAATGACCACTATTTATTATGTGTAGAAATGCATTATTCAATCAATATGAAAATTGTACACATTGAAGGAATGAGAAGTGATATTTCCATGAGATTAAACAAAAATACTTACCTGCACATCTGGCATCCAAGTCATATCCATAGCAAATTATTGTCATTTATATCCAATATACTTTCTCAAGAAGAATTAAACAAATGGATCAGTCTGAAATAAGACACTGATTCTGCATTAAATTCATCATAAATTCTCATGTTTCAGGTTGGAATTTTTCAGCAACTTTCCCAACATTATTACGAAGCTGATGCTGTTCCTTTTTGTTCTATACAAAGTACTTCGACAGCTATAATGACATCAATTCTCTGAAAGATCTTATTTATGGTGAATAAATCCAAGTTGATATTCTAATCAATATGGATGGAATTTTCAACACAAATGAATACAAAGGAATATCTCCAATTTAAAGTAGCAGTCCTTACAGGATCCTTAGCAATAAGCATGTTGTACAAGTAGTAGTAAACATACTCTGTCCTGAATAATAGGATATACATGTTTGCACATCCTCTAGAATCTCCATGTGTCCCCTGAGGTACTGAGATATGGAGATATCATGACACACCTCTCATTACACTGCCCTCTCTTGGCAGATGGCATCAAACAGCTTTACATCATTTCAAATTCAACAATGTCCACATACAAGTGTAGCTGGCCATTTAATGAAAGTTCTTCAAGCATGCATCGTATCCAAAATTTGCTGTCCAACTGCAAAGTACCAGGTCCTAGACGTGTCAGGTTTAATGACTGATGCATTGGACACGTTTGACTTCACTAAGTTTACTTTATATCCTTTTGAAGACCAGTCAGACGATACTAAACCCAGCAGAAATACATGTGTCGTGAAATTGAAACAATCCAGTCTCCTGAATTTAAGACACTTGCTGAAGCAGTTACACTGTCCACATGTACATGTAATAAATAGATCTACAAACAGGGGCCGTTGCAGTGCTTCTCTCTCTAATGTTGAGAGACAGCCTTCCATTTATATTCGCTCATTGAACTTTACACACTTGCTGGTACTCAGACATATTGTTGTTGATCAGATTCCTCTCAATCCTTCATACAAGTGTACTTGAAACGGATAAATAAAATGTGGAACACAACATGTACAAACTACATGCAAGTTCCTCATCCAGACAGTCACCTAAATCTTGTCAAAAGGCATCATGGATCATGCTCTGGTGCACCTGCAAATGTATGCTTCTGCAAAATTGATACACAGACAGAGGTAAAAACCTCACAAGGCAACATGTCCTTCCCGCTAGTATTAGCCACACTCCAAGGCACCCAGACAAAACCCAAAATAGCTGAAAAAGGCCAAAAACTGTTTGGAAAAAAACCCAATTTCTTACAATTTTCTATGCTTCTTAAAAACTGCAGGCAATATCAACAAAGGACAATGCTCATGCATGGCCATGTCTGCCATGTTTTCATTTAGTTTTTGTCAAGTTTGTCTAAATTCAATTCTTCAAGATAAAGTTGAGTTCTGGTCATGCATATTACATTGTGAAAGAAAGGTCTCAAAGTAATTGGGAAAAGTTGATCATGTCTACTTAAGAATTGGTGTATACTGTAAGGTTTTTGAATCATCAAAATGATAAGAAATTTACCCAATCTCGCTGAAAAGGACATGCACCGTACACAGAAATGGGTATATGGGACTGCACCCACATGTGGCCTGAATGTTCGGCAGGAACACTTCAGCTATTCCTCGTCATATTTTGATTATGAGGGCATTTGAAGAGCAATCCTTTCCAGGGGGATATTTCTACTATGATGTTTTTCCAAACTGACATAAAAGACATAAAAGGAATGAGAAAGCTCACAAGCCATTTTCACCTTTCCCAGAACTCAATCTTCTCTTTTACTCAGGTAGGTAGGTACATTCACAGTTTCACACATGTTCAACTTTCAAGGCTTTGATTTTTTTGTTGATAGGAACTTTTCCCTGGTGACTATTTCTTCAGTGTCTGTTTTGTCAAAGATGTACAAGTATATAGATGTGGCATTAGGGATTCAAGTTTTGACTGGGTTAAAGAGTAGGTCGAGTTCTGGGAAAGGTCCAAAATAATTTGTGAGCTTTCTCATTCCTTTTATGTCAGTTTGGAAGAACATCATAGTAGAAATGTCCCCTGAAAAGGATTGCTCTTCAAATGCCCTAATATTTGAAATATGACAGAAATGGCTGAAGTGTTCAGGCCGAACATTCATGCTACATTACGTGTGTGGGTAGTCCCACACAACCATTTCCGTGTGCAGTGCATGTGCTTTTCAGCAAGATTGGGTAAATTTCTTGTCATTTTGGTGATTCCAAAACCTCAAGGTATACACTTATTCTTATGTAGACATGACCAACCTTTCCCAATTTTGCTTTGAGATATTTCCTTTCAAAATATAATCGTATGACCAGTACTCAACTTTATCTTTTAAAGAGTACGTGTACATGTAGGTTTAATCAGGTATAGTGTTAAAGTTAGGACTTAGAAATTTTGTTATCGGTAGAAATTGATCATGGAGCAATAGACACTGTGAAATATGTCCCACAATACTTTTTTTGGCCTGTTTCTATGTCGCACAACACTTCTCTGTTTTTGCAGGTTCACACATGGTGAAAAGAGAGATTGTGATCATGATTAAAAAGTTACTTTTGAATCTCACTACAGGTATTTGCTCTTTGTGTGAAAGGCCCTCATATGATTGAGAATAACAAGGTACACTCAGCCTCAAGGTTGACATAAATGGGAGTACTGATCCATGTAAAGTATATTGAAATCAGATCACAGTTATCGGAAATAATTTCTATTCTTTTCTTCTTTTCTTTGTTGTTGTTGTTGTATTTGTTTTTGTTTTGTTTTGTTTTTTGTTTTTGTTTTGTTTGTTTTGTTTGTTTGTGTTTATTTTTGTTTCTGTTTGTTTGTTGTTTTTTTTGTGTGCTTTTTTTTTTTTGGGGGGGGGGGGGGGGTTGACTGTGGACTAAGTACTGTATACATGTACATTTGTTCAGGTTAATTCTATATGACTAGTACTTAGGGGGATACTCCCTGGGGGTAGTTATCAGGACCTGATCTTTCAGCATAAATAATCAAAGTCCGATCAATTTTGCTACACACGTTTCAACTCAGTCAATGTTGCAGTTTAAAAGGGACTACTCACCAAATCATGTTTTGCTTTGTATTTTAGGGGTTTCACTTCAGTTAAGTATATTGCATGTTTAAAAGAAGACTTGAAACTCAAAATGAAGTTAAAAGCTACTTGTCAGTAGAACAGTTACAGTACACTTTTTTCAAATTATTTGGCAGAAACAAGTAAGTTAACTGAGTCAGTGTTTACTGCTATGCAGGCTTTGATACAATTCCCCCCCCCCCTCCAATGCTCTTTTATACATGTACATAACATTTAACTGTCTCAAACAGTTTTGGGTTGATGATTTTATGCCTTTTATTACAATTTATGCCTTTTATTACAATTTATGCAAATATTATAATTCCATGTATTTCTAATTATTTTGCCCAACATGTTGTCTCATATCAACATTTATTACATTGAATGTAACCTTCCTTGAAATGCAAGCATTCATGAAAAAACATTTTCAGGTATTAATTACTACCCTCACATACATGTACATGTACATGTAAGTACAATATGTGGGATTGTGGGTATATAAAATCAACCAATTCAATTAAACTTAACGATGTTAATTTCACAATCATTTTGATTTACATACATCACAAGTATCTACAGGGATTCCTAATTTCTATACTTTGTATTCACAGATGAATGATGCTTTAGTATTTAACCCCTTCTGTGCCACCAAGGTTTCGGACAGTTGTCATAAAAGAAGTTTCGAGAGCGACATTTTGACTTTAAATGCCTAGTTTCGTTGATAAGTTTGACATGGAATGTCTTCCATGGATTATAAACTCCATAGAGAGGGTACCTGCTTGTGTTCCAAGAAGGAAAATGTAGACCTTCTTGGTCCAAACACATTGTTCAGCTCTCCAAGTCTTGGGCGAGATTGGCTGCCCACGGCATGGAAAAGGTTAAAGAATGTTACATTTAGATACAATGTAAAGAGAAATTTTTAGTTTAGTAATCATATATTAAGTAATACCCAAACAATTTATCCAGGTTTACAATTTTTTATGGGTACATGTACATGGAGGTTGCTAACAATTATGAAAAATAAGCTTCAATGTACAAGTACAAGTACATGTATGTATGTACACTGTAGTTTTCAGGCACAGCCCTTGTCAGTCATAACACACAACACACAGGGTCTGAACTATTCCAGTGTTACACTAAAATGTAACTTGCACAAGCCCTCTACTGAAGCTGCTTCACACAGTCTGTAGATCACTGTAATTATTTTTTACAGATTTGTATGAATCGAGTCTGATTATTTAGATCTAAAGACCTACGCTTTAACATCATCATCTAAAAATCCAAGAGAAATTATGACTGTTTCGAATCAAAGTCCTTCAGGGTCAGTTTACATTTACAGGCAAAAACAAAGAGCAGACCACTAAACCCAACTCACATCTTCCTATTTGGAAGGTGGTTTAGGCTTCACACAATGCGCAAAATAGTTTGTATTATTCAAAAAGAGTAAAATTTGTGTAAATGCTTGCAGACTATTAACTTACAAGTCTGTCTACAAGGAACTTTATCCTACATGTATGCATGATTTTGAATCATTCACTATTCTCCAATATTATTTTCTTGCTGGTAGTGTTCCATACATTTAAAAAAAATTTTGCCTAGAAGAATATCGCATTCCATGCATGTACATGTAGAACCTTAAAGATGTACATGCTCAGATATGTTCATGCTAACCAAGAAACCGGATCAGTACTGTCCGGCTCCTAGATAAAGCGATTCACTTAAGGAACCCTTAAAGGGGAAGTCCAGTCTAAAAATTACTTAGTTCTAGTCTGGGAACCTGTCCCGAAACAGTCACCCCATTTTACCCATAAGATTTGACCCCGTAAAGTTACTTAGACCATCTAAGTCATTGACAAATACGTTGTCAGCCTGACCGTAGCTACCGGGTTTAGCCCCCAGAGCCCCCAAAAGGGACCCCAAAGTCAGGTCGATTTCACCCCATCTCCCCCATGCACCAAACTTTGTCAGTAGGAAGTAGTATGACTGGACATTACAAAACACAAAAAACTGACAAAAATTTCCGTCGGGATGGGGTGTCAGACGGCCCCTAAAAATTGGGGTAAATTTTTCCCCTTGAAGCCCAGAGACCAAATTTTGTCAGAAGGAAGAGCTATGGACGTACATTCCCAAAAATATAAAAACTGACAAAACTGTTAATCAGGAAGGGGGTTTCAGACCCCCTGAAATGAAAACCCCGAAGTGTCCTTTAACAATGCTTTGCCCCCCAAAATGCTCTGTATGGAAAGAAAAAACATTTTCTTACCTTCTGACTATGATAATTCAAAAGAGTTTTATTCAATTCACTTAAAATTTTCATAACATAATTTTGAGTATAATAATCTTCTTGAGGTGCAATTTGGTGTTAATTGGTCTTTTGATTAATAAGTTATTAAATTGTGAAAAATGTACATGTATTGCTTTCTCAAAAGTAGCCAAAAAATATTGTCAGGATTATGTAAACACACCCATTGACCATCTGACGAGGCATAGGAGCTTGCTTGGTATCTGTGCAATTAACGCATGAATAGTACATTTCAGCCTGGCAGTCACATACCACAGATACCTGAAAAACTGATGTTTTCTAAAGCCAAAATGACAGATCGACATTCAATGCAGACACAACACCTTTGGATCTCCTTTACCTTACATATTAGTGTAGAATTCTCAAATGTTGTACACAAAAAGCTTCAAACATTCAAACATTCAGGCTAATCTTTGAGTTCTTGTAATAACAGAAAATAAATTCTCCCATAATCATTCAAACAAAACTTACACTGAATGTTTAAGACTAAGAATTAATGGTACGTGCCAAACGTTTCAGTGAAAAAAATTAATAAAATTAAGGAAACCGAGTTAGACGTCCCAAGCCACATGAATCACTTGTGCTCTCTTTGTGCAAATGAGTAATATACATGTAGTGACTGTGATTTCCAGCAGTTTTTATCAGTTTGTTTATATTTTGCTGCTTTAACAACCCATCTAGTTTAGGATACATTAATTTAGGCTGCTGTAGTTTCTCTCAAAATGCAGAATTTTACATTACCTACCTACATGTATGGAGCTCAAAATAAGTTTTAACAGGAGATGCATACATACAGAATTTCAGACCCTCAACATTTTAATCAGAACCCACTGTGGAAAAAAAAAAGGTAAAACCCTGCATTACCAGAACTAAAGATTATCTTTCGATATGAACAGATGTGTATCAATGTAGTCATGACTTACCTTGAGACGAACACATCCTCTTCTTGATCCCCTCATCATCTTGTCTCGGGACTGCATCATTAGAAGGTTGAGAAAGAGAGAGAGAGTGAAAGAGTGAGAGAAAGAGAGAGAGTGAGGAGAGACAAGAAGAAACAGAATGAGGGAGAGCGATACAAAAGAAGAAAGAAAAGAGAGACCAAAAAGAGATGGATAATGATTAAACAGTGCATCCAGTAATAATACTAACAACAATATTCTATTCTTGTAAAGCCAATACATCACTAATGAAAGAATGTCTCTCTCTGCCTCTCAGTCTCAAGCGCTTTGGGTATTATTACACTGGCTTTAATAAATTAATAGACCATAATACTTGAAGATCCTACCTACATCAAAGAAAGATTCCTGGCTACACTGGAAATTGTTACCAGACTAGAGAAGGTGCCATCAAATTTGTAAAATAACGGTACAATAAACTATTCTACTATCATAATCCCAAGCAGTTACTCTGTCTTACCCAAGATTAATCTATACTTAAAGGGAAATTCAACCTTAATAGCAAGTTGCTTTGAAAAGAAGAGGAAAAATCAGAGAAGCAGATTTGTGAAAGTTTGAATGAAATCGGACAAGCAATAAGAAAGTTATGATTTTTTTAAAATTGTAATCACTATGCATATGGGAATTTCAAATTGGCCGAATAGGTAATGTCACTGTGATGCAACTGTGGACACTTCCCCCATTCGCTCTAACACACAAAATGACTAAAATGTCACTTTTTTCAAAATGCATTACTCAGTAGGATCTTTTCCTTACTATAACAATATGCTATCTCCAGTATATTTTGAGTACTGCCCCGAGGGTAAAAGCGCCTCCAAGAAAACCGCGAATTAATGATATTTTTGTGTACGACAAATGGGAGAGTTGTCCACAAAAATGTCACAATTGACTCACCAAATTGCCAATTTGAGATTCGCATAGATGTAGTGATCTCATTTTTCAAACATCCATAACTTTCTTAGTCCTTGTCCGATTTCTTTCAAACTTTCACCATCCTGTTTTTCTTATTTTTCTCCTTTCACACAAATCATCTCATTACCAAGGTTGGATTGCCCTTTAAATAAACAAATCAGCTGTAACTCACTTCTGCAAATTTTGGACCCATCATCACCATTCTTTTATTGAGTGATGAATTCTAATATAAAACTAAAAAATGTTGAGAACCCAGTATCTCCAAAATTATTTTCTAGTGTCACCCTCTTGCAGATTTGCAGTGTAGAATTTGCCTTTTTGTTACAGAAATCTATGTTGAACTCAGGAACTATATTCAGTTTGAAGTTCTAATCAAATTCAAATTATTTTCAAAAACAGACAATTCTCAGGCTACTAAATTCATTCGCCAATCTCCTTATATCACTGCAGTCAACCAATCAGCGCTGGATCTCGCTCTCGCCGGTGCACCTTTTTCAGATGCATTTTTCATCTGGATTTTTTGCCACACTCCCCTTCATTTCACGGTCAATGCAACAACTCCCATTTCATCTTGGGTCGAGTCCATTATTCGACTCCCATGCTAGTCATGGTCGAGGCATCATCTACCATCTCCATCATGTGGTCGAGTCTTTAACTTCATTAATTCTTCTCAACTCCCATTTCTACATTCGAGGCGCATCTCCCATCTTTCATCGAGTCAACTCATCTCATCATTCTCTCTCTGGTCCAGTCCACTCCTGCTCCCAGCTCATCAATGACTTCATTCTCACCTCATCTCAGCTTCTTTGGTTCTGGTTACCCTCGGCAGCAGACTCTATTGTCTACCTTTAAAGGGAAATCCAACCTTAATAGCAAGTTACTTTGAAAGAAAGAGGAAAAATCAGAGAAGCAGATTGGTGAAAGTTTGAACGAAATCGGACAAGCAATAAGAAAGTTATGAATTTTTGAAAGTTGTAATCACTATGCATATGGGAATTTCAAATTGGCGGAATAGGTAATGTCACTGTGATGTAGCTGTGGACAACTCCCCCATTCGCTCTAACACATAAAATGACCAAAATGTCACTTTTTTTCAAAATGCATTTCTCAGTGGGATCTTTTCGTTCATGAGGACCTATAACAATATGCTATCTCCAATATATTTTGAGTACTGCCCCGAGGGTAAAAGCGCCTCGCAGAAAACCGCAAATTAATGATATTTTTGTGTACGACAAATGGGAGAGTTGTCCACAAAAATGTCACAATTGACTCACCAAATTGCCAATTTGAGATTCGCATAGATGTAGTGATCTCATTTTTCAAACATCCATAACTTTCTTAGTCCTTGTCCGATTTCTTTCAAACTTTCACCATCCTGTTTTTCTTATTTTTCTGCTTTCATACAAATCATCTTATTTCCAAGGATGGATTGCCCTTTAAGTCTGAGAACCGTACGGTGGTCATACATCATGTACAAGTAGCTCAGTTAAGAGCTATTTTTCACTTCCGAGTCTCTACTAACTTTCACTTTGTTCAGCTTTCGGGCAACTCACCATCCCGCAAACCTGTATCATCTTTTCCATCATGTCATGGACCCACGACGGTTTTAGTCCCATCAGCGGTCTTTTTCAAGTCTCCGAGCAACTATCTCGTCGAGCCCCTTGTCTCCGACTTCCATCGTCTTTCGACGCCCCTTAATATTTTCAACTCATCCCAGTCTGCATGGCTAATAAGGCCATCTCGCGTTACAGCCAGCCATTTTTAGACTTTGAACATTTAATCAAACTCTAAATTACCAGCATCAGCTTTTTGCGGACTTTTAAAATTCTTTGTCTTATTATTGTCCATGATCAGTAGAGGTGCACGGCCGATTTGGGAGACTCTCTCCCATTTGGGAGACAGTCTCTGATATTGGAGACTTTGCAAACAAGAGGACAATAGAAACAACACCAACAACAAGTAGGGGTGGGAGTTTCGGGTATTTTTTCAATTCGGGAACCTGATTATTTTTCGGGCGGGTTCCCGGTTACCCGAAAATGATATAACACGAATTACAAGCCAATATTTACCCCTAAGAAGCTACAAACACTGTGGGAAAACTCCTTTGTGTTTGGCAACTGAAATAAACCATTCGAGGAAAAAACAAAAACAAAAATAACAACAACAACAAAACAGGCGGAGGAAATCGCGTGGGCGCAAGACAGGATAGGCATAAGCCGCCTAAATCTAATCTGTAGAAATTGTCTACCGTCTAATCATGCCAGCGCGCCAGCGCCTTAGGTAGTCACGCGCGGTCAACAGTCCCTCGCACATGTTTATCCAAAATACATGAATGTACATGTACTTATAAAAAAGGAAGGGGAATACAAAGAAATCTTATGAAGAAAAACTCGTTTGAGACGATGATCATGATGATTCTTAATAATTTTGTACGGGCAGCTCTTGGGAATTTTGACATCGTGATCGTAGAGATCGAGTCACTTACTCACTTTGTACACAAACTTCACTGTTCACACGGAGTATTGATTTGCCTGGCGAAAATGGCGAGCTTTCTGTAGTATCTACACTCCTCATACTCTAATTATACACATTGCGAGTCCTCACGCACGCGGTCATCGTCTCACCGACAGTTTCATTCTCGACGTGTGATCAACCCGCCAATTATTGAAATTCACACACACGTACCACTACTAGTACACATAAAATCATCAATACATGCCGGGTCCTCTCTCTTCGCCAGTAGCACCATTGATATCATCATCGATCATCATAATCATCAAAGACATCATCATCATATCATCATTATCAAGATAATAACATCATCAAAACAATTATCTTCATCAGACATCAAATATCATCATTCATCAAACTCATCATTCATCAAAAAAAATCATCAAGCCAACATTTTCTTCTCTGTCCGACTGCAACTTCATCCTTTAACACACACATGCGGTTCCCTTTTCAAATTCGATCTGTTTATACAAAGCGCCTTTCCGCCCAATGCCGCCGCGGTATATGAAAGGAAAAAAGAAAAAAGAAAAAAAAAAAAGGCGCATACCTTCATTGGCTGGCTGGCATATGACTTGTCATGACTTGTTATTAACGGACCGCTCATGAAATGACGTCACAAGCCCAATTTTATGAATGAAAATGTTAATCGCGCGCACTGTAGACATCCTTTGCTTCTCACAGCCTTGCTTTTCACTTTCGCATGACCAATGAAGGATATTATTTTGGATATATCGTTCATGTACTCTTAATCTGATTTCAGTAATTGGTAACTTCTTTGCTAAAGTTTCAGGATATTGTGACAGTGTCAGATCGTGATCGTCGATGTTAAAAATACCTGTTTAATAGTGTACGAGTTGTGAGATGCCACGTGCGAGTGTGGAGCGACTGTTGAATATGCATGAGTTTGTAAACTTTACACCCGTTAATCGCTCATAGACTTATCGTTCACTGCAAAGAAGGGGGAAGGGCACTAAATGCAAATTATGTCATGGGTTCAATGAACCAATGAGCAGTCTCCGAATAGCGGCAGTGAGCTTTGCTCTCTGTGTATACAAATGTGTAAGGTTATGTTTCACAGTGAGTTGAACGAATCAAAAGCGCACCACTGCAATGTTGCGCTAGAGCGCTGCATGGATTTTTTTTACATGTAAATAGTAAATGGCTGTTCGACGTTCATCTACCGCCTTGTCGTGTACATACATAGGTGATAATTAAATACTCATTTTCGGGTATCGGTTATCTAATATTTTGACCCGGGTCCCGAGGCTCTCGGGCGGGACTCGGGTACCCGGTTTTTAGTCCCAGCCCTAACAACAAGGCACTTTTTCTCGGCCAAATTTCCCCCCCTCAGACATCAGAAGCCCATTTGTTTTGTGTGTGGATTATAACAAAAAATGTTATGAAAACAAAAGTAGACAGTGGATTTTTAAAGTAGACGGTCAAACGGGGTACTTTTTCATGAGGAATCTGCTTATCACATTTTCATTTTGAGCCAAGGTAATCCCTTTGCCTCAAATGTAAACAAAGAAAATTGGTCTCTTAAATGGGAGACTAGGTGTGTCTTCATCAGAACGAAGTTCTGCTCTAGCCCGCTTCAAGGTGGATCAGGGATATTTTCTTGAAGCTAGCTTCAGTTTGCAATCGCGTCTTCATCAGACCGAAGTACCCCCACTTCGAGCTTAAGCCCGAAGTTGGTGCGCATGCGCACTTTAAGTGAACAAGCGCGGTTTTAAAATCTTACCCGCGCTCGCCCGACCAGCTATACAAACCCAAAATATATACGGTATCTCTCGACTACGCTGCCTTAATCATTAATGTACTTACGGAAGTGTATGTTGAACAAAAATAGGTGTAATTTCATTTTGCAGTATGATTCTTCCGGAAACTACAGTGGTCCTCAGCATAATAAGGAGAAGGAGACGTCGAGAGGCGTACGTGCACTGTGTACAGCTCATGCACACAGCGCTAGCGCTAGCGCACAGCTGATGTTTACAAACAACACCATGAAACCGGAAATCGTGCTTCGATAGTTGGAGCACAGGTGCATGATGGGATTGGGCTTAACTTCGGGCTGAAGACGCTCGAGGAATAGCGGGCTAGAGCAGGCTGATTTTCGGTTAAGCGGGCTATTCTGAAGATAAGTCCAAGATGATGTGGGTTGACTTTTCGAGCGAAATAGCGGGCTAGAGCAGAGAATTAGCTGGCTATTCTCTGATCGGGCTAATTTACCGGATCAGCAATAGCGGGCTAGAGCAGAACTTCGTTCTGATGAAGACGCACCGGTGCGTCTTCATCAGAACGAAGTTCTGCTCTAGCCCGCTATTGCTGATACCGTATATATTTTGGGTTTGTATAGCTGGTCGGGCGAGCGCGGGTAAGATTTTAAAACCGCTCGCTTGTTCACTTAAAGTGCGCATGCGCACCAACTTCGGGCTTAAGCTCGAAGTGGGGGTACTTCGGTCTGATGAAGACACGATTGCAAACTGAAGCTAGCTTCAAGAAAATATCCCTGATCCACCTTGAAGCGGGCTAGAGCAGAACTTCGTTCTGATGAAGACACACCTACTGTCTCCTAAATAGGCCATCAAAAATGTTGACATAAGTCTCTGATAATAGAGATGGTCTCCCAAATAGGAGACAGTCTCCAATATTGGCCGTGCGCCTCTACTGATACACTTTAGATCTATTGACATGTCAATTCAATTACTTCCCATTTTATTTGTGCAATATCTTATTTTTACTGACACTTTGTTGTCAAGAACAGAGCTATTTTTATATTTTTAAAACGGGAAAAGTGGAAAAGGGAATTACTTTTGCGAAGTTTTGGAAGAGTCTTACTTGTTAGATCTATGACTATGCTGCCTATGCCTGGTTACACACAAAAGCTATTGAAGCCTATTCACACGTAAAAGCTAGTCTGGAGTACAAGGTTATCTTCAGATAAGCTTGTACATGCATAAGTGCTCTGTGGCCAGTACCAGATTGATTAGACCGAAAATTCTGTCTCTCGTTCGTTAGCTCTTCACTTGAGACAGAAACGGTCGTATCACTCTGCTGTGCAAACCGAATACACATTGACTTAGATCTACACACTAATAACAGTTTGAATACGGCTGCAAAATTTTCAAACGGAGAATACCTTGGACCCTGAATTACCTGAAAAAGGAGCTTTAAAAGGATTATTCAGTCAAATTGGTACATGTAAGTTGAGCTTTTTTTAGTGTCAAAATGACAGCGTCGCCTATTCTTGTGAAAATGAAATTGTTCTTAGATCTATTCGAATTTTAATCAGATTTTCGGCACAGTTACTCTCTAGGATATGAGGATTAAAATGAGGTCAGTCTTTAGAGGAATACCAAAGGAAAAGCTTGTCAATTTCAAGTGAAATGTTAGGTGCGCAGACAAGGGCCCCCCCCCCCCCATCATAGATCTAGGTCTAGGAATCTAGACCTAGATATATGAAGAAAAATCAAATTATTGCGATTTTTCCAGCTACTCGTCGGCGAGTAGTCGGTTTGCACAGCAGAGTGATACGACCGTTTCTGTCTCTAAGTGAAGAGCTAACGAACAAGAGACAGAATTTTCGGTCTACAGATTGATAAGCCACAGAGGTTACCGGTATTTATTGTCAATGTCAGCATCAAAACCGTAGTCTAGGTCTAGACCTAGAGGTCTAGTTTTCTTCTTAAACTTCAGCTTAACTAAGACATAGAATCTAGATCTAGTCCTAATCTCAGTTTTATCTTAACATCAAACGAATTTCTCCAACACATCTCTAAAGTTTCCAACTTTAAACCTAAGTTTTCCCACAGACAACAGACATATTCTGATATTAGGAGCAGTCAGTGTCGCTTTCAAGAATACAAATAGCATTCCGATCAAAATCATACACTTGCCAGCTCAGCTGATCATGTCCACAGACCACAGTTCATCAAAATGCTTTATCATATTTGACGATCAAATAATATTCTCAAATACTCACTGTGTAGTAGGATAATAGGCCAGTCTGTTGGTCTAACACAAACCAACGATACTGCCATCCTTTCATGACATTTGTCCATTTGGACAGTGGCCCTTCGAGACCAAGGGCGTTTGGCCTGGCCGACGACATCTTGAAAATTGGTGCTTCAATTCATGAAATGTTAAAGCGCCATCTCTAGCTCGTTGGGGATATATAAGGCCCGCAAATTTTGAAAGGGGATTTCCCTCGCGCTTCACGCGCGCCGCATGAAAATAAACATTACATGCAGACCCTATGATGCAGACATTCCACTTGTGCGCTCACTTCAGGTTGGTCACTTTTCGGAGGGCATACTGGTATGATCGAATCTCTTTGGCTAGCTCTGGAGCTAGGTAGCTGCCTATCCAGTGAAGAAGATGCCGACATGGACACCCTCAGTCTAAATTGAGACACTTTCTTGTATACCGTCTTTGAACATCTCGTCGTAATAATAGATCTAGAGAGTAGAGTAGCATTAATATTCCATTATGCCGAAGCCTGAAGTAAACGTATTTGACCAGTTTCATTGGTGATATCTGGGCTGTTGTTGACGTTGGGTGAGCTTACATGTAAGTCTTTCTCATTTCTGTCTTCGTGATTAGCTTTGGTCCACTTATACATGTACAAGCTTATCTGGTCTCAGTGCAAAATTGGAGCATTATAGCTCCTGCCTCAAGAGTTACAGAGTTTGATAACCCATGGCATACTACCTAGTTTGCCATTATAATTATGCAGAATAGCAGAATAGGGAGAAACTTGGACCAAAAGCTTCAGTTTCTCCACTCACACTTATGCGAGGTTGCTGGTTGTTCCACTGAGACTACGTCTGGCTCCACTGACCTTATGGGGAAGGTTGACAAATGTCGGTTTTAATAAATAAAGGTGAAACTGTGCAATGCATCGCCCTTGTAATAATGGATCTGGGCTAACTCAGCTTAGGGCGAACTCGACCTTGGTGGAAAATCAAGTCCAAGTTAGCCCAGAGAGTTGAATTGATTGCAAATACTTGTGTTGGATTTTGCATTAATGACACATTTGAAAACACTTAAATTCAAAATTATTTGATATGTGTAAAATGATTAGCAAAGATTCCAAAGAAGTAATGTTGAAAATTTAAAGAGGTAAAATTGTACAAAACATGAAATCTAAGGCTATGAAGAGGTATGGTACAGCGTGTAGCGTGGACTTCAACTCTTGAAACATAGTCACCGTGCATTGCCGAGTTCGCCCTAGTGCTGAGTTCGCCCAACCCCTTTGATGGAAATGTTTAAAATAGTTATTAAATTTGTAATGCTGAAAATGTCAAGAGATGAAATTCTCTAAAACAGCCCGACCCCATTACAATTGCCCTAATAGCATGGTACATGTATGCATGACAATGACACAGTGTTGCTTATATTATCATGCATGTCATATTGGGGGAATGGCCATTGCACAATAATTCATCCCTCTCACATTAAAGTGATTACTGTCATTTTGATAGATCTCAAGATCTGTTATTTTCCTAAATATTAATTTCAGCCAAAATCATGTAATAGTCTAACTGAAGCATATAGAGAGTGTAGATGAATTGAAAAAAATTCCCAAAATTCAGCCTACTTAAATGTTGGATGTGAGTACATTTGATTCCTATTAATCCCTCGCCTATGAAAATATATTTTTGGTACCGGTACTTCTTAAACCATACAAATATTTCTGTGCGAAAATTGCCTTAAGGAAAAAGTTATGAAATGTCAGATTTGATTGATATATCAGATTCGTTTACATTGTAAACTAAGACCTTGTTTTGAAAATTGTAATATTTTTACATTCAGGATCCACATGGCATTTGAAGCATTTCCATCTGATGCTGTTGAGGCCTTCAATGACCCGGGAATCTACTACATTCATGAAAATGGCAAACTTAGGAGTCCACCAGGCCTTGGACCTTCTACACATACCACAGCCTTCTCTGAATCAGGACTCCCTAAATTCTCCCCCTTTGACATTGGGGAGAGCAGTTCTGACGGAGGGACATGCTTCATTCCTCGTTCTTTGTTCCAGCAGACAATTAACTTTGTCGCAAGGAATCTCTGGAGGGTAGAGTCTTTGGTGGGCTTTTCAGACATCGTTGGGAAGCAGCTCTTTGATGCGGCCCAGTCTCAAGGTTTATTCACCAACAAACAGCTGAGGTTAACCAGTCTGAGACTGTTTGTAGAAGCTTATAGTACTGAGGTGATTGAAGAAGTGTAACTCTTTTTAGTACCGAGTTGTTAATTCAGTCAGTCAATAAGTTTAGAATAAATTGTTATAATTTATCATTCTTTTCAAAGATATATGTAAGTATGTAGTCCAATATTTGGGGAGGGGTCAGGCAAAGTCTAACATTTGATAATGTGCAATTTTGTACAACCTATTCCTCACCCTTTTGAGCAGTTCATGAAATTTTAGTTTCAAGTTGCAGCGAAATGCATGTTAATATTCTGCCATTATCAAAATAGAAAAATTAATTTAAATATGCACACATGTAGATAATCTTACCAGGTATGTAGATGACGAATTTTTGTGAAAACTAATGTTTAATCAAATGCTTTATTCCTGACAGTCACTTGACTTGATTCTCATTATCAGATCTTGACCAGCCTAAGTGTGAAAAGGAACCATGCTATGCTTGAGGATTACCTGGATGAAATTGTCCTTTTCTCTGGTCTTCGAGAGCTTGAACTTGGGGGATGCAGTCTGGATGAAGATCACCTAGTATGGTCTCACATCGGTAGCATGCCATGGTAAGTTCTAGTTACCATAATGTAAGCCCATATCCAGGCTGACAAAAGGTCTGTGAGACTGAATGTCCACAAGACTGATGACCCCTGTCACCTGCTTCAAGCAATCCAATGTGGGACTTTGTAGAGCACCAATATCTAGTTGCCTTAATAAAGATGCTGAGGAGAGTAGGAGAATGAAGGATACTATATCTTTAGTAAATGATTCTTTAAAGGCCAAGTCCACACTGAAATCAAGTTGTTTTGAATAAATAGAGTAAAATTAAACGAGCATAACAGTGAAAATTTCACTGACATCGGATGTAAAATAAGAAAGTTATGGCATTTTGGAATTTTACATTATTTCATGAAACAGTGATATGCATAACATGGGTGGTACACAAATGAGTGAACCGATGATGTCACACACTCACTTTTCCTTATGTATTTTATTTTATTATATGAAATTTCAAATATTTCAATTTTTATGGATGTGATAATAAAGAATCTCTCCCTTGTATCAAAATAAATTACAATAATGATGATTTTACATGTTCCACAAGGAATCAAACCATGTTTTACATTATTGAAGCAAAAATTTGAAATATACGTGAATGATATTTCATATAATAAAATACATAAGGAAAAGTGAGTGAGTGTGTGACATCATCAGTTCACTCATTTGCATACCGCCCTTCTTATACATATCACTGTTTCAAGAAATAATGCAAAACTTCAAAATGCCGTAACTTTCTTATTTTACATCCGATTTCAATAAAATTTTCACTGTTATGCTTGTTTAATTTTACTCTATTTATTCAAATCAACTTGATAATAGTGTGGACTTGGCCTTTATAGAAAGACTAAAGGAATACTAGACCTAAAATTGTGGTCTTGTGAAGTTCTAGTTAACCTTCAGTCAGAAGGCCTGTGAGACTGATCCCTTTGGTCATGGGTAATCTGTATTTCACAGCTTGGGTCTTTTGAATCTGTGGTCACCTATCTCCTAATTAAACTTGATACACTATGCTCAGAAAAACTCTCTTATAATAGCATTTTACAGTTCTGATGCATGTATTAGGTAGTAATATATTGTATGTGTTATTTAAACTTTGTTTGAAAAGTTGTGATGCAATTTGATTAGGTATGCCTTATTTGCCCTAAGCAAATTAAAAGAAAATAAGTGGAAATGAATTAATCAATGTTGTAACGTAACTTTGTAGTATAATATCTTAATTTCTTCTCTTTTTATCAGCCTTCAAAGACTTGGCCTAAGTAAAACTGGTCTGAGTGATCGAGTCATGCAGAAATTGACCATACCCCTCAGACTCATGGGCAGAGGACCAAAAGAACTCAAGATCCTGGACCTGTCAGGTATGTAGATTATAGATCTAGTGTTTTGCACATTACGTGGTATGTTTCATAGACATGGGCCATTTTTTAAGAGACTATGTAATCATAAACATAAGAATCATAAATTTGCTTAAAGAACAGAACTAAACTGAAACACTAGAATTTTACAATTGTAGGGGTCATTAATTGAACAACCAGACTGTGAAATCATTGGACGAATTAAATTACCCTCTGGGTTCGAAATACTATCCGTTATTAAAAGAGACGCGAGATGCGCGTATTGCTCATGGCAAGAGGTATTTATTACTAAATCTTCAACTACTAGTAACCAGCAATCAACCATACAACAAGGATTTAAGTCACAATTAAACACCCAACATCTCAATCATAAACAAGCAATCAAGGTGTAAAATCACTTAAAATTCACTTTCAACTACTGACACCCAAACCAATATAAAAGAGTAAAAATGGATTAAGACAAGTAAAATGATTAAACAGACTAAATTGAATTAAATTCAGTCATCTTGGATCGAGGTTTAATGAACAAAAAAATATGAATCCATTATATTGGACAAAATACAAAAGGGACAAATCGTAACAAAAGTTACAAAAGAAAACAACTCCTTGTTCAAACACATAAAACATCAACACATCAGCAATCATATCAAGGTACACAGTTTAAGGGGTTCCCCATGTTAAAGAGAAAATACTGGTATAATTATAATCAAAAAGAAACTAAAGAATGGCCATAAAAATTAAAATGTTCTCGCGGAGGAATATCCATGGCACCGACCAAATTTCGCTAATAAAAACAGGAACATTGACACCAGATCAAGTTCAAAACTCCTCACAAGATCTGTCATACATGATGAGTTGACCACTAGTTATGTAGTTAAGCTGAT
The DNA here is from genome assembly GCA_025618425.1 of Heliocidaris tuberculata. Classification (NCBI taxonomy): domain Eukaryota; kingdom Metazoa; phylum Echinodermata; class Echinoidea; order Camarodonta; family Echinometridae; genus Heliocidaris; species Heliocidaris tuberculata. Next base: position 21,985,119 of record CM046838.1, read on the forward strand.
TAAAACTCGTACCACAAAGCGAGTTCCCATCCATCGACACAGCCATCTCCAGGACGATTTAAGCTGTCTTTCCGCTACCGTCAAGCGTTCACCAGCAGCCAACATATGTTGTTAGTGGTCATATGTGCGAAACATTTCAGCTCACGAAGGGTGTAACTATATTATCATGTCCCCCTTTCAAAACATGAAATGACGAAATCACATATCGGGAACATACTGCAGTCCAGCAATCACAGCAAACAGTCGCATATACAAGGAGAGTTCTATCTACAAAATATACATATTTACAGGCACAATTATACTGAGAGGTTCAACCCATTATGGATGTCCTTCTCCTTTCACTGCCCAGATGGAAGAGAACCAGAGAGCTTAAGCCCCTCTCTTCCACCCCCAATCTTCTCCCCTATCCATCCCATAATACTAACTCTGCTCTGACCAACCACTATATACATTTCCCCCCAATGAAAGTTATGGCCCTGTGACTTCGACATGTTGAGCGGAGCCACCTGCCTGGCATGTGGTCACCCTAGCCAGTGCTTAAATGTTCCCACTACAAAATATAACCAAGGTACTAGATTCTAAAACTTACACAATGATGATAACTTCTGTACAATTGCCTCATAAATCAAGGAATCAAATGGCACCAGAGATGTTTTGTATGTAAAAAAAAATTTGTACTTGAATAGTTTTTTTTTCTTTCTTAAGAATGTAATGTTGGTATTTTTGCATTTCTAGATGATCTCTTTCTTTCTTTTCTTCCAGATGGTTCCACCAGGTCCATAGAATCCATTAAAAAAAAATAGTATTGAGTTAAAAACCTTTGTTGTTTGTTATGGATTATTTGCAGGGAATGCAAAGCTAACAGACCGGAGCATTCGATTCCTGAAGGTATTTCATCATCTAAATGCACTAGACATCACCAGTTGCTGCTTTTCAGTAAGTTTATCATCAACCATATTCTCAGTATACCCACCTGCGCAGTGGAATTTCACAAATTCAAATGGATGCATTACATGTATATCCTTCGATATGGAAATTTTATTTACAAGGTGTAAATGAAAATTTTGGAAAATGTTTATTGATATTCAAATGGCTTTGTGAATGGTGGCAAAAATGTCATTACAATAGAGATGGGTGATGAAGAGATGAAAACAGAAAAACCAAGATTCTCCAAAAAAATAAAGTTGAAGTCCAGTTTTTATTTGAAAATGGAAAATGAAACGAATTCTTGAGTGCTCCAACTAAAATTGCCCCAACTGGCTTGGCTTTCAAATTTAGTAGTAAAAGTATACAAATATTAGTTCTTCTGAGGCTGGGTGAAGAGCCACACAATGTGCGACCAAATCAAACAGTAGACAAAAAGTGGACATGAGCTAGTTTGCAGGCACAAACCCTGGTCAGACGTAAAAGAGTGTCTGCACTATAAGACTACCATGGGCCATGTACTATAGCTGTGACACGACCAGAAGGTAGCTGAATTAGGCTTCTCTCGAGACAGTGATTTTCTGATAAAGTGTCAAATTAGGGTCTGTGCTTGCAGACTAGCCATGAGCCAACATTTGACATCTCTTTTAATAGGTACCCCTAAAACCATTCCAATACATAATAGCCCAGTAAGCCTCCATCTCCAAAAGCCCAACTAATCATAGACTTGCAACTGATGTCTCTCGCAAGGCTTAAACCAATCAGAGAACAGCCCAAACCAGTTGAGTTCACATAAACAATAGAGCATGTGCCGAGATGTGGCTGAAAATAGCCGAAGCCTACACCTCCCCAAATATTTAGGTCAAACTGAATAATGATTCAGGGGCCCAGGAAGCACCTTTTTAAACTAAATATCATAAATCCCTAATGCTTTTGTCTACTTGTATCTCATGAACACCATTTACAAATGTCTGCATACTCAGACTGATTCCCACCTGTCCAATCACAATGCCGTCTCAGCCTCTCTATAACAACCCTCTAAGTTACTAAACTAACCCCAGACATCAAATTGCTGTAATGCCCCCCCCCCCCCCCCCCCAAGGTCAATACAGTGGAATCTCATTATAACAAACTCCTTAGGACCAGGAAATTACCTCTTTATATCGAAACCTTAATATATCGGCTAGAAAACAATAGAATACAAAGAAGTGGGACAGACAAAATTACCTTGTTAATAACGAGAGTTTGTTCTAACAATGTTCTTTATATGAGGTTCCACCGTACAGTATTATCAAAAAGTGCATCCCACTACATTGAGAGTTACGTGATTTCATTTTATTTGTTATTGAAATTTTATATATGAGGGGTAAATGAAAATTTGTGAAAATGGTCAATAGATAAATTTCAAATGGCTTTGTGAAAATATTTATTTCCCATCATTTCAGGTTTCAGGTTCCTTTTTATCATCTTTCTATTATAGCTGCCAAAGGTTGTTGTTTTTTTGTTTTTTTTTTTGTTATGTGCATGTATTTTAATTGTTTCTATATTTGTTATTTTTTGTCTGAATGGTATATATTGGTACTATCTTTCTGTTGATGGTATATGGATTATACAATTTTTTTGTACTCTGCATCTAACTTGTTCATGATTTTAATGATTTGATAAATACATGAGTCGATTGCTATATTTCTGTTTCTTCTTCATTTTAGACACATGGACTGAAGCAGCTGCACAACGAAATGTGTCTTAGACGACTTGAAGAAGACGAGATAGATGACAAGGGATTGGATGTTTTCTGTAGATCAGTAGAGAACATCGGCTGGGCTTCCAAGGTGGTAGAAGATTGGATCAGTGACAGCAGGGTCACTACTGAGAAGAGACTTCCTCAAGGATGTCCGAAGGCCAGAAAGTTCTGTAAGTTCTCTTATTTGATTTTGGGATAGATATGCTAGAAAGTAAGACCAGTGTCATGTCAGCCTGTACCTTGGCTCTTGGTTGATATGGCATTGTTGCTTTGTAGATGCAGTATTTTACAGGCACTACATTCTCAATCTGTATATACTACAGGTGTACATATCGTTTTAATTTTTAAAAATGAAATAATGTGGTATATGGAATCAATGGTAAATTATACATATCTATCCTATGTCATTCTTCAAGATGTCCAATGCAATACTAATTAAATGTATTTATCCTTCAAGTGTTAAAAAACATTACTTTTATTATTGTTAGTGCGATATCAAATTGTTTTGGGCTGTTTCATTATGTTGTTCAGATATTCATTCTTCTGGTCACCTTTCATTTCCCTTATCTGACATTTTCTGCATATCCATGTTTGTCAGATTCCTCCAGTAGCAGTCGACTTGGATTCCTGGATGTCAGTGTCAAAACTCCCTCATTAGTCTCTACCTCATCTCAGCCGTTTATCAGACTGGTGAGAGATCACAAGAAAAGATGTGACACACCTACAAGTGAAGTGAAACAAGCACATCAGACTAGTGAAAGAAAACTGAAAGGGATGAAAAAAGGGGAACACATCACAGTCCTGTCAGCAAAGAAGTTTACTCAGGAAATGCAAAGCATACAAGAAGAAGAAGATACTGTTGATAAAGGTGCAAAATCAGGATATTGTGTGCTACAGGATTCAAATCGAGAACCACAAAAACATACCTCAGTCAAGGTAGAAGAGGCTACCTGTCCTCCAAGCTCAAAAATCAGGTTAAAGGTCAAAGTTAAAAGGAAGAGAAAGAGGCATCCAAGTGATGATGAAGCGAGAAGGGATAAGGCGCAGTCTGCATTTAAAGATGATGATAGAGATTTGATGAATAGCTACCTCAAGATGAGGACAGATGCTGATGTGGATCTGGATAAGAAAGGTGATAGATCAAAGCTTATGAAAGCAATGGATTCTTCAAACTGGTAGTCAGATTGTAGCTAAATGAAGATGGCTGTTTCAATCTAATTGTTTCCAAGTGTGTGATATATTTTACACCTATTGACGTGTCAGAATCAGAATAACATGTACATTTGGTACATTACTTCTGGATGTGAACTCTGCAAACTGGTAGTATTTGATTACTGTATGAATCCCATATTAACAATATTGTATTCCCTTAGTTTGTGATTCACATAGGTTATCAACCAGGAACATTGCAGACTCAGTACTAAATTACCTTTGCCACCATATATGGGGACATGACTCAGCTCTGAGATGTTATTTATAGATTTTGATAAATGGGTTTATCTATAGGCCAGTTTCACAGATCTTGTAATGCATTATTCATGAGGGATACAACTATCCAAATTTCAGACTTGTTTTCCACTAGGCCTATATTCCACCACATGTTCTAAACCAAACTTTATTTTTCGATGAAAATTTGTTGCAAATTTGAAGGACAAAATGGTTAATATGAAAGTATCCCGTTAGTTTTTTTTTTAATTTGGGCATGTCCATCATTAACCCTTTCAAATTTCTTGGGTTAGAAAATACTTCCCCAAATTTTGAAATGTATAATACATGTATTGACAAACATAATTTTTTCATATGATGCATTATTTACATAGGATGTTTACTCCTGAGAAATAATGTGCAGAATTCAAGGATCAAGCAAAAAAGAATGAAAGTAGTCTCCTTACAAAACTTTGTTCTTGAAGTACAGTACTTAATTCAGTGTGAAAGTAATGTATAATTGCTTGAATTCACCATGGTCAGAGCCTCAGAAGGACATGTGTATTAAAAAAGCTTTAGGTCTGATGAGTTCAAATATATACTTCTTAAACACTGAAATTTTAACTTTTCATGAATTCTGTGGGTGGTCCAGATTTGCAGAAGTTTGTAGCTGAAAATTGATTATGTTCTTTATTTGCAAACCAGGGAGTGTATTCTGAGATTCTTTATATCTCAGATAAAATCAGTAAGTCCGTAAGATTAAATACCCTTAAAATCTTTTTCAGTCGGTATTCTGAGAACCAGTTCAGCGAGAGTTTATCTCATCTAAGACATATCCATCAGAAATGTTGTTAGAATTAACTTTCACCATGCTCAGCCAATAGAGTTGCTCTCTGCCATTCTCTGGGGCAAGAGAGCGCAAATGTGTTATTTTTACAATTTTCAATACGCGTGCCTCAAAGCGCTTCGATAGGATTTCCTTGAAAATGACTGAGGTACATGTACATTCTGAGGTTTTAGAACACCATCACAAACATCACTGCAAGTGTGATATTAGTTGGCAAAAATCTTGAAGTAGAATTTGATAATCATATGAGAATGTTGCTTGTGAAACATAGTCAGTACTAAGTATCTTTTTGTTTATTTTGATTGCACCACTAAAGTCGACTAGAACCATACTTGTCCAAAAATATCACCCTCACTGTGCATCCTAGAGATAAAATAGCCCCTACCCTGTTTTAAGTTTGATTTTAACTTTCCCACGAATATGATGGGCGTAAGCATTTAAAACTGCGCTTATCATGCGTATAATATGTATTGGCACTCAAGTGGTATGAGACTGAGATAAAATCAGAGATAAAAAGTGGTCTCAGAATACCATTTTTTTTTTAATTTAAAAAAAATTGAACTAAAATGGTGCTCAGAATACCACCCCAGCATTCAGCTCTAATGATTAATATAGTAGCCTTAAATATTTCAGGAATGTGGTGATCAATAACCCTCAATAATCCTCATTATCATATGCATCCTTGTTATTAAAGATGAAAGAAATGGGATAATAATAATAACTGTTAATTTATACTGCACAATTCCTATACAAATACAGTGGAAACTCAGTATAACCAGGTCCTTGGGACCATTAGAATTACCTTGTTATAGCAGGAATCTCATTATATCAGGTTAAAAAAACAATTATATTATATTGGATGGCTCTGAATGGGATACCAGAGAATATTCCACAAGTTAGGGCCAGTATTGCACGAATCGAAGATGAGTGCAACATTGGCCCTAACGAGTGTAATATTTTCTGGTATTCCATGAAATGAAGCCATCCAATATAATTATTATTATCTATACCATACAGGAAAATGATTTAGAACTTAATAAAAATCATTTCACCAACCACATTCAGTTAATAGAGGCCCTCATACATCATTGTGATCACACAAGTTTGACTTACCGGTAACCTCTTTATGACGTCATGTGCGTATTTGTGTATGCATTGCATTATTTGCGTACACTCAAACAGACCAGACAAAATATGGCATAATATTGCACGGCAAGTTAAATACTGTAGCCTGTGGGGAATTCATTGTTCCGTGCAATATGCTCTCATATTGCACGTGCAAATCAAGCAGACTAAAATATGCGCTTTTGATGTGCGGCTAAAATGCCTTATATAGATAATAATAGAATATAAAGAGCTGGGACCAGGAGTATTACCTTGTTATATTAGGAATATTGTTATATCAGACCTCTTTATACTGAGTTTCCACTGTATACTCAACTGTGCATGAAATGTTGAGTAGCAAGATTTGATAAATATCCAAATTGTTCCTTTTGGTGTGAAATAGAATGAAGCATTAGACAGTGCATGCATGCATGATAATAAGTTTGTGTTGCATCAGTCATGTAAGATGACTGTGATAAGTTAAATACTGATGATTTTAAATGCAACTTATTCAATTACTGATAACAAGGAGAGTGAGCAGGAGGATCACAGGTGCAACTGCAGGTTGATGATGATGATGATGATGATGATGATTTTGGAGTGATAAATGTCACGCGTGATGGTGAAAATGATGATGACGATGATGAATAGAATGATAGAGATCATTATCATTATCATACTGATGACACTGGTGATAATAATGACATCTGTAATGATGCCTGTATGATAATGATGACAGTGATACAATAATAATGTTGATAATGACAATTACTATGAAAGTAATGATGATGATGGTGATGACAAGATGATGACACTGATGCGGTGGTGCAAAGTGAAATATGGCACATGTAGTAAAGGTTACAAACAAAAAGGTTTCCAAAGTGCTAATGTAGTGTACCAGTTCTCAGCCAGAGATGAAGTCTACACCTTGAATTCTATGTAGCTTCTATAAACTTTATTGCTTGATGTGAAATGAATAATGTACTAGTGCAATTGTGCAAAACTGGTGTTACTATTCTTTGATTGGCTGCTTAATTTAGGTTTATATGAATGTTACTAATTAATAGGAATGTGGAGTAGACCTATAATATTTAAGTTGATTGGTTGATTGAATCATCTAATAGGCCCATGATTGCAAGTGATTGAGTGAAGTGTTATTTTTACAACAGTGTGGAAATTAGTGAGCTCTGTCAAGATTTCACTCTTCCTTTTCAAAAATGTGAAAAATTCTGTTATTATGCAAAAAATATTATCTTGATGGTGATGAAAGAGGGGACATGGATTGCTAATTGCTCAATTTACAAGGACTGTTGTAGAATTCTCTTGTTCTCTTCCATTCATCTCTCTCTCGCTCTTGCCTACTTGTTCTCCTTCAGTCCCCCTTCTCTATTTTCTAGTCTCTTCCTTTGACCCTCCCATCTGTCAATCTCTCTTTCTCTCTTGTCCTCTAGGATTTCCTCTCCTGTCTTCTATTCTGTCCTTTCTCTCTCTCTCTCTCTCTCTCTCTCTCTCTCTACCTCTCTATCTCCCTATCCCTCTCTATCTCCCTTTCCCTCCTTCTCAAATGGAGCGCAACATAAATGGAAACCAATGAGAAATAGTCGAGGAATTTAAGAAGTCAACCGAAAGTTGACATTTCTTTGAAGGGTTAAACCTTTGTAAATGCGATTTTATTCGCTTAATCCTCTATTGGGGGCACAATATGACAGCGAGCAAAGCAACGAGAAGTAGTTTTCAAATCTTGAACCCTCCTAAAACGCTATTTATAGATTACAGTGTATATCCTTTACGAGGAAATTATGAGATCCTGGAGCATCATGATCATGCGAGGAGCTTTAAACAAATTTTCATTTCAAATCCTTAAAAAACTGTATTTCTAATGCATTTACCCTGCGAACTCATAATGATCAGAATTTGCCTTCATTGTCTCCTCTTTTTCTTTCTCTCTTAAGTTTTTGCGCCCACTTTAAGTGCCGCCAGGGGCACTTCCCCCTGCCCCTTAGATAGGCCTATGCCGCTGATTTTACACATTATTTTGTTAAGTCCTTAGCAAAGCCAGAGTTTCGGCAAGGGGTGTTCAGACCCTGAAATTTGCCTACAAAGATAATTGTAGGTCATTTTAAATTATAGTTACATGGAATAAGCTAAGGAAGGAAACCAGTTTATAACATGACATTAATGTGTGTTGTCCTATTGCGACTGAAAATGTGAATATAGTTGTGTAGGTTCCAAACTTCAAAGGCACTCTCTGTATTATTTCCCAGGGCAAAAATGAAATTGCCCACCTTCCATACTTGCATGTAACTGCGAGGGAGCGAAGCGACCGAGTGGTAGTTTTTGTGTATGTGCATTTTTAAGCCTAAAATACAATTTCTTATGCAGTTTACTTACAGATGAGATTTGCAAGGGAGCTAGCACTGCATCGAGCAGTACAGTTTCAAGTTTTGAACATGTGATAAGCTGTTTTCTGTTCACTCCTTCTTCAATGGGGATCAATTAACGAAAATCCAGGAGAAATATAGTTGAGGAATTTAGCCATACAACCTAAATTTACGATTTCTTTCAAATGCTGAACCTAGCTTTTAAAATACTATTTTATACACTTTATCATATATTAGGGACGCAATAGTAAAAAAAAAAGAAAAAAAAAGTGACTGATAAATATTATATAATACGAGAAAAACATTTTCTTCTTCAATTTTGAACCCTGTTAAAATACTATTTATATAGCCACTATCGGGGCACGAAAATAGGAATTCATGATGCAATACATTCGAGGGAGCAAATTAATTAATGCTTGTAAAGAACAAATTTGTAAGTTAATATAAAAACCATGATGTTATGATACTTTTTATTTTTGATAGAGGTTACTGCCTAAATCTGTGTGAATAATTAACAATAAAAAAAGAAAAGGATATAATAAATGTGTTACTCTGTAGGGCCTATTTTTAATATTTTAATGAACATACATGTAATTGATCTGCAGAAGTGATTATTTGATCAAGCAAAATAGTTTTTACCCCCAACAATAATGGGTCCGCTCGCTATTCATAAGAACCGCTAAGCGTAGAAAACCGCTATTTATTTAACACACGCTATGAATAGCGGTCTTTATGAGTAGTTATGAATAGTGGTCCTTATGAATGGATGTCCTTATGGATAGCGAGGAAATTAGTCTATAGTTTGCTCGCTATTTAGAAGGAGCGCTATTCGTACAAAGCCGCTATTCATTTAGTCACGTGTTATGGATAGCGATCCTTATGAATAAGTGGTCCTTATGAATAGCGGTCCTTATGACTAGAGAGGTTACCCCCATGACTCATGCATGCAATCTGCATCAAGATACAAATGAATGAAGCTTATATTTTGATTCACAACCTGTATTTTGTCAGAATGTATGACATGCTGTGAAATGCATGAGGAGACATGGTGAATTTGAAAGAGAGAGCTAGAGAGAGGGGGGGGGGGGGGGGACAGCATGTGTGAGGAAACAAAACACTTGTAATTATGATAATCTATATAAGAGAGGGGTTAGAAGGCAAGGAAAGAGAGGGAGAGAGAGAGAGAGAGAGAGAGATTGAGATAGAGGGAATGGAGATTATTTTTGAGAGAAAAGGAAATTTTGTGTGTTGGGCTTTGTGGGGGAGGGTAGTTGGTGTGTGTGTTTGAGACAGAGAGAGAGAAAGGTGATAGTGGGGTGAGAGAAGGCCAGGGCCAAGGAGATGAGCAGAGGTATAAAGGAGGCTGTGTATGCGTCGGAGAGAAGGATATTTAAAGGGAGAGAGAGAGAAAAAAAAAACATAAGAAGACTGAGAAAAATGAAACTATTTTTTAAAAGAAACAATCGAAAAATAATGTAATACAGAAAATATGAAGAAAATTTGAAAGCAAAGAGAAAGGGATGCTGGAGAAATAGAATTTCAGTCTAAAAATATCTGATGACTAAAATATTTTGTGATGAGGGCATGAGACTCCGGGAAGAGGACTCCTACTAGAGAGGGGATGAGACTCCGGGAAGAGGACTCCTACTAGAGAGGGCATGAGACTCCGGGAAGAGGACTCCTACTAGAGAGGAAAGAAATAACTAACTGAATAGATCATGAACAAGATGAAAAATGAGAAGATGTAGGAGGAAGAGGAGAAGGAGAAGAAAAAGGAGGGGAAGAAGAGGAGGAGTAAGAGGAAGTGGAAGAAGAAAGAAAGAAGAGAACGAGGAAGACGGATTGAAAAAAAAAAAAATCATCCGTTTAGCATTGATAAACTTCGCATGAAATCTTGTGTGTATAATCGGTGTATACAATACAATTTAGACAAGCTCCCAACATTAACATAGCACAAATATACCGGGCCGGTCCAATATTGCAAGCTATAGACCCTACATCAGATTTTTGCAGCCCAAGAACTTGTTGTTTTACAACCGTGTTCCATCCCCGGGGGGGGGGGCACTCACGTATATTGGTGGTACGGGGACGTGCCGCTTTGATGACCCCCTTTTTCAGACCCCGATTTCCGTTCTCTAGATACTCAGTTCCGCTCAGGAGCCGCTCAGCCCCGCTCTGAAGACCCCCGTTATGAAACATATCCGTTCGCATGCGGCCGGGAGCGTGGCGGTGGCAGTGGTCGCTCGACCTGGTCTCGCGCCCTAGGCCCTTTCGTCGCGCGAGCCTTGAAAACTGCTCCAGCTAGCTAGCTACTAGCGCTACACGGCGCGGGCGCGGCCCCCGGCGCGGCCCGTCCCGAGATCCTGCGATAGCGAAGGTGTACCGCCGATAAAGCGAGGTTAGTTTTGTAGTTCCCTAGACCCTGTTTTTCACTCTGCCCAATAGATCATAGTTCCCAAGACCCCGTATTTTACACCTTGAAGTCAGTTCCTTAGACCCCCTTTTCGGGGATTCGTGAGGCACACCCCCGTCAAAATATAATTCGAGTGCCCCCCCCCCCCCCCCGGGGTAACACCATCATGTTTTTTTTTTTTTTTTTTTTTTTTTTTTTCCTGCGGGGCTATCATGGAGAATTCTGCCTGGTCCCTCCCGATCTCCATGTTTATCAGTACCGTGTATCCACCCCCCCCCCCCACCCCACCCCCATCACCCCCAGGAGAATCCTGGATCCGCCATCTGATCTTTCCGGAACACAATATTGGAGCCTCAATAGTTTCAAAAAGTTCATTTCCACATTATGTCTTTTACATTTTTTTCTTTTTACCATGTACATATCAAAATTAAGAGCAAAAACATAACAATTGTATACTTAGATAAAATAAAACAGATCATAATTCAATAGACTTGCATGGGCATGGTTTACACTGACAGTAATAAAGCAATTGGTATGGTGATCTAAACATTGTAAGTGGAGGGGTCCATTAACCTCTTGACTACTGGGTTATCCCATTCCCACATGCTTAATACAGGAACCACTCGGTTCCCGTATAAGGCAATGCGTTAAGAAAGCAAGGCTTACAATTTTATTTCATAGACCCCTACTTTGAAAAATATGCAGTCGATGTATTTAAAAAAAAACGTGCTTACTTTAGCTTACTTTGCTTATATTTTTGTCTTGATATTCAAATTAAAGCAACTGGCTCTCACATTTGACTTGTCATTGAAAAGATTATTAATTTTGCTGAAGCAAAAATGGCTCACCATTTCTTCACAAGGCCTTCATGCGTACGTTCTTTCCTCTCTATGTTGTCTTTTTTTTTTCTACATTGATCATAAACATGTGCATAAACCCTGAATTGCACTCTGCTGTGTTGAAATGTGTGGGCTTTGTGAGTCCTTTGCAGTATTATCAGATCTCTTTTGTCAGTGCCGAAAGAAATAACTGGCACAGAGCTTTCTCTCTCTCTCTCTCTCTCTCTCTCTCTCTTTCCTTTTGTTTGTTGTTGTTGTTTTTTTTAATGAAATTCCCCTGCTGCGTAAGAGTGCCCTTCCAAATTAACTAATGCCCATTTCGCGATGGTTAAAGTGCCCCTCCTGAGATAAAAGTGCATGCATATTTTCATCCAATTTTCCTTTAATTTAGGCCTACAGTTATTCTCGACCAAAACTTTCTTACAAATTTTATATGTAGGCCAGTGATCCTCTCTTAGGTAAGCTTTCCCCCTGAAGATAACCTACAAACCAAGCCAAAGCGGGGCCAAAGCGGCTCGACAACATAAAATGCCCTTAGTGTTAGTTCTTTACCTTTTTTAAAGGATTTTCATCTTATCCATTTGCCTGGAAAGATTTTGCGTATATAAGAAGAGTTCTGAAGGGAGAAATACCTCTGTCAATCATTAAGAACTCTATATATAGATTCAGGTAGTATAACACCTGTCTTCAAACGTATAAATATTTTGTTGATTCATAAATTTATGCTCAAGATTGTTGTGTTACCATGACTGATATTGCAATATTCTGATAATTATATTTCTCAATTCATCACTGTAACTGCAAACTTTCCTCTTTTCTTTTCACTCACTCGTAGTCAACTTTTCTATTCTTATTTTTGTTTTGTGAGATTTCACCCCCCCCCCCCTCTCTCTCTCTCCATTTCTATATCCTGTGTTTCGATATATGACTCTTCTTACCCCTTTCGTACATAATCGCGACTCTTCTCCCCTTACCGCATTTCCTGTTGTATACCATATTTACAGTTAGTTAGTTTTACAGTATTAATTTAACCAATTTTTGTTAAACACAACGGTTTTTTTTTTTTTAATTATTATTATTTCAGAAGCTTAGTTAGCTTTTCCCAAGGTCTCCTCTACCCAATGCGTATGAACTTGTTCTTTTCATGTATCCTGTCAGTGGCGTATCTGGACCTTGGCTTCGGGGGGGGGGGGGGGACATTCGAGCCGTTAGTGATTCAGCAAAAAAAAAAATCTTTCTTTTTTCGGCACCCAATTTGCGTAGGAGGGTGACTTAGGCCCATGGCCTATGTTTTTTTATTCCATCTGTTCGCAATTTTGATCTACCTTTTTATTTCTATTTCTATTAGTGCCATTAAAAACTGCACAATTAATTACTCAGTAATATCTCTTTGCAAAACAAAATTTTTGGCCTCATTTCGCTTTAATTGAAAGTTTTTTGACAGGTTAATTTTTAAAGTCATCATAAGTTATTTATTTGTATATTTGAAGATAATTCAGAATTGATTTCATTAGTGACATCCTGACATCACATTATCTTCATTTTGAAGGTTGACTTCAAAACCTATGCTTAACACAGTTTTGCGAGGTTTTGCGAGCATTGCAACCGAGCAAGAAAATTTCTAAAAATAAAAAAATATTCATGACGTTTTAGGAACAATTTGGTTAAGATTTAACTTGAAATAATCTTTCATAGTGACTGTAAAATCAGCGTAATCTTTTTTGTTTTCATGGTTGAAAATAATCAAATATTTCAGGGCGGACAAGTTGCCCCATCCCCAAGGGCGTCAGCAGCTTCTGAAAAGTGGGGGAACACTGCAGTGGCGGATCCAGGATTTCTTGAGGGAGGGGGCTCAATCTTTACAAAACATTTTGACAAGCAAAAAAAAAAAGGGTCCTCAGCATTTTTGGGCACCTTTTTCACTCAAAAAAAATCTCTGACAAGGAAAAAAAAAAAAAAAGAAAGAAAAAAGGTCCTTAGCATTTTGGGGGCCCCTTTTTGGTCCCAGGGGAGGGGGCCCGGGCCCCCGGCGCCCCCCCCCCCCGGATCCGCCACTGGGACACTGAGCGAGGGAGGTGTGGAAGGGGGATGCCCTCCCTCCCACGGTAGGGACTTTTTGAAGTTTTGCCATTGAAAATAGGCCTTTTAATGCACTGTGTAGCAGAAATCAAGCCAATGCAGTGGAGGATTGGGATGATTTCAACAAGGCAACAAATGTCAGCAAGGGCGGTTGAACATTTATGAAAGTATTTCTCAAAGTATTTCTCAAACTCAAGGCATGCAAAAGAACAAGATGGAAGTGCTTTTCAGGTTTTTAGTAATGGGTTTGAACCCAAAAAGTGGGGGGAACAAATGATATGATGCCCCCCCCCCCCACTTTTAAAAGTGGGGGGGGACATGTCCCCCCTGTCCCCCACCTGTTTACGCCCTTGCCCACCCCTTTGTCCCCGCCCCTTCAAATACGCCCGTGTATCCTGCCATACCGTACAGTATGTTCTTTTTAAAATGTCCTAGGTTGAAAAAAAGGTGAATAAACTGTATCTTGCACTTGAACATGAGCCTGAACTTGAAGACAAACCCGGAGAAAACATTTTTTGATCCGGGTCATTGATCCTGTTGCTTACCCCGTGTCGGCCCAGCACACACCCCCATAAATCCACCAATCAGCGGCTACGGAGTAGCAGTCAAGCGACACAGGCCATATCTTTTTTTGTGTTTGCTTCTCGTTGCGTTGTTTGGCCATTTTACAACTCGTAAGCGTGAGCAACATGAAATGTGGATCTGAGTCGAGCAACCAAATATTTAACAATTTTTTAATATTCCTGACCGTCAGTTTTGAATGCATAGGGCTGCCGGCAACTCCTATTTTGTCTGCTTTGTATCTAATAAATACATATTGGTGTAAGGTTTGTTCTGATTTTTAATAAACAGACCGTGATAGGCGTACTCATATAATAGGCCTATGTTGATCAGGATTTGAATCTGACCGTAGACATACGAATTTCAATGAGCAACTTACAAAAAATTAAATATGGCACAGAACTTATGCGTGAAGACTTGAGTCCCAGTCTGACTATAGGCTAGGATAACATGGAGACATCGATCATCATCATTTGCTTCAATGTCCCAGATCTTCAGAGACTCCGTTTCGGTGACACCAAACCAGCTAGTATTTGGTTCTTCATGTGTCACTCTTGAACAGCAACACATGGAAAAATCAGTCTATTCGAGGATTATTATATGCTCCGCCAGGGGCGGCGCCAGGGTATTTTGATAGGAGGGGCAAGACGACCTAAAGATGACGTCATATTTTTTCTCCATTAAATAACAGGGGTAATATAGAGTTATATGTTTAAGACCTCTCTTTTTAATACTCCTCTTTCTTCTTTCTTCCCTTTTCTTCCCTTTTCTTCCTCCTTTTCTTCTTTTTTCTTCTTTTTTTTCTTTTTTCACTACTTGAAAAATCAGAGGGGGGGGCGGTCGCCCCCTCTGCCCCCCTGTAGCGCCGCCCCTGTGCTCCGCTGAGACTACGTCTCACTCGGGGCTTCCCAGAATCCCTGACTCAAAAAGTTTTTAAAATGTATAATGAAAACTTCTCCAAAACAGACGGATTTTTCTGTCTACTAGAAAATATACTTCCGAATGGATCGTGTGCCTTAAAGGCCAAGTCCACACACTAATATCAAGTTGATTTGAATAAATAGAGTAAAATTAAACAAGCATAACAGTAAAATTTTTATTGAAATCGGATGTAAAATAAGAAAGTTACGGCATTTTAAACTTTTGCCCCCCCCCCTGAAAGCCCCCCCCCCAAAAAAAAAAAAATCAGTAGTAAAGGAGTAAAAATCGTGTGTATATTAAAAGCTTGATTGCTTTATTACGTAATTGCAAGCCTTTGTATTCATTTTTCGTATTCATGGAGATCACTGAAGACAGATAAAGCATTCAAACTTTAAACTTTAACGTATAGTGGACGTTTTGTATTAGACGCAAGGTTGCCAGAGTTGGCAGAATTCTGCTTTCTGGCAGAATTTTGACCGCTTTAGCATAATTTGACAAAATTTAGCAGAATTTTAGCATAATTCTGGTGTTTTGTTTTTTTTGCTTGTCAGAGAATTTTCCAGTAAAAATACACCCCAAAAATGCTGATAACCTTTTTTTTTTTTTTTTTTTTTTTTTTTTGCTTGTCAAAGAATTTTCGAGTAAAATTTTGATTTAGCAGTAGGAGTGTATTGTTGTGAGAGGGTGGGAAAGCTTGTGTGTTTTTTTAGGGGTGAGAAGACATGAGCCCTTGAAAGGTGAGCCCCCTTGAATGTTTGCCCCCCCCCCATCCCAAACTGCTTCCGGCGCGCCTGGAGGGAGGGCATCCCCCTTCCACACCTTCCTCGCTCAGTGTCCCCCCCACTTTTCAGAAGCTGTTGACGCCCTTGTGTGCAACCACCTCCCTGGTGCAACTGAATATTAGACATATCTTCAAAAATGAACAGTGGTGTATATTGTAGAGGAACTGTCAAGTTCAAGGTTGAAAAGCGAGAGTACCCGGAGAAGATCTAGTGAGGACTGTGAGACTTTTTCGAAGTTGGCCCGCCCCCGGTGTGCCCCATTAATAGGCTACCAGGCAGTTCATAGTACGATGACCCACTTTTCTCCTGGTGAAGTTCACCTATCCTCCTGGTTTAGAGGTACATTTCCCTCCCACACTCCTTTTTCTCAAAATTTTTCTCCTTTTTTTTTTTGTTTTTGTTTTTTGTTGGGGGACCGCCCCCATTGCCCCTATGTACGCGCATGCAGCCCCCCTCCCCTTTAGGGGGTAAGCCCATCTTTCCGGTCATTATTGGAATAGTCGCAACAAGAAACAAAATTATGATATTTACTAGCCAAGACTAGTAACACCGCAGAGTAAGTTACGGATCGACACGACGCGACGACGCATATGGTATATTTAGCTGCGCTTTTATACGGATACAGTCGAACATCATTTGCGTCATTGTAAATAAGTTAATTTGTTGAAGATATTAAACCGTCTTGTGGGTTTCCATCGTAATCTCCGATTTACAAAGGTTCGTAAAATCTTCTTCTTGGCTTATATGTCTGCCTCTACATTTAGCTCCTTCATTCCTGAAGATTAATTTAATTTATAAAAATATAAACGGTTCCCCATTCATGCCATTTAAACTTAACTGTGTGATTAACTCCAGGGAGCTCGAACGCTACGCGTTCGAGCTCCCTGGAGTTACTGTGTGATGTGAGTTGATCGTTGACTGTGTAGTGTATGATATGGGGGGACCTCTCCAGCTCCAATAACCTCGCATACATGTAAGTTTCCAGCGGCTAAAAATTTTACTTTTTCAATGATCTATGGCTATGCCAATTTCTTTCATTATCATATATCTTGGTTCTACAGACTCTTAAAATTAAATCCCTGAGAAAAATTATGACAGACAAATATCAATAACATCATTAGGTGGTCTGTCATAGACAGACCACCTCTTAATTTCGTCAGAATTTTCTTTCTTTATTTATTAGGTGGTCTGTCATAGACAGACCACCTCTTAATTTCGTCAGAATTTTCTTTCTTTATTTATTAGGTGGTCTGTCATAGACAGACCACCTCTTAATTTCGTCAGAATTTTCTTTCTTTATTTATTAGGTGGTCTGTCGTAGACAGACTACCTCTTAATTTCGTCAGAATTTTCTTTATTTATTTATTTCTTTATTATTTATTTTTATTTTTCCACCACTTTCTTGTGAGCGTGTTTTCTCAAATTCGGTTCGCTCATTTTTCATAAAATTTCAATCAATTATCAGGCATATAATGGTCAAGTGCCAGAAATTTTTTCAAGGTCATCAGGTCATCATGACGTCATCCAGGCGCCATTTTGTGAAATCAGATTATCAATCATATCATCACAACGGATCATCAAAAATCAACCATATTTACAACACATAAACTTCAGGTCAAGTGTCAATGTAAAATGTCAGCAAAATCCGCGGGCACGTCATGACGCGCACGTACGCGCGCGTCAAAATTTAGAATTGCTCAAAATCACTTTTTAATCAAAGGAGAGTACGGTTCAGGACATTTTAAGCATTTCAATATTTTCCGTCCGTGCGCGTCCGCGCGCGCGTTATGCGCGTACGCAGCGCGTATAGAGCGTAAAAACTCCGTTTTTTTTGCATGGTTTGTATTCATGACACTATTCTTGACAATTTCCAACTATTTACAGTCATTCTCGACTTTCCATAAGGCCACACGCGCGCGTCAAACTTAAACATCCGCGCGCGCGTCAATGGGGAATATAATGTAAAAAGTGCTAAAAAGATGCCTATCTAGAATCCGCCATAGCTCGTCAGAATGGCTGGGGACCCCCAAATTTTATTGAATATTCTGAAAGCCTGTAAGATGTAAATCTGAATTCATGCAAAATTTTGGCCAAAAATACGTTGTGACGTCATCATATTTGCATATCAACTGAAAAAAATGATTTTGAAAAAATGACGTCATAATTTTTGTATTCATTTGACAATATTTCACTCATAGTTGGTCGATTTTCTTCCAAATTTTGATATGTTGTAGCTGAGACAATTCTCTACAAGATCAGTTACACGATTGTTCATTTTGACAAAGAAATCATGGTGTATTTTTGCGATTAAAAGAGGCATGTCAATTTTTCTCATTTTGCGTGTATTCTCTATGGGAGATGACTTTTTCTCCAATCTTGATTCTACATTCCCGTCTTCTTTGAGCAGTATCTTTGTAATTTCTGCTCGATTTTTTTCCAAATTTGAATATGTTATAGCTGAGACTATAAGCTTTCACAAATGTGTCCTCCAATTTTTGATCAGATGTCGGGATCATGCCCATTTTTTAACTACAAAATGTCATTTGAGAATCCCGTTTTTCGTCTACGTGTTATCTCTATTGGAAATATTTTGGTCCATTGGTAAAGCACTTGCCTCCCATTCCGGCGACCCAGGTTCGATTCCCGGTGGGTCCATTTTTTTTTTTTTTTTTTTTTTTTTTTTTACCTTTCATTCTACCATCTTCTTCGACTATTATAACATATACCATCACAAACAATGTAAAAAACTGCCTAATTTTGCGTGTTATGTCTATTGAAAGTAGTGTGCAGTAGTTTGTGTAGAATCTCATTCCCTGTCGTGTATTAAAGCTAAGGGGATAATCTTCCACATGTCCTGCAATATCAAATCGTCCAGTTCGTTATCCCGATTTCTCCAAATCGGCTCAGTCTATTTTCTTCATATTTTCGTCAGTCATCAGTCCTAATAAGGTCAAGTTCCCACATCTTTTTCAAGGTCATCAGGTTATTGTGACGTCATCCAGGCGCCATTTTGTGAAAATCAACTTATGGTCATATGTTCATAACGAAATGTCATTTCTCTTTCATATTTGGCATGGTTAAAGCTAATATCAATCCGGTCAATTTCAGAAAATTAGACGCGCGCGGACGTACGCGTCCGCGCGTCAGTGCGCCCGCAACAGTGAAAAATGCCACCCCCGATAACTCCCAAACGAGGAGATAAATCTTTCTCAATCTTCCCATAGTCATCACATCTGCACCAAATATCATGCACACAAAAATTCACATTCATACCTCAATTCGTTTTTTTTTTATAATTCATTTTTTCCTTCTTTACCCCCCCCCCTTTTTTTACAGGGGCACTAACTCAAAAACAAAACCATGAATCTTTTTCAAATTCAGCACAGTAATGACGACTGATAAGAAGAATTGACGGTGAAAATCTGAGGTTCATGACGACATTATGACGTCATCTAGGCTTCATTTAGTGATTTTGGGGTGAAAAATACCCTTGTCGGACCTTGAACGGGGCCTCTAACTTCAGTTTGCGGGGTGCTAGAGACTTGGGACTTGATTCACATGAAAGAGCAGAAAATTCTACACAAAAAAGGTTCGTGTAGCTCAAACGTTTTAACGGTCGTTTTCAGGCCGAAAATGGCTTTCAAAGTTTAAATTGCTCATTTTGCCATAGACACACACGTTGTAGGTATTATTAGGTGGTCTGTCGAAGACAGACTACCTCTTAATTTCGTCAGAATTTTTAGGTGGTCTGTCGTAGACAGACTACCTCTTAATTTCGTCAGAATTTTCTTTATTTATTTATTAGGTGGTCTGTCGTAGACAGACTACCTCTTAATTTCGTCAGAATTTTCTTTATTTCTTTATTATTTATTTTTATTTTTCCACCACTTTCTTGTGAGCGTGTTTTCTCAAATTCGGTTCGCTCATTTTTCATAAAATTTCAATCAATTATCAGGCATATAATGGTCAAGTGCCAGAAATTTTTTCAAGGTCATCAGGTCATCATGACGTCATCCAGGCGCCATTTTGTGAAATCAGATTATCAATCATATCATCACAACGGATCATCAAAAATCAACCATATTTACAACACATAAACTTCAGGTCAAGTGTCAATGTAAAATGTCAGCAAAATCCGCGGGCACGTCATGACGCGCACGTACGCGCGCGTCAAAATTTAGAATTGCTCAAAATCACTTTTTAATCAAAGGAGAGTACGGTTCAGGACATTTTAAGCATTTCAAAATTTTCCGTCCGTGCGCGTCCGCGCGCGCGTTATGCGCGTACGCAGCGCGTATAGAACGTAAAAACTCCGTTTTTTTTGCATGTTTGTATTCATGACACTATTCTTGACAATCTCCAACTATTTACAGTCATTCTCGACATTCTGTATTGCCACACGCGCGCGTCAAACTTTCAAATTCGTGCGCGCGTCAATGGGGAATATAATGTAAAAAGTGGTAAAAAGATGCCTATCTAGAATCCGCCATAGCTCGTCAGAATGGCTGGGGACCCCCAAATTTTATTGAATATTCTGAAAGCCTGTAAGATGTAAATCTGAATTCATGCAAAATTTTGGCCAAAAATACGTTGTGACGTCATCATATTTGCATATCAACTGAAAAAAATGATTTTGAAAAAATGACGTCATAATTTTTGTATTCATTTGACAATATTTCACTCATAGTTGGTCGATTTTCTTCCAAATTTTGATATGTTGTAGCTGAGACAATTCTCTACAAGATCAGTTACCACGATTTTTCATTTTGACAAAGAAATCATGGTGTATTTTTGCGATTAAAAGAGGCATGTCAATTTTTCTCATTTTGCGTGTATTCTCTATGGGAGATGACTTTTTCTCAAATCTTGATTCTACATTCCCGTCTTCTTTGAGCAGTATCTTTGTAATTTCTGCTCGATTTTTTTCCAAATTTGAATATGTTATAGCTGAGACTATAAGCTTTCACAAATGTGTCCTCCAATTTTTGATCAGATGTCGGGATCATGCCCATTTTTTAACTACAAAATGTCATTTGAGAATCCCGTTTTTCGTCTACGTGTTATCTCTATTGGAAATATTTTGGTCCATTGGTAAAGCACTTGCCTCCCATTCCGGCGACCCAGGTTCGATTCCCGGTGGGTCCATTTTTTTTTTTTTTTTTTTTTTTTTTTTTTGCCTTTCATTCTACCATCTTCTTCGACTATTATAACATATACCATCACAAACAATGTAAAAAACTGCCTAATTTTGCGTGTTATGTCTATTGAAAGTAGTGTGCAGTAGTTTGTGTAGAATCTCATTCCCTGTCGTGTATTAAAGCTAAGGGGATAATCTTCCACATGTCCTGCAATATCAAATCGTCCAGTTCGTTATCCCGATTTCTCCAAATCGGCTCAGTCTATTTTCTTCATATTTTCGTCAGTCATCAGTCCTAATAAGGTCAAGTTCCCACATCTTTTTCAAGGTCATCAGGTTATTGTGACGTCATCCAGGCGCCATTTTGTGAAAATCAACTTATGGTCATATGTTCATAACGAAATGTCATTTCTCTTTCATATTTGGCATGGTTAAAGCTAATATCAATCCGGTCAATTTCAGAAAATTAGACGCGCGCGGACGTACGCGTCCGCGCGTCAGTGCGCCCGCAACAGTGAAAAATGCCACCCCCGATAACTCCCAAACGAGGAGGTCAATCTTTCTCAATCTTCCCATAGTCATCACATCTGCACCAAATATCATGCACACAAAAATTCACATTCATACCTCAATTCGTTTTTTTTTTATAAATCATTTTTTCCTTTTTTTACCCCCCCCTTTTTTTTACGGGGGCAATAACTCAAAAACGAAACAATGAATCTTTTTAAAATTCAGCACAGTAATGACGACTGATAAGAAGAATTGACGGTGAAAATCTAAGGTTCATGACGACATTATGACGTCATCTATGCTTCATTTAGTGATTTTGGGGTGAAAAATACCCTTGTCGGACCTTGAACGGGGCCTCTAACTTCAGTTTGCGGGGTGCTAGAGACTTGGGACTTGATTCACATGAAAGAGCAGAAAATTCTACACAAAAAAGGTTCGTGTAGCTCAAACGTTTTAACGGTCGTTTTCAGGCCGAAAATGGCTTTCAAAGTTTAAATTGCTCATTTTGCCATAGACACACACGTTGTAGGTATTATTAGGTGGTCTGTCGAAGACAGACTACCTCTTAATTTCGTCAGAATTTTCTTTATTAGGTGGTCTGTCGTAGACAGACTACCTCTTAATTTCGTCAGAATTTTCTTTATTAGGTGGTCTGTCGTAGACAGACTACCTCTTAATTTCGTCAGAATTTTCTTTCTTTATTTCTTTATTATTAGGTGGTCTGTCGTAGACAGACTACCTCTTAATTTCGTCAGAATTTTCTTTATTTCTTTATTATTTATTTTTATTTTTCCACCACTTTCTTGTGAGCGTGTTTTCTCAAATTCGGTTTGCTCATTTTTCATAAAATTTCAATCAATTATCAGGCATATAATGGTCAAGTGCCAGAAATTTTTTCAAGGTCATCAGGTCATCATGACGTCATCCAGGCGCCATTTTGTGAAATCAGATTATCAATCATATCATCACAACGGATCATCAAAAATCAACCATATTTACAACACATAAACTTCAGGTCAAGTGTCAATGTAAAATGTCAGCAAAATCCGCGGGCACGTCATGACGCGCACGTACGCGCGCGTCAAAATTTAGAATTGCTCAAAATCACTTTTTAATCAAAGGAGAGTACGGTTCAGGACATTTTAAGCATTTCAAAATTTTCCGTCCGTGCGCGTCCGCGCGCGCGTTATGCGCGTACGCAGCGCGTATAGAACGTAAAAACTCCGTTTTTTTTGCATGGTTTGTATTCATGACACTATTCTTGACAATTTCCAACTATTTACAGTCATTCTCGACTTTCCATAAGGCCACACGCGCGCGTCAAACTTAAAAATCCGCGCGCGCGTCAATGGGGAATATAATGTAAAAAGTGCTAAAAAGATGCCTATCTAGAATCCGCCATAGCTCGTCAGAATGGCTGGGGACCCCCAAATTTTATTGAATATTCTGAAAGCCTGTAAGATGTAAATCTGAATTCATGCAAAATTTTGGCCAAAAATACGTTGTGACGTCATCATATTTGCATATCAACTGAAAAAAATGATTTTGAAAAAATGACGTCATAATTTTTGTATTCATTTGACAATATTTCACTCATAGTTGGTCGATTTTCTTCCAAATTTTGATATGTTGTAGCTGAGACAATTCTCTACAAGATCAGTTACACGATTGTTCATTTTGACAAAGAAATCATGGTGTATTTTTGCGATTAAAAGAGGCATGTCAATTTTTCTCATTTTGCGTGTATTCTCTATGGGAGATGACTTTTTCTCCAATCTTGATTCTACATTCCCGTCTTCTTTGAGCAGTATCTTTGTAATTTCTGCTCGATTTTTTTCCAAATTTGAATATGTTATAGCTGAGACTATAAGCTTTCACAAATGTGTCCTCCAATTTTTGATCAGATGTCGGGATCATGCCCATTTTTTAACTACAAAATGTCATTTGAGAATCCCGTTTTTCGTCTACGTGTTATCTCTATTGGAAATATTTTGGTCCATTGGTAAAGCACTTGCCTCCCATTCCGGCGACCCAGGTTCGATTCCCGGTGGGTCCATTTTTTTTTTTTTTTTTTTTTTTTTTTTTACCTTTCATTCTACCATCTTCTTCGACTATTATAACATATACCATCACAAACAATGTAAAAAACTGCCTAATTTTGCGTGTTATGTCTATTGAAAGTAGTGTGCAGTAGTTTGTGTAGAATCTCATTCCCTGTCGTGTATTAAAGCTAAGGGGATAATCTTCCACATGTCCTGCAATATCAAATCGTCCAGTTCGTTATCCCGATTTCTCCAAATCGGCTCAGTCTATTTTCTTCATATTTTCGTCAGTCATCAGTCCTAATAAGGTCAAGTTCCCACATCTTTTTCAAGGTCATCAGGTTATTGTGACGTCATCCAGGCGCCATTTTGTGAAAATCAACTTATGGTCATATGTTCATAACGAAATGTCATTTCTCTTTCATATTTGGCATGGTTAAAGCTAAAATCAATCCGGTCAATTTCAGAAAATTAGACGCGCGCGGACGTACGCGTCCGCGCGTCAGTGCGCCCGCAACAGTGAAAAATGCCACCCCCGATAACTCCCAAACGAGGAGATAAATCTTTCTCAATCTTCCCATAGTCATCACATCTGCACCAAATATCATGCACACAAAAATTCACATTCATACCTCAATTCTTTTTTTTTTTTGTTTTGTTTTTTTTAAGTGTAGACGTCGTTTTCTTGTCCATCTTTTCCTTAATTTCTCGTCCATCCTGCCTTCTACAACGAAACTAATGGCTGAAACTTCAAGGAAATGCCTGTCCATTTTACTTCCAATTTGAAATTTCTTAAAATTCGTGTATTTTTTCCTCCCATTGACAAATGAAAAAACGAAAAATCTCATACTAAATTACCGAAAACCACCCAACACCCCCCTTTTTTGCGGGGCTGATTACTTAAAAACGGAATATTGAATCTTTATGAAGGTTGGCACAGACATGAGGCTTGGTAGGACAATTATGCTGTGAAAATCACAAGGTCATGATGTCATTATAACTTTATCCAGGTGCCATTTTCTGAAAATCGACTTATGGTCATGTATGGTCATGTATGTTAATAACGAAATGTCATTTCTCTTTCATATTGCGGATGGTCAATTTCACTGTCATCACATATATATGACCATCTTATCATTGTCGTCGACCCTACCATGATCACTATCTTGCCCAATCATCATCATATCTTACATAAGAATTTACCAGTTCAAGACAGACCACCTAATTCGTCTTCAGTGACGAATTAAATTTCTAGTTTATTTTTATTTTTCCACCACTTTCTTGTGAGCGTGTTTTCTCAAATTCGGTTCGCTCATTTTTCATAAAATTTCAATCAATTATCAGGCATATAATGGTCAAGTGCCAGAAATTTTTTCAAGGTCATCAGGTCATCATGACGTCATCCAGGCGCCATTTTGTGAAATCAGATTATCAATCATATCATCACAACGGATCATCAAAAATCAACCATATTTACAACACATAAACTTCAGGTCAAGTGTCAATGTAAAATGTCAGCAAAATCCGCGGGCACGTCATGACGCGCACGTACGCGCGCGTCAAAATTTAGAATTGCTCAAAATCACTTTTTAATCAAAGGAGAGTACGGTTCAGGACATTTTAAGCATTTCAAAATTTTCCGTCCGTGCGCGTCCGCGCGCGCGTTATGCGCGTACGCAGCGCGTATAGAACGTAAAAACTCCGTTTTTTTTGCATGTTTGTATTCATGACACTATTCTTGACAATCTCCAACTATTTACAGTCATTCTCGACATTCTGTATTGCCACACGCGCGCGTCAAACTTTCAAATTCGTGCGCGCGTCAATGGGGAATATAATGTAAAAAGTGGTAAAAAGATGCCTATCTAGAATCCGCCATAGCTCGTCAGAATGGCTGGGGACCCCCAAATTTTATTGAATATTCTGAAAGCCTGTAAGATGTAAATCTGAATTCATGCAAAATTTTGGCCAAAAATACGTTGTGACGTCATCATATTTGCATATCAACTGAAAAAAATGATTTTGAAAAAATGACGTCATAATTTTTGTATTCATTTGACAATATTTCACTCATAGTTGGTCGATTTTCTTCCAAATTTTGATATGTTGTAGCTGAGACAATTCTCTACAAGATCAGTTACCACGATTTTTCATTTTGACAAAGAAATCATGGTGTATTTTTGCGATTAAAAGAGGCATGTCAATTTTTCTCATTTTGCGTGTATTCTCTATGGGAGATGACTTTTTCTCAAATCTTGATTCTACATTCCCGTCTTCTTTGAGCAGTATCTTTGTAATTTCTGCTCGATTTTTTTCCAAATTTGAATATGTTATAGCTGAGACTATAAGCTTTCACAAATGTGTCCTCCAATTTTTGATCAGATGTCGGGATCATGCCCATTTTTTAACTACAAAATGTCATTTGAGAATCCCGTTTTTCGTCTACGTGTTATCTCTATTGGAAATATTTTGGTCCATTGGTAAAGCACTTGCCTCCCATTCCGGCGACCCAGGTTCGATTCCCGGTGGGTCCATTTTTTTTTTTTTTTTTTTTTTTTTTTTTTGCCTTTCATTCTACCATCTTCTTCGACTATTATAACATATACCATCACAAACAATGTAAAAAACTGCCTAATTTTGCGTGTTATGTCTATTGAAAGTAGTGTGCAGTAGTTTGTGTAGAATCTCATTCCCTGTCGTGTATTAAAGCTAAGGGGATAATCTTCCACATGTCCTGCAATATCAAATCGTCCAGTTCGTTATCCCGATTTCTCCAAATCGGCTCAGTCTATTTTCTTCATATTTTCGTCAGTCATCAGTCCTAATAAGGTCAAGTTCCCACATCTTTTTCAAGGTCATCAGGTTATTGTGACGTCATCCAGGCGCCATTTTGTGAAAATCAACTTATGGTCATATGTTCATAACGAAATGTCATTTCTCTTTCATATTTGGCATGGTTAAAGCTAATATCAATCCGGTCAATTTCAGAAAATTAGACGCGCGCGGACGTACGCGTCCGCGCGTCAGTGCGCCCGCAACAGTGAAAAATGCCACCCCCGATAACTCCCAAACGAGGAGGTCAATCTTTCTCAATCTTCCCATAGTCATCACATCTGCACCAAATATCATGCACACAAAAATTCACATTCATACCTCAATTCGTTTTTTTTTTATAAATCATTTTTTCCTTTTTTTACCCCCCCCCTTTTTTTACGGGGGCAATAACTCAAAAACGAAACAATGAATCTTTTTAAAATTCAGCACAGTAATGACGACTGATAAGAAGAATTGACGGTGAAAATCTAAGGTTCATGACGACATTATGACGTCATCTATGCTTCATTTAGTGATTTTGGGGTGAAAAATACCCTTGTCGGACCTTGAACGGGGCCTCTAACTTCAGTTTGCGGGGTGCTAGAGACTTGGGACTTGATTCACATGAAAGAGCAGAAAATTCTACACAAAAAAGGTTCGTGTAGCTCAAACGTTTTAACGGTCGTTTTCAGGCCGAAAATGGCTTTCAAAGTTTAAATTGCTCATTTTGCCATAGACACACACGTTGTAGGTATTATTAGGTGGTCTGTCGAAGACAGACTACCTCTTAATTTCGTCAGAATTTTCTTTATTAGGTGGTCTGTCGTAGACAGACTACCTCTTAATTTCGTCAGAATTTTCTTTATTAGGTGGTCTGTCGTAGACAGACTACCTCTTAATTTCGTCAGAATTTTCTTTATTTCTTTATTAGGTGGTCTGTCGTAGACAGACTACCTCTTAATTTCGTCAGAATTTTCTTTATTTATTTATTTCTTTATTATTTATTTTTATTTTTC
This sequence comes from Heliocidaris tuberculata, assembly GCA_025618425.1. NCBI lineage: Eukaryota > Metazoa > Echinodermata > Echinoidea > Camarodonta > Echinometridae > Heliocidaris > Heliocidaris tuberculata. Next base: position 22,012,658 of record CM046838.1, read on the forward strand.
CACCACTTTCTTGTGAGCGTGTTTTCTCAAATTCGGTTCGCTCATTTTTCATAAAATTTCAATCAATTATCAGGCATATAATGGTCAAGTGCCAGAAATTTTTTCAAGGTCATCAGGTCATCATGACGTCATCCAGGCGCCATTTTGTGAAATCAGATTATCAATCATATCATCACAACGGATCATCAAAAATCAACCATATTTACAACACATAAACTTCAGGTCAAGTGTCAATGTAAAATGTCAGCAAAATCCGCGGGCACGTCATGACGCGCACGTACGCGCGCGTCAAAATTTAGAATTGCTCAAAATCACTTTTTAATCAAAGGAGAGTACGGTTCAGGACATTTTAAGCATTTCAAAATTTTCCGTCCGTGCGCGTCCGCGCGCGCGTTATGCGCGTACGCAGCGCGTATAGAACGTAAAAACTCCGGTTTTTTTGCATGGTTTGTATTCCTGACACTATTCTTGACAATTTCCAACTATTTACAGTCATTCTCGACTTTCCATAAGGCCACACGCGCGCGTCAAACTTAAAAATCCGCGCGCGCGTCAATGGGGAATATAATGTAAAAAGTGCTAAAAAGATGCCTATCTAGAATCCGCCATAGCTCGTCAGAATGGCTGGGGACCCCCAAATTTTATTGAATATTCTGAAAGCCTGTAAGATGTAAATCTGAATTCATGCAAAATTTTGGCCAAAAATACGTTGTGACGTCATCATATTTGCATATCAACTGAAAAAAATGATTTTGAAAAGATGACGTCATAATTTTTGTATTCATTTGACAATATTTCACTCATAGTTGGTCGATTTTCTTCCAAATTTTGATATGTTGTAGCTGAGACAATTCTCTACAAGATCAGTTACACGATTTTTCATTTTGACAAAGAAATCATGGTGTATTTTTGCGATTAAAAGAGGCATGTCAATTTTTCTCATTTTGCGTGTATTCTCTATGGGAGATGACTTTTTCTCCAATCTTGATTCTACATTCCCGTCTTCTTTGAGCAGTATCTTTGTAATTTCTGCTCGATTTTTTTCCAAATTTGAATATGTTATAGCTGAGACTATAAGCTTTCACAAATGTGTCCTCCAATTTTTGATCAGATGTCGGGATCATGCCCATTTTTTAACTACAAAATGTCATTTGAGAATCCCGTTTTTCGTCTACGTGTTATCTCTATTGGAAATATTTTGGTCCATTGGTAAAGCACTTGCCTCCCATTCCGGCGACCCAGGTTCGATTCCCGGTGGGTCCATTTTTTTTTTTTTTTTTTTTTTTTTTTTTTGCCTTTCATTCTACCATCTTCTTCGACTATTATAACATATACCATCACAAACAATGTAAAAAACTGCCTAATTTTGCGTGTTATGTCTATTGAAAGTAGTGTGCAGTAGTTTGTGTAGAATCTCATTCCCTGTCGTGTATTAAAGCTAAGGGGATAATCTTCCACATGTCCTGCAATATCAAATCGTCCAGTTCGTTATCCCGATTTCTCCAAATCGGCTCAGTCTATTTTCTTCATATTTTCGTCAGTCATCAGTCCTAATAAGGTCAAGTTCCCACATCTTTTTCAAGGTCATCAGGTTATTGTGACGTCATCCAGGCGCCATTTTGTGAAAATCAACTTATGGTCATATGTTCATAACGAAATGTCATTTCTCTTTCATATTTGGCATGGTTAAGGTCACTGTCATTCCAGTCAAGGTCATTTCGTTAAACGCGCGCGTACGCGTACGTCCGCGCGTCCGTGCACGCGCAAAATTTAGAAATGATCCAAATCGTCCCAAATTCATTTTGCAAACGTTTCATGCCATTTCAAGCACTTTTCGAAAAATCGCCCATAAAACTGAACCTGTAGGGGCGCTATGCCACTTAGGTTATCGTGGTTATTGTCATCATTATTGTCATTATGATCATCATTATCAATATATCATTATCGTCATTGTCATCACTTATATGACCATATCTTATGATCATTGTCAACATTATGATTATAATCTTGCAGAAATATTATCACACCTGACAAAGCACTTTGCCACAGTGAAAGACAGACCACCTAATTCGTCTTCAGTGACGAATTAAATTTCTAGTTATTTATTTTTATTTTTCCACCACTTTCTTGTGAGCGTGTTTTCTCAAATTCGGTTCGCTCATTTTTCATAAAATTTCAATCAATTATCAGGCATATAATGGTCAAGTGCCAGAAATTTTTTCAAGGTCATCAGGTCATCATGACGTCATCCAGGCGCCATTTTGTGAAATCAGATTATCAATCATATCATCACAACGGATCATCAAAAATCAACCATATTTACAACACATAAACTTCAGGTCAAGTGTCAATGTAAAATGTCAGCAAAATCCGCGGGCACGTCATGACGCGCACGTACGCGCGCGTCAAAATTTAGAATTGCTCAAAATCACTTTTTAATCAAAGGAGAGTACGGTTCAGGACATTTTAAGCATTTCAAAATTTTCCGTCCGTGCGCGTCCGCGCGCGCGTTATGCGCGTACGCAGCGCGTATAGAACGTAAAAACTCCGTTTTTTTTGCATGGTTTGTATTCATGACACTATTCTTGACAATTTCCAACTATTTACAGTCATTCTCGACTTTCCATAAGGCCACACGCGCGCGTCAAACTTAAAAATCCGCGCGCGCGTCAATGGGGAATATAATGTAAAAAGTGCTAAAAAGATGCCTATCTAGAATCCGCCATAGCTCGTCAGAATGGCTGGGGACCCCCAAATTTTATTGAATATTCTGAAAGCCTGTAAGATGTAAATCTGAATTCATGCAAAATTTTGGCCAAAAAATACGTTGTGACGTCATCATATTTGCATATCAACTGAAAAAAATGATTTTGAAAAAATGACGTCATAATTTTTGTATTCATTTGACAATATTTCACTCATAGTTGGTCGATTTTCTTCCAAATTTTGATATGTTGTAGCTGAGACAATTCTCTACAAGATCAGTTACCACGATTTTTCATTTTGACAAAGAAATCATGGTGTATTTTTGCGATTAAAAGAGGCATGTCAATTTTTCTCATTTTGCGTGTATTCTCTATGGGAGATGACTTTTTCTCCAATCTTGATTCTACATTCCCGTCTTCTTTGAGCAGTATCTTTGTAATTTCTGCTCGATTTTTTTCCAAATTTGAATATGTTATAGCTGAGACTATAAGCTTTCACAAATGTGTCCTCCAATTTTTGATCAGATGTCGGGATCATGCCCATTTTTTAACTACAAAATGTCATTTGAGAATCCCGTTTTTCGTCTACGTGTTATCTCTATTGGAAATATTTTGGTCCATTGGTAAAGCACTTGCCTCCCATTCCGGCGACCCAGGTTCGATTCCCGGTGGGTCCATTTTTTTTTTTTTTTTTTTTTTTTTTTTTTTACCTTTCATTCTACCATCTTCTTCGACTATTATAACATATACCATCACAAACAATGTAAAAAACTGCCTAATTTTGCGTGTTATGTCTATTGAAAGTAGTGTGCAGTAGTTTGTGTAGAATCTCATTCCCTGTCGTGTATTAAAGCTAAGGGGATAATCTTCCACATGTCCTGCAATATCAAATCGTCCAGTTCGTTATCCCGATTTCTCCAAATCGGCTCAGTCTATTTTCTTCATATTTTCGTCAGTCATCAGTCCTAATAAGGTCAAGTTCCCACATCTTTTTCAAGGTCATCAGGTTATTGTGACGTCATCCAGGCGCCATTTTGTGAAAATCAACTTATGGTCATATGTTCATAACGAAATGTCATTTCTCTTTCATATTTGGCATGGTTAAAGCTAAAATCAATCCGGTCAATTTCAGAAAATTAGACGCGCGCGGACGTACGCGTCCGCGCGTCAGTGCGCCCGCAACAGTGAAAAATGCCACCCCCGATAACTCCCAAACGAGGAGATAAATCTTTCTCAATCTTCCCATAGTCATCACATCTGCACCAAATATCAGGCACACAAAAATTCACATTCATACCTCAATTCTTTTTTTTTTTTGTTTTGTTTTTTTTAAGTGTAGACGTCGTTTTCTTGTCCATCTTTTCCTTAATTTCTCGTCCATCCTGCCTTCTACAACGAAACTAATGGCTGAAACTTCAAGGAAATGCCTGTCCATTTTACTTCCAATTTGAAATTTCTTAAAATTCGTGTATTTTTTCCTCCCATTGACAAATGAAAAAAACGAAAAATCTCATACTAAATTACCGAAAACCACCCAACACCCCCCTTTTTTGCGGGGCTGATTACTTAAAAACGGAATATTGAATCTTTATGAAGGTTGGCACAGACATGAGGCTTGGTAGGACAATTATGCTGTGAAAATCACAAGGTCATGATGTCATTATAACTTTATCCAGGTGCCATTTTCTGAAAATCGACTTATGGTCATGTATGGTCATGTATGTTAATAACGAAATGTCATTTCTCTTTCATATTGCGGATGGTCAATTTCACTGTCATCACATATATATGACCATCTTATCATTGTCGTCGACCCTACCATGATCACTATCTTGCCCAATCATCATCATATCTTACATAAGAATTTACCAGTTCAAGACAGACCACCTAATTCGTCTTCAGTGACGAATTAAATTTCTAGTTTCTTTATTATTTATTTTTATTTTTCCACCACTTTCTTGTGAGCGTGTTTTCTCAAATTCGGTTCGCTCATTTTTCATAAAATTTCAATCAATTATCAGGCATATAATGGTCAAGTGCCAGAAATTTTTTCAAGGTCATCAGGTCATCATGACGTCATCCAGGCGCCATTTTGTGAAATCAGATTATCAATCATATCATCACAACGGATCATCAAAAATCAACCATATTTACAACACATAAACTTCAGGTCAAGTGTCAATGTAAAATGTCAGCAAAATCCGCGGGCACGTCATGACGCGCACGTACGCGCGCATCAAAATTTAGAATTGCTCAAAATCACTTTTTAATCAAAGGAGAGTACGGTTCAGGACATTTTAAGCATTTCAAAATTTTCCGTCCGTGCGCGTCCGCGCGCGCGTTATGCGCGTACGCAGCACGTATAGAACGTAAAAACTCCGTTTTTTTGCATGTTTGTATTCATGACACTATTCTTGACAATCTCCAACTATTTACAGTCATTCTCGACATTCTGTATTGCCACACGCGCGCGTCAAACTTTCAAATTCGTGCGCGCGTCAATGGGGAATATAATGTAAAAAGTGGTAAAAAGATGCCTATCTAGAATCCGCCATAGCTCGTCAGAATGGCTGGGGACCCCCAAATTTTATTGAATATTCTGAAAGCCTGTAAGATGTAAATCTGAATTCATGCAAAATTTTGGCCAAAAATACGTTGTGACGTCATCATATTTGCATATCAACTGAAAAAAATGATTTTGAAAAAATGACGTCATAATTTTTGTATTCATTTGACAATATTTCACTCATAGTTGGTCGATTTTCTTCCAAATTTTGATATGTTGTAGCTGAGACAATTCTCTACAAGATCAGTTCCACGATTTTTCATTTTGACAAAGAAATCATGGTGTATTTTTGCGATTAAAAGAGGCATGTCAATTTTTCTCATTTTGCGTGTATTCTCTATGGGAGATGACTTTTTCTCAAATCTTGATTCTACATTCCCGTCTTCTTTGAGCAGTATCTTTGTAATTTCTGCTCGATTTTTTTCCAAATTTGAATATGTTATAGCTGAGACTATAAGCTTTCACAAATGTGTCCTCCAATTTTTGATCAGATGTCGGGATCATGCCCATTTTTTAACTACAAAATGTCATTTGAGAATCCCGTTTTTCGTCTACGTGTTATCTCTATTGGAAATATTTTGGTCCATTGGTAAAGCACTTGCCTCCCATTCCGGCGACCCAGGTTCGATTCCCGGTGGGTCCATTTTTTTTTTTTTTTTTTTTTTTTTTTTTTACCTTTCATTCTACTATCTTCTTCGACTATTATAACATATACCATCACAAACAATGTAAAAAACTGCCTAATTTTGCGTGTTATGTCTATTGAAAGTAGTGTGCAGTAGTTTGTGTAGAATCTCATTCCCTGTCGTGTATTAAAGCTAAGGGGATAATCTTCCACATGTCCTGCAATATCAAATCGTCCAGTTCGTTATCCCGATTTCTCCAAATCGGCTCAGTCTATTTTCTTCATATTTTCGTCAGTCATCAGTCCTAATAAGGTCAAGTTCCCACATCTTTTTCAAGGTCATCAGGTTATTGTGACGTCATCCAGGCGCCATTTTGTGAAAATCAACTTATGGTCATATGTTCATAACGAAATGTCATTTCTCTTTCATATTTGGCATGGTTAAAGCTAATATCAATCCGGTCAATTTCAGAAAATTAGACGCGCGCGGACGTACGCGTCCGCGCGTCAGTGCGCCCGCAACAGTGAAAAATGCCACCCCCGATAACTCCCAAACGAGGAGATAAATCTTTCTCAATCTTCCCATAGTCATCACATCTGCACCAAATATCAGGCACACAAAAATTCACATTCATACCTCAATTCTTTTTTTTTTTTGTTTTGTTTTTTTTAAGTGTAGACGTCGTTTTCTTGTCCATCTTTTCCTTCATTTCTCGTCCATCTTGCCTTCTACAACGAAACCAATGGCTGAAAATTCAAGGAAATGCCTGTCCATTTTACTTCCAATTTAAAAATTCTTCAAATTCTTGTATTTTTTCCTCCCATTGACAAATGAAAAAACCGAAAATCTCATACTAATTAACCGAAAACAACCCAACACCACCTTTTTTTTTTGGAGGGCTGATTACTTAAAAACGGAGTCTTGAATCTTTATGAAAGTTGGCACAGACATGAGTGTTGGTAGGACAATTATGCTGTGAAAATAACAAGGTCATGATGTCATTATAACTTTATCCAGGTGCCATTTCCCGAAAATCAACTTATTGTCATGTATGGTCATGTATGTTCATACTGAAACCTCATTTCTCTTTCCTATTTCGGATTGTCAATTTCACTGTCATCACATATATATGACCATCTTATCATTGTCGTCGACCCTATCATGATTACTATCTTGCCCAATCATCATCATATCTTACATAAGAATTTACCAGTTCAAAATTCTTCAAATTCTTGTATTTTTTCCTCCCATTGACAAATGAAAATCTGAATTCATGCAAAATTTTGGCCAAAAATACGTTGTGACGTCATCATATTTGCATATCAACTGAAAAAAATGATTTTGAAAAAATGACGTCATAATTTTTGTATTCATTTGACAATATTTCACTCATAGTTGGTCGATTTTCTTCCAAATTTTGATATGTTGTAGCTGAGACAATTCTCTACAAGATCAGTTCCACGATTTTTCATTTTGACAAAGAAATCATGGTGTATTTTTGCGATTAAAAGAGGCATGTCAATTTTTCTCATTTTGCGTGTATTCTCTATGGGAGATGACTTTTTCTCCAATCTTGATTCTACATTCCCGTCTTCTTTGAGCAGTATCTTTGTAATTTCTGCTCGATTTTTTTCCAAATTTGAATATGTTATAGCTGAGACTATAAGCTTTCACAAATGTGTCCTCCAATTTTTGATCAGATGTCGGGATCATGCCCATTTTTTAACTACAAAATGTCATTTGAGAATCCCGTTTTTCGTCTACGTGTTATCTCTATTGGAAATATTTTGGTCCATTGGTAAAGCACTTGCCTCCCATTCCGGCGACCCAGGTTCGATTCCCGGTGGGTCCATTTTTTTTTTTTTTTTTTTTTTTTTTTTTTTACCTTTCATTCTACTATCTTCTTCGACTATTATAACATATACCATCACAAACAATGTAAAAAACTGCCTAATTTTGCGTGTTATGTCTATTGAAAGTAGTGTGCAGTAGTTTGTGTAGAATCTCATTCCCTGTCGTGTATTAAAGCTAAGGGGATAATCTTCCACATGTCCTGCAATATCAAATCGTCCAGTTCGTTATCCCGATTTCTCCAAATCGGCTCAGTCTATTTTCTTCATATTTTCGTCAGTCATCAGTCCTAATAAGGTCAAGTTCCCACATCTTTTTCAAGGTCATCAGGTTATTGTGACGTCATCCAGGCGCCATTTTGTGAAAATCAACTTATGGTCATATGTTCATAACGAAATGTCATTTCTCTTTCATATTTGGCATGGTTAAAGCTAATATCAATCCGGTCAATTTCAGAAAATTAGACGCGCGCGGACGTACGCGTCCGCGCGTCAGTGCGCCCGCAACAGTGAAAAATGCCACCCCCGATAACTCCCAAACGAGGAGATAAATCTTTCTCAATCTTCCCATAGTCATCACATCTGCACCAAATATCAGGCACACAAAAATTCACATTCATACCTCAATTCTTTTTTTTTTTTGTTTTGTTTTTTTTAAGTGTAGACGTCGTTTTCTTGTCCATCTTTTCCTTCATTTCTCGTCCATCTTGCCTTCTACAACGAAACCAATGGCTGAAAATTCAAGGAAATGCCTGTCCATTTTACTTCCAATTTAAAAATTCTTCAAATTCTTGTATTTTTTCCTCCCATTGACAAATGAAAAAACCGAAAATCTCATACTAATTAACCGAAAACAACCCAACACCACCTTTTTTTTTGGAGGGCTGATTACTTAAAAACGGAGTCTTGAATCTTTATGAAAGTTGGCACAGACATGAGTGTTGGTAGGACAATTATGCTGTGAAAATAACAAGGTCATGATGTCATTATAACTTTATCCAGGTGCCATTTCCCGAAAATCAACTTATTGTCATGTATGGTCATGTATGTTCATACTGAAACCTCATTTCTCTTTCCTATTTCGGATTGTCAATTTCACTGTCATCACATATATATGACCATCTTATCATTGTCGTCGACCCTATCATGATTACTATCTTGCCCAATCATCATCATATCTTACATAAGAATTTACCAGTTCAAGACAGACCACCTAATTCGTCTTCAGTGACGAATTAAATTTCTAGTTTCTTTATTATTTATTTTTATTTTTCCACCACTTTCTTGTGAGCGTGTTTTCTCAAATTCGGTTCGCTCATTTTTCATAAAATTTCAATCAATTATCAGGCATATAATGGTCAAGTGCCAGAAATTTTTTCAAGGTCATCAGGTCATCATGACGTCATCCAGGCGCCATTTTGTGAAATCAGATTATCAATCATATCATCACAACGGATCATCAAAAATCAACCATATTTACAACACATAAACTTCAGGTCAAGTGTCAATGTAAAATGTCAGCAAAATCCGCGGGCACGTCATGACGCGCACGTACGCGTGCGTCAAAATTTAGAATTGCTCAAAATCACTTTTTAATCAAAGGAGAGTACGGTTCAGGACATTTTAAGCATTTCAAAATTTTCCGTCCGTGCGCGTCCGCGCGCGCGTTATGCGCGTACGCAGCGCGTATAGAACGTAAAAACTCCGGTTTTTTTGCATGGTTTGTATTCCTGACACTATTCTTGACAATTTCCAACTATTTACAGTCATTCTCGACTTTCCATAAGGCCACACGCGCGCGTCAAACTTAAAAATCCGCGCGCGCGTCAATGGGGAATATAATGTAAAAAGTGCTAAAAAGATGCCTATCTAGAATCCGCCATAGCTCGTCAGAATGGCTGGGGACCCCCAAATTTTATTGAATATTCTGAAAGCCTGTAAGATGTAAATCTGAATTCATGCAAAATTTTGGCCAAAAATACGTTGTGACGTCATCATATTTGCATATCAACTGAAAAAAATGATTTTGAAAAAATGACGTCATAATTTTTGTATTCATTTGACAATATTTCACTCATAGTTGGTCGATTTTCTTCCAAATTTTGATATGTTGTAGCTGAGACAATTCTCTACAAGATCAGTTACACGATTGTTCATTTTGACAAAGAAATCATGGTGTATTTTTGCGATTAAAAGAGGCATGTCAATTTTTCTCATTTTGCGTGTATTCTCTATGGGAGATGACTTTTTCTCCAATCTTGATTCTACATTCCCGTCTTCTTTGAGCAGTATCTTTGTAATTTCTGCTCGATTTTTTTCCAAATTTGAATATGTTATAGCTGAGACTATAAGCTTTCACAAATGTGTCCTCCAATTTTTGATCAGATGTCGGGATCATGCCCATTTTTTAACTACAAAATGTCATTTGAGAATCCCGTTTTTCGTCTACGTGTTATCTCTATTGGAAATATTTTGGTCCATTGGTAAAGCACTTGCCTCCCATTCCGGCGACCCAGGTTCGATTCCCGGTGGGTCCATTTTTTTTTTTTTTTTTTTTTTTTTTTTTTACCTTTCATTCTACTATCTTCTTCGACTATTATAACATATACCATCACAAACAATGTAAAAAACTGCCTAATTTTGCGTGTTATGTCTATTGAAAGTAGTGTGCAGTAGTTTGTGTAGAATCTCATTCCCTGTCGTGTATTAAAGCTAAGGGGATAATCTTCCACATGTCCTGCAATATCAAATCGTCCAGTTCGTTATCCCGATTTCTCCAAATCGGCTCAGTCTATTTTCTTCATATTTTCGTCAGTCATCAGTCCTAATAAGGTCAAGTTCCCACATCTTTTTCAAGGTCATCAGGTTATTGTGACGTCATCCAGGCGCCATTTTGTGAAAATCAACTTATGGTCATATGTTCATAACGAAATGTCATTTCTCTTTCATATTTGGCATGGTTAAAGCTAATATCAATCCGGTCAATTTCAGAAAATTAGACGCGCGCGGACGTACGCGTCCGCGCGTCAGTGCGCCCGCAACAGTGAAAAATGCCACCCCCGATAACTCCCAAACGAGGAGATAAATCTTTCTCAATCTTCCCATAGTCATCACATCTGCACCAAATATCAGGCACACAAAAATTCACATTCATACCTCAATTCTTTTTTTTTTTTGTTTTGTTTTTTTTAAGTGTAGACGTCGTTTTCTTGTCCATCTTTTCCTTCATTTCTCGTCCATCTTGCCTTCTACAACGAAACCAATGGCTGAAAATTCAAGGAAATGCCTGTCCATTTTACTTCCAATTTAAAAATTCTTCAAATTCTTGTATTTTTTCCTCCCATTGACAAATGAAAAAACCGAAAATCTCATACTAATTAACCGAAAACAACCCAACACCACCTTTTTTTTTTGGAGGGCTGATTACTTAAAAACGGAGTCTTGAATCTTTATGAAAGTTGGCACAGACATGAGTGTTGGTAGGACAATTATGCTGTGAAAATAACAAGGTCATGATGTCATTATAACTTTATCCAGGTGCCATTTCCCGAAAATCAACTTATTGTCATGTATGGTCATGTATGTTCATACTGAAACCTCATTTCTCTTTCCTATTTCGGATTGTCAATTTCACTGTCATCACATATATATGACCATCTTATCATTGTCGTCGACCCTATCATGATTACTATCTTGCCCAATCATCATCATATCTTACATAAGAATTTACCAGTTCAAGACAGACCACCTAATTCGTCTTCAGTGACGAATTAAATTTCTAGTTTCTTTATTATTTATTTTTATTTTTCCACCACTTTCTTGTGAGCGTGTTTTCTCAAATTTGGTTCGCTCATTTTTCATAAAATTTCAATCAATTATCAGGCATATAATGGTCAAGTGCCAGAAATTTTTTCAAGGTCATCAGGTCATCATGACGTCATCCAGGCGCCATTTTGTGAAATCAGATTATCAATCATATCATCACAACGGATCATCAAAAATCAACCATATTTACAACACATAAACTTCAGGTCAAGTGTCAATGTAAAATGTCAGCAAAATCCGCGGGCACGTCATGACGCGCACGTACGCGTGCGTCAAAATTTAGAATTGCTCAAAATCACTTTTTAATCAAAGGAGAGTACGGTTCAGGACATTTTAAGCATTTCAAAATTTTCCGTCCGTGCGCGTCCGCGCGCGCGTTATGCGCGTACGCAGCGCGTATAGAACGTAAAAACTCCGGTTTTTTTGCATGGTTTGTATTCCTGACACTATTCTTGACAATTTCCAACTATTTACAGTCATTCTCGACTTTCCATAAGGCCACACGCGCGCGTCAAACTTAAAAATCCGCGCGCGCGTCAATGGGGAATATAATGTAAAAAGTGCTAAAAAGATGCCTATCTAGAATCCGCCATAGCTCGTCAGAATGGCTGGGGACCCCCAAATTTTATTGAATATTCTGAAAGCCTGTAAGATGTAAATCTGAATTCATGCAAAATTTTGGCCAAAAATACGTTGTGACGTCATCATATTTGCATATCAACTGAAAAAAATGATTTTGAAAAAATGACGTCATAATTTTTGTATTCATTTGACAATATTTCACTCATAGTTGGTCGATTTTCTTCCAAATTTTGATATGTTGTAGCTGAGACAATTCTCTACAAGATCAGTTACACGATTGTTCATTTTGACAAAGAAATCATGGTGTATTTTTGCGATTAAAAGAGGCATGTCAATTTTTCTCATTTTGCGTGTATTCTCTATGGGAGATGACTTTTTCTCCAATCTTGATTCTACATTCCCGTCTTCTTTGAGCAGTATCTTTGTAATTTCTGCTCGATTTTTTTCCAAATTTGAATATGTTATAGCTGAGACTATAAGCTTTCACAAATGTGTCCTCCAATTTTTGATCAGATGTCGGGATCATGCCCATTTTTTAACTACAAAATGTCATTTGAGAATCCCGTTTTTCGTCTACGTGTTATCTCTATTGGAAATATTTTGGTCCATTGGTAAAGCACTTGCCTCCCATTCCGGCGACCCAGGTTCGATTCCCGGTGGGTCCATTTTTTTTTTTTTTTTTTTTTTTTTTTTTTACCTTTCATTCTACTATCTTCTTCGACTATTATAACATATACCATCACAAACAATGTAAAAAACTGCCTAATTTTGCGTGTTATGTCTATTGAAAGTAGTGTGCAGTAGTTTGTGTAGAATCTCATTCCCTGTCGTGTATTAAAGCTAAGGGGATAATCTTCCACATGTCCTGCAATATCAAATCGTCCAGTTCGTTATCCCGATTTCTCCAAATCGGCTCAGTCTATTTTCTTCATATTTTCGTCAGTCATCAGTCCTAATAAGGTCAAGTTCCCACATCTTTTTCAAGGTCATCAGGTTATTGTGACGTCATCCAGGCGCCATTTTGTGAAAATCAACTTATGGTCATATGTTCATAACGAAATGTCATTTCTCTTTCATATTTGGCATGGTTAAAGCTAATATCAATCCGGTCAATTTCAGAAAATTAGACGCGCGCGGACGTACGCGTCCGCGCGTCAGTGCGCCCGCAACAGTGAAAAATGCCACCCCCGATAACTCCCAAACGAGGAGATAAATCTTTCTCAATCTTCCCATAGTCATCACATCTGCACCAAATATCAGGCACACAAAAATTCACATTCATACCTCAATTCTTTTTTTTTTTTGTTTTGTTTTTTTTAAGTGTAGACGTCGTTTTCTTGTCCATCTTTTCCTTCATTTCTCGTCCATCTTGCCTTCTACAACGAAACCAATGGCTGAAAATTCAAGGAAATGCCTGTCCATTTTACTTCCAATTTAAAAATTCTTCAAATTCTTGTATTTTTTCCTCCCATTGACAAATGAAAAAACCGAAAATCTCATACTAATTAACCGAAAACAACCCAACACCACCTTTTTTTTTTGGAGGGCTGATTACTTAAAAACGGAGTCTTGAATCTTTATGAAAGTTGGCACAGACATGAGTGTTGGTAGGACAATTATGCTGTGAAAATAACAAGGTCATGATGTCATTATAACTTTATCCAGGTGCCATTTCCCGAAAATCAACTTATTGTCATGTATGGTCATGTATGTTCATACTGAAACCTCATTTCTCTTTCCTATTTCGGATTGTCAATTTCACTGTCATCACATATATATGACCATCTTATCATTGTCGTCGACCCTATCATGATTACTATCTTGCCCAATCATCATCATATCTTACATAAGAATTTACCAGTTCAAGACAGACCACCTAATTCGTCTTCAGTGACGAATTAAATTTCTAGTTTCTTTATTATTTATTTTTATTTTTCCACCACTTTCTTGTGAGCGTGTTTTCTCAAATTCGGTTCGCTCATTTTTCATAAAATTTCAATCAATTATCAGGCATATAATGGTCAAGTGCCAGAAATTTTTTCAAGGTCATCAGGTCATCATGACGTCATCCAGGCGCCATTTTGTGAAATCAGATTATCAATCATATCATCACAACGGATCATCAAAAATCAACCATATTTACAACACATAAACTTCAGGTCAAGTGTCAATGTAAAATGTCAGCAAAATCCGCGGGCACGTCATGACGCGCACGTACGCGTGCGTCAAAATTTAGAATTGCTCAAAATCACTTTTTAATCAAAGGAGAGTACGGTTCAGGACATTTTAAGCATTTCAAAATTTTCCGTCCGTGCGCGTCCGCGCGCGCGTTATGCGCGTACGCAGCGCGTATAGAACGTAAAAACTCCGGTTTTTTTTGCATGGTTTGTATTCCTGACACTATTCTTGACAATTTCCAACTATTTACAGTCATTCTCGACTTTCCATAAGGCCACACGCGCGCGTCAAACTTAAAAATCCGCGCGCGCGTCAATGGGGAATATAATGTAAAAAGTGCTAAAAAGATGCCTATCTAGAATCCGCCATAGCTCGTCAGAATGGCTGGGGACCCCCAAATTTTATTGAATATTCTGAAAGCCTGTAAGATGTAAATCTGAATTCATGCAAAATTTTGGCCAAAAATACGTTGTGACGTCATCATATTTGCATATCAACTGAAAAAAATGATTTTGAAAAAATGACGTCATAATTTTTGTATTCATTTGACAATATTTCACTCATAGTTGGTCGATTTTCTTCCAAATTTTGATATGTTGTAGCTGAGACAATTCTCTACAAGATCAGTTACACGATTGTTCATTTTGACAAAGAAATCATGGTGTATTTTTGCGATTAAAAGAGGCATGTCAATTTTTCTCATTTTGCGTGTATTCTCTATGGGAGATGACTTTTTCTCCAATCTTGATTCTACATTCCCGTCTTCTTTGAGCAGTATCTTTGTAATTTCTGCTCGATTTTTTTCCAAATTTGAATATGTTATAGCTGAGACTATAAGCTTTCACAAATGTGTCCTCCAATTTTTGATCAGATGTCGGGATCATGCCCATTTTTTAACTACAAAATGTCATTTGAGAATCCCGTTTTTCGTCTACGTGTTATCTCTATTGGAAATATTTTGGTCCATTGGTAAAGCACTTGCCTCCCATTCCGGCGACCCAGGTTCGATTCCCGGTGGGTCCATTTTTTTTTTTTTTTTTTTTTTTTTTTTTTTACCTTTCATTCTACTATCTTCTTCGACTATTATAACATATACCATCACAAACAATGTAAAAAACTGCCTAATTTTGCGTGTTATGTCTATTGAAAGTAGTGTGCAGTAGTTTGTGTAGAATCTCATTCCCTGTCGTGTATTAAAGCTAAGGGGATAATCTTCCACATGTCCTGCAATATCAAATCGTCCAGTTCGTTATCCCGATTTCTCCAAATCGGCTCAGTCTATTTTCTTCATATTTTCGTCAGTCATCAGTCCTAATAAGGTCAAGTTCCCACATCTTTTTCAAGGTCATCAGGTTATTGTGACGTCATCCAGGCGCCATTTTGTGAAAATCAACTTATGGTCATATGTTCATAACGAAATGTCATTTCTCTTTCATATTTGGCATGGTTAAAGCTAATATCAATCCGGTCAATTTCAGAAAATTAGACGCGCGCGGACGTACGCGTCCGCGCGTCAGTGCGCCCGCAACAGTGAAAAATGCCACCCCCGATAACTCCCAAACGAGGAGATAAATCTTTCTCAATCTTCCCATAGTCATCACATCTGCACCAAATATCAGGCACACAAAAATTCACATTCATACCTCAATTCTTTTTTTTTTTTGTTTTGTTTTTTTTAAGTGTAGACGTCGTTTTCTTGTCCATCTTTTCCTTCATTTCTCGTCCATCTTGCCTTCTACAACGAAACCAATGGCTGAAAATTCAAGGAAATGCCTGTCCATTTTACTTCCAATTTAAAAATTCTTCAAATTCTTGTATTTTTTCCTCCCATTGACAAATGAAAAAACCGAAAATCTCATACTAATTAACCGAAAACAACCCAACACCACCTTTTTTTTTTGGAGGGCTGATTACTTAAAAACGGAGTCTTGAATCTTTATGAAAGTTGGCACAGACATGAGTGTTGGTAGGACAATTATGCTGTGAAAATAACAAGGTCATGATGTCATTATAACTTTATCCAGGTGCCATTTCCCGAAAATCAACTTATTGTCATGTATGGTCATGTATGTTCATACTGAAACCTCATTTCTCTTTCCTATTTCGGATTGTCAATTTCACTGTCATCACATATATATGACCATCTTATCATTGTCGTCGACCCTATCATGATTACTATCTTGCCCAATCATCATCATATCTTACATAAGAATTTACCAGTTCAAGACAGACCACCTAATTCGTCTTCAGTGACGAATTAAATTTCTAGTTTCTTTATTATTTATTTTTATTTTTCCACCACTTTCTTGTGAGCGTGTTTTCTCAAATTCGGTTCGCTCATTTTTCATAAAATTTCAATCAATTATCAGGCATATAATGGTCAAGTGCCAGAAATTTTTTCAAGGTCATCAGGTCATCATGACGTCATCCAGGCGCCATTTTGTGAAATCAGATTATCAATCATATCATCACAACGGATCATCAAAAATCAACCATATTTACAACACATAAACTTCAGGTCAAGTGTCAATGTAAAATGTCAGCAAAATCCGCGGGCACGTCATGACGCGCACGTACGCGCGCGTCAAAATTTAGAATTGCTCAAAATCACTTTTTAATCAAAGGAGAGTACGGTTCAGGACATTTTAAGCATTTCAAAATTTTCCGTCCGTGCGCGTCCGCGCGCGCGTTATGCGCGTACGCAGCGCGTATAGAACGTAAAAACTCCGGTTTTTTTGCATGGTTTGTATTCCTGACACTATTCTTGACAATTTCCAACTATTTACAGTCATTCTCGACTTTCCATAAGGCCACACGCGCGCGTCAAACTTAAAAATCCGCGCGCGCGTCAATGGGGAATATAATGTAAAAAGTGCTAAAAAGATGCCTATCTAGAATCCGCCATAGCTCGTCAGAATGGCTGGGGACCCCCAAATTTTATTGAATATTCTGAAAGCCTGTAAGATGTAAATCTGAATTCATGCAAAATTTTGGCCAAAAATACGTTGTGACGTCATCATATTTGCATATCAACTGAAAAAAATGATTTTGAAAAAATGACGTCATAATTTTTGTATTCATTTGACAATATTTCACTCATAGTTGGTCGATTTTCTTCCAAATTTTGATATGTTGTAGCTGAGACAATTCTCTACAAGATCAGTTACACGATTGTTCATTTTGACAAAGAAATCATGGTGTATTTTTGCGATTAAAAGAGGCATGTCAATTTTTCTCATTTTGCGTGTATTCTCTATGGGAGATGACTTTTTCTCCAATCTTGATTCTACATTCCCGTCTTCTTTGAGCAGTATCTTTGTAATTTCTGCTCGATTTTTTTCCAAATTTGAATATGTTATAGCTGAGACTATAAGCTTTCACAAATGTGTCCTCCAATTTTTGATCAGATGTCGGGATCATGCCCATTTTTTAACTACAAAATGTCATTTGAGAATCCCGTTTTTCGTCTACGTGTTATCTCTATTGGAAATATTTTGGTCCATTGGTAAAGCACTTGCCTCCCATTCCGGCGACCCAGGTTCGATTCCCGGTGGGTCCATTTTTTTTTTTTTTTTTTTTTTTTTTTTTTTACCTTTCATTCTACCATCTTCTTCGACTATTATAACATATACCATCACAAACAATGTAAAAAACTGCCTAATTTTGCGTGTTATGTCTATTGAAAGTAGTGTGCAGTAGTTTGTGTAGAATCTCATTCCCTGTCGTGTATTAAAGCTAAGGGGATAATCTTCCACATGTCCTGCAATATCAAATCGTCCAGTTCGTTATCCCGATTTCTCCAAATCGGCTCAGTCTATTTTCTTCATATTTTCGTCAGTCATCAGTCCTAATAAGGTCAAGTTCCCACATCTTTTTCAAGGTCATCAGGTTATTGTGACGTCATCCAGGCGCCATTTTGTGAAAATCAACTTATGGTCATATGTTCATAACGAAATGTCATTTCTCTTTCATATTTGGCATGGTTAAAGCTAATATCAATCCGGTCAATTTCAGAAAATTAGACGCGCGCGGACGTACGCGTCCGCGCGTCAGTGCGCCCGCAACAGTGAAAAATGCCACCCCCGATAACTCCCAAACGAGGAGATAAATCTTTCTCAATCTTCCCATAGTCATCACATCTGCACCAAATATCAGGCACACAAAAATTCACATTCATACCTCAATTCTTTTTTTTTTTTGTTTTGTTTTTTTTAAGTGTAGACGTCGTTTTCTTGTCCATCTTTTCCTTCATTTCTCGTCCATCTTGCCTTCTACAACGAAACCAATGGCTGAAAATTCAAGGAAATGCCTGTCCATTTTACTTCCAATTTAAAAATTCTTCAAATTCTTGTATTTTTTCCTCCCATTGACAAATGAAAAAACCGAAAATCTCATACTAATTAACCGAAAACAACCCAACACCACCTTTTTTTTTTGGAGGGCTGATTACTTAAAAACGGAGTCTTGAATCTTTATGAAAGTTGGCACAGACATGAGTGTTGGTAGGACAATTATGCTGTGAAAATAACAAGGTCATGATGTCATTATAACTTTATCCAGGTGCCATTTCCCGAAAATCAACTTATTGTCATGTATGGTCATGTATGTTCATACTGAAACCTCATTTCTCTTTCCTATTTCGGATTGTCAATTTCACTGTCATCACATATATATGACCATCTTATCATTGTCGTCGACCCTATCATGATTACTATCTTGCCCAATCATCATCATATCTTACATAAGAATTTACCAGTTCAAGACAGACCACCTAATTCGTCTTCAGTGACGAATTAAATTTCTAGTTTCTTTATTATTTATTTTTATTTTTCCACCACTTTCTTGTGAGCGTGTTTTCTCAAATTCGGTTCGCTCATTTTTCATAAAATTTCAATCAATTATCAGGCATATAATGGTCAAGTGCCAGAAATTTTTTCAAGGTCATCAGGTCATCATGACGTCATCCAGGCGCCATTTTGTGAAATCAGATTATCAATCATATCATCACAACGGATCATCAAAAATCAACCATATTTACAACACATAAACTTCAGGTCAAGTGTCAATGTAAAATGTCAGCAAAATCCGCGGGCACGTCATGACGCGCACGTACGCGTGCGTCAAAATTTAGAATTGCTCAAAATCACTTTTTAATCAAAGGAGAGTACGGTTCAGGACATTTTAAGCATTTCAAAATTTTCCGTCCGTGCGCGTCCGCGCGCGCGTTATGCGCGTACGCAGCGCGTATAGAACGTAAAAACTCCGGTTTTTTTGCATGGTTTGTATTCCTGACACTATTCTTGACAATTTCCAACTATTTACAGTCATTCTCGACTTTCCATAAGGCCACACGCGCGCGTCAAACTTAAAAATCCGCGCGCGCGTCAATGGGGAATATAATGTAAAAAGTGCTAAAAAGATGCCTATCTAGAATCCGCCATAGCTCGTCAGAATGGCTGGGGACCCCCAAATTTTATTGAATATTCTGAAAGCCTGTAAGATGTAAATCTGAATTCATGCAAAATTTTGGCCAAAAATACGTTGTGACGTCATCATATTTGCATATCAACTGAAAAAAATGATTTTGAAAAAATGACGTCATAATTTTTGTATTCATTTGACAATATTTCACTCATAGTTGGTCGATTTTCTTCCAAATTTTGATATGTTGTAGCTGAGACAATTCTCTACAAGATCAGTTACACGATTGTTCATTTTGACAAAGAAATCATGGTGTATTTTTGCGATTAAAAGAGGCATGTCAATTTTTCTCATTTTGCGTGTATTCTCTATGGGAGATGACTTTTTCTCCAATCTTGATTCTACATTCCCGTCTTCTTTGAGCAGTATCTTTGTAATTTCTGCTCGATTTTTTTCCAAATTTGAATATGTTATAGCTGAGACTATAAGCTTTCACAAATGTGTCCTCCAATTTTTGATCAGATGTCGGGATCATGCCCATTTTTTAACTACAAAATGTCATTTGAGAATCCCGTTTTTCGTCTACGTGTTATCTCTATTGGAAATATTTTGGTCCATTGGTAAAGCACTTGCCTCCCATTCCGGCGACCCAGGTTCGATTCCCGGTGGGTCCATTTTTTTTTTTTTTTTTTTTTTTTTTTTTTTACCTTTCATTCTACTATCTTCTTCGACTATTATAACATATACCATCACAAACAATGTAAAAAACTGCCTAATTTTGCGTGTTATGTCTATTGAAAGTAGTGTGCAGTAGTTTGTGTAGAATCTCATTCCCTGTCGTGTATTAAAGCTAAGGGGATAATCTTCCACATGTCCTGCAATATCAAATCGTCCAGTTCGTTATCCCGATTTCTCCAAATCGGCTCAGTCTATTTTCTTCATATTTTCGTCAGTCATCAGTCCTAATAAGGTCAAGTTCCCACATCTTTTTCAAGGTCATCAGGTTATTGTGACGTCATCCAGGCGCCATTTTGTGAAAATCAACTTATGGTCATATGTTCATAACGAAATGTCATTTCTCTTTCATATTTGGCATGGTTAAAGCTAATATCAATCCGGTCAATTTCAGAAAATTAGACGCGCGCGGACGTACGCGTCCGCGCGTCAGTGCGCCCGCAACAGTGAAAAATGCCACCCCCGATAACTCCCAAACGAGGAGATAAATCTTTCTCAATCTTCCCATAGTCATCACATCTGCACCAAATATCAGGCACACAAAAATTCACATTCATACCTCAATTCTTTTTTTTTTTTGTTTTGTTTTTTTTAAGTGTAGACGTCGTTTTCTTGTCCATCTTTTCCTTCATTTCTCGTCCATCTTGCCTTCTACAACGAAACCAATGGCTGAAAATTCAAGGAAATGCCTGTCCATTTTACTTCCAATTTAAAAATTCTTCAAATTCTTGTATTTTTTCCTCCCATTGACAAATGAAAAAACCGAAAATCTCATACTAATTAACCGAAAACAACCCAACACCACCTTTTTTTTTTGGAGGGCTGATTACTTAAAAACGGAGTCTTGAATCTTTATGAAAGTTGGCACAGACATGAGTGTTGGTAGGACAATTATGCTGTGAAAATAACAAGGTCATGATGTCATTATAACTTTATCCAGGTGCCATTTCCCGAAAATCAACTTATTGTCATGTATGGTCATGTATGTTCATACTGAAACCTCATTTCTCTTTCCTATTTCGGATTGTCAATTTCACTGTCATCACATATATATGACCATCTTATCATTGTCGTCGACCCTATCATGATTACTATCTTGCCCAATCATCATCATATCTTACATAAGAATTTACCAGTTCAAGACAGACCACCTAATTCGTCTTCAGTGACGAATTAAATTTCTAGTTTCTTTATTATTTATTTTTATTTTTCCACCACTTTCTTGTGAGCGTGTTTTCTCAAATTCGGTTCGCTCATTTTTCATAAAATTTCAATCAATTATCAGGCATATAATGGTCAAGTGCCAGAAATTTTTTCAAGGTCATCAGGTCATCATGACGTCATCCAGGCGCCATTTTGTGAAATCAGATTATCAATCATATCATCACAACGGATCATCAAAAATCAACCATATTTACAACACATAAACTTCAGGTCAAGTGTCAATGTAAAATGTCAGCAAAATCCGCGGGCACGTCATGACGCGCACGTACGCGCGCGTCAAAATTTAGAATTGCTCAAAATCACTTTTTAATCAAAGGAGAGTACGGTTCAGGACATTTTAAGCATTTCAAAATTTTCCGTCCGTGCGCGTCCGCGCGCGCGTTATGCGCGTACGCAGCGCGTATAGAACGTAAAAACTCCGTTTTTTTTGCATGGTTTGTATTCATGACACTATTCTTGACAATTTCCAACTATTTACAGTCATTCTCGACTTTCCATAAGGCCACACGCGCGCGTCAAACTTAAAAATCCGCGCGCGCGTCAATGGGGAATATAATGTAAAAAGTGCTAAAAAGATGCCTATCTAGAATCCGCCATAGCTCGTCAGAATGGCTGGGGACCCCCAAATTTTATTGAATATTCTGAAAGCCTGTAAGATGTAAATCTGAATTCATGCAAAATTTTGGCCAAAAATACGTTGTGACGTCATCATATTTGCATATCAACTGAAAAAAATGATTTTGAAAAAATGACGTCATAATTTTTGTATTCATTTGACAATATTTCACTCATAGTTGGTCGATTTTCTTCCAAATTTTGATATGTTGTAGCTGAGACAATTCTCTACAAGATCAGTTACACGATTGTTCATTTTGACAAAGAAATCATGGTGTATTTTTGCGATTAAAAGAGGCATGTCAATTTTTCTCATTTTGCGTGTATTCTCTATGGGAGATGACTTTTTCTCCAATCTTGATTCTACATTCCCGTCTTCTTTGAGCAGTATCTTTGTAATTTCTGCTCGATTTTTTTCCAAATTTGAATATGTTATAGCTGAGACTATAAGCTTTCACAAATGTGTCCTCCAATTTTTGATCAGATGTCGGGATCATGCCCATTTTTTAACTACAAAATGTCATTTGAGAATCCCGTTTTTCGTCTACGTGTTATCTCTATTGGAAATATTTTGGTCCATTGGTAAAGCACTTGCCTCCCATTCCGGCGACCCAGGTTCGATTCCCGGTGGGTCCATTTTTTTTTTTTTTTTTTTTTTTTTTTTTTTACCTTTCATTCTACTATCTTCTTCGACTATTATAACATATACCATCACAAACAATGTAAAAAACTGCCTAATTTTGCGTGTTATGTCTATTGAAAGTAGTGTGCAGTAGTTTGTGTAGAATCTCATTCCCTGTCGTGTATTAAAGCTAAGGGGATAATCTTCCACATGTCCTGCAATATCAAATCGTCCAGTTCGTTATCCCGATTTCTCCAAATCGGCTCAGTCTATTTTCTTCATATTTTCGTCAGTCATCAGTCCTAATAAGGTCAAGTTCCCACATCTTTTTCAAGGTCATCAGGTTATTGTGACGTCATCCAGGCGCCATTTTGTGAAAATCAACTTATGGTCATATGTTCATAACGAAATGTCATTTCTCTTTCATATTTGGCATGGTTAAAGCTAATATCAATCCGGTCAATTTCAGAAAATTAGACGCGCGCGGACGTACGCGTCCGCGCGTCAGTGCGCCCGCAACAGTGAAAAATGCCACCCCCGATAACTCCCAAACGAGGAGATAAATCTTTCTCAATCTTCCCATAGTCATCACATCTGCACCAAATATCAGGCACACAAAAATTCACATTCATACCTCAATTCTTTTTTTTTTTTGTTTTGTTTTTTTTAAGTGTAGACGTCGTTTTCTTGTCCATCTTTTCCTTCATTTCTCGTCCATCTTGCCTTCTACAACGAAACCAATGGCTGAAAATTCAAGGAAATGCCTGTCCATTTTACTTCCAATTTAAAAATTCTTCAAATTCTTGTATTTTTTCCTCCCATTGACAAATGAAAAAACCGAAAATCTCATACTAATTAACCGAAAACAACCCAACACCACCTTTTTTTTTTGGAGGGCTGATTACTTAAAAACGGAGTCTTGAATCTTTATGAAAGTTGGCACAGACATGAGTGTTGGTAGGACAATTATGCTGTGAAAATAACAAGGTCATGATGTCATTATAACTTTATCCAGGTGCCATTTCCCGAAAATCAACTTATTGTCATGTATGGTCATGTATGTTCATACTGAAACCTCATTTCTCTTTCCTATTTCGGATTGTCAATTTCACTGTCATCACATATATATGACCATCTTATCATTGTCGTCGACCCTATCATGATTACTATCTTGCCCAATCATCATCATATCTTACATAAGAATTTACCAGTTCAAGACAGACCACCTAATTCGTCTTCAGTGACGAATTAAATTTCTAGTTTCTTTATTATTTATTTTTATTTTTCCACCACTTTCTTGTGAGCGTGTTTTCTCAAATTCGGTTCGCTCATTTTTCATAAAATTTCAATCAATTATCAGGCATATAATGGTCAAGTGCCAGAAATTTTTTCAAGGTCATCAGGTCATCATGACGTCATCCAGGCGCCATTTTGTGAAATCAGATTATCAATCATATCATCACAACGGATCATCAAAAATCAACCATATTTACAACACATAAACTTCAGGTCAAGTGTCAATGTAAAATGTCAGCAAAATCCGCGGGCACGTCATGACGCGCACGTACGCGTGCGTCAAAATTTAGAATTGCTCAAAATCACTTTTTAATCAAAGGAGAGTACGGTTCAGGACATTTTAAGCATTTCAAAATTTTCCGTCCGTGCGCGTCCGCGCGCGCGTTATGCGCGTACGCAGCGCGTATAGAACGTAAAAACTCCGGTTTTTTTGCATGGTTTGTATTCCTGACACTATTCTTGACAATTTCCAACTATTTACAGTCATTCTCGACTTTCCATAAGGCCACACGCGCGCGTCAAACTTAAAAATCCGCGCGCGCGTCAATGGGGAATATAATGTAAAAAGTGCTAAAAAGATGCCTATCTAGAATCCGCCATAGCTCGTCAGAATGGCTGGGGACCCCCAAATTTTATTGAATATTCTGAAAGCCTGTAAGATGTAAATCTGAATTCATGCAAAATTTTGGCCAAAAATACGTTGTGACGTCATCATATTTGCATATCAACTGAAAAAAATGATTTTGAAAAAATGACGTCATAATTTTTGTATTCATTTGACAATATTTCACTCATAGTTGGTCGATTTTCTTCCAAATTTTGATATGTTGTAGCTGAGACAATTCTCTACAAGATCAGTTACACGATTGTTCATTTTGACAAAGAAATCATGGTGTATTTTTGCGATTAAAAGAGGCATGTCAATTTTTCTCATTTTGCGTGTATTCTCTATGGGAGATGACTTTTTCTCCAATCTTGATTCTACATTCCCGTCTTCTTTGAGCAGTATCTTTGTAATTTCTGCTCGATTTTTTTCCAAATTTGAATATGTTATAGCTGAGACTATAAGCTTTCACAAATGTGTCCTCCAATTTTTGATCAGATGTCGGGATCATGCCCATTTTTTAACTACAAAATGTCATTTGAGAATCCCGTTTTTCGTCTACGTGTTATCTCTATTGGAAATATTTTGGTCCATTGGTAAAGCACTTGCCTCCCATTCCGGCGACCCAGGTTCGATTCCCGGTGGGTCCATTTTTTTTTTTTTTTTTTTTTTTTTTTTTTACCTTTCATTCTACTATCTTCTTCGACTATTATAACATATACCATCACAAACAATGTAAAAAACTGCCTAATTTTGCGTGTTATGTCTATTGAAAGTAGTGTGCAGTAGTTTGTGTAGAATCTCATTCCCTGTCGTGTATTAAAGCTAAGGGGATAATCTTCCACATGTCCTGCAATATCAAATCGTCCAGTTCGTTATCCCGATTTCTCCAAATCGGCTCAGTCTATTTTCTTCATATTTTCGTCAGTCATCAGTCCTAATAAGGTCAAGTTCCCACATCTTTTTCAAGGTCATCAGGTTATTGTGACGTCATCCAGGCGCCATTTTGTGAAAATCAACTTATGGTCATATGTTCATAACGAAATGTCATTTCTCTTTCATATTTGGCATGGTTAAAGCTAATATCAATCCGGTCAATTTCAGAAAATTAGACGCGCGCGGACGTACGCGTCCGCGCGTCAGTGCGCCCGCAACAGTGAAAAATGCCACCCCCGATAACTCCCAAACGAGGAGATAAATCTTTCTCAATCTTCCCATAGTCATCACATCTGCACCAAATATCAGGCACACAAAAATTCACATTCATACCTCAATTCTTTTTTTTTTTTGTTTTGTTTTTTTTAAGTGTAGACGTCGTTTTCTTGTCCATCTTTTCCTTCATTTCTCGTCCATCTTGCCTTCTACAACGAAACCAATGGCTGAAAATTCAAGGAAATGCCTGTCCATTTTACTTCCAATTTAAAAATTCTTCAAATTCTTGTATTTTTTCCTCCCATTGACAAATGAAAAAACCGAAAATCTCATACTAATTAACCGAAAACAACCCAACACCACCTTTTTTTTTTGGAGGGCTGATTACTTAAAAACGGAGTCTTGAATCTTTATGAAAGTTGGCACAGACATGAGTGTTGGTAGGACAATTATGCTGTGAAAATAACAAGGTCATGATGTCATTATAACTTTATCCAGGTGCCATTTCCCGAAAATCAACTTATTGTCATGTATGGTCATGTATGTTCATACTGAAACCTCATTTCTCTTTCCTATTTCGGATTGTCAATTTCACTGTCATCACATATATATGACCATCTTATCATTGTCGTCGACCCTATCATGATTACTATCTTGCCCAATCATCATCATATCTTACATAAGAATTTACCAGTTCAAGACAGACCACCTAATTCGTCTTCAGTGACGAATTAAATTTCTAGTTTCTTTATTATTTATTTTTATTTTTCCACCACTTTCTTGTGAGCGTGTTTTCTCAAATTCGGTTCGCTCATTTTTCATAAAATTTCAATCAATTATCAGGCATATAATGGTCAAGTGCCAGAAATTTTTTCAAGGTCATCAGGTCATCATGACGTCATCCAGGCGCCATTTTGTGAAATCAGATTATCAATCATATCATCACAACGGATCATCAAAAATCAACCATATTTACAACACATAAACTTCAGGTCAAGTGTCAATGTAAAATGTCAGCAAAATCCGCGGGCACGTCATGACGCGCACGTACGCGTGCGTCAAAATTTAGAATTGCTCAAAATCACTTTTTAATCAAAGGAGAGTACGGTTCAGGACATTTTAAGCATTTCAAAATTTTCCGTCCGTGCGCGTCCGCGCGCGCGTTATGCGCGTACGCAGCGCGTATAGAACGTAAAAACTCCGGTTTTTTTGCATGGTTTGTATTCCTGACACTATTCTTGACAATTTCCAACTATTTACAGTCATTCTCGACTTTCCATAAGGCCACACGCGCGCGTCAAACTTAAAAATCCGCGCGCGCGTCAATGGGGAATATAATGTAAAAAGTGCTAAAAAGATGCCTATCTAGAATCCGCCATAGCTCGTCAGAATGGCTGGGGACCCCCAAATTTTATTGAATATTCTGAAAGCCTGTAAGATGTAAATCTGAATTCATGCAAAATTTTGGCCAAAAATACGTTGTGACGTCATCATATTTGCATATCAACTGAAAAAAATGATTTTGAAAAAATGACGTCATAATTTTTGTATTCATTTGACAATATTTCACTCATAGTTGGTCGATTTTCTTCCAAATTTTGATATGTTGTAGCTGAGACAATTCTCTACAAGATCAGTTACACGATTGTTCATTTTGACAAAGAAATCATGGTGTATTTTTGCGATTAAAAGAGGCATGTCAATTTTTCTCATTTTGCGTGTATTCTCTATGGGAGATGACTTTTTCTCCAATCTTGATTCTACATTCCCGTCTTCTTTGAGCAGTATCTTTGTAATTTCTGCTCGATTTTTTTCCAAATTTGAATATGTTATAGCTGAGACTATAAGCTTTCACAAATGTGTCCTCCAATTTTTGATCAGATGTCGGGATCATGCCCATTTTTTAACTACAAAATGTCATTTGAGAATCCCGTTTTTCGTCTACGTGTTATCTCTATTGGAAATATTTTGGTCCATTGGTAAAGCACTTGCCTCCCATTCCGGCGACCCAGGTTCGATTCCCGGTGGGTCCATTTTTTTTTTTTTTTTTTTTTTTTTTTTTTACCTTTCATTCTACTATCTTCTTCGACTATTATAACATATACCATCACAAACAATGTAAAAAACTGCCTAATTTTGCGTGTTATGTCTATTGAAAGTAGTGTGCAGTAGTTTGTGTAGAATCTCATTCCCTGTCGTGTATTAAAGCTAAGGGGATAATCTTCCACATGTCCTGCAATATCAAATCGTCCAGTTCGTTATCCCGATTTCTCCAAATCGGCTCAGTCTATTTTCTTCATATTTTCGTCAGTCATCAGTCCTAATAAGGTCAAGTTCCCACATCTTTTTCAAGGTCATCAGGTTATTGTGACGTCATCCAGGCGCCATTTTGTGAAAATCAACTTATGGTCATATGTTCATAACGAAATGTCATTTCTCTTTCATATTTGGCATGGTTAAAGCTAATATCAATCCGGTCAATTTCAGAAAATTAGACGCGCGCGGACGTACGCGTCCGCGCGTCAGTGCGCCCGCAACAGTGAAAAATGCCACCCCCGATAACTCCCAAACGAGGAGATAAATCTTTCTCAATCTTCCCATAGTCATCACATCTGCACCAAATATCAGGCACACAAAAATTCACATTCATACCTCAATTCTTTTTTTTTTTTGTTTTGTTTTTTTTTTAAGTGTAGACGTCGTTTTCTTGTCCATCTTTTCCTTCATTTCTCGTCCATCTTGCCTTCTACAACGAAACCAATGGCTGAAAATTCAAGGAAATGCCTGTCCATTTTACTTCCAATTTAAAAATTCTTCAAATTCTTGTATTTTTTCCTCCCATTGACAAATGAAAAAACCGAAAATCTCATACTAATTAACCGAAAACAACCCAACACCACCTTTTTTTTTTGGAGGGCTGATTACTTAAAAACGGAGTCTTGAATCTTTATGAAAGTTGGCACAGACATGAGTGTTGGTAGGACAATTATGCTGTGAAAATAACAAGGTCATGATGTCATTATAACTTTATCCAGGTGCCATTTCCCGAAAATCAACTTATTGTCATGTATGGTCATGTATGTTCATACTGAAACCTCATTTCTCTTTCCTATTTCGGATTGTCAATTTCACTGTCATCACATATATATGACCATCTTATCATTGTCGTCGACCCTATCATGATTACTATCTTGCCCAATCATCATCATATCTTACATAAGAATTTACCAGTTCAAGACAGACCACCTAATTCGTCTTCAGTGACGAATTAAATTTCTAGTTTCTTTATTATTTATTTTTATTTTTCCACCACTTTCTTGTGAGCGTGTTTTCTCAAATTCGGTTCGCTCATTTTTCATAAAATTTCAATCAATTATCAGGCATATAATGGTCAAGTGCCAGAAATTTTTTCAAGGTCATCAGGTCATCATGACGTCATCCAGGCGCCATTTTGTGAAATCAGATTATCAATCATATCATCACAACGGATCATCAAAAATCAACCATATTTACAACACATAAACTTCAGGTCAAGTGTCAATGTAAAATGTCAGCAAAATCCGCGGGCACGTCATGACGCGCACGTACGCGTGCGTCAAAATTTAGAATTGCTCAAAATCACTTTTTAATCAAAGGAGAGTACGGTTCAGGACATTTTAAGCATTTCAAAATTTTCCGTCCGTGCGCGTCCGCGCGCGCGTTATGCGCGTACGCAGCGCGTATAGAACGTAAAAACTCCGGTTTTTTTGCATGGTTTGTATTCCTGACACTATTCTTGACAATTTCCAACTATTTACAGTCATTCTCGACTTTCCATAAGGCCACACGCGCGCGTCAAACTTAAAAATCCGCGCGCGCGTCAATGGGGAATATAATGTAAAAAGTGCTAAAAAGATGCCTATCTAGAATCCGCCATAGCTCGTCAGAATGGCTGGGGACCCCCAAATTTTATTGAATATTCTGAAAGCCTGTAAGATGTAAATCTGAATTCATGCAAAATTTTGGCCAAAAATACGTTGTGACGTCATCATATTTGCATATCAACTGAAAAAAATGATTTTGAAAAAATGACGTCATAATTTTTGTATTCATTTGACAATATTTCACTCATAGTTGGTCGATTTTCTTCCAAATTTTGATATGTTGTAGCTGAGACAATTCTCTACAAGATCAGTTACACGATTGTTCATTTTGACAAAGAAATCATGGTGTATTTTTGCGATTAAAAGAGGCATGTCAATTTTTCTCATTTTGCGTGTATTCTCTATGGGAGATGACTTTTTCTCCAATCTTGATTCTACATTCCCGTCTTCTTTGAGCAGTATCTTTGTAATTTCTGCTCGATTTTTTTCCAAATTTGAATATGTTATAGCTGAGACTATAAGCTTTCACAAATGTGTCCTCCAATTTTTGATCAGATGTCGGGATCATGCCCATTTTTTAACTACAAAATGTCATTTGAGAATCCCGTTTTTCGTCTACGTGTTATCTCTATTGGAAATATTTTGGTCCATTGGTAAAGCACTTGCCTCCCATTCCGGCGACCCAGGTTCGATTCCCGGTGGGTCCATTTTTTTTTTTTTTTTTTTTTTTTTTTTTTACCTTTCATTCTACTATCTTCTTCGACTATTATAACATATACCATCACAAACAATGTAAAAAACTGCCTAATTTTGCGTGTTATGTCTATTGAAAGTAGTGTGCAGTAGTTTGTGTAGAATCTCATTCCCTGTCGTGTATTAAAGCTAAGGGGATAATCTTCCACATGTCCTGCAATATCAAATCGTCCAGTTCGTTATCCCGATTTCTCCAAATCGGCTCAGTCTATTTTCTTCATATTTTCGTCAGTCATCAGTCCTAATAAGGTCAAGTTCCCACATCTTTTTCAAGGTCATCAGGTTATTGTGACGTCATCCAGGCGCCATTTTGTGAAAATCAACTTATGGTCATATGTTCATAACGAAATGTCATTTCTCTTTCATATTTGGCATGGTTAAAGCTAATATCAATCCGGTCAATTTCAGAAAATTAGACGCGCGCGGACGTACGCGTCCGCGCGTCAGTGCGCCCGCAACAGTGAAAAATGCCACCCCCGATAACTCCCAAACGAGGAGATAAATCTTTCTCAATCTTCCCATAGTCATCACATCTGCACCAAATATCAGGCACACAAAAATTCACATTCATACCTCAATTCTTTTTTTTTTTTGTTTTGTTTTTTTTAAGTGTAGACGTCGTTTTCTTGTCCATCTTTTCCTTCATTTCTCGTCCATCTTGCCTTCTACAACGAAACCAATGGCTGAAAATTCAAGGAAATGCCTGTCCATTTTACTTCCAATTTAAAAATTCTTCAAATTCTTGTATTTTTTCCTCCCATTGACAAATGAAAAAACCGAAAATCTCATACTAATTAACCGAAAACAACCCAACACCACCTTTTTTTTTTGGAGGGCTGATTACTTAAAAACGGAGTCTTGAATCTTTATGAAAGTTGGCACAGACATGAGTGTTGGTAGGACAATTATGCTGTGAAAATAACAAGGTCATGATGTCATTATAACTTTATCCAGGTGCCATTTCCCGAAAATCAACTTATTGTCATGTATGGTCATGTATGTTCATACTGAAACCTCATTTCTCTTTCCTATTTCGGATTGTCAATTTCACTGTCATCACATATATATGACCATCTTATCATTGTCGTCGACCCTATCATGATTACTATCTTGCCCAATCATCATCATATCTTACATAAGAATTTACCAGTTCAAGACAGACCACCTAATTCGTCTTCAGTGACGAATTAAATTTCTAGTTTCTTTATTATTTATTTTTATTTTTCCACCACTTTCTTGTGAGCGTGTTTTCTCAAATTCGGTTCGCTCATTTTTCATAAAATTTCAATCAATTATCAGGCATATAATGGTCAAGTGCCAGAAATTTTTTCAAGGTCATCAGGTCATCATGACGTCATCCAGGCGCCATTTTGTGAAATCAGATTATCAATCATATCATCACAACGGATCATCAAAAATCAACCATATTTACAACACATAAACTTCAGGTCAAGTGTCAATGTAAAATGTCAGCAAAATCCGCGGGCACGTCATGACGCGCACGTACGCGCGCGTCAAAATTTAGAATTGCTCAAAATCACTTTTTAATCAAAGGAGAGTACGGTTCAGGACATTTTAAGCATTTCAAAATTTTCCGTCCGTGCGCGTCCGCGCGCGCGTTATGCGCGTACGCAGCGCGTATAGAACGTAAAAACTCCGGTTTTTTTGCATGGTTTGTATTCCTGACACTATTCTTGACAATTTCCAACTATTTACAGTCATTCTCGACTTTCCATAAGGCCACACGCGCGCGTCAAACTTAAAAATCCGCGCGCGCGTCAATGGGGAATATAATGTAAAAAGTGCTAAAAAGATGCCTATCTAGAATCCGCCATAGCTCGTCAGAATGGCTGGGGACCCCCAAATTTTATTGAATATTCTGAAAGCCTGTAAGATGTAAATCTGAATTCATGCAAAATTTTGGCCAAAAATACGTTGTGACGTCATCATATTTGCATATCAACTGAAAAAAATGATTTTGAAAAAATGACGTCATAATTTTTGTATTCATTTGACAATATTTCACTCATAGTTGGTCGATTTTCTTCCAAATTTTGATATGTTGTAGCTGAGACAATTCTCTACAAGATCAGTTACACGATTGTTCATTTTGACAAAGAAATCATGGTGTATTTTTGCGATTAAAAGAGGCATGTCAATTTTTCTCATTTTGCGTGTATTCTCTATGGGAGATGACTTTTTCTCCAATCTTGATTCTACATTCCCGTCTTCTTTGAGCAGTATCTTTGTAATTTCTGCTCGATTTTTTTCCAAATTTGAATATGTTATAGCTGAGACTATAAGCTTTCACAAATGTGTCCTCCAATTTTTGATCAGATGTCGGGATCATGCCCATTTTTTAACTACAAAATGTCATTTGAGAATCCCGTTTTTCGTCTACGTGTTATCTCTATTGGAAATATTTTGGTCCATTGGTAAAGCACTTGCCTCCCATTCCGGCGACCCAGGTTCGATTCCCGGTGGGTCCATTTTTTTTTTTTTTTTTTTTTTTTTTTTTTGCCTTTCATTCTACCATCTTCTTCGACTATTATAACATATACCATCACAAACAATGTAAAAAACTGCCTAATTTTGCGTGTTATGTCTATTGAAAGTAGTGTGCAGTAGTTTGTGTAGAATCTCATTCCCTGTCGTGTATTAAAGCTAAGGGGATAATCTTCCACATGTCCTGCAATATCAAATCGTCCAGTTCGTTATCCCGATTTCTCCAAATCGGCTCAGTCTATTTTCTTCATATTTTCGTCAGTCATCAGTCCTAATAAGGTCAAGTTCCCACATCTTTTTCAAGGTCATCAGGTTATTGTGACGTCATCCAGGCGCCATTTTGTGAAAATCAACTTATGGTCATATGTTCATAACGAAATGTCATTTCTCTTTCATATTTGGCATGGTTAAAGCTAATATCAATCCGGTCAATTTCAGAAAATTAGACGCGCGCGGACGTACGCGTCCGCGCGTCAGTGCGCCCGAAACAGTGAAAAATGCCACCCCCGATAACTCCCAAACGAGGAGGTCAATCTTTCTCAATCTTCCCATAGTCATCACATCTGCACCAAATATCAGGCACACAAAAATTCACATTCATACCTCAATTCGTTTTTTTTTTTTTTTTTTTTTTTTTAAGTGTAGACGTCGTTTTCTTGTCCATCTTTTCCTTCATTTCTCGTCCATCTTGCCTTCTACAACGAAACCAATGGCTGAAAATTCAAGGAAATGCCTGTCCATTTTACTTCCAATTTAAAAATTCTTCAAATTCTTGTATTTTTTCCTCCCATTGACAAATGAAAAAACCGAAAATCTCATACTAATTAACCGAAAACAACCCAACACCACCTTTTTTTTTTGGAGGGCTGATTACTTAAAAACGGAGTCTTGAATCTTTATGAAAGTTGGCACAGACATGAGTGTTGGTAGGACAATTATGCTGTGAAAATAACAAGGTCATGATGTCATTATAACTTTATCCAGGTGCCATTTCCCGAAAATCAACTTATTGTCATGTATGGTCATGTATGTTCATACTGAAACCTCATTTCTCTTTCCTATTTCGGATTGTCAATTTCACTGTCATCACATATATATGACCATCTTATCATTGTCGTCGACCCTATCATGATTACTATCTTGCCCAATCATCATCATATCTTACATAAGAATTTACCAGTTCAAGACAGACCACCTAATTCGTCTTCAGTGACGAATTAAATTTCTAGTTTCTTTATTATTTATTTTTATTTTTCCACCACTTTCTTGTGAGCGTGTTTTCTCAAATTCGGTTCGCTCATTTTTCATAAAATTTCAATCAATTATCAGGCATATAATGGTCAAGTGCCAGAAATTTTTTCAAGGTCATCAGGTCATCATGACGTCATCCAGGCGCCATTTTGTGAAATCAGATTATCAATCATATCATCACAACGGATCATCAAAAATCAACCATATTTACAACACATAAACTTCAGGTCAAGTGTCAATGTAAAATGTCAGCAAAATCCGCGGGCACGTCATGACGCGCACGTACGCGTGCGTCAAAATTTAGAATTGCTCAAAATCACTTTTTAATCAAAGGAGAGTACGGTTCAGGACATTTTAAGCATTTCAAAATTTTCCGTCCGTGCGCGTCCGCGCGCGCGTTATGCGCGTACGCAGCGCGTATAGAACGTAAAAACTCCGGTTTTTTTGCATGGTTTGTATTCCTGACACTATTCTTGACAATTTCCAACTATTTACAGTCATTCTCGACTTTCCATAAGGCCACACGCGCGCGTCAAACTTAAAAATCCGCGCGCGCGTCAATGGGGAATATAATGTAAAAAGTGCTAAAAAGATGCCTATCTAGAATCCGCCATAGCTCGTCAGAATGGCTGGGGACCCCCAAATTTTATTGAATATTCTGAAAGCCTGTAAGATGTAAATCTGAATTCATGCAAAATTTTGGCCAAAAATACGTTGTGACGTCATCATATTTGCATATCAACTGAAAAAAATGATTTTGAAAAAATGACGTCATAATTTTTGTATTCATTTGACAATATTTCACTCATAGTTGGTCGATTTTCTTCCAAATTTTGATATGTTGTAGCTGAGACAATTCTCTACAAGATCAGTTACACGATTGTTCATTTTGACAAAGAAATCATGGTGTATTTTTGCGATTAAAAGAGGCATGTCAATTTTTCTCATTTTGCGTGTATTCTCTATGGGAGATGACTTTTTCTCCAATCTTGATTCTACATTCCCGTCTTCTTTGAGCAGTATCTTTGTAATTTCTGCTCGATTTTTTTCCAAATTTGAATATGTTATAGCTGAGACTATAAGCTTTCACAAATGTGTCCTCCAATTTTTGATCAGATGTCGGGATCATGCCCATTTTTTAACTACAAAATGTCATTTGAGAATCCCGTTTTTCGTCTACGTGTTATCTCTATTGGAAATATTTTGGTCCATTGGTAAAGCACTTGCCTCCCATTCCGGCGACCCAGGTTCGATTCCCGGTGGGTCCATTTTTTTTTTTTTTTTTTTTTTTTTTTTTTACCTTTCATTCTACTATCTTCTTCGACTATTATAACATATACCATCACAAACAATGTAAAAAACTGCCTAATTTTGCGTGTTATGTCTATTGAAAGTAGTGTGCAGTAGTTTGTGTAGAATCTCATTCCCTGTCGTGTATTAAAGCTAAGGGGATAATCTTCCACATGTCCTGCAATATCAAATCGTCCAGTTCGTTATCCCGATTTCTCCAAATCGGCTCAGTCTATTTTCTTCATATTTTCGTCAGTCATCAGTCCTAATAAGGTCAAGTTCCCACATCTTTTTCAAGGTCATCAGGTTATTGTGACGTCATCCAGGCGCCATTTTGTGAAAATCAACTTATGGTCATATGTTCATAACGAAATGTCATTTCTCTTTCATATTTGGCATGGTTAAAGCTAATATCAATCCGGTCAATTTCAGAAAATTAGACGCGCGCGGACGTACGCGTCCGCGCGTCAGTGCGCCCGCAACAGTGAAAAATGCCACCCCCGATAACTCCCAAACGAGGAGATAAATCTTTCTCAATCTTCCCATAGTCATCACATCTGCACCAAATATCAGGCACACAAAAATTCACATTCATACCTCAATTCTTTTTTTTTTTTGTTTTGTTTTTTTTAAGTGTAGACGTCGTTTTCTTGTCCATCTTTTCCTTCATTTCTCGTCCATCTTGCCTTCTACAACGAAACCAATGGCTGAAAATTCAAGGAAATGCCTGTCCATTTTACTTCCAATTTAAAAATTCTTCAAATTCTTGTATTTTTTCCTCCCATTGACAAATGAAAAAACCGAAAATCTCATACTAATTAACCGAAAACAACCCAACACCACCTTTTTTTTTTGGAGGGCTGATTACTTAAAAACGGAGTCTTGAATCTTTATGAAAGTTGGCACAGACATGAGTGTTGGTAGGACAATTATGCTGTGAAAATAACAAGGTCATGATGTCATTATAACTTTATCCAGGTGCCATTTCCCGAAAATCAACTTATTGTCATGTATGGTCATGTATGTTCATACTGAAACCTCATTTCTCTTTCCTATTTCGGATTGTCAATTTCACTGTCATCACATATATATGACCATCTTATCATTGTCGTCGACCCTATCATGATTACTATCTTGCCCAATCATCATCATATCTTACATAAGAATTTACCAGTTCAAGACAGACCACCTAATTCGTCTTCAGTGACGAATTAAATTTCTAGTTTCTTTATTATTTATTTTTATTTTTCCACCACTTTCTTGTGAGCGTGTTTTCTCAAATTCGGTTCGCTCATTTTTCATAAAATTTCAATCAATTATCAGGCATATAATGGTCAAGTGCCAGAAATTTTTTCAAGGTCATCAGGTCATCATGACGTCATCCAGGCGCCATTTTGTGAAATCAGATTATCAATCATATCATCACAACGGATCATCAAAAATCAACCATATTTACAACACATAAACTTCAGGTCAAGTGTCAATGTAAAATGTCAGCAAAATCCGCGGGCACGTCATGACGCGCACGTACGCGTGCGTCAAAATTTAGAATTGCTCAAAATCACTTTTTAATCAAAGGAGAGTACGGTTCAGGACATTTTAAGCATTTCAAAATTTTCCGTCCGTGCGCGTCCGCGCGCGCGTTATGCGCGTACGCAGCGCGTATAGAACGTAAAAACTCCGGTTTTTT
This sequence comes from Heliocidaris tuberculata, assembly GCA_025618425.1. NCBI lineage: Eukaryota > Metazoa > Echinodermata > Echinoidea > Camarodonta > Echinometridae > Heliocidaris > Heliocidaris tuberculata. Next base: position 22,050,011 of record CM046838.1, read on the forward strand.
TGCATGGTTTGTATTCCTGACACTATTCTTGACAATTTCCAACTATTTACAGTCATTCTCGACTTTCCATAAGGCCACACGCGCGCGTCAAACTTAAAAAATCCGCGCGCGCGTCAATGGGGAATATAATGTAAAAAGTGCTAAAAAGATGCCTATCTAGAATCCGCCATAGCTCGTCAGAATGGCTGGGGACCCCCAAATTTTATTGAATATTCTGAAAGCCTGTAAGATGTAAATCTGAATTCATGCAAAATTTTGGCCAAAAATACGTTGTGACGTCATCATATTTGCATATCAACTGAAAAAAATGATTTTGAAAAAATGACGTCATAATTTTTGTATTCATTTGACAATATTTCACTCATAGTTGGTCGATTTTCTTCCAAATTTTGATATGTTGTAGCTGAGACAATTCTCTACAAGATCAGTTACACGATTGTTCATTTTGACAAAGAAATCATGGTGTATTTTTGCGATTAAAAGAGGCATGTCAATTTTTCTCATTTTGCGTGTATTCTCTATGGGAGATGACTTTTTCTCCAATCTTGATTCTACATTCCCGTCTTCTTTGAGCAGTATCTTTGTAATTTCTGCTCGATTTTTTTCCAAATTTGAATATGTTATAGCTGAGACTATAAGCTTTCACAAATGTGTCCTCCAATTTTTGATCAGATGTCGGGATCATGCCCATTTTTTAACTACAAAATGTCATTTGAGAATCCCGTTTTTCGTCTACGTGTTATCTCTATTGGAAATATTTTGGTCCATTGGTAAAGCACTTGCCTCCCATTCCGGCGACCCAGGTTCGATTCCCGGTGGGTCCATTTTTTTTTTTTTTTTTTTTTTTTTTTTTTTACCTTTCATTCTACTATCTTCTTCGACTATTATAACATATACCATCACAAACAATGTAAAAAACTGCCTAATTTTGCGTGTTATGTCTATTGAAAGTAGTGTGCAGTAGTTTGTGTAGAATCTCATTCCCTGTCGTGTATTAAAGCTAAGGGGATAATCTTCCACATGTCCTGCAATATCAAATCGTCCAGTTCGTTATCCCGATTTCTCCAAATCGGCTCAGTCTATTTTCTTCATATTTTCGTCAGTCATCAGTCCTAATAAGGTCAAGTTCCCACATCTTTTTCAAGGTCATCAGGTTATTGTGACGTCATCCAGGCGCCATTTTGTGAAAATCAACTTATGGTCATATGTTCATAACGAAATGTCATTTCTCTTTCATATTTGGCATGGTTAAAGCTAATATCAATCCGGTCAATTTCAGAAAATTAGACGCGCGCGGACGTACGCGTCCGCGCGTCAGTGCGCCCGAAACAGTGAAAAATGCCACCCCCGATAACTCCCAAACGAGGAGGTCAATCTTTCTCAATCTTCCCATAGTCATCACATCTGCACCAAATATCAGGCACACAAAAATTCACATTCATACCTCAATTCGTTTTTTTTTTTTTTTTTTTTTTTTTTAAGTGTAGACGTCGTTTTCTTGTCCATCTTTTCCTTAATTTCTCGTCCATCCTGCCTTCTACAACGAAACTTATGGCTGAAACTTCAAGGAAATGCCTGTCCATTTTACTTCCAATTTAAAATTTCTTCAAATTCGTGTATTTTTTCCTCCCATTGACAAATGAAAAAACGGAAAATCTCATACTAATTTACCGAAAACCACCCAACACCCCCCTTTTTTTGCGGGGCTGATTACTTAAAAACGGAATATTGAATCTTTATGAAGGTTGGCACAGACATGAGGCTTGGTAGGACAATTATGCTGTGAAAATCACAAGGTCATGATGTCATTATAACTTTATCCAGGTGCCATTTTCTGAAAATCGACTTATGGTCATTTATGGTCATGTATGTTAATAACGAAATGTCATTTCTCTTTCATATTGCGGATGGTCAATTTCACTGTCATCACATATATATGACCATCTTATCATTGTCGTCGACCCTACCATGATCACTATCTTGCCCAATCATCATCATATCTTACAATTTACCAGTTCAAGACAGACCACCTAATTCGTCTTCAGTGACGAATTAAATTTCTAGTTAGGTGGTCTGTCGTAGACAGATCACCTCTTAATTTCGTCAGAATTTTCTTTATTATTATTAGGTGGTCTGTCACTTGACAGACCACCTCTTAATTTCGTCAGAATTTTCTTTATTATTTATTTTTATTTTTCTCCCACTTTTTTGTCCCCACGATTTCTCAAAATCGGCTCACTCAATTTTCTTCAAATTTTAAGCAGTTGTCAAGACTATCCAGGGCAAGTGCCAGAAATTTTTTCAAGGTCATCAGGTCATCGTGACGTCATCCAGGCGCCATTTTGTGAAATCACATTATCGATCATATCTTCATAACGAGTAGTCAAAAATGAACTATTTTTGATACACATGAACTTCAGGTCAAGGGTCAACATTAAATGTCAGCAAAATCCGCGCACGCATCATGACGCGCACGTACGCGCGCGTCAAAATTTAAAAATGCTCAAAATCACTTTTTAATCAAAGGAGAGTACGGTTCAGGACATTTTAAGCATTTCAAAATTTTCCGTCCGTGCGCGTCCGCGCGCGCGTTATGCGCGCACGCAGCGCGTAGAGAACGTAAAAACGCCGTTTTTTCGCATGGTTTCTATTCCTGACACTATTCTTGACAATTTCCAACTATTTACAGTCATTCTCGACATTCCATAATGCCACACGCGCGCGTCAAACTTTCAAATTCGTGCGCGCGTCAATGGGCAATATAATGTAAAAAGTGCTAAAAACATGCCTATCTAGAATCCGCCATAGCTCGTCAGAAAGCGTGGAGACCCCCCATTTTTTTTACATTTTCTGAAAGCCTATGAGTTGTAGATTGTAATTCATGAAAAAAATTGGGGGGTCGAAGGATCGGAACGTCGTCACATTTGCATATGAACTCAAAAATTCGATTTTGAAAAAAAAAGGTCATAATTTTTGTATTCATTTGACAATATTTCAGTAACAGATTGTTGATTTTCTTCCAAATTTTGATATGTTGTAGCTGAGACAATTCTCTACAAGATCAGTCACCACGATTTTTCATTTTGACAAAGGCATCATGGCGTATTTTTGCGATTAAAGGAGTCATGTCAATTTTTCACATTTTGCGTGTATTCTCAATGGGACATGACTTTTTCTCAAATTTTGATTCTACATTCCCGTCTTCTTTGAGCAGTATCTCTGTTATTTCTGCTCGATTTTCTTCCAAATTTTAGTATGTTATAGCTGAGACTATATGCTTTTACAAGTGTGCCCTCCAATTTTTGATCAGATGTCGGGATCATGCCCCTTTTTTAAGTACAATTTGTAATTTGAGAATCCCGTTTTTAGTGTACGTGTTATGTCTATTGCAGAACTTTTGGTCTATTGGTAAAGTACTTGCCTCCCATCCCGCTGACCCAGGTTCGAATCCCGGTGGGTCCATTTTTTTGAATTTTTTTTCCCCTCTTTTTGCCTTTTATTTTACCATTTGCTTCGACTACTGTAACATATAAAATCACAAAAAATGTAATAAACTTTTTTTATTTTGCGTGTTATGTCTAATTGAATGTAGTTTGTGCACAACCCTATGCAAAATCAGATTGCCTGTCGTGTATTAAACCTATGGGTTAATATCCCATGTATAAAGCAATATGAAATTGTCCGATTTTCCTTGACACAAGTCTCCATCCATTGTCAACATTATCAGGAATATTATCTTGCACAAATATTATCACATCTTAGCAATTTACCAACGGGTAGACAGACCACCTAATTCGTCTTCAGTGACGAATTAAAGTTCTAGTTTATTTTTATTTTTCTCCCACTTTTTTGTCCCCACGATTGCTCAAAATCGGCTCACTCAATTTTCTTCAAATTTTAAGCAGTCGTCAAGACTATCCAGGGCAAGTGCCAGAAATTTTTTCAAGGTCATCAGGTCATCGTGACGTCATCCAGGCGCCATTTTGTGAAATCACATTATCGATCATATCTTCATAACGAGAAGTCAAAAAGGAACCATTTTTGATACACATGAACTTCAGGTCAAGGGTCAACATTAAATGTCAGCAAAATCCGCGCACGCATCATGACGCGCACGTACGCGCGCGTCAAAATTTAAAAATGCTCAAAATCACTTTTTAATCAAAGGAGAGTACGGTTCAGGACATTTTAAGCATTTCAAAATTTTCCGTCCGTGCGCGTCCGCGCGCGCGTTATGCGCGCACGCAGCGCGTAGAGAACGTAAAAACGCCGTTTTTTCGCATGGTTTGTATTCCTGACACTATTCTTGACAATTTCCAACTATTTACAGTCATTCTCGACATTCCATAATGCCACACGCGCGCGTCAAACTTTCAAATTCGTGCGCGCGTCAATGGGCAATATAATGTAAAAAGTGCTAAAAACATGCCTATCTAGAATCCGCCATAGCTCGTCAGAAAGCGTGGAGACCCCCCATTTTTTTTACATTTTCTGAAAGCCTATGAGTTGTAGATTGTAATTCATGAAAAAAATTGGGGGGTCGAAGGATCGGAACGTCGTCACATTTGCATATGAACTCAAAAATTCGATTTTGAAAAAAAAAGGTCATAATTTTTGTATTCATTTGACAATATTTCAGTAATAGATTGTCGATTTTCTTCCAAATTTTGATATGTTGTAGCTGAGACAATTCTCTACAAGATCAGCTACCACGATTTTTCATTTTGACAAAGGCATCATGGCGTATTTTTGCGATTAAAGGAGTCATGTCAATTTTTCACATTTTGCGTGTATTCTCAATGGGACATGACTTTTTCTCAAATCTTAATTCTACATTCCCGTCTTCTTTGAGCAGTATCTCTGTTATTTCTGCTCGATTTTCTTCCAAATTTTAGTATGTTATAGCTGAGACTATATGCTTTTACAAATGTGCCCTCCAATTTTTGATCAGATGTCGGGATCATGCCCCTTTTTTAAGTACAATTTGTAATTTGAGAATCCCGTTTTTAGTGTACGTGTTATGTCTATTGCAAAACTTTTGGTCTATTGGTAAAGTACTTGCCTCCCATCCCGCTGACCCAGGTTCGAATCCCGGTGGGTCCATTTTTTTTGAATTTTTTTTTTCCCTCTTTTTGCCTTTTATTTTACCATTTGCTTCGACTACTGTAACATATAAAATCACAAAAAATGTAATAAACTTTTTTTATTTTGCGTGTTATGTCTAATTGAATGTAGTTTGTGTACAACCCTATGCAAAATCAGATTGCCTGTCGTGTATTAAACCTATGGGTTAATATCCCATGTATAAAGCAATATGAAATTGTCCGATTTTCCTTGACACAAGTCTCCATCCATTGTCAACATTATCAGGAATATTATCTTGCACAAATATTATCACATCTTAGCAATTTACCAACGGGTAGACAGACCACCTAATTCGTCTTCAGTGACGAATTAAAGTTCTAGTTAGGTGGTCTGTCATAGACAGACCACCTCTTAATTTCGTCAGAATTTTCTTTCTTTATTTATTTATTTTTATTTTTCTCCCACTTTCTTGTGCAGACGATTTCTCAAAATCGGCAAAATCAATTTTCATCAAATTTCAGTCAGTCATCAGGCCTGTCAAGGTCAAGTTCCACAAATTTTTTCAAGGTCATCAAATCATCGTGACGTCATCCAGGCGCCATTTTGTGAAATCACATTATCAATCATATTTTCATAACAATTCATCAAAAATGAGCCATATTTGATACATATAAACTTCAGGTCAAGGGTCAACATAAAATGTCATCAAAATTTGCGTGCGCATCATGACGCGCACGTACGCGCGCGTCGAAATTTAAAAATGCTCAAAATCACTTTTTAATCAAAGGAGAGTACGGTTCAGGACATTTTAAGCATTTCAAATTTTTCCGTCCGTGCGCGTCCGCGCGCGCGCTATTCGCGCGCGCAGCGCGTACAGCACCCAAAAACGCCGTTTTTTCGCATGTTTTCTATTCCTTACACTATTCTTGACAATTTCCAACTATTTACAGTCATTCTCGACCTTCCATAAAGCCACACGCGCGCGTCAAACTTTCAAATTCGTGCGCGCGTCAATGGGCAATATAATGTAAAAAGTGCTAAAAACATGCCTATCTAGAATAAGCCATAGCTCGTCAGAATGAACCGGTACCCCCCATTTTTTTTACATTTTCTGAAAGCCTATGAGTTGCAGATGTCGATTCATGCAAAATTTTGGCCGATCGGATTTTGTGACGTCATCACATTTGCCTATGAACTCAAAAATTCAATTTTGAAAAAATTATATCATAATTTTTGTATTAGTTTGACAATATTTCAGTAATAGATTGTCGATTTTCTTCCAAATTTTGATATGTTATAGCTGAGACAATTCTCTACAAGATCAGTCACCACGATTTTTCATTTTGACAAAGGCATCATGGCGTATTTTTGCGATTAAAGGAGGTATGTCAATTTTTCACATTTTGCGTGTATTCTCTATGGGACATGACTTTTTCTCAAATCTTGATTCTACATTCCCGTCTTCTTTGAGCAGTATCTCTGTTATTTCTGCTCGATTTTCTCCCAAATTTTGGTATGTTATAGCTGAGACTATAAGCTTTTACAAATGTGCCCTCCAATTTTTGATCAGATGTCGGGATCATGCCCATTTTTAAACTACAAAATGTCATTTGAGAAACCCATTTTTCGTCTACGTGTTATGTCTATTGCAAAACTTTTGGTCTATTGGTAAAGTACTTGCCTCCCATCCCGCCGACCCAGGTTCGATTCCCGGTGGGTCCAATTTTTTTTTTTTTTTTTTGCCTTTCATTTTACTATCTTTTTCGACTATTATAACATACACCATCACAGACAATGTCATAAACTGCCTAATTTTGCGTGTTATGTCTATTGGAAATTAGTGTGCAGTAGTTTGTGTACAATCTCATTCCTTGTCGTGTATTAAAGCTAAGGGGATAATCTCCCACATGTCCTGCAATATCAAATCGTCCAGTTCGTTATCACGATTTCTCCAAATCGGCTCAGTCAATTTTCTTCATATTTTCGTCAGTCATCAGTCCTAATATGGTCAAGTTCCCACATCTTTGTCAAGGTCATCAGGTTATTGTGACGTCATCCAGGCGCCATTTTGTGAAAATCAACTTATGGTTATATCTTCATAATGAAATGTCATTTCTCTTTCATATTTGGCATGGTTAAGGTCACTGTCATTTCAGTCAAGGTCAATTCGTTAAACGCGCGCGTACGCATACGTCCGCGCTTGCGCAAAATTTAGAAATGATTCAAATCCTCCCAAATTCATTTTGCAGACGTTTTATGCCATTTCAAGCACTTTTCGAAAAATCGCCCATAAAATTGAACCTGTAGGGGCGCTATGCCACTTAGGTTATCGTGGTTATTGTCATCATTATTGTCATTATGATCATCATTATCAATATATCATTATCGTCATTGTCATCACTTATATGACCATATCTTATCATCATTGTCGTCAACATTATGATTATAATCTTGCAGAAATATTATCACACCTGACAAAGCAATTTGCCACAGTGAAAGACAGACCACCTAATTCGTCTTCAGTGACGAATTAAATTTCTAGTTTATTTTTATTTTTCTCCCACTTTCTTGTGCAGACGATTTCTCAAAATCGGCAAAATCAATTTTCATCAAATTTCAGTCAGTCATCAGGCCTGTCAAGGTCAAGGTCCACAATTTTTTTCAAGGTCATCAGATCATCGTGACGTCATCCAGGCGCCATTTTGTGAAATCACATTATCGATCATATCTTCATAACAGGTCATCAAAAATGAACCATATTTGATACACATAATCTTCAGGTCAAGGGTCAACATAAAATGTCATCAAAATTTGCGCGCGCATCATGACGCGCACGTACGCGCGCGTCAAAATTTAAAAATACTCAAAATCACTTTTTAATCAAAGGAGAGTACGGTTCCGGACATTTTAAGCATTTCAAATTTTTCTGTCCGTGCGCGTCCGCGCGCGCGCTATTCACGCGCGCAGCGCGTACAGAACCTAAAAACGCCGTTTTTTCGCATGTTTTGTATTCCTTACACTATTCTTGACAATTTCCAACTATTTACAGTCATTCTCGACCTTCCATAATGCCACACGCGCGCGTCAAACTTTCAAATTCGTGCGCGCGTCAATGGGCAATATAATGTAAAAAGTGCTAAAAACATGCCTATCTAGAATTAGCCATAGCTCGTCAGAATGAACGGGTACCCCCAAGTTTTATTACATATTCTGAAAGCCTATGAGTTGTAGATTTCGATTCATGCAAAATTTTGGCCGATCGGATTTTGTGACGTCATCATATTTGCCTATGAAATCAAAAATTCAATTTTGAAAAAATTATATCATAATTTTTGTATTAGTTTGACAATATTTCAGTAATAGATTGTCGATTTTCTTCCAAATTTTGATATGTTATAGCTGAGACAATTCTCTACAAGATCAGTTATCACGATTTTTCATTTTGACAAAGGCATCATGGCGTATTTTTGCGATTAAAGGAGGCATGTCAATTTTTCACATTTTGCGTGTATTCTCTATGGAACATGACTTTTTCTCAAATCTAGATTCTACATTCCCGTCTTCTTTGAGCAGTATCTCTGTTATTTCTGCTCGATTTTCTTCCAAATTTTAGTATGTTATAGCTGAGACTATAAGCTTTCACAAATGTGCCCTCCAATTTTTGATCGGATGTCGTGATCATGCCCATTTTTTAACTACAAAATGTGATTTTAGAAATCCCGTATTTCGTTTACGTGTTATCTCTATTGGAAATATTTTGGTCCGTTGGTAAAGCACTTGCCTCCCATTCCGGCGACCCAGGTTCAATTCCCGGTGGGTCCATTTTTAGGTGGTCTGTCGGAATCGACAGATCACCTTTTAATTTCGTCAGAATTTTCTTTATTTATTTTTATTTCTTCCGTACACTTTTTTGTGTAGACGATTACGGAAAATCGACAATGTCAATTTTCATGAAATTTATGTCAGTCATCAGGCTCTATGAGATCAAGTGCCCTTAACTTTTTGAAGGTCATTGGATCATCGTGACGTCATCCAGGCGCCATTTTGTGAAATCACATTTTCGATCATATCTTCATAATGAGTCATCAAAAATGAACCATATTTTACACACATGAACTTCAGGTCAAAGGTCAACATAACATGTTATCAAAATCCGCGCGCGCATCATGACGCGCACGTACGCACGCGTCAAAATTTAAAAATGCTCAAAATCGGCTCAAAATCATTTTGCACACGTTTCAGGCCATTTTAAGCATTTCAAAAATTTCCGCGCGTAAGCGCCCGCGATCGCGATTTGCTCGCCCGCAAGTCGTAAATAACGTAAAAACGCCGTTTTTTCACTTGATTTGTAATCCTTAGACTTTTTTTGACCATCTCCATCAATTTAGAATCAATTACAACTGACGATAAGGTCGTACGCGCGGGTCAAAGTTCAAAATCCGTGCGCGCGTCCAAGGGGCTTATAACGTAAAAATGGCCAAAAACATGCCTATACAAAATTCATTGTAGCTTTTAAATAGTCCGTTGACCCCCAATTTTTTTTTCATATTTGAATAGTGTATGAAGTGTAGATATAATTTTATATCTCATTTGACCCCCAATTATAATATGACGTCATCAAAATGGCGTCTGAACTCGAAATTTCATTTTTTCAATTATTACGTCATACTTTTTTCCTTTAATCAAGACTATCTCGCTTATTGTTGGTTGATTTTCGCCGAAATTTTGATATGTTATAGCTGAGATCATTCTCTATCAGTTTTGGCCCACGGATTTTCATTTTGACAGCGGCATCATTGTCTAATTTTACGATGAATGGTGCCATGTAAATTTTTTACATTTTACGTGTATTCTCTATGGGACATGAACTTTTCTTAATTCTTGATTCTGCATTCCCGTCTTCTTTGAGCAACAGCTCCGTTATTTCCGCTCGATTTTCTTCCAAATTTTGGTATGTTATAGCTGAGACTATAAGCTTTCACAAGTGTGCCCTCTAATTTTTGATCAGATGTCGGAATCATGCCCGTTTTTTAAGTACAAAATGTCATTTGAGAATCCCGTTTTTCGTCTACGTGTTATCTCTATTGGAAAACTTTTGGTCCATTGGTAAGGCACTTGCCTCCCATCCCGCCGACCCAGGTTCGAATCCCGGTGGGTCCATTTTTTTTTGAATTTTTTTTTTCTTCTTTTTGCCTCATATTTTACCATTTGCTTCGACTACTGTAACATATAAAATCACAAACAATGTAATAAACTTTTTTATTTTGCGTGTTATGCCTATTGAATGTAGTTTGTGTACAACCCTATGCAAAATCTGATTGCCTGTCGTGTATTAAACCTATGGGTTTAATATCCCATGTATAATGCAATATGAAATTGCTCGATTTTCGTTGACGTAAGTCTCCATCCATTTTCAACATAATCAGGAATATTATCTTGCACAAATATTATCACATCTTAGCAATTTTACCAACGGCTAGACAGACCACCTAATTCGTCTTCAGTGACGAATTAAAGTTCTAGTTTATTTTTATTTTTCTCCCACTTTCTTGTGCAGACGATTTCTCAAAATCGGCAAAATCAATTTTCATCAAATTTCAGTCAGTCATCAGGCCTGTCAAGGTCAAGGTCCACAATTTTTTTCAAGGTCATCAGATCATCGTGACGTCATCCAGGCGCCATTTTGTGAAATCACATTATCGATCATATCTTCATAACAGGTCATCAAAAATGAACCATATTTGATACACATAATCTTCAGGTCAAGGGTCAACATGAAATGTTATCAAAATTTGCGTGCGCATCATGACGCGCACGTACGCGCGCGTCAAAATTTAAAAATACTCAAAATCACTTTTTAATCAAAGGAGAGTACGGTTCAGGACATTTTAAGCATTTCAAATTTTTCTGTCCGTGCGCGTCCGCGCGCGCGCTATTCACGCGCGCAGCGCGTACAGAACCTAAAAACGCCGTTTTTTCGCATGTTTTGTATTCCTTACACTATTCTTGACAATTTCCAACTATTTACAGTCATTCTCGACCTTCCATAATGCCACACGCGCGCGTCAAACTTTCAAATTCGTGCGCGCGTCAATGGGCAATATAATGTAAAAAGTGGTAAAAACATGCCTATCTAGAATTAGCCATAGCTCGTCAGAATGAACCGGTACCCCCCATTTTTTTTACATTTTCTGAAAGCCTATGAGTTGCAGATGTCGATTCATGTAAAATTTTGGCCGATCGGATTTTGTGACGTCATCATATTTGCCTATGAAATCAAAAATTCAATTTTGAAAAAATTATATCACAATTTTTGTATTAGTTTGGCAATATTTCAGTAATAGATTGTCGATTTTCTTCCAAATTTTGATATGTTGTAGCTGAGACAATTCTCTACAAGATCAGTTCCACGATTTTTCATTTTGACAAAGGCATCATGGCGTATTTTTGCAATTAAAGGAGGCATGTCAATTTTTCACATTTTGCGTGTATTCTCTATGGGACATGACTTTTTCTCAAATCTTGATTCTACATTCCCGTCTTCTTTGAGCAGTATCTCTGTTATTTCTGCTCGATTTTCTCCCAAATTTAGGTATGTTATAGCTGAGACTATGAGCTTTTACAAGTGTGCCCTCCAATTTTTGATCAGATGTCGGGATCATGCCCAATTTTTAACTACAAAATGTCATTTGAGAATCACGTTTTTCGTCTACGTGTTCTCTCTATTGGAAATATTTTGGTCCATTGGTAAAGCACTTGCCTCCCATTCCGGCGACCCCGGTTCGATTCCCGGTGGGTCCATTTTTTTTTTTTTTTTTTTTTTTTTTTTTGCCTTTCATTTTACCATCTTCTTCGACTATTATAACATATACCATCTCAAACAATGTAATAAACTGCCTAATTTTGCGTGTTATGTCTATTGGAAAGTAGTGTGCAGTAGTTTGTGTACAATGTGATTCCCTGCCTTATATTAAAGCTATGGGGTTCATCTCCCACGTATCCTCAAAATGGTCTTAGTCAATTTTCTTCATACTTTCGTCAGTCATCAGTCCTAATAAGGTCAAGTTCCCGCATCTTTTTCAAGGTCATCAGGTTATCATGACGTCATCCAGGAGCCATTTTGTGAAAATCAACTTATGGTCATATCTTCATAACGAAATGTCATTTCTCTTTCATATTTGGTATGGTTAAGGTCAATGTCATTCCAGTCAAGGTCATTTCGTTAAGCGCGCCTACGCGTACGTCTGCGCGTCAGTGAAATGCTCCAAATCTTTCCCAATTATTTTGCACACGTTTTATGCCATTTCAAGCACTTTCAAAAAATTACCCAGAAAATTGAACCTGAAGGGGTGTTATGCCACTTAGATTATCGTGGTTATTGTCATCATTATTGTCAATATGATCATTATCATTATATCATTATCGTCATCGTCATCGTTGATCTTACCATATCATCACATTATCATGTATTATTATCTTGCACAATCATTATCACATCTTACAATTTACCATTTAAAGACAGACCACCTAATTCGTCCCCATTGACGAATTAAATGTCTAGTTAGGTGGTCTGTCATAGACAGACCACCTCTTAATTTCGTCAGAATTTTCTTTCTTTATTTATTTTTATTTTTCTCCCACTTTCTTGTGCAGACGATTTCTCAAAATCGGCAAAATCAATTTTCATCAAATTTCAGTCAGTCATCAGGCCTGTCTAGGTCAAGTTCCACAAATTTTTTCAAGGTCATCAAATCATCGTGACGTCATCCAGGCGCCATTTTGTGAAATCACATTATCAATCATATTTTCATAACAATTCATCAAAAATGAGCCATATTTGATACATATAAACTTCAGGTCAAGGGTCAACATAAAATGTCATCAAAATTTGCGTGCGCATCATGACGCGCACGTACGCGCGCGTCGAAATTTAAAAATGCTCAAAATCACTTTTTAATCAAAGGAGAGTACGGTTCAGGACATTTTAAGCATTTCAAATTTTTCCGTCCGTGCGCGTCCGCCCGCGCGCTATTCGCGCGCGCAGCGCGTACAGCACCTAAAAACGCCGTTTTTTCGCATGTTTTGTATTCCTTACACTATTCTTGACAATTTCCAACTATTTACAGTCATTCTCGACCTTCCATAAAGCCACACGCGCGCGTCAAACTTTCAAATTCGTGCGCGCGTCAATGGGCAATATAATGTAAAAAGTGCTAAAAACATGCCTATCTAGAATAAGCCATAGCTCGTCAGAATGAACCGGTACCCCCCATTTTTTTTACATTTTCTGAAAGCCTATGAGTTGCAGATGTCGATTCATGCAAAATTTTGGCCGATCGGATTTTGTGACGTCATCATATTTGCCTATGAACTCAAAAATTCAATTTTGAAAAAATTATATCATAATTTTTGTATTAGTTTGACAATATTTCAGTAATAGATTGTCGATTTTCTTCCAAATTTTGATATGTTATAGCTGAGACAATTCTCTACAAGATCAGTCACCACCATTTTTCATTTTGACAAAGGCATCATGGCGTATTTTTGCGATTAAAGGAGGTATGTCAATTTTTCACATTTTGCGTGTATTCTCTATGGGACATGACTTTTTCTCAAATCTTGATTCTACATTCCCGTCTTCTTTGAGCAGTATCTCTGTTATTTCTGCTCGATTTTCTCCCAAATTTTGGTATGTTATAGCTGAGACTATAAGCTTTTACAAGTGTGCCCTCCAATTTTTGATCAGATGTCGGGATCATGCCCATTTTTAAACTACAAAATGTCATTTGAGAAACCCATTTTTCGTCTACGTGTTATGTCTATTGCAAAACTTTTGGTCTATTGGTAAAGTACTTGCCTCCCATCCCGCCGACCCAGGTTCGATTCCCGGTGGGTCCAATTTTTTTTTTTTTTTTTTTTGCCTTTCATTTTACTATCTTTTTCGACTATTATAACATACACCATCACAGACAATGTCATAAACTGCCTAATTTTGCGTGTTATGTCTATTGGAAATTAGTGTGCAGTAGTTTGTGTACAATCTCATTCCTTGTCGTGTATTAAAGCTAAGGGGATAATCTCCCACATGTCCTGCAATATCAAATCGTCCAGTTCGTTATCACGATTTCTCCAAATCGGCTCAGTCAATTTTCTTCATATTTTCGTCAGTCATCAGTCCTAATAAGGTCAAGTTCCCACATCTTTGTCAAGGTCATCAGGTTATTGTGACGTCATCCAGGCGCCATTTTGTGAAAATCAACTTATGGTTATATCTTCATAATGAAATGTCATTTCTCTTTCATATTTGGCATGGTTAAGGTCACTGTCATTTCAGTCAAGGTCAATTCGTTAAAAGCGCGCGTACGCATACGTCCGCGCTTGCGCAAAATTTAGAAATGATTCAAATCCTCCCAAATTCATTTTGCAGACGTTTTATGCCATTTCAAGCACTTTTCGAAAAATCGCCCATAAAATTGAACCTGTAGGGGCGCTATGCCACTTAGGTTATCGTGGTTATTGTCATCATTATTGTCATTATGATCATCATTATCAATATATCATTATCGTCATTGTCATCACTTATATGACCATATCTTATCATCATTGTCGTCAACATTATGATTATAATCTTGCAGAAATATTATCACACCTGACAAAGCAATTTGCCACAGTGAAAGACAGACCACCTAATTCGTCTTCAGTGACGAATTAAATTTCTAGTAGGTTAATTTTAGTTTTGTCAAAACAAGCTTTCCTTTTTCCGCCCACTTTTTGTGCAGATGATATCTCAAAATCGGCACAGTCCAATTTCTTTAAGTTTTCGTCAGTCATCAGCCCCTACGAGATCAAGTTCCCGTAACTTTTTCAAGGTCCCCAGGTCATCGTGACGTCATCCAGGCGCCATTTTGTGAAAATCAACTCATGGTCATATCTTCATCAGGGAAAGTCATTTCTCATTCATATTTGTCATGATTCAATCTGATATCAATCCGGTCAATCCCAGAGATTTAGACGCGCGCGTGCGCACACGTTCGCTCGTCAGTGCCCCCGCAAATATGAAAAATGACACCCCCAATAACTCCCAAGCGAGGAGGTAAATCTTTCTGAATTTTGCCTCGTCCATCACATTTCGACCAAATATCATGCACACCAAAAATCAGATTCAGAGCTCAATTCGTTTTTTTTTTATTATTCATTTTTTCCTTTTTTGACCCCCCCCCCCTCTTTTTACGGGGGCAATAACTCAAAAACGAAACCATGAATCTTTTTCAAATTCGACACAGTAATGAGGACTGATAAGAAGTGTTGACGTTGAAAATTTGAGGTTCATGACGTCCTTATGACGTCATCCAGGCTTCATTTAGTGATTTTAGGGTGAAAAATGCCCTTTTCGCACCCTGAAAATGAGCCCTAACTTCAGTTTGCGGGGTGCTAGAGACTTGGGACTTGATTCACATGAAAGAGCAGAAAATTCTACACAAAAAAGGTTCGTGTAGCTCAAACGTTTTAACGGTCGTCTTCAGGGTGAAAATGGCTTTCAAAGTTCAAATTGCCCATTTTGCCATAGACACACACGTTATAGGTATTATTAGGTGGTCTGTCGGAATCGACAGATCACCTCTTAATTTCGTCAGAATTTTCTTTATTAGGTGGTCTGTCATAGACAGACCACCTCTTAATTTCGTCAGAATTTTCTTTCTTTATTTATTTATTTTTATTTTTCTCCCACTTTCTTGTGCAGACGATTTCTCAAAATCGGCAAAATCAATTTTCATCAAATTTCAGTCAGTCATCAGGCCTATCAAGGTCAAGTTCCACAAATTTTTTCAAGGTCATCAGATCATCGTGACGTCATCCAGGCGCCATTTTGTGAAATCACATTATCAATCATATTTTCATAACAATTCATCAAAAATGAGCCATATTTGATACATATAAACTTCAGGTCAAGGGTCAACATAAAATGTCATCAAAATTTGCGTGCGCATCATGACGCGCACGTACGCGCGCGTCAAAATTTAAAAATGCTCAAAATCACTTTTTAATCAAAGGAGAGTACGGTTCAGGACATTTTAAGCATTTCAAATTTTTCCGTCCGTGCGCGTCCGCGCGCGCGCTATTCGCGCGCGCAGCGCGTACAGCACCTAAAAACGCCGTTTTTTTCGCATGTTTTGTATTCCTTACACTATTCTTGACAATTTCCAACTATTTACAGTCATTCTCGACCTTCCATAAAGCCACACGCGCGCGTTAAACTTTCAAATTCGTGCGCGCGTCAATGGGCAATATAATGTAAAAAGTGCTAAAAACATGCCTATCTAGAATTAGCCATAGCTCGTCAGAATGAACCGGTACCCCCCATTTTTTTTACATTTTCTGAAAGCCTATGAGTTGCAGATGTCGATTCATGCAAAATTTTGGCCGATCGGATTTTGTGACGTCATCATATTTGCCTATGAACTCAAAAATTCAATTTTGAAAAAATTATATCATAATTTTTGTATTAGTTTGACAATATTTCAGTAATAGATTGTCGATTTTCTTCCAAATTTTGATATGTTATAGCTGAGACAATTCTCTACAAGATCAGTTCCCACGATTTTTCATTTTGACAAAGGCATCATGGCGTATTTTTGCGATTAAAGGAGGTATGTCAATTTTTCACATTTTGCGTGTATTCTCTATGGGACATGACTTTTTCTCAAATCTTGATTCTACATTCCCGTCTTCTTTGAGCAGTATCTCTGTTATTTCTGCTCGATTTTCTCCCAAATTTTGGTATGTTATAGCTGAGACTATAAGCTTTTACAAGTATGCCCTCCAATTTTTGATCAGATGTCGGGATCATGCCCATTTTTAAACTACAAAATGTCATTTGAGAAACCCATTTTTCGTCTACGTGTTATGTCTATTGCAAAACTTTTGGTCTATTGGTAAAGTACTTGCCTCCCATCCCGCCGACCCAGGTTCGATTCCCGGTGGGTCCAATTTTTTTTTTTTTTTTTTTTTTGCCTTTCATTTTACTATCTTTTTCGACTATTATAACATACACCATCACAGACAATGTCATAAACTGCCTAATTTTGCGTGTTAAGTCTATTGGAAATTAGTGTGCAGTAGTTTGTGTACAATCTCATTCCTTGTCGTGTATTAAAGCTAAGGGGATAATCTCCCACATGTCCTGCAATATCAAATCGTCCAGTTCGTTATCACGATTTCTCCAAATCGGCTCAGTCAATTTTCTTCATATTTTCGTCAGTCATCAGTCCTAATAAGGTCAAGTTCCCACATCTTTGTCAAGGTCATCAGGTTATTGTGACGTCATCCAGGCGCCATTTTGTGAAAATCAACTTATGGTTATATCTTCATAATGAAATGTCATTTCTCTTTCATATTTGGCATGGTTAAGGTCACTGTCATTTCAGTCAAGGTCAATTCGTTAAACGCGCGCGTACGCATACGTCCGCGCTTGTGCAAAATTTAGAAATGATTCAAATCCTCCCAAATTCATTTTGCAGACGTTTTATGCCATTTCAAGCACTTTTCGAAAAATCGCCCATAAAATTGAACCTGTAGGGGCGCTATGCCACTTAGGTTATCGTGGTTATTGTCATCATTATTGTCATTATGATCATCATTATCAATATATCATTATCGTCATTGTCATCACTTATATGACCATATCTTATCATCATTGTCGTCAACATTATGATTATAATCTTGCAGAAATATTATCACACCTGACAAAGCAATTTGCCACAGTGAAAGACAGACCACCTAATTCGTCTTCAGTGACGAATTAAATTTCTAGTTTATTTTTATTTTTCTCCCACTTTCTTGTGCAGACGATTTCTCAAAATCGGCTAAATCAATTTTCATCAAATTTCAGTCAGTCATCAGGCCTGTCAAGGTCAAGGTCCACAATTTTTTTCAAGGTCATCAGATCATCGTGACGTCATCCAGGCGCCATTTTGTGAAATCACATTATCGATCATATCTTCATAACAGGTCATCAAAAATGAACCATATTTGATACACATAATCTTCAGGTCAAGGGTCAACATGAAATGTTATCAAAATTTGCGTGCGCATCATGACGCGCACGTACGCGCGCGTCAAAATTTAAAAATACTCAAAATCACTTTTTAATCAAAGGAGAGTACGGTTCAGGACATTTTAAGCATTTCAAATTTTTCTGTCCGTGCGCGTCCGCGCGCGCGCTATTCACGCGCGCAGCGCGTACAGAACCTAAAAACGCCGTTTTTTCGCATGTTTTGTATTCCTTACACTATTCTTGACAATTTCCAACTATTTACAGTCATTCTCGACCTTCCATAATGCCACACGCGCGCGTCAAACTTTCAAATTCGTGCGCGCGTCAATGGGCAATATAATGTAAAAAGTGCTAAAAACATGCCTATCTAGAATTAGCCATAGCTCGTCAGAATGAACCGGTACCCCCCATTTTTTTTACATTTTCTGAAAGCCTATGAGTTGCAGATGTCGATTCATGTAAAATTTTGGCCGATCGGATTTTGTGACGTCATCATATTTGCCTATGAAATCAAAAATTCAATTTTGAAAAAATTATATCACAATTTTTGTATTAGTTTGGCAATATTTCAGTAATAGATTGTCGATTTTCTTCCAAATTTTGATATGTTGTAGCTGAGACAATTCTCTACAAGATCAGTTACCACGATTTTTCATTTTGACAAAGGCATCATGGCGTATTTTTGCAATTAAAGGAGGCATGTCAATTTTTCACATTTTGCGTGTATTCTCTATGGGACATGACTTTTTCTCAAATCTTGATTCTACATTCCCGTCTTCTTTGAGCAGTATCTCTGTTATTTCTGCTCGATTTTCTCCCAAATTTAGGTATGTTATAGCTGAGACTATGAGCTTTTACAAGTGTGCCCTCCAATTTTTGATCAGATGTCGGGATCATGCCCAATTTTTAACTACAAAATGTCATTTGAGAATCACGTTTTTCGTCTACGTGTTCTCTCTATTGGAAATATTTTGGTCCATTGGTAAAGCACTTGCCTCCCATTCCGGCGACCCCGGTTCGATTCCCGGTGGGTCCATTTTTTTTTTTTTTTTTTTTTTTTTTTTTGCCTTTCATTTTACCATCTTCTTCGACTATTATAACATATACCATCTCAAACAATGTAATAAACTGCCTAATTTTGCGTGTTATGTCTATTGGAAAGTAGTGTGCAGTAGTTTGTGTACAATGTGATTCCCTGCCTTATATTAAAGCTATGGGGTTCATCTCCCACGTATCCTCAAAATGGTCTTAGTCAATTTTCTTCATACTTTCGTCAGTCATCAGTCCTAATAAGGTCAAGTTCCCGCATCTTTTTCAAGGTCATCAGGTTATCATGACGTCATCCAGGAGCCATTTTGTGAAAATCAACTTATGGTCATATCTTCATAACGAAATGTCATTTCTCTTTCATATTTGGTATGGTTAAGGTCAATGTCATTCCAGTCAAGGTCATTTCGTTAAGCGCGCCTACGCGTACGTCTGCGCGTCAGTGAAATGCTCCAAATCTTTCCCAATTATTTTGCACACGTTTTATGCCATTTCAAGCACTTTCAAAAAATTACCCAGAAAATTGAACCTGAAGGGGTGTTATGCCACTTAGATTATCGTGGTTATTGTCATCATTATTGTCAATATGATCATTATCATTATATCATTATCGTCATCGTCATCGTTGATCTTACCATATCATCACATTATCATGTATTATTATCTTGCACAATCATTATCACATCTTACAATTTACCATTTAAAGACAGACCACCTAATTCGTCCCCATTGACGAATTAAATGTCTAGTTTATTTTTATTTTTCTCCCACTTTCTTGTGCAGACGATTTCTCAAAATCGGCAAAATCAATTTTCATCAAATTTTAGTCAGTCATCAGGCCTGTCAAGGTCAAGTTCCACAATTTTTTTCAAGGTCATCAGATCATCGTGACGTCATCCAGGCGCCATTTTGTGAAATCACATTATCAATCATATTTTCATAACAATTCATCAAAAATGAGCCATATTTGATACATATAAACTTCAGGTCAAGGGTCAACATAAAATGTCATCAAAATTTGCGTGCGCATCATGACGCGCACGTACGCGCGCGTCAAAATTTAAAAATGCTCAAAATCACTTTTTAATCAAAGGAGAGTACGGTTCAGGACATTTTAAGCATTTCAAATTTTTCCGTCCGTGCGCGTCCGCGCGCGCGCTATTCGCGCGCGCAGCGCGTACAGCACCTAAAAACGCCGTTTTTTTCGCATGTTTTGTATTCCTTACACTATTCTTGACAATTTCCAACTATTTACAGTCATTCTCGACCTTCCATAATGCCACACGCGCGCGTCAAACTTTCAAATTCGTGCGCGCGTCAATGGGCAATATAATGTAAAAAGTGCTAAAAACATGCCTATCTAGAATAAGCCATAGCTCGTCAGAATGAACCGGTACCCCCCATTTTTTTTACATTTTCTGAAAGCCTATGAGTTGCAGATGTCGATTCATGCAAAATTTTGGCCGATCGGATTTTGTGACGTCATCATATTTGCCTATGAACTCAAAAATTCAATTTTGAAAAAATTATATCATAATTTTTGTATTAGTTTGACAATATTTCAGTAATAGATTGTCGATTTTCTTCCAAATTTTGATATGTTATAGCTGAGACAATTCTCTACAAGATCAGTCACCACAATTTTTCATTTTGACAAAGGCATCATGGCGTATTTTTGCGATTAAAGGAGGTATGTCAATTTTTCACATTTTGCGTGTATTCTCTATGGGACATGACTTTTTCTCAAATCTTGATTCTACATTCCCGTCTTCTTTGAGCAGTATCTCTGTTATTTCTGCTCGATTTTCTCCCAAATTTTGGTATGTTATAGCTGAGACTATAAGCTTTTACAAGTGTGCCCTCCAATTTTTCATCAGATGTCGGGATCATGCCCATTTTTAAACTACAAAATGTCATTTGAGAAGCCCATTGTTCGTCTACGTGTTATGTCTATTGCAAAACTTTTGGTCTATTGGTAAAGTACTTGCCTCCCATCCCGCCGACCCAGGTTCGATTCCCGGTGGGTCCAATTTTTTTTTTTTTTTTTTTGCCTTTCATTTTACTATCTTTTTCGACTATTATAACATACACCATCACAGACAATGTCATAAACTGCCTAATTTTGCGTGTTATGTCTATTGGAAATTAGTGTGCAGTAGTTTGTGTACAATCTCATTCCTTGTCGTGTATTAAAGCTAAGGGGATAATCTCCCACATGTCCTGCAATATCAAATCGTCCAGTTCGTTATCACGATTTCTCCAAATCGGCTCAGTCAATTTTCTTCATATTTTCGTCAGTCATCAGTCCTAATAAGGTCAAGTTCCCACATCTTTGTCAAGGTCATCAGGTTATTGTGACGTCATCCAGGCGCCATTTTGTGAAAATCAACTTATGGTTATATCTTCATAATGAAATGTCATTTCTCTTTCATATTTGGCATGGTTAAGGTCACTGTCATTTCAGTCAAGGTCAATTCGTTAAACGCGCGCGTACGCATACGTCCGCGCTGGCGCAAATTTTAGAAATGATTCAAATCCTCCCAAATTCATTTTGCAGACGTTTTATGCCATTTCAAGCACTTTTCGAAAAATCGCCCATAAAATTGAACCTGTAGGGGCGCTATGCCACTTAGGTTATCGTGGTTATTGTCATCATTATTGTCATTATGATCACCATTATCAATATATCATTATCGTCATTGTCATCACTTATATGACCATATCTTATCATCATTGTCGTCAACATTATGATTATAATCTTGCAGAAATATTATCACACCTGACAAAGCAATTTGCCACAGTGAAAGACAGACCACCTAATTCGTCTTCAGTGACGAATTAAATTTCTAGTTTATTTTTATTTTTCTCCCACTTTCTTGTGCAGACGATTTCTCAAAATCGGCAAAATCAATTTTCATCAAATTTTAGTCATTCATCAGGCCTGTCAGGGTCAAGTTCCACAATTTTTTTCAAGGTCATCAGATCATCATGACGTCATCCAGGCGCCATTTTGTGAAATCACATTATCGATCATATCTTCATAACAAGTCATCAAAAATGAACCATATTTGATACACATAAACTTCAGGTCAAGGGTCAACATAAAATGTCATCAAAATATGCGTGCGCATCATGACGCGCCCGTACGCGCGCGTCAAAATTTAAAAATGCTCAAAATCACTTTTTAATCAAAGGAGAGTACGGTTCAGGACATTTTAAGCATTTCAAAATTTTCCGTCCGTGCGCGTCCGCGCGCGCGTTATGTGCGCGCGCAGCTCGTACAGAACGTAAAAACGCCGTTTTTTTCGCATGGTTTGTATTCCTGACACTATTCTTGACAATTTCCAACTATTTACAGTCATTCTCGACATTCCATAATGCCACACGCGCGCGTCAAACTTTCAAATTCGTGCGCGCGTCAATGGGCAATATAATGTAAAAAGTGCTAAAAACATGCCTATCTAGAATTAGCCATAGCTCGTCAGAATGAACCGGTACCCCCCATTTTTTTTACATTTTCTGAAAGCCTATGAGTTGCAGATGTCGATTCATGCAAAATTTTGGCCGATCGGATTTTGTGACGTCATCATATTTGCCGATGAACTCAAAAATTCAATTTTGAAAAAATTATATCATAATTTTTGTATTAGTTTGACAATATTTCAGTAATAGATTGTCGATTTTCTTCCAAATTTTTATATGTTGTAGCTGAGACAATTCTCTACAAGATCAGTTACCACGATTTTTCATTTTGACAAAGGGATCATGGCGTATTTTTGCGATTAAAGGAGGCATGTCAATTTTTCACATTTTGCGTGCATTCTCTATGGGAGATGACTTTTTCTCAAATCTTGATTCTACATTCCCGTCTTCTTTGAGCAGTATCTCTGTTATTTCTGCTCGATTTTCTTCCAAATTTTGGTATGTAATAGCTGAGACTATAAGCTTTCACAAATGTGCCCTCCAATTTTTGATCAGATGTCGAGATCATGCCCATTTTTTAACTACAAAATGTCATTTGAGAATCCCGTTTTTCGTCTACGTGTTATCTCTATTGGAAATATTTTGGTCCATTGGTAAAGCACTTGCCTCCCATTCCGGCGACCCAGGTTCGACTCCCGGTGGGTCCATTTTTTTTTTTTTTTTTTTTTTTTGCCTTTCATTCTACCATCTTCTTCGACTATTATAACATATACCATCACAAACAATGTAAAAAACTGCCTAATTTTGCGTGTTATGTCTATTGAAAGTAGTGTGCAGTAGTTTGTGTAGAATCTCATTCCCTGTCGTGTATTAAAGATAAGGGGATAATCTTCCACATGTCCTGCAATATCAAATCGTCCAGTTCGTTATCCCGATTTCTCCAAATCGGCTCAGTCAATTTTCTTCATATTTTCGTCAGTCATCAGTCCTAATAAGGTCAAGTTCCCACATCTTTTTCAAGGTCATCAGGTTATTGTGACGTCATCCAGGCGCCATTTTGTGAAAATCAACTTATGGTCATATGTTCATAACGAAATGTCATTTCTCTTTCATATTTGGCATGGTTAAGGTCACTGTCATTCCAGTCAAGGTCATTTCGTTAAACGCGCGCGTACGCGTACGTCCGCGCGTCTGTGCACGCGCAAAATTTAGAAATGATCCAAATCGTCCCAAATTCATTTTGCAAACGTTTCATGCCATTTCAAGCACTTTTCGAAAAATCGCCCATAAAATTGAACCTGTAGGGGCGCTATGCCACTTAGGTTATCGTGGTTATTGTCATCATTATTGTCATTATGATCATCATTATCAATATATCATTATCGTCATTGTCATCACTTATATGACCATATCTTATCATCATTGTCGTCAACATTATGATTGTAATCTTGCAGAAATATTATCACACCTGACAAAGCAATTTGCCACAGTGAAAGACAGACCACCTAATTCGTCTTCAGTGACGAATTAAATTTCTAGTTAATTTTCAAGTCAATGTCGATACGATTCTGATGTAACACCAAATCTTGTATTACAATCCAGAGATCAGACAAGAGGGCATAGTAAGAAACTGTTTATTCCTAGGACCAAAAATCAGAGGTACAAAAATTCTTTTTATGTACGAATACGTAAACCATGGAATAATCTCTCTAACGACACCATTACTGCCCCGAGTGTGCACAGTTTTGAAGTAGCATTGGATAGGTGCTGGAAAAGTGAGCCGATTAAGTACGACTATGAGTCGCCTGCACCAGGAAATGATCCAGCCATCTTAAAAAGGAAGAAGAACTTGGAACTGAATACAGAGGCCTAGTGCCTGCGTTCAGTATCTTCCCTAGGTATCCCTAGGTAGGATACCCATGTCGAATTTGGTCGACAAAATGAAGGGGTCCTAAACTTAAAGCTACGCACATGTAATAAATGAATGCAAATCTTAACTTTGAAGCTGACTGATGCGAATTTCACCCCGATTTGCAAAAAGTGATAATTTCACGAAAAATAAAGGGAAATTACTCATTCTTTTTGGCAAACGTAAATGATAATCTTGTTGCTCAGTTACACCAAAAGTTTGGCGTATTGCACACGTCATATTGCGCATATTTGTTGGGTGCGTAGCTTTACTTGGACCTGCGTAGCTTTCGGACACTTGACCATAACTTAGCCATACGAACTTGATGTTTTATGAAGTCATATTTCATAAAACATCAAGCCTGTATGGCTAAGTGTAACTGAGCTATGTGGTGTATGCATGGTGCCTTACAATTGCCCTTGTTGGGCTTGGTGGTAATAATTGATGTCTAATGAATGAGGGTGAGTTTAAAAGTGGTGTTCAGAGACCAATCACCAAAAATGGCTAGAGCACTTTTGTCTATGGACTATGCAGTGCCTTGTCTGCGCACATGTGCAACTGCACAATTCTGATAAAAGTCATAAAAAGTAAAAACGACATGCAATGAAATCGAACGGACAAACTTCTTAGATAGTTGGACCCTATTTCTAGGCTGTACATAAAGCCAAAAATATCCATGTAAAGACAGCCACTGTATTGAAAAAAATCTCTTATTTCAATAATTTTATTCACAAGCCTTGAAATGTCTTTTGTGTAGAAAATCCTGAAATGCGTGTAAAATTAATATGATTGGGCAGACCAAGACATAGGCACTATTTCCCCGGGGGGGGGGGGGGCACTCACGTATATTGGTGGTACGGGTACGTGCCGCTTTGATGACCCCCTTTTTCAGACCCCGATTTCCGTTCTCTAGATACTCAGTTCCGCTCAGGAGCCGCTCAGCCCCGCTCTGAAGACCCCCGTTATGAAACATATCCGTTCGCATGCGGCCGGGAGCGTGGCGGAGGCAGTGGTCGCTCGACCTGGTCTCGCGCCCTAGGCCCTTTCGTCGCGCGAGCCTTGAAAACTGCTCCAGCTAGCTAGCTACTAGCGCTACACGGCGCGGGCGCGGCCCCCGGTGCGGCTCGTCCCGAGAACCTGCGATAGCGAAGGTGTACCGCCGATAAAGCGAGGTTAGTTTTGTAGTTCCCTAGACCCTGTTTTTCACTCTGCCCAATAGATCATAGTTCCCAAGACCCCGTATTTTACACCTTGAAGTCAGTTCCTTAGACCCCCTTTTCGGGGATTTGTGAGGCACACCCCCGTCAAAATATAATTCGAGTGCCCCCCCCCCCCCGGGGTTCCATCAGGCCTGCAAGTAAGTATACATAAGTTGCCTTACAAAAATTATAGTTGGGACAGTTGGATGTTTGAATGGAAAGAAAAACCCTTGATGTGTGAAGTAGAAGTGGAAACATTTGGCCGTCCCTCCGATCCCCTCGATGTTTTCGATGCCGGTCGTGTATTGTATTGCACTTGTACCGAAGTGGGTGATTTCAAGTTCGGTGTTGGTGTTGGTGTTGGTGTTGAGAGCGTGAATTGGGCTGCTGATTCTAGCCCTAACACCGAATTCGGGTTTATAAAAATAATACTAATCACATTATTGATAGCTCAACACCTAGTGAAGTCAATCCCAGCACCAGCTTCATTTCAGGTTCGGTGTTGTGGCTGGTGCTAGTTTTGCCCTAACACCAACACCAGCTTTCAACACCGAACTTGAATTCACCCAATGTTGTGATGGGATCGCCATATCCCAACAGGTTCGGCGCGTGCTGAAATTGCGGTGCCGGTACCATGGGTACGGTGGCGGTATCATTTTTCTAACGTTATTCAACACGCGTCGAACGTGTGTGACGCACCGTTTTCTTTTGTGAATAATTTGAAGAAATTAGGGTAGACTAAATTTCATTTTTATTCCTGACGTCTTATCAGTTTCTAGAAGAGTTGCCAAATTATAAAATGGAGTGTTGTGGCATTATCGATAGATCTAACTAAGTTACTCAGATCTGATTTTAATTGTAAATTTGTTAACTCAGGCTCTAGACTCTGCTCCTAATCCTGGACCTGGCCTCTGCCACACCACGTAATATAGTCAAGGATTGTAATTCCGAACAGATTGTATTACCGAACGTGTATTGTTAAGCGCCTAAAATGGGTTTTCATGCGCGTGGGATTACGCGTATCAAAACCACACTATTGAAACAAAGGTTGTGTCTTTTTCCCATAGGTTTCACACGTTCGGAAATAGAGTACCTTTTTCAAGGGACCAAAACGCGGCGTCGTTGGGAAGGGGTTCACTCGGAAGGGAATATCGTATTAAATCTACGTTGTCTTTTTAAAATTCCACCAACTTTTTTTTCTGTAGGACTTTGAGCATTCATTATGTAAGTTTGACAGGTATTCGTTTGATATTTTATTTGCTATCATTGATTTTCTGAAAAGTGTTCGTACACTGGATCCACTACCATACTAGTGGTCATATTGACCACTACGCGGGACGAATGCAAATATACTAGTCAAGTAGTCATTTTCTATCGCATGTATGGTCAGGGGTCCTAAAGCTACGCACCCCGCAAATACGCGAAATGCGACGCGTTCAATGCGCCAAACTTTTGGTGTGACTGAGCAACGAGATTATCATTTACGTTCGCCAAAAAGAATGAGTAATTTTCCTTTATTTTTGGTGATATTATCACTATTTGCAAATCAGGATGAAATTCACGTCAGTCAGCTTAAAAATCAAGATTCGCATTCATTTATTACGTGTGCGTAGCTTTAGGACCCTTTCATTTTTTCCACCAAATTCGACATGGGTATCGACATCGACTTGAAAATTAATGTTATTGATATTTTTCCGTCATAATTTTCTCAGGAATTTAATTTAAGAATATGTAGAACCAAGATATATAAAAGAATTTTGCATAAATCATTGAAAAGGTGACTTTTTAGCGACTGGAAACAAAGTGCGTAGCTTTAGGTCCCCCCATCATACTTAAGGTATGGGGGGAAAAAATTAGATAAATATTTAAAATACTTCCTTTCAAATTCAGCTCTTTAACCCTTTCAGGACAGGAATTATTTAAGGACTAAATTGATCACATTTTGATCTTCAAATTGGCAACAATAATATTTTTCTTTCAGTGCTACATGGTTCTAATATGGTGTAGTGTCTCTGAAAATAATACACATGGTTAGGAATTTTGTCCAAAAGTTGAAAAAATTGCCAATTTGGATAAAAAATAAGGATTTTGAATCTCTCAATGTGTTGCCAATTTAAGGATTTTAAAACTTATTCTCCTATTCAAAATTCCTGGCATCAAACGCAATATGGTAATGCAACAAAAATGGACATAGTGTGTGCAGAAATTTTTGCTCTTTCTACTCATGTATCTGGTATATTTTTTAGAGCTCTGAATAAAAAGTTATTGAGCCAAACCACAAAATGTGGTCAATTGTCTCGAAAGGGTTAAAATCTCACTCCTAGTCCTACCCCCATTCGCGACAGAGTGACCACATTATGTGGTTTGCCCTGTTTACAAGAAAACTAGAAAGTTTGACGACCCCAAACTTCGCCTGCCGATGCAGAAATATTTTGGCCAATCAGAACACTCGTTACTTCGTCTCACAAAAAATCTATTTTAGGGGTATGAATTTTAGAAGACCCATTATTGGCCATTTCACTTCAAACCCGTACGAGCCTGCGATGAATATTCATATATCTTTTGTTCCCCGCCAATGCCGCCTAGCAACAAGGACTTTTTCGCGCGCTTCGGCGAAATCGATAGCGACTATCGCGATACTTTTCTTTATTTACAATTCAGTTAGATTTCGGATACCCCAGCTCGTCCAATTTCTCCTCTATTTCTTATCTTCTGTGCATTTCTGTTTATTTCTCCTCTTTTTTTTCACTTTGTTGTGGAAGGTTTTGTGATTTATTTTATCCTGGTTGACGTGTATTAGGTGATTATAATTGTTTTCGGTGAAAATCTAGTGAGTTTTGTTCGACGTGAGCGAGTCTCTCGCAAACGCAAGTGTTTACGTGTGTTGTGAATGGGCTGTGTGCGATGGGTGAGTGAGTGAGCTCTGTGCCTCGCCTACGCCTGCGCCTGTCATTTAGTCGAGATCTAACTTATTTCGTCATTTTTATTTTATCCAGAATTCCAAACCTTGCTTTGATACTGTTGATTGTACGTTGATTTTGCATTTTAATTTTTTTTTTTTGCATTAGTAGACCTAGACGCTAAATTCTAGTAATACTATATAGTTAGATCCAACTAACTGGAGTGTTGACTGTTAGTGACTGTACTCTGTCAGACTGTAGTGTTTACTGTGTTAGATTAGTCCCACACGTTAGTTTTGGTTGGCTGTTGTGAATTATGGCCAATTTTGTGGATAATCGTGGTGATGTTGATGGATATTTGGATGTGTTTGGCTTCACTGATGATGAAGCGAGTGATTTTGAGGGTTTTCATGCTGATGATATAGAGATTGGGGTGGGTGATGATTTTGATGTTGATGCCAATATTGATGTTGTGGATGTGTTGGCAGGTGCAGGCGAAGGCGATGATGGTCGTGGACGTGTTAGGGATGTGTTGGCAGGTGTAGGTGATGATGATGTTGACATGGTTGATGATGATTCCAACTCTGACACTGATCCAGACGAGGAGTGGACAGGAAATGTTCACTTTGTTCCTCCCCGGGACTTGGCAGGTCCTGCTCCTGGGCCGACTAGGCAGTTAGATGCAACAAAGAACGAGCTGGATTTTTTTTTCTTGTTTTTTCCTTTGACCCTTATCCAGCTTCTGGTCCGGGAAACCAATCGGTATGCCCAGCAAAAACGGGCTGCCAATCCAAATCTCTGTCGTTGGAAACTGGTGTCAGTGTCGGAAATGAGGAAGTATTTGGGCATTCGGATGTACATGAGTGTGGTTCATCTCCCTACTTTGCGCATGTATTGGAGTATTGATGAAGTTTTTGGGTATTTCTACCCCGGGAAGGTCATGAAGCGAGTTCGATTTGAGGAAATCAGCACTAATTTTCATGCGAATGACGGAACAAAACCTCCCTAGGGCAAATCCAAATTTCGACAAACTGTTTTTGGTTCGGCCAATTCTTGATGTAGTTTTGTCAAATTGCTTGCGCGAGTACAACCCGCACCAAAACAGCTCCATAGATGAGGCTATGATCGCCGTCCGTGGCCGTCTCGGGTTTCGCCAATACATGCCAAAGAAGCCTACCAAGTATGGAGTGAAAGTGTGGATGAGGGCAGATCCTGTGAACGGTTATTCGAACGAGTTCCAAGTTTACACTAGAAGAGTGGATTGCGAGGTACAAGAGAGAGGACTGTCTACGCGTGTGGTGCTTGATCTGTGTGAGAGGCTTAGGGGGAGGAATCATGTGATCAACATGGACAATTTTTTTAGTTCGGTTGATCTGTTTGAACGATTGCGTGGTATGGGGATCTATGCTCGAGGGACGGTTCGGATGAACCGGAGAGGTTTGCCACGCGACATTCTTTCCAGGGCTCCTTTGAGGGAGCAAGGTGACTGTAACATCGCTCAAAAAGGTAGCATGTCGGCCTATGCCTGGAAGGACAAACGCGTGGTAAATCTCATCTCTACAGTTGATGATCCCACAAGGGAGGCAGTAGTGGAGAGGAAGCAGCATGATGGAAGCAAGAGGGAGGTTGCTTGTCCCCAGGCCCTTCAGCAGTACAACATTCATGAATGGCGTAGATCGTGCAGACCAAAGGAGGACCGAGTATCCGACAGCACGCAAGAGCAGAAGATGGTGGGTCTACCTGTTCTGGTTCCTCTTTGATGTGTCTGTGTCAAATGCTTTGGTGTTGATGAATGAATCAGCAGCACACCGTAGAGAGAGCCGGAGAGGTAACCATGTACCATACACCATGCTGGAGTTTCGAATGCGGCTTGCCAAGCAGCTCATGGCCGACACCGGAGAAGAGGAAGAAGAGGAAGATGAGCAACGTGAACATCCTGGGCATCGCATCAGGCCTGGGGAGAAGCGACGACGTTGTCAGGGGTGTAAGAACGTTGGGGTGAGATGCGAGACTAAGACGTCCTGTGCCGAGTGTGATGTCGTGGTGTGCAAGAAGAGGTTTGCTGAGTTTCATGGTTGGGTGTGATGTTGCTGCTGAAGAATGTATAGACTATAGGATTATTTCCAGGAATAATTGCAATTATTTTTTTTTATTATTTCAATGTACTGTTACATGTACATAACATTTTTCTGCCATTACTTGCCTGTAAATATATAATTATGTAAATAGATGAAATGTAAGGTTTTGGTTCATTTACATTTCCAGGAATAATGTTTCATGAATATTATTATTATTATTATCATTATGATCATTTATCATTAATTTTAATTTTGTTATTACAATTTCATTTTGAATAATAGTGCAAAACTGCCATGTAATTGAACCATACCTAATATTGCTAATTTCTATCAATGCAAATATGAATGAAAATGAAATACAAATTTATGTATATATATTTCTGCTTTGTTGACAATGAAATTTAATTGATATGAAATAATTTTGTGAATTGGCAATCGACTGTTGTATTGTGGAATGAAGAAACAATAAAGAGAGCCTGCTGTGCAGGTGTTTCCTTTCTCTTCTTTCCTTCTTTCCGTCTTTCTGAAAGACATCTGCCCTCTTGGCCCGATGAAAAAAAACAACCCAATTCTTATGTAAAGAAAGAACATGACTACATTTACTAACATTGAATATATTGAATACAAATTGCTAACATTTTCCCGCTCTAATAATAAATCAGGAGAGGGATGTTTCAATAATTAAAAAAATAATACATGTGTGAAGGGTCTTCTGACATTGGTCGATCCAGAATTCTCAGAGCCGGAGGGGGGCACACTCTGGTGAAACAAAACAAGGCAAAGTTTCCAAATTACTGGCAAAAGAAAAAAAAATCATTTTCAGGGGCAGGGACACACAAAGTTATGCCTGGGATGTGGCAAAATTTATTGGGGGGGGGGGGGCAATGTGCCTCTTGTGACCCCCTGGATTGTCTACTGCTTACATAAGTTACAAAAATGGGCAATTTGATTGATCCCAACAAAGCCTTCAAAACAAAAGCTAAATTGGGTTTACTTGATTTTATACACAACAGGGGAAACAGTAATTGAAACCAGCAACAATAAAAAAAAATAGACATCAAAATTCCCTTTCTACATACGAAATGCAAGGTCAACACTTTTGCCTTTCAGTAAATATATTGTAGTAATTACAAGATCATCAAACTATTTCTGCAGTTTCAAGAATAATGAAATAAGACCTACAATTAAATTTATTCATCAACGTAAAGGAAAATCATGCTTGAGGTCATCATTCGGCATATCAAGGAACTCCTTGGGCATATCAATTTCCACCAGTGTTATTGTTTACATTACCGAGAAGGGGGGGGGGGGGGGGGGGGGGGGATTGTCATCGAGTCTCGAACTGCCCCACATTCCTGGTCACTAGGCGACGTGTACGAGAGGGCTGCAGTAGTTTACAATTACCAGTCCTTGGTAAAACTATATTTATTGTTTGCTTATATTCTCTTTGTAAAATAGGCTTATGGTAGTTCAACAATTCAACAGTTATTCTTGCTACATATATAAGACCATTATATTCCACTCCAACACGTTCAGTCTGATAATCAAAGAACTATTTTCAAGAATTTCCAAATGAATGACTAGATGACAGACTATTGCAGGCATTCCATTCCACAGACATATGCACAACACAAAAGCATGGCTCAGTATACACGTGGTCTGTAACGTAGCACACACACACACACACACATATATTATGGCAAGCCATCGGGGTCTACCTACGTCTACTAGTACGCGTACCCAGTAGACGTCACGTAAAAAAAAAAACGGTACGTCACGTCTACTCGTTACGTGACGTGTACCCAATTTCGTGTACTCTGTCGTGACCTTACGTCACGTCACTGTTCAATTACGTGTGCTTTGTTCAATACGTCACGTCTTCTTTGAAATGGTCTAATTCCAGGCGTTTTTTTTTTTTTTTTTTTTTTATGAGACCGCTTCTATTCTCTACATAGGGGATATGGGATATGACTATGAGAGTTTGGGAAACCAACTCCCGATTATCAGGAAATGGATGGCTCTATCATGGTCAAGTTCAGGGGTCGCTGAACCGGGGGGGGGGGGGGGGTGATCTGGCTAGGGAGTGCAGGCTTCCCCTCCACACACATACACGCACACGCACACACACACACACACACACACACACACACACTCCCCTTTGCTTATATTAATGATAACATATTATGCTCTTACTCATGCTCAACCTCCTGCCCCCACTTTTCAAACGCTCTGTGGCCCGTGAACTAATAATTGTTATGTCTTTCCACGTATATCAACATCGTTTTCAGGCCTAGCCAACTTGATATTAGGGGTGCCCTATTTCATTTCAAGCCTTTTTTTCAAGACATGTATACTGCAGTTTGTGGTCTATTATCTTCACTTTTGCATAAACTGAAAATGAGGGAAAGGTAACCGTTTCCTTTGTTTTCATAATAGAAGATCGGACAGGCAATCACTAAAAAAGAAGAAAATGAGCAAAGAAAATTACATTTTGTACTTGCATGATAGCCCTCATTCCCTCGAGTTTGGGGGTAAAAAACTCTCAAGAAAAACAGAAAAGGAAGATTACATGTAATAATAATTTTCCATTACAACGATGTATAGGCTTAATAAGCTTATTAGTGCTCTAAAATGCAAACTTTCATCATTTAAAACCAAAATTTTCTCACACAGTCACCATCCTCCCTCGTGTATTGCCCCTGCACAAAAAAGAAGAGAGAAAAAAAGCAAGTATTAGCTGTATTAGCAAGAGCAGTAATAAATTTATATCAAGAAAAGCCTTGATCAGGGGCGGCGCACCCGTGGGGGGGGGGGAGGCAGGGGGCACAGTGCCCCCAGTTTTTCAAGTACCCCAAAAGTGCCCTTTTTATTTCTGAAAAATGCCCCCTTTCCCTCCGATAAGTGCCCGTTTTTACTACTATATGTGCCTCTTTTCCTTTCTAATAAGTGCCTTTCCCCTTCTGATAAGCACCCCTTTTTCGCCTTCTGAAAAGTGCCCCTTTTCAAATCTGATAACTGCCACCTTATCTCTCTGATAACTATCCCTTTCTCCTTCTCATAAGTGTCCCTTTACGAATATGAATATTGCCCCGTATTCTCTCTAGTATATGCCTTTTCTCCTTGGATAAGTGCATGTTTACTTCTGATAGCTGCCCCTTTTACCTTCTAATATGTGCCCTTTTCCTCTTCTCATAAGCGCCCCTTTTCACCTATAATAAGTGCTCCTTTCCATCTCTGATAAGAGCCCTTTCTTTTTCTTATAAGTGCCCCCTTTTACCTATATTTCCAACTCTTTTTTTTTTTTTTTTTTTTGGACAAAAAGAGCCATATCTAGCTACAAAGAATCGGTGCAGCTTTACAGGTACCCATATATACAACTACAATGCAAGGCAGCGGAGCTGGAGGCAAAAGGGGCACAATTCTCTCCCCCCCCCCCCCCCCCAGCAAATGATTTCTCATTCCGCTCGCTCGAATGTGCCAATAATTTACACCAAGTAAGTGCAGTATTTTCTGAAAATGTCCCCATAACTCGCTCGCTATGCTCGCTTGCTCTTACAGTATATAATGAAATCAAGCAGATCGCATAAAGTATGTATATCGGTGTAATCCTAAAGAAAACGACAGGGTTAATGAACAAATTAAAAGATCATTTGACATTCCCCCAATTAGATTTGCTGTCATTTTCATTGTACATGTATATCGCTGTAAATAATGTATAACTCAAGGACTCCAGCAATAGAAAAAAGACCAAAAAAAATTTTGCTCGCTCGCTTCGCTTTCTCGCACATGAATCGTTAGACCATTACACACAACTGCGTATCAGGAAAGCTGAAGTAGTGACCCACAATAAAAAGGAAGAAGGTGATGCTTGATAGTAACTATACTAATTAGACTGTAGGGTTATACCAGTGTCACAAAATGGTTCCTTTTTCGCTTTATGTTCACCCCTTGTAGGTGCCTCCTTTCCCCAAATAAGTGCCCTTTTTTTGCTCCCCCCCCCCACCCCCACTTTGAAAGACGCTCAGCCGCCCCTGGCCTTGATACTATCACCCCACATATTAAAAAGAGCCACTGGCTGGCATCAAGTCTTGGGTTGTGCCCTACGAGTCGCCCCCGTGCTCCATCCTACCCCGCCCACCTCCGAGTGAGCTGAACCGGTGAATTCAGTTGATAGATACATATACTCAGCAAGACATTTCAAGTCGTAGGTGGAAAGAAAATGACGGAGTGAGACCAAGTTACGGGGAAATGTCTGCCCAACGCCCAT
Organism: Heliocidaris tuberculata; assembly: GCA_025618425.1. Taxonomy (NCBI): domain Eukaryota; kingdom Metazoa; phylum Echinodermata; class Echinoidea; order Camarodonta; family Echinometridae; genus Heliocidaris; species Heliocidaris tuberculata. Next base: position 22,084,973 of record CM046838.1, read on the forward strand.
GAATATGAATTGCACAAAAAAGTAGCTAGATTTAACCAGAAACGTAATAGTGGAGCGGCATATCGTAATAGTCCGAAAATGGGTGGGGGGAGGGGGGGAGGGGCCTTTCCCTCGCGCAGCACACTCCATATAGGCATCCAGTAACCATTCATTATACACGGGTTCTAGCATTACCGGTATGTACAACCTGACTTCCTCTAATACTGCACTTTTCTTACTGATCCAGTCAATTCCCCTGTCCTATTTTATTTTTTATTTTTTTTGGGGGGGGGCGGTGGGGGGTGGGCATTCTATGGCGTTTGATAGGCACTTAACTTGTGGTATAGGAATGTCATAAACAGTGCTTATCTAGGGAATTATGGTGCCCGGGACAAACTATAAAACTGCCCCCGCCCCTTCCTGATTAAAAAACAAAACAAAACTGATATTAACCTCAAACACTTTGTGGAAATGAATTTGAGGCACTTTACCTTGGATAGTTACAGGAAGTTTTTAAAAACTTTCAAGATCATAACGAAACATTTTTCTGCGAGTGAGCAAAGGGACCAAGCCAAACTTGAATCTTTATTCAGAATAAAAATTTAATTTTGCCATGAAAATATACTAAACATGGAATAAAATTAACAGTCTACCTCGCTGCTGGAATAGGAGGTGAAAATCGCCCCAAAATTGGTCTTTCCTAGTTTTTTTCCCTTTTCCTCCCCCTTTTCTCTTTTTTCTTAAATAGAGTGGAACGGCGGGGGGGGGGGGGGGGGGCGAACATCAATGTGCTCGGCCATTTGCGATGCTTCAAATTCAAGTCAGTGGCAACTCACTCGTGGTAATGAATATACCTGATAAGGTAGCTCCCGTGTCCTTTACAACATGAACATGCCGGGGGGGGGGGGGGGGGGGGGGGGGGGGGAGGGCATAACCTTTACCAGAAGACACGGGAGCCCGTCCGAAGGTACTGTTTTTGATGCCGTTATGGGATAGAGGGGTCTGGCTACATGCACAGAGGAACGTTAATTCTTGGCCAAACCTGCGCACTCTTTGTCAGAAAATCATGGATGAAAGGGCCACTCTATATGAAATGTCGAAAGGAGTTTCCCTCACCAACCAGCCTAATTTTAAATATATAAAATAAATTACGAAGGGCGCAGGAGCATCACCAGAGCGGGCAGTGACTTCTCATTTTCCTTAAATCTCTCTTTGCAAATTTAGAAGATTGAAAATACAAAAGCTCCCTACAGTGCGAAGGGACTTCGATATCTTATTTAAAGGGGTAAAGGGGAGGGGCAAGTTGCCCCCTTGAAAATTCTAGAAATAATAGGAACTTTCAGTAAAGTGAGGAAATTATATCGTTATAGTGAATAATCATCCAGTTAGTCTTTTAAAAGTTTGAATAAGCTATAGTTATGCAGGGGCCGCGAAGCATTTTTGAAAGTGGGGGGGGGGGGGGCGGGGCTGATTTGATTTCACTTGAATAATGACAATCTCGCACCTTTTTTCGGGGAATTTATGAAACGTGTCTACTCAAACAAATGTGGGGGGCTGCAGCCCCCAGCCCCCCCCCCCCCTCCGGTTCCGCGGGCCATGTTATGGAATACACTCCTCCAACACAACTCGCCACTCCTGTGCTCCACTTCATTGCAACGGAAGCCCCCAAGGCCGCCCTCCGGGTTCCCCCCCCCCCCCCCCCCCCCCCGCTCTACATCTTTCTATAAGCTCTTCCTCCCACATCCATTCCGGATGTATATTGCATTGTCTTATCCTCTGATTTTCTTTTTTAAAGACCCCTCGTATGATGACACACATCAGGGATTTCAAAACTATAATTTTTCAGGGTTGGAGGAGAACCCCCTTCCACATCCACACCTAGGTGTATATGCAGTTTCCTACTATCAGTTTTCTTTCCAAACTAGTAAAATTCGTGCATTACTCTTACCTCTTGGGTAATAATAATAAATGACATTGTAAAGCGCAATGAAGTATTCACGGAATACGCTATATAATTGTAACATAATTTTATTATTATTATTGTTATTATTATTATTTTATTATTATTATTATTAATTATCATTAACATTATTATTAATATTATTATTATTATTATTATTATTATTGTCATTATTATTAATATTATTTCTTTTTTTATTTTTAATTATTATTATCATTATTATTATTATTTCTAGTCTCAAAAATTTTCGTGGGAGGTGAGAGATGAAACTAAGACAAGGACAATTACCCCGCCGGAAAGTTACCCCCTAGCACAATTAGCCCTCGGTATCACAACGACAGCCTCCCTCCTCTCCACCCCCCCCCCCCCCTCCCAAGGGGGCTGGGGGCACAATACCCCAAATTTTCAAGTAGATTCAGCCTATTTTTGTCTGATAAGTGACGGTTTTGTTCATAAGTACCCTCCCCCTTTCCCCTTCTTATAAATGCCCCTTATCACTTCCTGTGAGCTGTGCCCACTTCCTCTTTTAATAATGCCCCCATCCTGCCACTTTGCAATTTTAAAATCCCAGCGCCGTCACTGAACACTGAATTTCGAACTGAAAAGTGAAAATTCAGATACATTTATACATTTTTCTTTCTTACATTGTTTTAAAAATGTTAAAGGAATGGGGAAAATTGAAATAACAGACCAATAAAAGTTTGAGTAAAATCTGATAAGAAATGAGAATGTTATTAATTTTTAAAAGTTGTAATCAATCAAACACAACTTGGCAACCGACTCCGTGACGTATCTTGTAAGGGCCCATCCCATTGCCCTGCAGTACTAAAAAAAATATATTTTCTGCTTTAATTTAAATCAGCTAAATACCAGGGTGAAATTCCCCTTTCATGTAACTATTTGCGAGCGACTAAAAAATATTTGGCCTCTATGTTTGATTGAAAGTTTTTTTGTTTTTTTTTGAAGGTCTACATGACTGTTCTTTACAATAATGCATAAGCTATATTGATTTGTTTGTTTTAAGTTAATATCATAGTTTATCTCAGTGAATAATATACAAGGACTTTCAAATTAGCTCTCAGACTGTTGGGCTCTACACGTGCCCAGGCCTGTCATAGAAGGCGAGGAAAGGGGGGGGGGGCAGAGAATGGGGATTTGTAGTTCCTTGGCTTCGCTCCCTTGCAGATTAATATAGATGCAGTGTTTTTCTACTTATGACTTTTGACAAACATGGCGCGGTATAAATGGTCACTATTATTATTTACAAATCCTGTCTGCTACAAGGCCCACAAATAGAATGGGTAACACCGTCTTTCCGCCCACTCTGCTGATTTACGAAATCAAGAAAAGTGTCCTTGCTGTGACACTGAAAGAAAATCTTCTGATCGAGGAACAAATGCCCCTCCTGTCAATTGCCAATCCTGTGATAAAATTGTCCTTTAATTTATCTGATTTAGACTGCTTCATTGAGAAAATGATCTCTCTTAATTTATAATAGGCATACAATTGTTTGCGTGTGTTCTTGTTCCATCCCAGCAACAGTCACCCCCCCCCGCGCCCCCCCCCCCCCGTATAACGTACGAACATTCAGTCTTTAAAAAAATAATTGTTTTAATGAATACATTGAATTTATCCACAGTCTTTTCACTAACGCCTTTGCGACTAGAATATTCATTAGGCCTGTGTGACATTGACAGCTGATACACCCCCCCCCCCCCCCCGGCCTTAGTATAGGCCCTATGACGAAATTTAGTGGAATCTAGCTCTGCCTCCACATGGATTACAAATCTTCTATGATTTTTCAAAGTTCAAGTATATAATGCCAAGGAGTGTAACAACCGATATATATATAGTAAACATGAGCTGTACATGTGGGGAGATCTCCTAATCTAAATCATCAACTTGTTTCTCTTTCCTCCGCTACATGGTATTTATGAATAAACTTTATACATTAATTTTATTATGAAAATTTATATGACGATAATAAAAACAATATTAATAATAATAATAATAATGATATTAATGATAATAATGATGATGATAATTATGAAAGTAACAATCATAATAATGAAATAAGAATGAGTAGTAGTAGTAGGCCTAGTAGTAGTAGTAATGACAATAATAAACCAACTCCGCACGGTTTATACTTTACTTTTTGTTAGTTTGCTAAAAAGAGTGTAGGCCTACTACTACTACTCTAAAAATTTATAGGACGACTTAATAATCAGTCACCAACAGATATATATCAAACACCCTGAGCCCCTGCCAAGCCCTATACTTCCCTTATTGAACAATATTATTAACGTACATGGTTTGCTTTATTGACAAAAAAAAAAAAATCCTGGAAATAGACTAACTCTTAGCTGACGTCACGTAACGACCAGAGCACACGTAATTGTATAGACGTCACGTAATGACTAGTCAAGGTACACGTTACCTAAATGACAAAGCACACGTTACAGTAACTGACGCTTCTGAACCCTTTGGCCACCTATGGCCGGAGGGGTCAGGAACGTTTGTAAAAGTAAAGTACACGTACCCTTAAACACACGTGACGTGATGACTAAAACAGTACGCGTACTGAATACTGGCTTCTGATTGGTCAATATAGGTACGTGTGTCGAAAATCAAGTACGCGTGGTGAGTAGACGTAAGTAGACCCCGATGGCTTGCCATAATATACACAGGCAAAAGTACACGTGTACGGTACACACTGGTGTACTGCCAGTGTGTGTATACGTGTACGGTATACACTGTCAGTATACCGGTGCGGTGTACAATGAATCACAGCGCAGCCTGGCCTTTCCCACGCTTTTTTTTTTCCCCAAGCCCAAGCCAAGCTATCGATAGCTGAGGTCCTTCGCGTTGATATACCATTATGGGACAGGGTGAATGATAACTCGGGGACAAAATCACAGACTTATAAAAACTTTGAACAAGGTTCGTTAGGTAATAATGAGAAATTTATCAGATTCTGCATATAAGAAAAGATATTACATCTCTCAGTTTATGACTTTGTCCTACTCGATCCCTGATTGCTCGGGGTTGTCATTTTTCACCCCCCTATACACAGTCGACGAACCCAAAATCACGCCGTGCCATCATGACTGACTAGTATGGATGATTTCATTTTGAAATGGGCATGTACAATCAAGAATGACAAACAAAGAAACATTGATTGACATTTTCAAAACATAAAAGATTATTTCTCAAAATTACAGCTTTCATAAAGATTTTCCTTTCAACTGAATGGTATAAGTCTCAGTCATTTAGCTAGGGAACAGTCCCTCTCAAATTGCATGTCCCTTTTGGTGAGTGTCGTGTTCCTAGACATGTAAAGGCATACGCTGCGCTGGTTGCCGTCTTTGAAGAGTGGACGTCACGATCCATTTTTAGAAAATCAATGTCGCGAATGGGTTAAATGGCCGTTAGGAAGAACTTCTGATATTTCCAGCAAAATCCAAAGTCAAAATCATGTCCAAAACTTAAGAAATCCCCACCAATTTTTTTCTAGGCTAAATCGGCCAAAATTTTTTTTGTCCACAACGAAACTCGGTATCGCGTGCACATCGATCTCTATGATCGCACACACAGAAAATCGGGACTTACGTGTGCGTGATAGGAACCGAACTTTTAACGACCAAATTTTTTAGCGGGAGATGTCAGCGCTCGCGGCGATCAGGAAATGTACACGATGACTTGCGATACCCCGTTTCGCCAGAAGTGGCAGTAAATTACGGATTTCATTTTTGGAATTATCTTTTCCAACATCGGTGAGTTGAATTTATTGTATTTAATGAATATGTTGGTGTCGTTTTTTGTAAATTAAATGCCGATTATGAGTGAATGTTGGTGACTTTTGTGCAGTGGTGTTTTGAAAGTGTCAAGGTGGATGACTGCCTAGAGTTTACACACTAAGTATAGTAAAGTCGCTATGAGTGGCCTCTGCAAGACTGCAGACATGACAGACCGCAATTAAAATAACCTTTGCATAGAGTGGACAGACCGTACAGACCACACTAACCATGCTAACCGTATCCGGACAACTACCCCCTGGACAATAACCCCCTCCCCCCCCCCCCCCCCCCATCTCCCCCAGGACAACTACCCCCAGATTCTTGGATAGCTGTCCATAACTTTGTAACTTTCTTGGGGTGCAATTGGTGTCAAATGATCATTTCATTAATAACTTATTATATTGTGAAAATTGTATTGCTTTCTCAAAAGTAGTCAAATGATATTGTCAGGATTATGTGAACACACCCATTGTCCATCTGCACCTGTTTTATCCGGACAACTACCCCCTGGACAATAACCCCCTCCCCCCCTCCCCCCTCCCCCCCCCTCCCCCCTCCCCCCTCCCCATCCCCATCCCCCATCCCCCCCCCCCCCGGACAACTACCCCAAGATTCTGGGGTAGCTGTCCATAACTTTGTAACTTTCTTGGGGTGCAGTTGGTGTCAAATGATCATTTCATTAATAAATTATTATATTGTGAAAATTGTATTGCTTTCTCAAAAGTAGTCAAATGATATTGTCAGGATTATGTAAACACACCCATTGTCCATCTGCACCTGTTTTACAAGACGTAATAGAGGAGCTTAATTGTTAAGTATCTGGGCTATGTGGCTGCCATGCTGAAATCTACCATTCATGTGTTAATTACACAAATACCTTGCAAGGTTATCTATTATGCCTTGTCAAACAGGTACAGATGGACAATGGGTGTGTTTACATAATCGTGACAATATTATTTTACTACTTTAGAGAAAGCAATGCATTTTTCACATTTTAATAATTTATTATTGAAATGATCATTTGACACCAAATTGCACATCAAGAAAGTTTGTATAGTCATGGATTGTATTTCTGAACAGATTGTATTACCGAACGTGTACAGTTAAGCGCCTAAAATGGGTTTTCATACGCTTGGGACTACGCGTATGAAAACCACACTATTGAAACAAAGGTTGTGTCTTTTTCCCATAGGTTTCACATGTTCGGAAATACAATACCTTTTTCAAGGGACCAAAACGCCGCGTCGTTGGGAAGGGGTTCACTCGGAAGGGAATATCGTATTAAATCTACGTTGTCTTTTTAAAATTCCATCAACTTCTTTTTCTGTAGGACTTTGAGCATTCATTATGTAAGTTTGACAGATATTCGTTTGATACTTTATTTGCTATCGTTGATTTTCGAACTCCCCTCCTTCTCCTCCTCCCACCCCCCGTCCTTCACATAACCATGAACCAAACAACACCGCTCTGACGTGGCTCTCTGTCTCCCTCTCTCGCTCGCTCTATACAAACATGTGCACCGGCCATGACCGTATATGCGCGAGAACCATTCAGCCACTTATCTCTCTTTCCATTTCTCTCTTTCTCTCTTTCTCCCTTTCTTTCTCTTTCTCTCTCTCCAAACACGTGGACTGGCGGTGTATGTAGCAGGCTGGGCCTCACGCGCGAATCTTCGGCCAGTCAGCGTTCTTTGAGCTATATGTACATGTACGTCGATGACTTGACAAAATAAAATCTCTGTAGTACGGAATGAAATTGGGTATACAAAATGAGTTGGTGAACACTTGGCGCACCTAGGGGCGCCAAGTGTTCACTGACTTATTTTGTACAAACTTCCTCATTTTGTGACAAATTCACTCAAAACTCGTTCTTGTTACAAAATTATTGAACAAGCAATTCATTTTGTAACAAAATTAAATTGAAAAGGTAATTTTGTAACAAAGAAATTAACATGACAAAATTATGTGTCCATTCTCATTTTGTAACAAAAGTCATTCTGTTACAAAATGAAAACTGACAAAATAATTTGGTCGTGTTAATTTTGTAACAAAATGATTTTTGTTACAAAATGAGATTGGACAGAATTAGTTTGTGATGTTAATTTTGTAACAGAATGAATTTTGTTACAAAATGAGAATGAACCGAATCATTCTGTCAGAATTAATTTTGTAACAAAATGATTTTTGTTACAAAATGAAAATGGACAAAACAAATTTTGTCATGATAATTTTGTAACAGAATTATTTTGGTTACAAAATACAAATGAACAAATTGATTTTGTCATGTTCATTTTGTAACAGAATGATTTTTGTTACAAAATGAGAATGGACAACATAATTTCGTCATCTTAATTTTGTAACAAAATTATTTTCGTTACAAAATGAGAACGGACAAAATAATTCTGTAATGTTAATTTTGTAACAGATAGTTGAAGATAAGGCCTAACTTACTTTGCTCCGTGTGTTGCTAACAAGTAACAGAAAGAAAGATTCAACACACGTGATGCGGATTTATCACAAGAAAGGTGAGCTTATCTTATCTTACTTTAAAAATTTCTCCCTTTTTTGTACAAATTGCTTGTTCGCCCTCAAATAGAGTACGCTCATGCTGTGTGGAGCCCCCAACTAAGATAAGTGAAGAAACATATCCATGCTTTGGAAAATTTCCAAAGAAGAGCGACTAGATTAGTCCCAGGGTTAAAGGGGCTGCCTTATGCACAACGATTGAGACAGTTGAATAAGGGGTCGGGCTAACTCTGCACTAGGGCGAACTCGGCACTACGGGAAAAGTGAGGCCGAGTTAGCCCGGAGGGTTTAAATCGATCATGAAATACCAATGTGTAAAGTTTTGTTGTGATTACTAGCTAAGAATACATTTATTAACCATTCTTTTTGATAGAATTCTATGAAATACTCAAATGATAATCTTGCTGATGTAACATAACTTAAAAGTGACATTTTAGACAGTTTACATGGTTTAATCACACGATACAGCTCGCAATCGCCGTGCGTAGTGTGCACTGTGTTTGCATGGACTCGGAACGATGAGTCGGACACACATTTTGCAAAACCTCAGAGTCAGTAAAAAAATGTTATCCATCAAGAATTTATGGAAGTAATATTAATATAATCAAATGAACGGTTGTTAGTTTCAGGTTATGTTTCAGACATAAGATCTTCGGAATTTTGCAGTCATTCATTCATCAAAATATATCTCCAGATATACGAGTCCGAGTACCAAACCCAGTCACTGAGTCAGTGAGTGCAACGCACGGCGATTGCGAACTGAGCTGTGAATTGTGATTAAACTGCCTAAAATGTCACTTTGATATGATATTAGCTCAAGAAAATTGCAAGATTATATTCAAAATAAGTATTTCATACAATTCTATCAAAAGAACGGTTAAAAACGTATTCTTACCTAGTATTTAGTAATCAAAAGGAAACCTTACGGATTGGTACATGTATTTCATGATCGATTCAACCTCGCCGGGCTAACTCGGCCTCGAATTTCCGGTAGGGCCGACTTTGCCCTAGTGCCCAGTTAGCCCGCATTTTTGAATATCCCTACCTTAGCTTACAGGCACTCACACTTATGCGAGGTTAATATATTAACCTCGCACTCTGTACCTTCATACCGTGAGCAATTGCCTCCCATAGGCAAGTGTGTGATATCTTGCCCATATGTGTGCAGGAGAGGAGCAAGATCACCGACCAAAAACAGCCTGAAAATTTCACTTGATCAAGATGATAAAGATCCTATCTAAGGATCTGGCATGAAATTAGATATTCTATCATTCTAAAATGTAGAATGAAGTATTTTCTCAAAATTTTGCTGATTATATTGGTGTTTTTACCTCTTCAACTTAGAGGTTGTGACAGACCAAAATTGACACAGCCCCATATAGTGATGGCTCGAGGTGATATGATTGAAATGTAAAAGATTTTTAATAAATACAATTCTGATGTAACACCAAATCTTGTATTATGGTAAGGGGTCCTAAAGCTACGCACCCCGCAAATACGCGAAATGCGACGCGTTCAATGCGCCAAACTTTCGGTGTGACTGAGCAACGAGATTAACATTTACGTTCGCCAAAAAGAATGTGTAATTTTCCTTTATTTTTTGTGATATTATCACTAATTGGAAATCGGGGTGAAATTTACATCAGTCAGCTTCAAAATTAAGATTTGCATTCATTTATTACGTGTGCGTAGCTTTAGGACCCTTTCATTTTGTCGAACAAAATTTGGCATGGGCATCAACATGGACTTGAAAATGAATGTTATTGACATTCTTCTGTTGTAATTTTCTCAGCGATTTAACTTTGGAATATGTGGAACCAAGATATCTAAAGAAATTTGCATAAACCCCTAAATAAAATGACCTTTTAGGGGCTGGAAACAAAGTGCGTAGCTTTAGGTTCCCCCATCATACAATACAATCCAGATCAGACAAGAGGGCATAGTCAGAAATTGTTTATTCCTAGGACCAAAACCCAGAGATACAAAATTTCTTTTTATGTATGAATACGTAAACCATGGAATAATCTCTCTAACGACAACATTACTGCCCCGAGTGTGCACAGTTTTGAAGTAGCGTTGGATAGGTGCTGGAAAAGTGAGCCGATTAAGTACGACTATGAGTCGCGTGCACCAGGAAACGATCCAGAAACTCTTAAAAAGGAATAACTTGGAACTGAATACAGAGGCATAGTGCCTGTGTTCAGTATCTTCCCTAGGTATCCCTAGGTAAATTGATTTTTTGTTTTTTACAATTATTTATTCAAGCTTTTGTACTGGTAAATATTTTACTTTTCACATCTTGGTTCTATGCTAGCCAATCTGCTTGTTATTGCCAAGTTGCTGCCTACATGTAATTCTTATGAGTTTGTACATGTAGCTTGGGTCTTTTATTCATTGCTTTATGCACACTTGTTCCAAACACGTTCTCTGTTCTCCAAATTGTCATGTCACTTCATCAATTCAATGCACAGTTTATACTTCACGATCACTCACCAGATATCAATCACGACGTTGACGTTGCATGCACAATCCATCACATACTGTATTCAGTCTAAAGTTAGTCACAACTTAGCTGTATGCATCCTATGGCTATATAGTCATGGATTGTATTACCGAACGCGTACAAATAAGCACCTAAAATGGCTTTCATAGTTATACGCGTGGGACTATGCGCACATTGTATGTTCTCTACACTATTTGACACACAGAACACAGGGCAGAAGATCATAAAATGAGGCAAAAAAACGTAATATCTTATAACCTGCTCTCTCGTCAACCCCCCCCCCCCCCCAGTCGTCACCCCGTTAGCTCCAAATCGGGGTAGTTGTGTATCTTTTTCCCATAGGGCGCACACGTTCAGTAATACAATACCCACTGACGTAGCCAGGATTTCATTTTAGGGGGGTTGGGTTGTGAGAACGCGAAGCGTGTAAAATTGGTGATGAGCACGCAAAGCGTGCTCCCAAGGGGGGGGGGGGTGCAGGGAGGGGGGAGTTTGAAAACTGTTTCCCCCCTCCCGCACGAAGCGCGAAAGCTCTGACGATTTACAGCAAATTTGAGAGAAAGATAACGGCTCGTAGCACTTTTTTTAAGGCGGAAAGTTAGTTCGACGCCCGGACTGCTTTTCAATTATTTGGACGCAATATCGCACTGTATGTAACGGGTGGGTGCAGGGAGGGGGAGTTTTCCCCTTCCCACGCGAAGCGCGAAAGCTCTGACGTTTTATAGCAAATTTGAGAGAAAGATAACGGGTCGCAGCACCTTTTTTTAGGCGGAAAGTTAGTTCGACGCCCGGACAGCTTTTTAATTATTTGGAAGCAATACTGCACTGTATGTAACAGGGGTGGGTGCAGGGAGGGGGAGTTTTCCTCCTCCCGTGCTAAGCGCAAAAGCTCTGACGTTTTATAGCAAATTTGAAAGAAAGATAACGGCTGGTAGCACCCTTTTTTAGGCGGAAAGTTCGACGCCCGGACTGCTTTTCAGTTATTTGGACACAATAATGCACTGTAACAGGGGTGGGTGCAGGGGGGGGGGGGGGGACTGAGGTTTTAACAAATTTGAGAGAAAGATAATAGCTCGTAGCAAAAAAAAATAAAGGCGGAAAGTTATAGTTCGACTCCCTGACTGCTTTTCAATAATTTGGACGCAATATTTTACTGTATGTAATAGGTGTGGGTAAAAGGAGGGGGGAGTTGTTTCCCCCTTCCCGCGCAAAAATTTTGACGTTTTAGCAAATTTTAATTGAAAGGTAACGGTTCGTAGTGCCTTTTTAGGCTCCCACTTTTTCGCTCTAGCTTTTTTTTTTTTTTTTTTAGGGGCTGAATAGGGGGGCCAGTGCCCCCCTGGGCCCCCCTGGCTACGCCTATGACAATAATAATAATAATAATAATACATAACATTTATATTGCGCTTAATACAATGTTTCTAAGCGCCGAAGTAGTATTATTACCCTGGCTTTAGCCCAGCTGCCCTGTAAGGCGCTGAAAGCATTCAAGGAATAAATTCCTACCAGGTACCCATTTACTACACCTGGGTGGAGAGTGGCAAATGTAGATTAATGTCTTGCCAAAGGACATTAGTGCCGCGGTGGGACTCGAACCACGAACCATGAGATCCACAGTCCGGTGACGTATCCACTAAACCATGACACCAATACCTTTTTGAAGGAACCAAAACACCGCGTCGTTGGGAAGGGGTTCGCTTGGAAGGGAATATCGTATTAGATCTAAGTCTACATTGTCTTTTCCAAATTCCACCAACTTTCTTTTCTGTAGGACTTTTAGCATTCATTATGTAAGTTTGACAGATATTCATTGGATATTTTACTTGCTGTGGTTGATTTTCTAAAAAGTGTTCGGTAATTGGATCCACCTCCATATAATACATGTGCAATACAATTGGCTAAAAGTTTTGACTCCTTTAATTACTATCATGATGAACATATATGCACGCAAGCACCGATGGAGGATGAACACATGAACTACATGTATGAGTCAATCCAACAAAAGCTTGTGAGAGCTTTAAAGGATTCTAGGACAACTACCCCCTAGACAACTACCCCCCGGACAACTACCCCCCGGAAAACCACCCCTGGACGACTACCCCCCTAGGACAACTACCCCCCAGGACAACTACCCCCCAGGACAACTACCCCCCAGGACAATTACCCCCCAGGACAATTACCCCCAGGACAACTACCCCCCAGGACAACTACCCCCCAGGACAATTACCCCCAGGACAATTTTTCCGGGGGTAGCTGTCCAGGGGGTAGTTGTTCGGGGGGTAGCTGTCCGGGGGGTAATTGTCCTGGGGGGTAGTTGTCCTGGGGGGTAATTGTCCTGGGGGGTAGTTGTCCTGGGGGGTAGTTGTCCTAGGGGGTAGTTGTCCTGGGGGGTAGTTGTCCTAGGGGGGTAGTCGTCCAGGGGGTGGTTTTCCGGGGGGTGGTTTTCCGGGGGGTAATTGTCCAGGGGGTAGTTGTCCGGATACGGCTTTAAAGAGACCTTAAAAGTTACTTCGAGAAGAGAGAGTAAATTTGAAAACCATGTCCCACAAGCCACAAAATTCCTCTTTTTACAATCTCAGTTTTCTGCCGCAGAGGGTGTTAATTGCAACCAGGGTTTGCCCTTTTTTTTAAACTAGCCAGACAGACTAGTTAGCTCTAATTTTGGGTAGTCCGCCAGAGTTTTGACTAGCCACGATGAAAATTGACTAGTCTGCCAGCCTCATTTTTTTAAAAGCATAACAAACTGTTTACGGAGACGGAATCTATCCAGTTGGCAATAAACATTCTTTTCTCTGCTGCTCTGACCCCCCCCCCCCCAACAAAAACAAAACAAAACAAAAAAAATAATATATGGCACAAACATCCTCTAAGGGTTATCCTTTTGGCTGAATTGATGCCCTCTCAGTAATTTATTTTGAATATTGTACTGATATCTTTCTTGTATTGTTTTGTAAATTATCTCGTTTAATGTAAATCATATTTTATACTGACTCTTTGAGTAAAATAAAAGGAAATGTTGTTACCTTATTACCCCTGAGGACGGTTCAGATTATGTAATGTTGCACTTTGATCAGGAAAATGGTGAATACACGAGTGTTATTTTACTACACAACACCATTTCACACTTCAGTTATAGCGAATTAATACCAAGTCAACGGACTGGCATTTGAATTTACCCTGATATTCAACAATTCAACTGCCATCATGACATTTATTGATGAATCTTCATGTAGCACTGCAGCGTCTGCCACTATATTAACATATAACTGTGTAACTGTTACATGATCTCTTACTTTATAGTACGAGATCATGTAACAGTTACATACTGGCAGATGTCTATTTATAATATTTTTTTTATCTGCCCACAGAATTTACACAACTGGGTAAATCATAACTCAGTAAGAAGAAATCCTACCAAAATTATTTTGGTTTCATTCACAGATGAAACACAGAATCCGTAATTGTCCCCGCCGAACGAAGTTCGCGAGGGGACTATGAAACGGGCTCCGTTCGTGTGTGCGTGTGTGTGTGTGTCCGTCCGTCCGTCCGTCCGTGCATCCGTCTGTCCGTGTGTGCTCAAATGTTAGAAAATGCTACTTCTCCGTCATTTCGTGGCCGATTTTGATTCTGATTGTTTTATCTGATAGGGCTGGGTGGGGGCTTCCAAACTTCTACACACAATTTCGAAATTCATTAATTATGCAAATTTATGCAAATTTATTCAAAATTGACGAAAAATGCTACTTCTCTATTTCACATCGGATTTTGATTCCGATTATTTTATCTGATAGGGCTGGGTGGGGGCTTCCAAACTTCTACACAGAATTTTGAAATTCATTAATTATGCAAATTTATGCAAATTTATTCAAAATTGGCGAAAAATGCTACTTCTCCTCTATTTCACATCGGATTTTGATTCCGATTGTTTTATCTGATAGGGCTGGGTGGGGGCTTCCAAACTTCTACACAGAATTTTGAAATTCATTAATTATGCAAATTTATTCAAAATTGACGAACAATGCTACTTCTCCTCTATTTCACATCGGATTTTGATTCCGATAGTTTTATCTGATAGGGCTGGGTGGGAGCTTCCAAACTTCTACACAGAATTTTGAAATTCATTAATTATGCAAATTTATGCAAATTTATTCAAAATTGACGAAAAATGCTACTTCTCCTCTATTTCACATTGGATTTTGATTCCGATTGTTTTATCTGATAGGGCTGGGTGGAGGCTTCCAAACTTCTACACAGAATTTTGAAATTCATTAATTATGCAAATTTATGCAAATTTATTCAAAATTGACGAAAAATGCTACTTTTCCTCTATTTCACATCGGATTTTGATTCTGATTGTTTTATCTGATAGGGCTGGGTGGTGGCTTCCAAACTTCTACACAGAATTTTGAAATTCATTATTCATGCAAATTTATGCAAATTTATTCAAAATGGCTGAGGGTTCATAATGTTTTCATGTTTTATATTTCAGTTGTATACATGCATTGTTGGTATTCTCTTCTTTTGCATGCAGTAACATTATTATTTTATTCACTAAAGTTTTTCACTGAAGTTTTAAGGTTCAGGCTAGTTAATTTCCACAGATCTGCACTTCCGGCGGGGACATTTATTACGCATTGCGTAATTTACTCATTCACTTGTTAATGTTTAAATTCAGTCAAAATATCAATGTACAGTGCGTCCCAGAAAAAACGAAACCCTAAAACAAAGGGTTATTGTGACCACACTATGTGTTGTATGACAATAATTATCTATTTTCCATAAACTAGAAGTATTGTGCTTTTAAATGATACCTTGATGGCATCCATCCATACATGCTTTACCGAGCAGCAGCATTTTGAAAATGACATGTAAAAACTCGGTTGTGCCAGATTTGGGTAAAACCGTGAAAACGTTAGGATCACATACGAACATGACCCAAATGAAACATGACTTTTAAAACCCTATGAGAAGACTGTTTTCATCTGTTTCTTTAAATAATGAGGGTGAGGATAATGCCCTCATCACAAAATAAAGGATGGCCATTGTTTTGTCCATATTGGGGGTTAAGAAAGGGCATGTTTTGTATTGAAATGGTACCTGCAGTCGAAATGAAAAGTAATTTTTAAGATTTTTTTCAGAACTGCAATTTCTTTTAAGAACAAAGTGGACAGAAAGGTGATATTTTCATAAAAGTAATGTTAGTAGCACTTTCCATTGTCATCAGAAGGAAATACAAGGTAGAAAAGGCACATAAGGCAGAAAAAATATCAAGATTATGGCAATATCCGACCACAGGAAGGGTACCTTTTCCATCACATGATGGACAGTTTTTCATTTTTTGAGGGATATTTATTGATTTTGGAAATTTGGGGGCGTACGCCCCTGTCATCATAGGAAATTGTTACTGACCCGTGCTTTATGAATTTCTGATTGAATGCATGTCATCACTCGGGGGAATTTCATGTATCATATCTCTTAAAGCTGGTCTTTCCCTTACGTCATGTTTGCATGTGATACTAACGTTTTCACGGTTTTACCCAAATCTGGCACAACTGAGTTTTTACATGTCATTTTCAAAATGATGCTGCTCAGTAAAGCATGTACAGATGGATGCCATCAAGGTATCATTTAAAAGCATAATGCTTCAAGTTTATGGAAAATAGATAATTATTGTCATAGAGCACATAGTGTGATCACAATAACCCTTTGTTCATGTTGTTTTAGGGTTTCGTTTTTTCTGGGACACACTGTATAATGCATCCAGTTTTGTTATGATTTGATAGAAAGAAAAAAAAAACAACTAAAAACTAACGGGTTTTTAGAATGGTTAGGGGAATAAAATGTCATAAAAAACATGAAAGAGATCGTGAAGGATCAGTAAAATATTTTGACAAAGAAAAAGACGCAAGCAAAGTCACGATGTACAATGTAGTCCACTAGCACGACTAGGGGGCGAATACAGGCTGTGCTTCGTGCAAGCACAGGTACAAATGTACTGAACGAGATTGGATCAAACTAAGCTTTATTAAAACAACAAAATACACCTAAAAAAATTTTAATGTAAAGCAATTCCTTGCTTTTGAAAATCATACTATTGTCACCCAAAACAACTCCCAGAAATAATGACTTTCGAGGAGTTTCGACATAAAGACGTACTCCGGAACGGAAAGCCAATAATATGAGAAATTATAATGTTTTTGACAGCAGAGGGCAAATCATGATTATTCAACAAGCAACCCTGCGTATCTAGATGACGAATGTATTTATTATTCATGAGTCTGTACCGCAAGTTTGAATTTTCCTTGCGCCCCACATTTTTCGAGCGATGAAAAAAGTCTCGTCGTTTGAAAAAATATAATTCTATTTTCCTATTAATCAGAATTTTCAAATCAATTTAATACCATGTGATACTTATTTTTGAATCGTGATGCAGCGACTGGGTGGGTTACCGTTTCTAGTTGTGCTATATTTTAAGTGACTGGAAATGTACTGTTTTGGGTGGTGAAGTTATATAGGCATATTGACAGCTGACGATAATCGAATAACCCATTACGCCATATCGTGCAGCCCTAGTACGCACGATATCGTATTTTGTCCAATAAAAAAAAAAAAAAAAATTTTAAAGGGGGGGGGGGGGGGGGGGGGGGCGGGGGGACGTAAACATACCAGTACAGTGCGCCCTTTCTCGTCGTAAACACATCTGACACATGTACCTACATGTACATGTACGTGCAAACGCACACAATAGCTACATCTAGGTACCTCTCTCGTGCTGCATTGTAGCTAGCTCTCGTACGTGCTCGCTACAGCTTGGTAAGCTGAAATATCAGTGGTGTGAGTCGACAGCGAACGCATGCTTGCGCGGATTTTATAGACTTTAAGATGAAACAAATCTGACATATTTATACTTTACATGTAGAGCATATTGTCAATCACTGATTATTAATTGTTTGAATTTGAATCATTGTCGGATGTGTCGACAATGAGCATCGCTTTGTGCGACACTAGAGTGATGTTTTGGCTAGTCACATGGACTAGAAACTTCAGATTTTGGCTAGTCCGCCGTGATTTTTACTAGCCATTGGCTAGCGGGCTATCGTTAATGTCGAACCCTGGCAACTCATGCCAGTAACATCCCGGCCCCTTAATTGTATTACTTTAAATACAATTGCATAATCCTACTTCAGCTGGTGTTCTAATATACCTTTCTTGTTTTCTTAATTTACATCTCTCTTAGGGACTGAATAATCTACATGCAACTGTGAAACAAAGTTTTGCTTCTATTTTTACAAGTCTTGCAATTCATAAAAGACTGCCCTTTCTTGAATTTAATATGTGATAAGGTGCACCTAATGACATAAAAATTTCTGAACCTGGTTTACATGTAGTTACTGACTTCATTCCTGTTCAATATACACATACTGTATAATATCCTTTAAAGACACGACATGAATCTCTTTGCACTGGACATGAACTTTAAACTGAACAACTGCCTGTTCTGAGTAAACTACATGAAATTTGATTGATTCTGACCGCTCATAGGTAACTGGCCTCAAACATCGTTCTATCTTGAAAGTAGACAACATTCAAAGGTTATCTATTTAGTCATGCCATTGTCTCATCTAGTTTGATGGTATCTCATATTGATAAGGGGCATGATCTCGACATCTGATCAAAAATTGGAGGGCACACTTGTAAAAGCTTATAGTCTCAGCTATAACATACTAAAATTTGGAAGAAAATCGAGCAGAAATAACAGAGATACAGCTCAAAGAAGACAAGAATGTATAATCAAGATTTGAGAAAAAGTCATGTCTCATAGAGAATACACGCAAAATTAGAAAAATTGACATGCCTCCTTTAATCGCAAAAATACGCCATGATGCCTTTGTCAAAATGAAAAATCATGGTGACTGTTCTTGTAAAGAATTGTCTCAGCTACAACATATCAAAATCTGGAAGAAAATCAACAACCCATTACTGAAATATTGTCAAATGAATACAAAAATTATTGTCATTTTTTCAAAATTGAATTTTTGAGTTCATAGGCAAATATGATAACGTCAGAAAATGCGATAGGCCAAAATTTTGCATGAATCCAAATCTACAACTCACAGGCTTTCGGAATATGTAATAAAATTTGGGGATATCCAGGCATTCTGACGAGCTATGGCGGATTCTAGATAGGCATGTTTTTAGCACTTTTTACATTATATTGCCCATTGACGCGCGCACGAATTTGAAAGTTTGACGCGCGCGTGTGGCATTATGGAAAGTCGAGAATGACTGGAAATAGTTGGAAATTGTCAAGAATAGTGTCAGGAAGACAAACCATGCGAAAAAACAGCGTTTTTACGTTCTATACGCGCTGCGGGCGCGGACGCGCACGGACAGAAAATTTTGAAATGCTTAAAATGTCCTGAACCGTACTCTAATTTGATTAAAAAGTAATTTTGAGCATTTCTAAATTTTGACGTGCGCGTACGTGCGCGTCATGCGCGTGCGGATTTTGTTGACATTTTATGTTGACCCATGACCTGAAGTTAATGTGTGTCGAATATGGTTTATTTTTGATGACTCGTTATGAAGATATGATCGATAATGTGATTTCATAAAATGGCGCCTGGATGACGTCACGATGACCTGATGACCTTGAAAAAGATAGGGGCACTTGACCTTGATAGGCCTGATAACTGACGAAAATTTGAAGAAAATTGATCCTGTTGATTTTGAGAATTCACGGTCACAAGAAATGGGGAGAAAAATAAAAATAAAGAATAAATAATAAATAATAAAGAAAATTCGTACGAAATTAAGAGGTGATCTGTCGATACCGACAGACCACCTAATAATAATTCTATCTTTAAGATTTTAGAAAATTTGGAGGAAAAATCTGTTTATTTAATTATTTTCTTTATTTTCGGTAAAGGAAAATAATTCTGTATAATGGTGCAATAACCATAGAATCATTCCCTGTCATAATGATAGTCTAAATAATTTAAAGGAAATCCATTGTCCTAACTGATGTTATCTTGCTTCTTGTCACCTTTTGGATTGACTTTTTGACATTTTTTTTTTTCAAAAGTAGAGGTGTCATAGTGGTTTAAACACTTGACTGGATATGGAAAGGTCATGGGTTTGAACCCCGGTGCGGCACTACTGCCCTTTGGCAAGACATTAATCTACATTTGCTACTCTCCACCCAGGTATTAAATGGGTACTGGCAGGAATGAATTCCTTGAATACTGTGAGCGCCGAAATCGGCAGCCTAGCTAGAGCCGGGGTAATGTTGGAGCGCCTTGAGCACTATTCATGGTGGATATGAGCGCTATATAAATATCCAATATTATTATTATAAAACCTGCTTTAGTGATCACCTCATTTTCCATGTTCCATTTTCCTTGAACACTTATTTTCCACATTCAAACATAAGACCTGGGGCCCGTTGCATAAAACTTACCATTAACGGTAACTTTACCATCAATGGTAACTCCCATGGAAACCTCTATTTTGATTGGCTGTTGAGTGATGTTACCATGGTAGTTACCATTGATAGCAGAGTTACCATTAATGGTAGGTTTTATGCAACGGGGCCCAGATGTCTTTTAATACTACTTTTCTCCCTGTGGGCAGTCTTTATATAGAGGTATTACAGTACAGTAGTATCTATAAAGTAGTAGTGAGCCCTGCCATACATGTTCTGTTTTAGAAAAATTTATGTGGAAACTTTTTCTTCTTCTAAACCATCTTTCTTGTAGATCGTTGACATGGGCAGTGTTACAAAAGCAGTCTCTCTTCTGGAGAGCAATCCAATCACCAAAGATGCTCTCGAGGTAAGTTTCTCTCACATTTGAAAACCGAAAGCCACTTGTTGCAGCCTTGGGGAGTTTTATTCTACGTAGCACAGGCTTTTAGTCCTGATTGTGTCTGGGCATCCAAGAAATACCATTTTCTTCTGAAAGATGCCCTTTAAGTTTTTGTTAAACCTCATTCATAATGGATGCAGTTTCTTTTGGACACCCACTTTAAAATCCTGGCTAAAAGCCTGTCATAGCATAATATCAGAACATATTGCTTGTTCATTTCACTTCAGATCATCACAATTCCTGAAGCCCTTTAATAGTGCTGATGGACTGAGTTTTCAAGTAGCATGTGATTTTGGAAATTCTTTATTGATTGTTTGCAGATTTTTGAAATTTTTGGGACATTTGTATTTTGTAACTAGAACAAGTGAACTGATTCCAGGATTTTATCATAAATCTATTTGGCCCGAATTCACAAGGGAGGTTTGGTTTAAACCATGGTTTAAACCCCCTCCTGGGTTTTTTAAGCATATGTGCGCACGGAATCTGATCCAATCAAATATTTTCTTTGAGCGCGCGCACGGGCAATGTGCGCTTATTTTCGCTTATTTTAGTACACTTACGGAGGTTTAAACCTTACTCATGGTTTAAACCCCCTTTGTGAATTCAGGCCTATAAGTCTTTAATCTTTAATTCTTTACATCCAGTAATATTGCCATTGAAAAAAAATCAAATCGCAGTTTGAACGGTAGTCATGGTAGTGTGCCTTGGGCTTTAAAGGGAGTGAAAAGTCGCCAATCTTGGTGTTTTGGAGATTGACCCGGCTCCGGTAATATTCAGGAATCTCCGTACATCTTCGGTAAACGCATGAATTGTGTGTATGCAGCACGCAATCGACCAAAGAAAGACAAACTGAACAACCCAACTGACAAACTTCCCCCATCCTTGATGGCAATTTTGTTCGCTGCCCCAAGATTGTTGTTATGGATGGCCTTGCAGTAGAGGCAAGTGAATAAAATTGAACGTACATGGATATTGAGCGGTGGCTCCCTTTAAGCTTGCTGCATGAGAAATGTCTAACCAAGTGCAATCACTTGATCATTCCACTAATTGTACTAAACCTACTTTTTACTTTTATCCCCCACGTTTGTTACATCTCCAGGAAACCAGACTCGGGAGGCTTGTCCAAATTGTGCGTAAAAAGGCTACAACCAGTAACCTCAAGAAGCGATGCACCGCCCTGATAAAACAATGGCAGTCTCAGTTCCTGCCCCCAAGTGCAGTCAAGCCCTCAAGGACCGAGTCCCCTGTACCAAATCAAGAGGAGGTCAAAGGCCAAGAAGGGTCATCGACCTCTGATGGACAGAAATCAAAGCCTGCAAAGCAGACAGTAAATGCCACCTCTGTTGATAAGAGTAAAAGTGAGAATCTTCGAAGGAGAAAAAGACAGCCTGAAAATTCACCATCAGTATCACCTGCATCGCAGGGTCCTCCTCCTAAAAGATTAATATCATCTCAAGGGCAATCCCCTTTATTACAGGGTGAGGGAAATGGACAAGATGACTCCGGTCTTAATGGAATGTCTTCGAAAAGAGATGCTGACCGTGGGAGAAAAGTTATCAAAGATTCAGTTAGAACCGCTTCTCCAAAGACTAGCGTTCCTTCACCTAAGCCCAAACCCAGCATTAACAAAGACAAAGGTTCATTAAAGAAGTTAAAGTCAGATAGGTTAGCATCTCCCAAACCTAGGACAAAAGACTTATCATTAAATTCAGTATCTCCTGCACAGCAGCTCAAAGTAGAGAAACAGGCGAAATCAGAAGGAAAATCTTCACCTAGTGTTGCCAAGGCAAAGTCTGATAAGCGAGTGAAAGTTTCACCGGGACCTCATTGTGTCGCCATTGGAAAGAAAAGGAGTTCTTCCCATGATCGATCACCCAGACCCTCTAACGACTCGTCTGCTTCCAATTCACCAGCTGTTGTAGGTGGAAGCTCTTTAAAATCCATTGGTACTTTTTCAACGGACTGGGACACAGCAGGTTTCAGCTTTGGGGAAAGTGGAGGGGAATCCTCCCGGAGTGCTACTCCCCAGAATATGTGCAACGCTCCTAGTTCTTCTAAGCCTTCCTCTATTTTTGATTTAGATTTCACCGATGCTCATTCATCTCAAGTGTCCACCAGCAACCTGTTTGACAGGCCAGCGTCACCGGCAAGCTTTGAAGATGAGCGACCCTTTACACCAACAATAAGTGCATTTTCTGAAGATGTTTCTCAGAGGACAGAGTATGTTCATTCTCTTTTTACTCCAAAGAAAGAGGAGGAGGAGGAGGAAGAGACACCAGTAAATATGATGGAGACCCTTGAAGATGAACCTCTGACTCCTCCTTGCCCAGTGCTGGAGGGGGATATAGATCGCATTCACAATGAGGAGTGGGAGGGGGTGAATGGTTTGACTGGATGCAGTGCCTGACTGTAAATACTGATGAGGAAAATTCTATACAAATTCTACCCTATGTATGTATTGATTAACGAAATATTGACATGCTTATTGTAAGTTATTTTTTATGTGAATGGATGAATGCAAAGAATGAAGTATCTTAATACATGAATATGTTTTTCTCTCCTATGTTTTTTGTTTTTGTTTTTGTTTTTGTTTACATATAATTTCAAGGTGCAAATATAATATAGTGAGAGTAAAGTATTTATTCCCCAATTTTATATTGGACAGAAAAGACAGACATGAATGTGCATGTAGGTATTTGTCTGAACTATTCAGAGGTAAGAGTTTAGCAGGTTCCTTTAAAGTTAACATAAAATTGCCATAAATTCTTTTTGTTAGCTAATGATGAAAATTTTGTTTAGGCAAAATATTTATTATCAAAGTAGATACATGTTATGGAACATTGTTTTGGTAAAGAGGTAAATCTGTAAAACAGGGTAAGAATATTTGTTATCTAGGCATACAAGCCATATCATATTGTTTGAGTAGAAATCTAAGACTAATGCATCATAATCCATTTCTAAAATGAGGAATATCTGATTATTGGTCCATATTCTTTGCTTTTCTTTCACAAAATTTATGCATGCAAACTTGCAATTTTGAAGGCTTTTTTTTTAATGTGAGATACTGTTAACAACTAAACTATAACTGTAGTTGTATTAGTAATGCAGATATAACTGAAGTTAAATGTACAAATACAACATGAACATTGAATGTCTTGCATTTTATACCAATAAGTAGGGGGAAAAAAACGACTCAAGTCTGCAGCAAGTCCTACATTGTTACTTCAAGTATACTACTGAAAAAATGTCGCAAGTGTACTGTGGGTGAATTTCATTTTGTTCTCGTAGGTCATAAATCTAAGCTCTAGATTATGGAATGGCTCTACCAAATGCATGTCATTTATTCTTTAAAGGCTTGAATAATTTTCTTGTAAAATTGCACACACTATGCCTCCAGTATCCAACAACTTTTAAAGTCTGTGCTGCAGGGTAATTTCTGTCTAAAGTTGGGTTTGAGAAAGCAAGCTTAACTCATATCTGAGTGTTGCCTTTGTTAAACAGTTAAACGGTCAGTGTTGGGTTTAACTGAATTAATATGGGCCTATGTATTTGTGAAAATGGGATTTGATTAACTTTTTTTTTATGTTAATGAGTGTCTGACCATGGCAGCTTTTTCAACACTGAATCAAGGATAAAAATTTGAAGAAGTGAGGAATAGAAATACATCCTACAGTTTGTGCCAAAGTTTGTTCTTTAGAAGGTATCAGGAGTTAAAAACCGGAAAAATATCTAAAAGAACAAAAAATTGTTTTTTATATCTTCGTTGTTATATGCAGGTCCACTTACATTGTGGTTAACCACATAAACAGATTGCCATTAGATAATTACAGATTTATTTTATGTGAAAATCTGCTCAAACTTTGTAGGGCTAATGAAAATATGTGGATAAGTGATAAGTCATTATATGATACTCATCGTTCTTGTTGAGCTTTGTGGAAAATGTATATTGATATGAAATGCAATATATTATAATAATGGTCAGTTGTGGAAAATGTTTTAGTAAGGGAGACAAATGGTTTCAATTCATGGAAAATGGTCAATAGGGCATAAGTATTTTCATGAGAATAAGAGAGAGAGATGGAAGTAAGTCATACAATATAATGCTGCTATGCTATTTCTATAGTGAAGCTTTTACTTGATAGATAAATATTATATGAGATAGCTTATAAATGTTAATTTCTTCTAGAGTTGATGCAAAATTAAATTCTCTTCTGTTAATATTGGTAAATTTGGTGTGTGTCTTAACTGAAAGAATTCTTTTTTGATCATGGAAGTTCTGATAATGCATCCTTCACTTGTGCCACCTGTTCCCATTATTTATATTTTTGTAAGGACACTGTGCTTTGACTTTGAAGACTATTTCTTTAGTAGGTAAAACAGAAGAGGTATTTTTGTACTTTTGTGTGTGTATAATTTTTGTATTAGGGTATTAAAGGGAAATCCTACCTTAATTTTTTTCTATTGATGTTATATGAAGCATAACTTGCTGATTAATTTGATACCAAATTTACCAGAATTGGACAGCTATGAAGAAAGTTATAGAATGTTTTAGATCCCACCTAACACGTCTTTCGCCCGTCGTCTGCTGCACATGGGGCCGCCATTTTCCACGAATGACGTATCTGTGGACAACTAGCTAGTCTAGATTGTGTCCTTTTTTATTTATTTTTTTGCATTTATTTGGTTAATTCCCCTACGCTGCTCTTTCTTTATGCTACACAGGGCGCAACTCTCCACCTAGTGCGCGATCCCCAAAATTTCGCCCGGAAGGTGGAATTGCAAATGACTCTTAGTTGTTCGGATTGCGCGATACGGAGACCATAAACAAAATATTAGGGACAAGTTTTATTACGTTTCTCTGAATACTTTTCTTTAAGCATTTCTCTGAATTTAATTAAATTTTTTGCTTTTTGAAAGAGCAAGGCCACAAATCAGTAATTAATTCAGAGCACAACATTTGCCATAGTTTGTTGCAGTTGAAATTCCAGGGCCCTGTAACATAAAGCTTGAAATTGATCTTACGATTGATTTTTACGATTGATTCTACATTGTAGTCAATGGGATTAATCGTAAAAATCAATCGTATACGATCAATCTAAAGCTTTATGTTACAGGGCCCAGAACACCTTTTTTAACCCAGAGTCATGAATCATTAATGACACTGGACCGCAAAAGGTTGGGGGAAACGACAACTGCAACACACAATGGCCATTGTTGTGTTCTGAATTAATTACTGATACACACAGATTTTCTTGCCTTGATTTTTCAAAAAGTGAAAAATCTATTTAAATATTCAGAGCAATATTTTAAGAAAAGTATTCAGAGAAATGTGATGTAACTTGCTCCCAAACGACTTTACATCCTTCAACTTCACAATGTAAAAACCTCAGTCTGATACGATATACATAATTTTTGAGTTATTAACAATCAAAAGTGTCCAAAGTTTTTTTTTTATTAACTAGTAGTAGTGAAGAGTCGCGCTTTGCATGGGATATGTGTGTAGAGAAAGAGCAGCATAGGGGAATAATCCAAATTTAAAAAAGAAAAAGAAAAGATAGAATCTAGACTAGTATTGCCCACAGATACATCATTCTTTGACTATGTCCACTGGAAACATGGAAAATGGCGGCCCCCATGCATGTGCAGCAGACAACGGGCGAAAGACGTGTTTGGGGGTTCATCATTCTAAAACTTTCTTCATAGCTGTGCAATTCTGGTAAATTTGGTATCAAATTAATCAGCAAGTTGCTCTTCATATAATATTAGTAGAAAAAAAAATAAGGCTGGGTTTCCCCCTAAGAGGTAACCTGTGCAGGTACTACATGGTGTTATAACCCACCTAAGCGTGAATAGTAATCATTTGAAAGTACAATGGATATAAAAAAATTTAGTTAGATAATACCCTTTTTACAGTTTTGATCTGATACCCCTTTCCCTCATCAGTGAGATTTGCAATAAAAGTAATATTTCACACAAAGTCGACGAGCAACAAAAGGGTATGAAATATGTTGCATCTCTCAGAGAAACAATACAAAAAGAAAGGCTCAAATTCACAAGAGAGGTTTATTTTTAATCCATGGTTTAAACCTCCATAAGCATATGTCCTCTTGTCCAATGGGCGGACAGTAATGCGCTTTTATACGCTTATTTACGCATAATTTAGTGCGTGGTGGAGGTTTAAACCATGGTTTAGACTATGGTTTAAAAAAAAAGCTCTTCGTGAATTCGGGCCAAAAAGTTTATGACTTGCGAAGACCCAAAATTGTTGATGATAATCGTCATAGCCTATTTTACCGATAAGAGCTTGTATTGTCAAATTATTGTGTGAGCTTTATTTTCCACTTGTGCAGTTGGTGACTTTTGTGAGAGTTTCCTCTTTATTTATTTATTTATTTGTTGTTGTTGTTTTTTTTGGGGGGGTGAAATGAAAATTAGTAAATGTTCTTTCATAGAAATAAGCTATGTGATCATCCCCCCCCCCCCATAAAAAACCCCACACATACACAGAAAATTCAATATTTTCCGACACATGTTTGCAATCTTTACTGAAACTGCTTGTTAACAGTTATTAACTTTCATTAAGCATTTTTTAAAGGTCCCTTTCCCATCCACACTGTGCTGTATATGACCCTCTGAACTAGCACTATGATTTACAGTTGAAATATAAGAAAGGTACGAGTTGGTTTAGGCTTTACGATTGTTGTGTGTGTTGGAATGAAAAGTTTTATTTCCATAGCGCAAGTTAATGCCAAATATATTGAATATTTAAATTCCTCATTTAAAGTACATTCCTGTGAATGTTGTGATGCAGTAGAGATTTAGTGGAATAGGAAGTAAAGTGTAATGCTGAAAAGGTTTTACTTTAATCAGATCAAACATTTTTGTACTTTGTATTTTATTAGGTTGCATATATTTTTCATCCCTCCCTATTTAGTTTAACTTCTGAAAAAGAAAATACCTGACCAGAACGATAAAGGCACTATTTTTTGTGAAATAAGTATATTTGCACAAAATTGAAGTTATAGTGTCCATCTATTTGGAAGTTTAAACAAAGTATGTATTCAGTACATGTAATAAGCAATTTGTAGAATGTTTAAGATGGCAGTATTTTTTATATACATGTAAACAACCTAGACAAGGTTTTTGAAGGAACAGAGCACCAAACTTGTGTAAAGATAATACAAAAAGATTTTTTTTAGAGGACTAGGTACTTTTCTATTTAAAAAATACAGGGCATTTGCTGGTTTTATTTTCATAAGATTTCAGTCATCTTTATTCACTTCTTGAACTTAGAGCTTATATTAGCTTATATGCATATCACATTTCTCACAGAGGCTTATGAAAAGATGCAAAATAATGTGGTAGTCTAAAAGAGAAAAAGGTTTTAATCACAATGACTCGGCTGTTTTGGGCTCATTTTCCTCCCCTTATATTACTTAGAATATAATAATTGACATGTATATTCCAAATTATAATGATTACTTGCAAAAACTTTCATGAACTTTTCATAGGATAATGAAAGCAAGTACATGTATCTCATATTGTAATTCTTGTAATATCTGTTGTCTTTTGATAAACAATAGTTGAAGGTGTAAAGGTAATATTTTTTTATCAATCTCTAAATAGAAAATGAAATTTTGGTAATAACTTTTTCATCATTGAAATGATTGAAGTGTTTTTGTTTTTCCCTCGAAAATAAGCAATATATGTTAATTTGTTTGTGCCTTGTTTATATTCAGTTTCCTTAGACGAAAAGAGAAATGCCACAAATGTAACTAGTATTAACTACATGTATTATTGATTTTTTTTTCTTAGAATGAAATGTGTTCATTAAAAACTTTTCCATTCTTTGCATGTAATGATTCTAATCTTACAATTAAGTCTAAAAGGAGCATCGAGCTTGCATGTGTTATGAATGTGTGAGATAGATTGTCATGCTATTGGTACCCTTTTGACAAAATATGGCTCTAAAGAGCATTATTTCTAATTTTGATTTTGGATCTTCATTTTGAGAAAAAATAAAAGAGGAAAAAATTACGATAATAGCTTTTGCTTCAGACTGGATTGTTGTGTCTAATCTGATATTTAGTAGTAGTAGTAGTAGTATATATATATATATATATATATATATATATATATATATGTACATATATATATATATATATATATATATATATATATATATATATGTACATATATATATATATATATATATATATATATATATATGTATATATATATGTACATATATATATATATATATATATATATATATATATATATATACTAGGTGTAAAACTAGTTTTTGACACTTTTGTTAATAACTCAAAACTTATAACTCGCATCTGACTGATGTTTTCACATTGTAATGTTAAGGATGTCAAATTTATTTGGAACAATTTTTTTGAAACTTCCTTCATAAAGGGAAATCCAACCTTAATAGCAAGTTGCTTTGAAAGAAAGAGGAAAAATCAGAGAAGAAGATTGGTGAAAGTTTGAACAAAATCGGACAAGCAATAAGAAAGTTATGAATTTTTGAAAGTTGTAATCACTATGCATATGGGAATTTCAAATTGGCCAAATAGGTAATGTCACTGTGATGTAGCTGTGGACAACTCCCCCATTCGCTCAAACACACAAAATGACTAAAATGTCACTTTTTTTCAAAATGCATTACTCAGTAGGATCCTTTCGTTCATGAGGACCTATAACAATATGCTATCTCCAATATATTTTGAGTACTGCCCTGAGGGTAAAAGCGCCTAGAAGAAAATCGCAAATTAATGATATTTTTGTGTACGACAAATGGGAGAGTTGTCCACAAAAATATCACAACTGGCTCACCAAATTGCCAATTTGAGATTCGCATAGACGTAGTGATCTCATTTTTCAAACATCCATAACTTTCTTAGTCCTTGTCCGATTTCTTTCAAACTTTCACCATCCTGTTTTTCTTATTTTTCTGCTTTTACACAAATCATCTTATTACCAAGGTTGGATT
This sequence comes from Heliocidaris tuberculata, assembly GCA_025618425.1. Lineage (NCBI taxonomy): Eukaryota > Metazoa > Echinodermata > Echinoidea > Camarodonta > Echinometridae > Heliocidaris > Heliocidaris tuberculata. The sequence goes on from CM046838.1 coordinate 22,114,604, forward strand.
GCCCTTTAATATTTTTAAACTAATGCTCTGAATATTTGATCAGATCTTCACTTCACAACAATTGCCATTGTGCTATGCACCAGAAATTTCAGAGCAGTCCTCTTTTAACCCAGAGTCATGAATCACTAATGACAATGAATAGCAAAAGGTGGGCAGAAAATCACATATGTGATACACAATGGCAATTGTGTTCTGGCACATACAGATTTTGTGGTCTCAATTTGTCAATAAGGTAAAATCTTATTAAATATTCAGAGCATTATTTTAAGAATTTTAAGGGAGGAAATTTCACAAAACTTATTGAAAATATATTTGACATCCTTTACTTTTACATTTTGAAAATCTCAGTCCGATATTTATTACACTTTTGAGTTACTAACAATCAAAAGTGTCAAATGTATTTTTTTTTACACCAAGTATATGTATGTATATATATTCGATATAAAATCTGTGTGTTGACATTTCTTATAAGAAGACAACAAAAAATAAACAAAAGTCGTTTCATGCTTTAATCCATTGTCAATTTTTTTTTTTTCTTCACTGAGTATATGTATATTTATATATATTTGATATGAAATCTGCGTGTTGGCATATGAAGACAAAAAATAAAAGTCCAACGTTTATTTGTTCCTGTCCCAAATTTTCGACACTTCCTTAGTCGTTTCATGCTTTAATCTAATGTTGATAAAGGCACTCGGAAGTGTGGAAAATTTGTGACAGGAACAAATAAACGTTAAATGAAAGCATGAAATGACTTTCTAAATATTTTATTTTTTTATATGTATATTATATGTATATGTATATATATTCCTCATCCTTCGTGGTGTTTATTACAGTGGGAAAAAAAAAAAACCTTAGAAAAAACCCAAGTCGCAATAGGTTAAATCTAATCCCCACTAGAAGGTTCCCCATGAAATGCTAATGATATCCCCTGGAAAATGTCAAAATTTCTTTTTCTGCTTGTCAGATGTTTTTTTTTCATCAGACCTACAGTTACTTTATATGCCCCTCAGAATGGTTATGTTTACCATTCCCCTCATAAGTTATGAAAATAAAAACAGAGAAAGAATGAGAGTAAAAGAATAGGGAGATGGATATATATATAAAGAAAGAAAGAAAGAGAGAGAGAGGAGGGGAGAAAGACAGACAGAGCAAGTAGAGGGATAGATATGTTCATTTATTTTTTACCTCTGAGCCCTCCGAGCTCCCCATTGCTCCCAGAGAAACCATGTGCACAGGCTGTATGCCGTGATTTTGGGCAACAGATGGCGGTATTAAACCTGACGTCACGTAAATAAATGGCGGAGAGCGTGTGTGTCTGAGAATATCTTACCCGAGATAATCTCTCTGTTTTAATTATATTTAAATTCACCTATTTACCCTGTTTAAGTATCAGGGAGACCACTACCATGATTATAGTACTGAAAACATTACAGCAGAAGACTTTCCGTGTGGAAATAGAAGAAACTGCTACCGTAAGTAATTCTCGATCATCGAGCTGTGTCATGTCTTGTTTTGAAATTCAATGACAATGTTTCTGCACTGTGTGAACATCTTGCCAAATAGCCTGAATCATGTGAATAGGCCTAATGCTGATTGAGTGAACGTTTTGTGTGATTGAAAGAAGTGTTAATTTGTTACTGTTTAAGGTCATGATATTGGACCGTAATATGGTACCCTGTAAGTGCGAGGCTGTGTCCATGGACCATATATTGATAAGTCAATGGGCAAACCCGGAGAATAACCTCGCAATAAGTGTGAGTGGACCAGACGCGCATGCTGTATTCAGTATAGAGGTCTAGTCAAGTATTGTAATTCCGAACAGATCGTATTACCGAACGTGTAAAGTTAAGCGCCTAAAATGGGATTTCATTCGCGTGGGATTACGCGTATGAAAACCACACTATTATTGAAACAAAGGTTGTGTCTTTTTCCCATAGGTTTGACACGTTCGGAAATACAGTAACTTTATCAAGGGACCAAAAGGCCGCGTCGTTGGGAAGGGGTTCACTCGGAAGGGAATATTGTATTAAATCTACGTTGACTTTTTCAAATTCCACCAACTTCTTGTTCTGTAGGACTTTGAGCATTCATTATCTAAGCTTGACAGATATTTGTTTGATATTTTATTTGCTGTTGTTGATTTTCTGGAAAGTGTTCGGAAATAGGATACACTACCATACTGTGTGTGTCAATACGCCAGACGTGCGTTTCTTGACGGAATAAACCGTACTGTCACACACAGAGTATTGAATACAGCACGCGCCTCTGGCGGTCCCCTATTCTCTGGGTTTGTCAGTCAATGAATAGGCTGTGTGTACCGCCACACGCGTGTGTCTCTACCTAATACAAAGTTTAGTAGGTCTATTTATGGGGGACTTAAATTAAAGCTACACACTTTGTTTCCAGCCGCTAGAAAGTCATTTTATTCAGGGGTTTATCAGTTTATGCGAATTTCTTTAAAAATTTTGGTTCTCCATATTCTGAAGTTAGATCGCTGAGAAAATTACGACGGACCAATGTCAACAACATTCATTTTCAAGACGATGTCGATGCCTGTGTCAAATTTTGTTCACAAAATGAAAGGGTCCTACATGTAAAGCTATGCACACATAATTAATGCAAATCTTGATTTTGAAGCTGACTGATGTAAATTTCACCCCAATTTCCAAATAGTGATAATAATTACAAAAATAAATGGAATTCACTCATTCTTTTTGGCAAATGTAAATGATATTCTTGTTGCTTAGTCACAGCAGAAATTTGGCGCATTGAATGCGTCGCATTGCGTGTATTTGCGGGGTGCGTAGCTTTAGGACCCCTTGCCATACAAAAGTTACCGCCACACGCATGTGGCTGTATCCACAGCCCTGTCGGAGGATTACAGCCACATGTGTCGATGGATCTATGGCAATACTCAATAGTATGTACCGTACGTGCATGCAAAATCGAAAAGGACTATTCCACTCTACTCTCACTTTCCGCTCTCCTTCATCTCTTCCACTCTCGATTCATTATAGTTAACTGTTAGTCGTCAATCAAGTTAGATTAAGATATATAAGTAGATCTATTTGCATGTAGACTACTAATCTTTTTTGTCTTGTCTGCTATGGGAATTGAACCTGGTACCTCATGATCTGCAGACCAGTGTTGTATCAATCGTGCCACAAAGGCGAGTTGGCAGCTGACTGTATATCTGGTATTGAATGTGTACGCGTCTCTTAACGGAATAAACCGTATTGTCACACACAGTATTGATGAGTGTGGCTGTATCCTCCAATGGGGCTGGGGATACAGCCACATGCGCGTGGCTGTATAAACGCGTGTGGCGGTAGGTATACACTTCCTTTTTAATAATGAGACTCTTTCGTCATGTCACTCATGGTTGATGGTTGTAGTCCCAAGGCCAATTCACATGATTTGATTGCCATGTCTTGCACAAAACAAAAAGGGAAGAAGAAAGAGGAGGAGAAAAAGACAAAGGAAGAAAACAAAAAAATGAAATGAGATAGCCGGCAGAGCAGAGATAGTGGATAGATGGGACCTAACATTAATCAGCTAGTCATGCTAGACCTAACTCTTGTCTATCTTGCTGACTAGCTTTATTTTACTCTTTTAATATTGGCGAAGTCTCTCCTTCCTGGCCATGCTGGCAGCATCTTATTGGAAATCATTCATGCTCTGTTACTATTAAGAAATGACCACTCATAAACCCTTGCCTACATGTATGTGGGACTGTGTCAAACATTCACTGTTGCAGTAGTAAAAAAAAGACAACAAAATTGCTTTAAGCAAGATTTAATTTTCTTAAATTTGCTAGATTACCTGATTCAGGGACTCCTCAACTCTTACTATGCTACAAATTTGAGGTTTCAGAGTTGAAAATGAAATTTTGAATATTGTATTCCTCGCATATAGAATGGACCATAGGCTGCTAACACACACAAAAGCTATCAGAGCCTATTCACCCTTAACTATTGTGGAGCACATGGTTATCTTGAGATAAGCTTGTACTTGTATTATAAGTGGGAAATGACTGCACAATGAGCATGATGCTGACTTGATCTTAATAGGGCATAGAATAACTTCATCACTGTTAACAAATAAAAGATGTAGATCTAGATCTACATGTACAGACTTAAATGTGTTTGACTGTTTGGAGATGTATTCAGAGATGGGTTAAAGCAACTTACAGTGTATGTACAAACTTATCTGAAGATAACCTTTACTCCACAATAGCTTTAACTGTTGAATAGGCTTCAATAGGTTTTGTGGGTACTAGCAGGGATTGGTCCAGTCTAGATCATCCATACATGAAGGGAAAATAGTTATTTGAAATTTCACTTTCAGCTCTGAAACCAAATTTGTAGCAAAGTAAGAGTTGAAGAGTCCCTGAATCAGGTAATCTAGCAAATTTAAGAAAATTAAATCTTGCTAGAGCAAATTTGTTGTCTTTTTGTCACTCCTGCAGCATGCAGTGAATGTTTGACACAGTCCCACATAGGCAAGGGCCTATGAGTGGGTTAAAACTATAAAATGGGTCATGGGCGCAAATCCAGGGGGGGGGGGGGCATGGGGACATGTCCCCCCATGATTCTGAAGATAGGCCAATATCTCCCCCCCCCCCCACGATTTTGAAGATCTAGGCCAATGTCCCCCCCCCCCCCCACACACACACACAAAAAACAAAATGTGATAACCCTTTTTTTAGGTGGTCTGTCGGTATCGACAGATCACCTCTTAATTTCGTACGAATTTTCTTTATTATTTATTTATTTATTTATTTATTCTTTATTTTTATTTTTCTCCCCATTTCTTGTGACCGTAATTTCTCAAAATCAACTGGATCAATTTTCTTCAAATTTTCGTCAGTTATCGGGTCTATCAAGGTCAAGTGCCCCTATCTTTTTCAAGGTCATCAGATCATCGTGACGTCATCCAGGCGCCATTTTGTGAAATCACATTATCGATCATATCTTCATAACGAGTCATCAAAAATAAACCATATTCGAGTCGACACACATTAACTTCAGGTCATGGGTCAACATAAAATGTCAACAAAATCCGCACGCGCATCATGACGCGCACGTACGCACGCGTCAAAATTTAGAAATGCTCAAAATTACTTTTTAATCAAATTAGAGTATGGTTCAGGACATTTTAAGCATTTCAAAATTTTCCGTCCGTGCGCGTCCAGGGAATAATTTTCAGCAAAAAAATTGCATAGCAAAACTGCTATACAAAATAATTTTTGCATAGCAGTTGGATAAACTTGTATAGCAATTTTTTTTCTCATGTAAACAAAGACTTTAAGTGCAAATTTTCAGCCCACTACAACATGAACGTACAAATCCAAATAATTTCCACAATTCCACGATAAATCCACATAGAGTCAAATTCCAATGAATCCATATTCACACTAACTTAAATCAGTCATATATGTCCCAATAGAAAATCCACAAATCACAATAAATTCGGAATATTCCCACCGTCCCACGGCATTGATTAAAAATTATCAAACGATCGAACTGTACCGAAAGTCAATAAACAACAACTCCAGGTACCGTGCACATGCGATCGCGATGCATAATTCCCATCCAATCCTTTGTCTGCATAGGTTTTGGAGTAGTTGTTTGGCAACCAAAATCACTGGATATTCTCATATACTTAAGCATAGAATTAACATCCTACTGGCTCCAAACATACGATATTTTTGAGGTGCGGAGGCCAGGCGCGCCGGAAGCAGTTTGGGATTGGGGGGGGGGGCAAACATTCAAGGGGGCTCACCTTTCAAGGGCTCATGTCTTCTCCCCCCTAAAAAAACACACACGCTTTCCCACCCTCTCACAACAATACAGATCCTACTGCTAAATCAAAATTTTACTCAAAAATTCTCTGACAAGCATTTTTGGGGTGTATTTTTACTCGAAAATTCTCTGACAAGCAAAAAAAAAAAAAAAAAGGTTATCAGCATTTTTGGGGTGTATTTTTTTTTTACTCGAAAATTCTCTGACAGGCAAAAAAAAAAACAACAACAGAATTATGCTAAAATTCTGCTAAATTTTGTCAAATTATGCTAAAGCGGTCAAAATTCTGCCAGAAAGCAGAATTTTGCCAACTCTGGCAACCTTGCGTCTAATACAAAACCTCCACTACGTTAAAGTTTAAAGTTTGAATGCTTTATCTGTCTTCAGTGATCTCCATGAATACGAAAAATGAATACAAAGGCTTAATACGTAATAAATCAATCAAGCTTTTAATATAGAGACGATTTTTACTCCTTTACTACTGATTTTTTTTTTTAATGGGGGGGGGGCGAAAATGCATTTTGCCCCCCCCCCCAACTTTTTCGTTTGGGGGGGGCGACCGCCCCCCCCCCCCTGCCCCCCACTTGCGGCACCTATGGCGGAGGCGTCTGAGGACGCTAGACAAGACGTCGGGCGGAACTCACTCGGGCGTCGCTCAGGTGTCGGGCGGAATTTGCCCGGGCGTTGCCAGGGTGTCGGGTGGGCACCCACAGAACTAGTGATCATCGACCGAAACTCGGACGGCGTCCGCCCTTATGTCGAGTGGGCTTCGCGGGACTCCTGTTTGTTACTGATAGGCGCCGGGTGACTTCTGATCACTGGTGTTCAAAGGGCTCACCTGAGCCCCGTCCAGTATGTGACAGGGTAGATTTAAAGCGAAAAATACGCTTGACTCCCGGGTGGATTTGAAATTTGATGACTTTGTGGCGATCTACAAATTCGACTGGAGATGGTTGGATATGTGACGCAGGCATAATGATGCCTATTGTGATTAGTTAGGCCGTAATAAAGGTGATTATAAAACATTGAAATGTTGAACTTTAAGAAACCCTTGCTCTCTGTGGTTGCTTGCATTTTATGTCCCTAACCATTATATTGGAATTAAAAACTGGAGAGTACTTGCTTCTTTCACTGGCTCACATCTTGTATCCTGGTATACTATGTATCCTACAGTGTATCCTAAGTCTACATGTTGGATCTAAAAATTAGACCAATTCTCAACATTAGTGGCACATGTAGAGGTTCTTGCTTCCCTTGCCAGATTATTTTGTGTAAACAATAGGCCTATAATGTATTCCCATCATACCCACTATAATAAGATGTTTATGGAAGATGCTGATAACATATTGATTTTATAATATAGAACAGTGGAGAAGCACAGTAAAATGTGTTCCCAGATTGAAAAATACAAATATTTTCTTTGAAAAAAAAAAATCACTTGCTCATTGCGCTCGCTCGCTAAATATGTATCTTGTGATCCAGATTAATACTACATGTATATTATGGTGATGAATTGATATTGATCATAATCATCATAGTAATATTCATCGATCTGATACAGTCATTGCCATTGGTTAATTAGTATAGGTTATGACACACTGGGTGTGTGCGGGCACGTGTGTGTGTGTAAGTGTGTTCTGGAGTAACTTTATTCAAAATTCATCCAAAACAAGGATAAAGCATCTGAGAAATGTAAAATGCAGCAATAATACACAAACCAATTTGGAGATCAAAACTACAGTAATACAGATTTATACCATCTTAGCTTGAATAGCCATACACTGTATCCTTTGCATTTTCTGCTTGGCCACTTTGCTCCATTGCAGTAGCACATAATGGAAAAGAGAGGGGATGTTATTATCATGCTAGGGCCTAGGCTCAGCTGCCATAATGTCAGAGGCATAGGCCGGAATTCACAAAGGTGGTTTCAATTCAGACCATGGTTTATGCAGATTTCATGGTATAAATACGCTTGATTTAGTACACTTAAAACGTTCCAATAATGAACGCGCACCAGTAGCGCGTGGTAGGCAAAAGCGCTAAATTTATGCTTGTTGCCATGGTTCAGACCATGGTTTATGTAAATTAATTTAAATAAACCATGGTCTGAATTTAAATGAACCATGGTCTGAACCATGGCAACAAGGGTAAATTTAGTGCTTTTGCCAACCACGCGCAACCGGCGCGTCTTCATTATGGGATCTTTTTAAGTGTACACGCTAAATCAAGCGTATTTATACCGCAAAATCTGCATGAACCATGGTCTGAATTGAAACCACCTTTGTGAATTCCGACCATAGTGTTTTCTGCTGTCTTGAACTACATACAATTCACCATGTGCATATATTGATTTTCAGAAAAGTAGTTAAAATGTTTTCATGGGTTGACAGAAACATATTTCTTTCTTTCACCTCTTATTTTTCAGAAGATATGAAGGTGAGCCAAACCTAGACACCAAGTAAACGTACATGCTCCAGAAAGATTGGTTTCTTTCATTCACCCTTTTTCTAAATTAATTTGGAACATCAGGTCACCAGCACATAAACTCGGGTAAGCAGCTGATAATTATGTCTTTCGATAACTTGAGACTGAATAATTTGTGCTCATGCCTCGATCATCCTGTATTTTTATTGTGTTGTAAGAACCTGAAAGAAGATGTTGAGCAGTTTACCTTTAAGTTTCATTATTGTTATTCACCAGTCAGTCCGCAGCGCGTGCAATAATGAGCAGAAAGAGAGGATTTCACGGATATTGCCAGGCAATGGATTACTGAATCTCGCACAACAAGATATTTGCAAGGGGTCAAGAATGTCTCTCTCAATCGAAAACTGTGTAGAAACTGATCAACTATTGTAGGGGTACTTCTCCGTGACATTTTGCTCTTTATTTTGGTATATAACTTAACTGTATTTGTTCAGATTTGGATGCCTTTTTTTTTTCTGTTAAAAAGAGATGAAATTTCGGACTTTTGGGGGAGCAGTTTTTAACCTTTATCTGCTTCCTCCGAAGTCCTGACTGGTATAAAATTTTAAAATCTAAGTAATGTTGATGATTGTCAAGTTGAATTGTTGGCTTTGACATTGAACCAAAAATTTTTTTGATGCACAATGTATTTGTCGAACAAAATTTAAGCCACTGACGGAGTGAACATCCAGCACGCTACCCCGGATGCAACATGATGGCATGCTCCATGCAGCGGCTGCTATGGTTAGTGACTTCAGTTCTATCGAACATTCACTGCTGCAATAGCGTAAAAGGTACACCAAAATCAATTTAAGGATATAATATATCAACATTTGCTAACTTACCTCGTTTAGGGACTATTCAAGTTTACTCTGCTACAAAATTTGGGTTTCCAAGATGAAAATGAAATTTTAAAAAATATTTCCCCTTCCTCATGAATGACCTATCGGGGAAAAATCCCAGCTAATACACACAAACTTATTGCCGTAATTTAGACAGGAACAGCAATGCGGGGATACAGTACGGGTACAATGAACAGTACTTTACATGCACAAAGTTGTACTAGATCATACTTAAGTACATGTATGTGTATGGGTATCTAGCAGACGTTTTGTGTGACGTGCATGGTGAGCGGATCAATCATGTCGCGCCATTCGGCATGATCTTATTTTGGATGGGAAATAATCTGTATCGTGCTTGAATTTGCCGAACCCCTGACTGGAATAAAAGCTAAATCATCAGGTTTTTGATCAGTTTTGAAAGAGTACGCTTTCAAAATTCTAATGATCTTAAAAAAAAAAAAATCTCTTCATGCAGAAGTATCTGACCAGTGCTTTTTAACCCTTTTTCGTCAAGGTTACATAGTTCATTTTTACATGTAAATGGTCTATTTATTTTTAAAAGTCTTCTTAGTCAACTGCTAAGTTTTAAGTTAAAATCGGTAGAATTATTCCTCTTTCATTTATGACAAAATCAATAAAAATCTGTTCAGAAACAGCAAAATAATTGGCAGTTTTCTAACATACCCTTCTCATGAATATTCATAATCCTCGCTCCGGAGTGAATATGAGTTCCACAAAAGAAGCGCTTTTCGCATGGGCTGCGGACTGACTGTTACAGGTTATGTGTAAAGGCAAGTAAGTACCTCTTGATGATATATGGCCTCACAACCTATTAAAGCTTTCATATATTTGTCAGTATTATAATAATGATAATAATAATAATACAGGTAACTCTGCCTAAGTCGAATCTCTTGGGACCACAGAAATCTGTTCGACTTAGGCGAAATTCGACTTAGAAGAGGTAAAAAACACATGTTTTGCTCATTCTGTTCTGAAAAATTGCTTCTACTAAGGCGATTATTCGACTTATGGAAGGTCGACTTATGCAGAGTTAACTGTAATAATAATAATAATAATATGAACACTTGTAATGCGCCGGTATCCATCATGGGTAGATGCTCATGGCGCAGTGAAAGGAAGATAGAAGATATAAAGATATATATAAGAAAAGGGATGAAGGGAACATTTACAAAAAGGCTTGTCTAAATAACCAGGTTTTTGCATTTGCTAAACACAAGCTAATATGGGACATACATGTACATTTGAAATTGGTAAATCTCTAAACCAGTTAAATATTTTCGGGTAATTAATTAAGTCTGTATGAATTGTTGCTTTCTATTACCATGCAGGTCATCAATCACACAGGAAAGGCCATCTCAATAATATCCAGAGGCAATTAGAATGGAAGGATATCAGTACAAGAGATGCTGGTGATCAGCCTACAGAGTATGGTATCAAAGTGAAATCAATAGCAAACGAATTAAGGCGCTTTCCAACACTGTATGTCATCATCTTTATAGCAAAAGTGTTTTTTAAAGTAATTATCTCAAAGTATTTTCTGTATATTCAAGTTCTTCTTATTGATTTCTTTTACCCAATTATATGTTATTGATTCAATATACATATTATAAATATTATGGAAGATGGAGAAGATTCTAATCAAATACACAATCTTTGTCATGGTTATGTTAACCACATTCACTGAATGTAAAATCCCAACACTGAATGTTGTAGAGGGGGATGCAGCACAACTTAATTTTACCTATTTGTGTAATAGTACAGTAGTCACACTTCAGCGTAGCAATGGGGCCCCATTTTATAGTTCAGCAAATCCAAACCCTCCCTCATTATCCTCAAACCTAAAGCTCAGAAATGAGACTGATGGTAAGATGTGTTTTCTATACCTTACAATCGATCCTGTCATAAGAGATGACCAAGGTGGATATATCCTTACTGCCTACAAGAATGATCTCATACTATTTGAGGACGATAAAATTTTGTTGCGCGTTGAGTATCCTCCTGGTAAGGCTTCATGTGAATTAAGTGATTATTACATTGATGAGGACTGGGTCAGAGTACATTGTACAGCTCCACTTGGTAGCTTGATAGGGCATATTGTTTGCTATCAAAATGGTATGAAGATGCCCCCATTGACATCTCCTGAAGAAAATCATAAAACTCTAAGTCAGAGTGTGTTGGCTAAATTGGGAGACTTTGTGTATTGCTGTTCCAGTACCTGGGATCAGACTAAAGACAGATGTGAATGTAAGGACTCAGTTTGGGATCCTATCCAGAATAAGCAAGTCATGAATGTCACAGACCCTTGCCCTCCTACCTTAATACCTATACAACACCCAACAGTTTCCCAGCACCCTATTGAAGGCATTGAATATGAATCCACTTCACCTGGTGCAAAGACACAAGTAATTTCTTCCCAACAGATCACTTCCAATAAAGCTGTGTATGTGCTAGCTGCGGTTGTTTGTATCTTAATTCTGTTTATTTTAGTTGCTGGATCAGTGTATTATTTTAAGAGGTATCAAAAGAAGCCAGCAAACTTCAGAATAGAAAATGGTGTGCAAGATCCCTGCATTTCTCAAGTGCCATTAGAGATAACGGTAGTGTAAATCTCATTCCAAGACAAAAAGTCAAGTAACAAATGCTTTCTATTATTATTTTTTTGTGTGTGTGTGATTAATTGCCCAGAAGATAAAGACTCGGTATAGCCACAATCAGGGTGCAACTTTCTACCTACAAGTGTTACGCATCTCTCCTGGAAACACAAAGTTATTTAATTAAATGTCTTGTGGCCTGAAATGTTGGACCATATGAGTTCTTCATCTCGCAGCAACTTTTGTTTGAATTTCATGTGTGTTGGGTGTGTGAGGATGGTAATAGAGGGCCAAAAATACCACTTTTTGGCTGTTACGCATTTGCACTTTGAAAAACTGTCTTTTTTCTTATGTTGTTACCATGAAATTACACAACATATGCCACATCTGTTTATGCCATCTTATAGTCCTTTTTATCTCCACTCTGTATTTTTTTACGGCTTGAGAATTGACCCCAGAATTGCGATACAGTGGTTATTTCTGTGAAAAGAGACAAGCGTAACACTTTTTTGAAAAATAGGTATGTGCATAATTTTACCTCTATAATTCATATATTTTAACATTATATTGATTGGTAATTGGTTATATTTTCTTAGTAACATATTGTCCTATCATCAGAAACAAAAAATCAAACATAGATACAAACTTTACAAAAATATATGCCCCCATTGCAATCATAAATTGTGTCCGGAATTTCCTGTAGTGTCCGTAACGGTGTCATTCCTGCTACATGAAAATGTTTTCAAAGCTCTTATATGCTTTGCGTTATGTAACTACCCCCGGGGACTAGCTGTGGTATAATAATATTCCGCTAAGCATAACAGTTTTTTTTAAACGAATTTAATAAATGCCATTTGTAGTGTCCGTAACACATGTAGTGTCCGTAACACAAGTGTGTAATGTCTAAAAATACAGCTTGATAACTAAATACTATTAATTTGTAATTCAAATTTGATTTTTTACAGTTGCTCTTCTTAATATGTCTCCACATAAATTAAAAATTTTCTCTTTCCCTGGAAGATCTTCTCCCGGATATGATATTTCGCAAACAAATAAGGTATTTTCCATGAATTTTATTCAAAAAAATAAAACAAAACTTGACTTAAGATTAATTTGATATTAATATTTTATTTCAACAGTATCAGTTAGATGTAGTAAAGTATCAAATAAAATGCATCATTGTGTTATAGTTTCAATGTCAAGGTTAGAAAAGAGTAGGAGCCAGTGTTACGGACACTACAGATCTGTGTTACGGACACTACAGAAGGGATAGTACTATGCCTGCAAGCCAAACTGTACTTCCTTTTCTGGACAACAGTGTTCTGAAATAAATTTTAAGAATGTAAAAGCTGTCTATGACATCAAATATGTATGATGCATGTCTTTTGCATGAGAAAATACATTATTTCAATTAAAGTCTATAATATGTACAGTTGGTGAAAGCCAGAAGGGCATTATTGATTAACTGTTTAAAACCAGAAGGGTGATAATAATGCAAAATATCTATGGCATTAATGCCCTTCTGGTTCTCACTGGACAATATATTGCACAAAAGAACCATCTCTTGAAGTTTCCTATTTCATGAACTGCCGAAACACTGCCCCCAAATGGAAGTTGGCACAAAACACATTGTCAAATGATCACTGTGCCTGTACTAACTAGTATGAGCTGTAGTATCTGTAACAAGCTACGGACAGTTAGTTAATTTTGACATCATACTACATTTTTATGCACTAAAACAGAATTAATGTCTTGTTATATGCAGCTGGTATTAACGTGTGTCTTTTGTGTAAAAATTTTCACAGATACCCTGACAATTTGAAGTGTTATCAGTTTGAGATTGTGGTTTATTGGAATTTTAGCCTTTTGTACCCTAGATTACAAGAATTCCTATATAAACTGATTATAGGAATCATCTCTCAAATGTTCTTATTTCAGGAATAGACCAAATAATATTCATAGATCAAAGCTGGCAGAAGAAAAACACATGGTTATCATTTCAAACCATGAAACGGGGTGAATAGGAACAGTTTCGACACATTTTGCCTCACAACATATTCATTACATCGCCAGTGGCAAATGTTTTGGCACCATGAAATGTCTATTCATGCTACCTTTCTATTGACATGTAAAAGAAATTCCATCAGCATCAGATTTAATTTTTATATGGAATATTGTGACTGCTCCTATTCACCAAGGTGTTGGGTTGAATGGGAACAGAATGGAAAATTATGAAATATACATTCTTTAAACTGTTACTTGTATACAAATACTTTTAAATTTATTGGGGAAGGGGTTTGTACTAAATGGGTTTTTGAAAAGAGAATGCTTTCAGAAACATCAGAATGCATTATCATAAATTTAAATGACAACTGACAAAGGCCTATCTTTTAAATCATTACAGGCATCAAAATGGTACCGTGTGTTAGTGAAAATGGAATTTGTTTTAATATAGTTTGCATCATGGCTTTAGAGCTGCTTGATTACAGAAATGATATGGGAAAACAGGCATTACAAATTATTGGCAGTAAACAATAGCTGTTGGGTAATTGGAAGGGAATGAAGGGGAATCAGAAAACTAGTATTTGAATTTTCATACTTTTTATTAAGATAAAGACCCCATGATGTATTTGATGGATAATCCTATTTGGAATGTGTATAGATTGTCTTTAGATTTATTTAATTTAACTTATTGTGTGAAGTAATATTTTCCAAACTATAGCAGATACATGTAGGGTGTTGGGGTTCTTAAGGAGCCTGGAAATGACTGTTCTAAGAATGCCATTGAGTTTTCAGGCTTTTCATACCTCGATCTACATTGTACATCTAAAATATCGTGATTACTATGTCTATGGTACATATGTGATATGTATTTAGGTGCTTAAGGTATGTTTTGGCATCAGAAAGTCTAAATCATAATTGCTTGGTAGTCTGTTCCTATTCACCCCAGTTATTCAGGACAAAAAAATGTAAATAAGGAAAATGAAGAAAAAAATATATAAACCCTATTGCCATCAATTTCTTTCACATGAATTATATGCAAGACCATATTTGTGAGGTCTTGTTGCAAAATCTGATGATTCACTTCAGTACGTCTGAAGATAAAATTTTGTAAACATATTTCAGACCATCATATCATATTCCACACTGGGGTAAATATTAATTAATTCCCATCATGTAAGTCATTATTGGTCAGCTAGAGGTACATGTATGCACTACATAACTCAAATAATTTTGATGAGTTTACATTATAACTTTGAAAATGAAATTACCAAGAATTTTTTTTCCACTTTTGTTCCTATTCACCCCGCTTTAAGGTACTTGATAAATGAATATATGTCAATAACAAAGTGACCTGTAGTGTCCGTAACAGGGTAAAGTCAATTGTAAAGTACTTAATCTTGACATCATATAGCGCAGGATATGCACTAAATTAGAATGAGTGTCTGTTTTTTATATGGACGTAGTGTAAAAGTATGTTTTGGGTACAAAAGTTTAGTAGTATTAACTAATTCTGTCAACTTTTAACAATTTGAAGATGCATTTTACTGGGGTTTTTTCAGCTTATGTACCTCAGACTGAAAAATTGCAGTGAACAGATTTGAAAAGATACTCTCTATTGGATATAAAATTGTAATTAGGCATCAAGATATGCAGCAACAACAATAATGACAGGAAAAAAGCAAATGGATTGCACCAATGAATAACATGTATACTATGTAGTGTCCGTAACACCCTACTGGAAATTGTACATAAGTTATTTTGGACAACTTATGATAGTGAACAAGCCTTCCTAGCAAGTTCATTTGTTTTTATATGTATACAGATGGGACTAAAGTTTGGAATTTGTCTCATTTACCAGTGTTTGGTTGGCTTTTTAAAAAGTTTCCGGTTTTGAAATAACTGGCATTTATGAGATTTGACCTTTCGTTGCCACTGATGTGTATACCGCATCTATTTTATGGACTGAAGTGAGTGCGAATTGTTTTATTTTTCACAAATTGCCATTAAATTCCAAAAAGAAGTGCAAAATATTTTAGTATTAAGATAAATAATGCTGGAAAATTCCATTTTTGTAGCTTTGCGTAGTGTCCGTAACACCTACCTCACCCCGTTGTGTTGCTGTTCATAAAATGATAACCAAGATAGTTTCCTTCAGGATATTGCAGGGTGTTAACCCAAGGGTATTCATGAACAATTTGGGGTTGATGAAACAACTCCATTGCATACTTCATTTTTGGACCCAAGTGCAAATGGTTTTGCACCCTGATTGTGGCTATACCGACTGAATATGAATTTTTATTAGGAAAGGATTACTAATCAAATACGTATTTGCATGTGTCTAAACACAATTTATAAAAAATATAACATTGATAAAGGAATATGTCATCCAAAGTGTTCGTTAATGTGCTATATTTTTGTGCATGTAGATCTATGCTCTAAGACAAAAAATGATGTAGAAGTATTGTAGTCATGTTGTGTGAAGTGAACCCTTGACTGCGAATACAAAAGTCGTGGTTTGAACCTCGGAACGGCACTAGAGTCCTTTGGCAAGACATTAATCTGCATTTGCCATTTTCTCAACCCATGTATCCTACCCTGGTCGGAAGAATTTCTCAAATGTTGTTAGTGCCCCAGTGGAGTACTAAATTATTTTCTACCACATTTTTTGTGCAGCATTCTATATTGAGTGAATTTCTTTTAATTTTTTAATTTTATGAACAATATAAAATATTTATGATGATCTTTGTGTCATGGCACATATTTTGTAAATATCTGAAACTCATCTCTTTCAAGGAAATGTTTTTTTTTTTTGTATGATGATAGTATACTATGATGTCTTTTAGGTATGACAGGAGATATATTGTGAATCGATAGAGCAAGAACAACCACTATTTTGTGTATATTATATATTGCCCTCACAATGACATAATGTTTTATTGGCCTCTTAAATTTTGTAGGTCGTCTTAATAATTTTGACTTTTGACATCTTCCCTATACCCATAAGGAGGGGCTTCGCTAGATGGTGGGGGAGATGGGGGTTTTACTCCCACCCATTACAAATTATCTGTCTGAAAATTTGACAGTTTTATGTCCTTGATGACCTGTTTCTTCTTCGCTTGTTAGACCAAAAAGGGAATTTCTGTTAGCAAATTCGGAAATTCAACCACCAGTTATTTTACCATTTTGGCAAATTTGAAAATCTGATGTACCTGTAAATATGAAAATCATCCCCTCCCCTGTTCCAAATTGTCTACTGATGCTCCTGCCCATAAGATTTGTGTGTATAAGTAATTTATTCAGAACAGAATAATACCTATTGTGCAACATTTGCTTTTCCATAACCTCTTACTATGGTAACATTATTTTGAATAATTAATGACACTTGACATGTGTCTGTTGTGTTCTTTCAAAGTTTTATGTTACATGTATAATGAATAAGAAGAATTAAGGTTAGAATTATGTAGTGCACATCTTTAGTAGATATACCATACAAGGTTATGTAAGTTCTATTGATGAATGTTATGATGAATGTAAAGAAATATATATGAACTGTACATATATGTGCATATATTTGCAATGATGATGTACATGTAAATGTTTGGCTCAAGCTCATTGTACTCTTCATCTATAATAATAAAAAAAAAGAAAGCCTGCAGTATGTTCGTTTGGCTTAGCCATTCATTATTTTAATCAGCCTAACATGTAGGATTACATTTATTATGTTACTTTAAATAGCTGTATTATTATTCTACATGTATGTATGTATGTATGTTGTTAATCTATTGCAATTACATGTATTGCAAAATGATATTTTTACAATTTGAATTCCCAAAATTTCTCATAGACCAGTTTAAGAATCATTTTATATGTGTACACTTAGGCCTTTGTGTCAAAATTGAAATCGAAAGGTAAGTTAGGGACCCCTGCGATCAGTGGGTCTCGGACAGGGACAAGCACCTCGTTGTTTGCTAGCCCGGCAGCGGCCGGGCTCGGCTTTACAACAACAGTCGGGACTCGCAGTCCCGGCGAGGGGGTCGTCGGATTACCGACCACTGGCCCCCGATCTCAGGGCGTGAGTGTCGCCGGATTACCGGCCACTGGCACTCATGTCCGCTCAGGGGGAGCCGTCGGGGCACCGACCACTGGCTCCCACCTGAGCAAAGACGCTGGAGTTTCTCCTTCCAGTGTTCTATATACTCTTAGTGACTCGGCTAGCCCTGACTCAGCCCTAGTCACCACGGAGACGGCTACCCCCCGTTCTAAACGGGCAAAGCGTAGCCGTGAGAGATCATCCGAGCGCCCTGCCAAGCACGGCCTCTCGGGTACGGCCGAGGTGCCGACTTCTTTGCCGGAGGGCTCTGCCCCCCCTTGCAAGAAGTCCAAAGGGCACCATTCGGCCAAGTCTCTAAGTCAAAGTCCAAGGTTGCCTCGGGTACACCTATGACTACGACTAGGAAGAAGTGCAAGGCCTCTTCCAAGACGCCAGACCCTTCTCCTTCGGCGGTCGATCAGGCGGAACTTCTTCGTTTTTTGAAGATAGTTGTGGAGAAGAGCGGGTGGTTACCCGCTACCTCCCAGCCGACCGCGGGTGGCACGGACCCCCCCTCGGACACTGACCAGTCCGTGGACTTGGGTGATCCGAACCTTGACCCGGTTATACCCGGTTCCGGTTCGACGAGATCCGACCCCGAGTTACCGGTTTCCGGTCTCGGTTTGTCGGTATCCGGCCCCGGTTTGCCGATATCCGGTCCTAATTTACAGGTTCCAGGCTGTCAAAAGCCTCTTGCTCATGACAGATCAATACTATCCGGTCATGATTGGCCCCTTGAGAGTCATCCTCGATCCCGGCAGGCCCAGAGTCGCCCGGTCAGAGCTGCTCCTACTCCGGCGGCGCTTGGCGCCCCTCCCGGTGAGGAGACTTACGGCTCGTGGATCCACCCACCCCCCTGGGGCCAGGTTTCCCACATAGCCGACCCTGATGTTGACTCTGATTCCGAGTCACAAGCCAGTGCGGTCCCCCAACCCCCTCGTGGTTTGGCAGCTGACGCGCAGGCTCTTTTGGAGAGATACTTACCTGAGACTTTCCCGCCGGCCCAGCCGGACTCGGCTTGCGGCTCACGGCCTACCTGGGCTCTTTAATCAGCCTCAGGGTCAGGTCTCGGGAACTTCAGGTTTCCGAGTCTGACGGCTTGGTTTTGGATGAGATCCTGCTTGTTTTGACAGGATCTCTGTGGTCGCAGCTGACTGCTGCAGCTGTCCAGGCCACGAACTCTAGGAGAGAGATTGCTCTCTCGTCCTTAGGGGTTCTGGAGAGGGATATCCCCTCCCTCTTGGCGGGGATTCCCCAGTCGGGGGAGCATCTGTTTGGGGGTCAGTTCGCCGCTGTTCTTCAGCGCGAGATCGACTCCCGTAAGCAGGCGGCTGAATTGTCGAGGCAATTCCGTCCACGTCAGCCGGCTCAACCTCCTAAGCCGAAGGCTAGGACGTCGGTGCCCCCCCTCCCACGCCATCAGCGGGTGAGCTCGGCTCCACCTCGCGTGGCGTTACCTACCGGTCAGCAGCCCAAGTCTGCTCGAGGTAGGGACTCTCCCAGAGGTAAGGGGAGTAATAGGGCCCGCGGCAAGGCTCCGGCCAAGCCCAAGCAGGCCTTTTGAGGGTGCGCCCCGAGCAGTGGATCACCAGGTAGGCGGACGACTACGGTATTTCCTTCCCGCTTGGGAAGCAATTACCGAGGACGGCTTCGTTCTCTCAGTCGTGCGAGACGGCTTCTTCATAGAACTTGCAGAGCCCGTCCCGCACGGCGCCATCCGTATCCGCCCGCCAGTCTCGTCCGCTCTTCATCAGCAGCATATCTCGGCCGAGATACGATTGCTGCTGGAGAAGGGCGCTATAGAGAAGGTGAGAGACCACCCACATCTGTGTCTCTCCCCGATCTTTGTGATCCCAAAACGCTCGGGGAAGCTGAGGATGATCCTCAATATGAAGGTCATCAACACCTTTATCCCTCCGGAACACTTCCGGATGGAGACACTAGCGTCCATTCTGCCAGCAATCGAGCGGACAGATTTGGCGATTTCGCTAGATTTGAAGGACGCATATTTCCATATCCCGATACATCCACGCTCGCGGGATCTATTGGGATTCGCCTTCCAAGGCGAAACTTTCAGGTTTCGTGCCCTACCATTCGGGCTGAGACCAGCTCCCCGTGTCTTCACCCGGGTAGTGTCAGCTCTAGCCGCCTTCCTAAGGAATCGCGGTCTCCGACTCTTTGTCTACCTGGACGATTGGCTCCTGGTAGCACATTCAGAGCCTGTGCTCCGAGACCAGTTGCACCTCCTGCTCCAGACTACTCAGGAGCTAGGATTTATAGTCAACTGGGAGAAGTCCGAGCTGTCTCCCACCCGTACCCCAGTGTACTTAGGTGCGGAGATAGACATCCCGAATCAGGTCGCCCGCCCCAGCCGCGACAGAATTCGGACGATTACGTCAGCTGCTCGGTCCTTGCGTCTTTCTCGCAAGGTACGGGCCAAGCGCTGGCTTCAATTTCTGGGCTACCTCGCAAGTCTAGTGGAGGTACTGCCAGACTGCAGACTTCTGATGAGGCCCTTCCAGTGGCACCTTTTGAAGTTCTTTTCGCCGAGCGTAGACTCCCTCAGAGTATGGATTCCATTACCGAGGGAGATCAGACGTCTTCTCGCCCCCTGGGCAGACGAGACATTTCTTGCGCGAGGCAAGCCTCTCCGCACCCCTCTTCCGTCAGTGTCCATCTCGACGGATGCGTCCCTTCTGGGCTGGGGCGGCCATTGTGGGGACGAGATGATTTCGGGGGACTGGTCTCATCTGCACACTCTTCCCCATATCAATGTACTGGAAATGCTGGCGGCATTCATGTCGCTCCGCCATTTCAGGCGCACGATTGTGGGGCACTCCGTGCTTATCCTTACGGACAACACCACGGTTGCGGCCTACATCAATCGTCAGGGTGGAACTCGTTCAGTTTCCCTGAACTCTCTTACCGCCCAGTTATGGAGGTGGTGTCGGACAAACAACATTGTCCCGATAGCCTCTTACATTCCCGGACAAGAGAATCTTATAGCAGACTTTCTGTCCCGGGGCAAGTGTCTCCAATCCGAGTGGTCCCTCCTTCAGGAGGTTTTCGATCTTCTCCGCGCTACTTGGGCGCCGCTAGAGATCGATCTGTTTGCGACCACTCTCAACCACCGTCTTCCGAGGTACTGTTCTCGGGTACGGGACCCGGAGGCTTGGGCACTCGATGCCTTCGCTCTCCATTGGAGACATTTTCGAGGGTATGCTTTCCCTCCGTTTCCTTTGATCCCTCAGGTTCTGAGAAAGATCAAGGAGGATCGAGCGTGGGTCCTGTTAGTAGCCCCGCGCTGGCCGAGGAGACCTTGGTTTCCTCTACTCCTGTCCCTCCTGGCTGGACAGCCGTTTCCACTTCCACTGAGGCCGGACCTTGTGTCCCAGCCTCTGTCCGGGATCCTCCATCATCGGCCCGAGGTCCTTCACTTGACCGCTTGGCCGTTATCGGGGGAGACGCTAGAGCTTCGGGACTCTCTGAGAGAGCCTCTCAGTTTATAGTCCAGAGTCGTAGAGATTCCACTAGATCTCTTTACAACTCCCGTCTGGAGGCCTTTTCAGTTTGGTGTGAAGACCTCGGGGTTTCACCCCGTGAGGCTTCTGTGGGCACTATTGCAGATTTTCTGATCTCCTTATTTGATAAGGGTAGATCTCTTTCCACTATCCGTGGATACCGCTCTGCCATTGCTGCCATTCATGTTGGCTTTCCGGACGGCTCGGGAGTTTCTAGCTCCCATTACCTGACTAAGTTGCTGAGATCGTTTTTCCTACAACGACCAGCAAATCCAAAGCTGTCTCCTGCTTGGAGCCTTCCTAAGGTTCTGGACGCGCTATCAAAGCCTCCCTTTGAACCGATGAGCAAGGCTTCTCTCCATCATGTGACTGTCAAGACCATTTTTCTTATCGCCATAGCTTCAGGGCAAAGAAGAAGCTCTCTTCATGCTCTTTGTACCTCTCCTGGTCATATCCGTTGGGAAAGGCAAGGTGTTCGCCTTATCCCCAAGCCCTCCTTTGTAGCCAAAAATCAGACGGCTTCCTCGGGATCGGTTGAGGTGTTTCTCAGCCCCCTGTCAGACTTCTCCTCAGTCAAGGAGGACAAAGTCTGGTGTCCGGTGAGGGCGCTAAAATGGTACTTAGACAGAACCAAAGATTGCCGCTCGGACGAGCAACTTTTTCTCATTACTCGCGAACCTTTCTCCCCTGCTTCTAGAGAATCCATCTCTAGGTGGATTGTCGAGGCCATCCAGGCCACTGGCCCAGAGGCCCTTCTCGCGGATAGCAAACCTAGAGCGCATGATACCAGAAGCATTAGTACTTCTTGGGCGCTTTTTCAGGGCATTGCCCTAGAAGACATCTTGAGGGCCGCTTTTTGGCGGTCTCCTAACTCTTTCACTTCTTTTTATCTGAAGGACATTCCTTCAGGAGAAGTGCAGTTTGCAACTTCGTCTTTGAGGGCGGCATCTTCTGCCGTTGACCCCCGTTAGTCTTCTTCCCTTGGGACATGCCACCCCGGATTTTTATCCGTGCTAGTCTAGCAATAATAGGTAGATACATTAATTTATTGTAGTAAATCAGTAAAATCATACCTGATTTTGTTATTTGCTAAATAAATTTATGTATCTACCTATTATTGCTAGTTTGGTCCAAACTACGCTACCACCGAGAAACTAAAAGTCACATTCGCGCACGCCCCACCCCCGTATGACGCCTTCCCATAGTCACATGCGCGAGCGCACGCCCGCCATCTTCCTCTAACGAGCTGCCAGAGACAACGTTTAGGACATGTTGCTGGGCAAGGAGAGGGGACGGAGGGAGGGACATAGGTAGATACATAAATTTATTTAGCAAATAACAAAATCAGGTATGATTTTACTGTTCTCTCATATCCGGCCATTTCACTTATCCGGATGGGTGCCGGTCCCAATGTGGCCGGATAAACGAGGTCGGACTGTACTATACAAGTTCATATAATTTCACGTGATGAATGTTATGATGAAGATAGAGTAATATGATATATGAATAGTATTGGGCACATATATATGCAAATTTGAGAACACATAGTTCTCGTCATCTATATGAACTGAAGAACAAATTGAAAAAGAAAATCAACAATAATATGTTCTTTGTTTAGCTTATCCATTCATTATCGGTGAACATGTAAGATCATGCATATATTTATTATTTACATTAAAGAGCTGGATTATTATTTTATGTATTTTGTAAAGCTATTGCAATCATTGCAAGATTATATTTTTACCATTTTAATTCCCGAAGACAGGTTTAAGAATCATTTTATAAATGTGTACACTTGGGTCTTTTTGTCAAGTGTGAACTTACGCCGAATTTTGATATAAAAATGATCTAATGAAGTTATGATTTTCATTAATGCTCTGCTTGATTTTCATTCAACAGTGCTTGCCTCTGGGCTGTATTCTTATCTACTGGATTTTTTATTCAACTGTATTAAATTTAATTCAATTCAATTCAGATTAACATTTATTTTCTTCCATCAATTTTGTGGACATTTAACATCTGTTCACATAGTACAATATTTATATTCAGTAACACAAATGAAAGAACTTGCAATACATAGAAGTAGGCGCAAATCCCAGCAAGCTTACACTTGTATATTGTCTAAAATGTATTAATGCTGTTACCTTCATTCTAACTAGTGCAAAGTTTTCATTGATTACAGTTAGATATTTTCCTCAAAGTTTTAAAATCAAACAACTTACTAAATAATCTTTTGTTCCAATCTTGTTTATAATATGGAATTTATATCTGAACTCCTTTTATTTTCCTGACTCAGAACTTTTTGTTGTACGTTGCTTCCTCATTTTCTTAAATGACTCCTCTCAACTATCGGTTTCTAACTTTCTAATTAATGAAATATAAAAAGATGCATAAATCTTTTGTTGTAAATTACAGAATATTTAGTTTTGTATACATGTTTTGGAATGTTTTCTCCATACGTAAAATTTCATATACCTACATCATCTGAAATACTATTTTTGTTGTAAACTGAATGAAATTCAGTCTAATTTGGGCTATTTAAGTACTTTTGATAAACCTTTTCATGAATAAAGTCAGTGAATTCCATCATTTATTTTGTTTTCATCTCTGCTTTGCAAGATTTTTGTTCATCAATGTACGTCTATGGTCTGAATTCTACTATATTGTGTTCTACTTTTCTCTAATAAAGAAAAAAAGAAGAAGGTACCAAAATATAGAGTCGGAAGAGAGACTGGATAGATATTATGGGAGAGAGAAAGAACAAGAGAGAGAGGGTGGGGGAGATAATGAACAGATGAAAGATAAAAAGAATGAGACTATGAGAGGTGAATGACAAAGGAGAGGAAAGAGAATGAGGGAGAGAAAAGGAGAAAAAAACGGGTGGAGAGAGAGAAAAAGAAAACAAATATAGAATTTAAGAGGAATAGCAACAAATCAGAGAGAAGTGTACGGAAGAGAAAATTCAGAAAGATAGAAAAGAGAGATAAAAGGTAGATGCGAGGATGAGATCCATATGATAGAGAGGATTGTATAGAGGAAAGACAGAGAGGGAGAGGTTTATTTTTAAGAGGGAAAGGATGACAAATTATGTAGAAATTATGGATTTAGGGAAAAGGAACGGGATACCTGATCGAGAGAAAGGGCCCTGAAGAGAAAAAGAAATGGAATAAAATTGTGCTGGAGAAGGGAAACAAGAGACAAAGGGGTCCAGGAAGGAAGGAGACGGAAATAATTAGAGATAGAGAACAAGAGACATAACCACTGGCGTACTGGTGGGTGAAAAAGTTCCACGCCAAAAAAAAAAATTTTTAAAGGTGGGGGAAAGAAAAAAAATGGGGAAAAATGGAAAAATTTGAAATTACCTACCGGATATGAGTCTAGATTTGAGACAAAATTACATTTTAATTTTGAAAAGTCGATTTTTTTTTTTTTGATTTTTTTTTTTTTTTTTGCTCGCTCGCAAGTATTCAGAAATTTTGCCGCGTATGCCTATGTTCAGCCCCCTCAAATTTTTTGGCTCATTACGCCACTGGACATAACACAGGAGAAATAGAGGGGGAGGAAAAGGAAGATCGATGGAGAAAAGGAGAGAGAGGGGGGATATAGAGAGAAAGAGTAAGAACTGAACACCCGACGTCATCACGGTAGAGGTGTCAGCATCGATCTCTACGTGAGGTAGAGATCCGATGGGTGTAAGTGATTCTGCCGTGTATGTTATATGTCGCCCTCTCTGTGGCAGAAAATGCATGTGCGGACCACGGACCCGCCGGGTGTCTAAAAAATGCAACGAGATTTTCATTGGCAACATCTCTGAAAGTACAAAACCAATTCCAGTAAAACTTTGCAGGTGGTGTTGTTTGAGTATAGTCTAGAACTTACATAAATTTCACACTAATTCGTATATATAAGGACATGGAAGTTTGATTAATTTTGAAAGACCTGGTATTTTTCAAACATTACAAAGATAGGACAGTTAAAGGAAATCCAAGTTGTTCTGAAAGAAAGAGGAAAATCAGAGAAGCAGATTGGTGATAGTTTGAACGAAATCAGGACAGCAATAAGAAAGTTATGATTTTTTAAAAGTTGTAATCACTATACATTATGGGTGTTTCAAATTGGCCGAATCGGTAATGTCACTGTGATGTAGTGGCGGGCAACTCCCCCATTTGCTCCAATACACAAAATGTAAAAATGTTTTACTGAGTAGGATCTTTTACTTTTATATGAGGACCTATAACAATATGCTACTGCCCCGAGGGAAAAGGCGCTTAAGGAGAAAACCGCAAATTAATGATATTTAAGTCAATTAAGTGTAAACGGGAGAGTTGTCCGCCAGACTATGTCACATTATTATCGACTCACTAAGTTGCCAATTTGAGATTCACATAGATTTAGTGATCTCATTTTCCAAACATTCATAACTTTCTTATTCGATTATTCGATTTATTTCGAACTTTTACCATCTTGTTTTTCTTATTTGTCTGTTTTCACACAAATCATTTTATTACCAAGGTTGGATTGCCATTTAATAGCATCATTAGTGCACGAATAGGCGAACTATACAAGTCTTTAAACGAATCAAAAACTAAAAACAAAATAGAAATTAAATGCCATATAGGAATATTGATTAAAGCAAGATTGAATGATTGCATTATATAGATTGCACATGGTGTCTTAGGGGAGGTAGCATAAAAGAGACAGGAGAGAAAATAAGAGAGGGTGAGAGAGAAAGAGATGGGATAAGAAAGAGAGAGAGCGAAATAGGTAAGAAATAGAGAGAGAGAGAAAGGGAGAGAGAAAAAGAGAGAGAGAAAGAGAGAGAGAGTGTGTGTGTGTGTGTGTGTGTGTGAGAGAGAGAGAGAGAGAGAGAGGCAGAGAGAGTTATATGCATTATGACCTGAGTAATGTAGTGTAGGAAATAATCAAGTATTAAAAGTATTTTTCAGTAACAACTGTTTCACCTCTTTAAATACCCTTCATTTTAAGTACTAACAATTATGATATCAATTCTCAGAAAATATATTGCTTATAATGAAAGAACTGTTCTTTAATTTTCCTACGCATTTTAATTCTTTCAATGTGGCTACCATGCCGATAAAAGAGAATATAATACACACAGAAAAAACCTCAGGTTAGAATTTTTCCGTGTATAATCGCTTTAGTTCACCAGGAATTTGGTAATTTTGATTAGAGAAGAATGATGCGCTTGAAATAACCACGCAACGGGGTAAAAATACAGATTTGTGTTGGCTACCGGTCAACCCGGAACTCTGGTAAAGTTTAACACTTTTT
The DNA here is from genome assembly GCA_025618425.1 of Heliocidaris tuberculata. Lineage (NCBI taxonomy): Eukaryota > Metazoa > Echinodermata > Echinoidea > Camarodonta > Echinometridae > Heliocidaris > Heliocidaris tuberculata. Next base: position 22,141,235 of record CM046838.1, read on the forward strand.
GTGTTAAAATATTTTACAAGGAGTTTTTTTTCATTGTACGCTATATTACCATTATGTTTGTGTAAATGACACTAATATTGATTACCAACTCCCCTTTCGTCACAACAATTAGAGTTAATTTAAGACAGCGGAACCGGGGAGCAGGGGGCTGGTGCCCCACTCTTTTCAAAACCAAGAAAACTGTCCCTCCTGCGAGCCACGACCCTCTAAACGTAAATTTGCCCCTTCTTTGTCTGTTGTGCCCTTTTAGTTTATGTATACATTCAAGTACCATCCATCGCAAAGCACATGCAATTTGGGTAGACCTGTATCTGTTTTATGTGTGCTGTGTTCCATCACTATCGATCGTTTACGCTATCCTTTATTTTCTTCAAACTCCTTAACCGTTAACCTGTAGAATGCCGGGTAAAGTTTTTGGGGGTTCATTTTATACATTCTAACTGTATACAAAATTATTTTTTTGGCCTCAGAGACCCTTTAAAGTACTGGCTTTACTAGACGGCGTTTGACACCAGCCCCCTCCCCTCCCCCCCTGCAACAAAAATAAATTCCCCTTCAGAGTGAAAAAATGCCCAACCCTGAGGTTAAACTGCCCCTTCGTGATCTGATCATGTTGAAGTGCCCGTAAAATATTATATTCGTGACAAAAACTGATTTTCTTGTTTAATAGATATAGGTTGGCATAACTTCTTTTGTGCGCTTTGCATATTTCCCTAAATTTTACCAAGCGAAATCCGGATTTTCTATAGGCGATGTTTGATGCGTGCCCCTCCTTAGTGCCTCTGCAAGTATAATGCCCCTCCCGCGATAGAATAAGTGCCCCATGTGGTAAAATGTTTCAAGTTGAAAAAACATCTCCTTCAACTATATGCAATGAATTCAAACTGAGCGAGCAGGACCCACCTCTAACTTTCTCTCTCTCTCTCTCTCTCCATCTCCGCCTGGATTCTCTGTTTTACTCCCTTTTCACCCCTTCTTTTTCCTGCCTTCTCTCTTCCTTCTTCTCACACACTGACACACTCATTATCTTTCATTTCCCTCCTTCCTCCTCCCTCCTTCTCTTCATTCTCTTTTGTTTTCACACCGTCTTGCACTTCCACTTTACTTTCACAGTTAGTTTTTCTTATGGGTTGAGGCAATAGTCCTTCTACCTCAACTCACTTATCAATTCTTTCTCATCAACAATTCGCTTGTCGTAACGATGCTTTATGAATTTAATTTAATATTATTGAACGACCCATTCGTGATTAAGTTATATAAGTTTCTGGACATATAATATACAAGCTTTGCTTTTAAATATGTCCAACTGTTTTCAATATCACTTAATAGGTCAATATCTGTGCATCATATTTTTTACTTATTGATATTTGATTATGTGCCCCTATGTATGGAAAAACATCATTGTGATATATTATTATTGTATTCATTTTATGTTATGCACTGCAGTATTATGTTAATATCAATGATTGAAACAGTCAATAAATCAAATCAAATAAAAAAATCAAATCAAATCAAAATTGTCCTAACTTAGTGACTCTTCTTTAGGTGATGTACCCTTAGTTTTATACCTATTCATAACTTACAGATGTCATTTCATTCATAGATAGGTAGACCTGCATCGTCTTTTTTGTGCTTTGCTCTATCACTGCAGATTTCCTCGAAGAGGAAACCAATCAAATAGGGCTTTTCTATGGGTGATATTTTGATGCTCCTTATGAATTATAAATACAACTTGTAGTCCACCATCCACATGGTCTGCAGAGATTCATCTTCAAGGAAGGCAAATTGATGCTGTTTCCAGAACATGCCCCTATAAAGGTCCATCATGTTAATCTTAAAGAGAATAAGTACAATGTCATCAAGGACATAATGAGGCAGCAATAAAGGGTGCCATTTTCGGGGTAACCTCGCTAGTCATATAGGACCGCTATTCATAAGGACCACTTATTCATAAGGACCGCTATCCATAACGCGTGACTAAATGAATAGCGGTTTTGTACGAATAGCGAGCAAACCATAGACAAATTTCCTCGCTATTCATAAGGACATCCATTCATAAGGACCACTATTCATAACTACTCATAAGGACCGCTATTCATAGCGCGTGTTAAAGGATTAGCGGTTTTCTATGAATAGCGGTTCTTATGAATAGCGAGCGGACCCGCCATTTTCAGGTGTGATAAGGCATTTTATCCATCGCTGGAGGGGCCAGAAATTATTTCCTGAAAATTTATTCCGGTCGGTCGCCATTCAATAATCCGGGCATACCAAGCATTTGGTCTAAACTTTCATGGATAAACATAACAGGAATATCAACAGAATAAAGGGTCATAGTGGTCAAGGCAATTATTGATCAGTATAATATGATCAGCTGCTTCATTAGTATAGCATCTCCTCCTTGATAAACCCAATAATTTTTAGTGACATGTTAAAAAGGCAGTGCAAAACAATAACAAACTTCTATTGCCCAAATCTAAATGTACATGAAAGTGGTCCCAACCAACCTGATAAAACACAGTAAATTTATACAGAAGTCCACAGGGCTGTCAGCTACTCAGTTGTTTAGTGTGTGTGTGTTTTTTTCGCTCGCATACAAATAGTTTTAATAAAAGTAAGCATATTTTAAGTCACTCGTGTCAAGGAAGATCACAATATACATTCAAGATTACTTTAAAACAGCAAGTCGTAAAGAGAGGATATTGTTTAATAAAAAGGGTGTACAAAAACGTCAATACGTGATTGTTTATCAGTCTTTCCGTCAAGTTTTTGTAGGTGCCCCCTTTGTTTTTAAAGTGCCCTTTTTTCGATGCCCCCCCCCCCCCACTTTGAAAAGCGTTCCGCCACCCCTTGATACGAGGGCTTGCCACAGAATCTTCAGACGACAGGTATTTACGCAAATATTATTGTGCACAGATCAGTGGCGTAGCCAGGATTTTTTAAAGGGGGGGGGGCAAATTTTGTTAATTGTCAAATTCTGCTTGGGGGAGACCCGTATTTTTATTTTATTTTTTTGCCAGCCATCCAAAAGTCACTGAGTAAGGGGGATGGGGGGGGGGGGGGGAGGGTCCTCAGATTTTAATGGGTTCAGTTTTCCTCCATAATTCTCAAAAAATAGCACGGATGCTATTCAATGCGCTTCCTCTGTAACGTTTAAAAAGCAAAGTCTTACAAACCAAAAAAAAAAAAAATCATAATTTTGTAGTTTTTTCTGAAATCCTCATGAAATTCATACAAAGTTTAGAAGATGATATCAACATTACCTAGGGGTTTGTTAAGTTTCTTTTTAGTGCGACCCGCAAGACGATTTCATGCTGCCCGCAAAAATGATAATCTGGTTATAAAATGTTTCATGCATTATGATACATAAACATCATTATAACTATTGGTATGAATAAAGATATCAGAATTTCAGCTCGCTCGCTCGCAAATAGCATATCATAATTATCCGTTCCCTGTCCTACCACGTTTAGCTTTTTTTTAAACCATCAAACAAAGAAAAAAATAAGGATGAATATAATTTATGATATAAAACTTGAGGGGTATTGTAAAGCTGTTCCACCGTCTTTAGATAGCAAATAGCATAACTATCCGTTCCCTGTCCTACCACGTATAGCGGTTTTTTTTTAACCATCAAACGGAGAAAAAAATAAGGTGCGTGGGTATATGTGCAAAAGACGATAAATAAAGACACTTCAGACAGGATTAACTCTGAACGTCTGTTTCCATGTTCATGCCATTTCAACCGCCCAACTGCGCATGCGTACAATCATAAAGTCATTACATAATATCCATATACATGTATGGTCATTGTGACATCCTAATATATCTGTATATATAACACTCTTCCCCCCTTAAATTTGGAGCAGACTGACAATTCTAGTGACTGGTATCATTTAAAGAATTATCCTTTATCACTGATCAAAATTACTGCACAACTGAGTTTTAGTTTGTTTGTTTTTTTTTTACTCGAGGAATGTACCTCATAACATCAAATCAAATACTGGCATTTCAGTTTAGTTTAAAACTGGCTGACCAAAACAACTCAGCATGTGGCTTCCAATCACCTAAGGAATATTCACATTTTAACTTTTAACTTGCTTTGCCTTCCAGAATTATACACATGGCAGTTTACACAGGTAACTTCAAAAACCTTTATCACCATGACAAAAATGTCAACTTATGTTACATCACCTGTCAGTTGTTACAATGCATATGCATTTCAATACTGGTAAAGTTACACTTTATCTTTGCTAACAATTACTTCAACAAAATAATCTTACAAAACTGGCAATTTGAAGTAATAACTGAATTTACAAGTTACAACTCTGTTTGATCCTACTATATAATGACTCATAAAATTTGACTCTTCACTGTAACTGATGACCTGTAAATATACCACTTAGTCATACGTGTATATCTAAATCTTTCTATATTATAATATTATTAAAGCATACAGTAACCATGGTAATGGTTATTTTCTAGCAAAACTGAATTATGCATGTTTCCTGTTTCTTTTTTCTTTCTTTTTTTTTTTTTTTTAATTTTGTTTTTACCTATACACAACAAAATCACGGAACTTTGAGGGTGTCTTAGTTTGTCTGCTTGACACTCTCCTTCCCAACATCAAATTATCAGTGTTTGATGAGTCTAGGACATCTTCAGAATTATTGAAAGGCTCTGTATGTAGTGGTGTAGGTACTGATTCAGTATCTAGACTAGGGTGTTCAGTATCAAAGCTAGGCTTTTCTCTGGTGTTTGGAACATTTCTTGATTTCCCCTCTGTTGGAATGGGTTGTTGTACTTCAGGTTGCTCAACCTCTATGGGTGGACTAGGTGGTTGACGAGTCACTTCTTCTTGAATGGTATGTTCATCTACTTCCCTTGCTGAAGTATAACGTCTCATATGGTCTACATGACGACGGACTTGTCTTCCATCTAGTAATTCTATGATATACATAGTCTCGTTTATTGCTTCAACAACCTTCCCACGAAGCCATGTTGTACCTGCGTAAAAGTTCTTTACAAGTACACTGTCCTTGATGCTGAATTCTCTGGCTTTGGACTTCCTGTCGGCTTCTTGCTTCATGGCGGACTGCTTCCTCCTGACTGATCGATTCAGGTTGGGGCGCACTCGATCAAGTTTGCTTCGGATTTTCCTTTTGTAAAGGAGTTCACTTGGTGATTTTCCTGTTGTAGCTTGAGGTGCTAATCGGTAGTGTAGCAGAAATCTCTGGATTTTCATCTCCAAGTTGTTTCCTCTTGTTTTCTTGACACCATGCTTGACTGTTTGTACAGCTCTCTCGGCTAATCCATTACTTGATGGATGTTTTGGTGCAGTCTGCACATGTTCAACTCCGTTGTTGCTGAGGAATGTCTGGAACTCTTCTGAGATGAATTGAGTACCATTATCACTTACTATGGTATCTGGTATACCATGTGTGGCAAACAGGCGTCTCATGGCTGTGATAGTTGATGCGGCGGTAGGTTTTCCAACTCGTACTGCTTCTATCCATTTGCTGTGGGCATCAATGACGACTAGAACATCTTGGCCTTCGATAAATGCGTAGTCGATGTGTATTCTGCTCCACGGATTTTCTGGAAACTCCCAGGGATGGATAGGGGCATGTGGTGGATCACTCTGTTGTTCTTGACACACTGCGCATTCTCTCACATACTTCTCCAGTGTTTTGTCTATGGCAGGCCACCAAAAATAGGATCTGGCAAGGCCCTTCATCTTTACTATGCCTGGATGTGTGGCATGCAACTCTGCAACAAGTCTTTGGCGTAAATCCTTATCCTGTGGAATTACGACCCGATGACCCCATAAGACAATATCATCCTCCACACTCAGTTCTTCCCTTTTCTGAGAATATGGCATGAAATCTGAATCCAAGTTTCTCTGCTCTGGCCATCCATTTTGAATGTAGGCCTTCACTCTTGACAGTACTGGGTCACGGCAAGTTTTTGACTTTACTTCTTCTGCTTCTACTGCCCTGGAATCAATGTCCATAATGAGATTCACAGTAGCAGACATGCTGTCCAACTCGTCAAGATCCTCATTTGGCCATTTGGATTGATCAACTTGTACTGGCAGGCGAGATAAGGCATCTGCATTCTGATGCTTGCTTCCTTGCTTGTGTTCTATTGAGTAGTCGTAAGCTGATAAAATCATCTGCCATCTCGACACTCGGGCTGATGCCATTGGGCTGGTCGGTTTTTCTCCAAACAGACCTAGAAGTGGTTTATGGTCAGTGATGATTGTGAACGGTCTTCCATATAAGTACTTATGAAACTTCTTCAGTCCAAATGTAATGGAAAGACCCTCCTTCTCATACTGGGCATAGTTGCGTTCGGCTTTTGTCAATGTTCTTGACGCGAATGCGATGGGTTGTTCCTGGCCATCTGCGTTCAAGTGGCTGATAACGGCACCTAATCCATACGGACTAGCGTCGGTTTGCAACAAGAGTGGTTTTTTCACATCATAGTGTGCTAGCACTTGTCCATCTGTAAGGAGTTGCTTGGACTTCTTGAATGCCTTCTCTTGCTTGGGACCCCATTTGAACTTTGAGTCAGCAGCATCCGGACCTGGTTTCTTCTTTCCCTTGGCACTGGTAGAAGCGTACTCTTCCTTCAGTAGTTCTGTAAGTGGGGCTATCTCTGTACTGAGATTTGGCAGGAATCTCCTGTAGTATCCTAGGAGTCCAAGGTAGGCCTTCAGTTGGGACTGGTTTACTGGTCTGGATGCTTTCAGGATGTCTTCAATCTTCTGAGGGAGTGGGCGGATCCCTTGCTGGTCTAACTTGTGACCCAAGAATTCGCCTGAATTCATCATGAACTGGCATTTCTCTTTCTTCAAGTGAAGACCACTCTTCTCAAGGCAATCTAGCACTGCTTCCAAGTTTGCTAGATGTTCTTCATCATTTCTTCCACTTACGATGATGTCATCTAAATATGGTCTACACATCGGAATGTCTGCTAAGAGCGTTTCCATAGCTCTTTGAAATAAGGCGGGCGCACTGGCTATGCCAAAAGGCAATCTGGCATATTGAAACAATCCTCTATGGGTGTTGATGGTCGTGAACTGTCTGGCTTCAGTCTCTAGCTCAACCTGGTGGTATGCATGAGACAAATCAAGTTTACTGAATTTCTGACCACCTTCAAGATCTTGCAGCATATCTTCCAGTGATGGTAGCGGATACTGTTCAACACGGAGGACTTTGTTGGCTGTGAGTTTATAGTTCCCACATATTCTTACTTTTCCATCGGGCTTCTTTACGACTACAATTGGGCAGGCGTAATCGGCGAATTTGACTGGTTCTATCACACCTTGTTCAATGAGATCATCTAGGGCTTGGTCAACTTTGTTTCTCATGGCGTAAGGCACTGGCGCTGCCTTGTAGAAACAAGCTTCCTCTCCACCTTCCTGTGGATGAACCTTGGCTTTGTATCCTTGTAGCTTTCCAAGCTTAGAGCAATCGAATATCTCTTTGTGTCTGTCGAGAGTATCCTGCAGGCTGCTCTGTACCTTGTGGACAGTTCTACTATCCTGGATTGGGGCTTGACTATGCATCTCTAAACAAGATCGCAATACTTCAGGGGCTTCCTGTATCCAATCTCTACCCAAGAGGTTTACCCCCTTCTCCACTACAATGAGTGAAAGTCTCTTGGCTGGCTGCCTACTGTCAAACTCAACATCCACCTCGGCTTCTCCGACAACCGGCACTCTACTTTCAGTATACGTTCTCAGGGACAGTTTTGAACGATTCAGTTCTTCTGGACTTCCAACGTTCTGGTACACTGCGTTAGAAATCATTGTCCAAGGGCTACCAGTATCAATTTCCATTTCTGTCTGGTGTCCATTAAGCTTTACTTTGGTTTGGTAAGGCTCCAGATACCTCATCTTGTTGACTGTGGCATCTGTGATATGATCCAGTTGTGGTTGATCTGATTCATCTTGTGAATCACTGCCTACTCCTCACTGTTCATGTGATGAGAAGCTTTTGCTTTCTTGAACTTCTGTACGTTTTCACACTGGCTCTTTGTATGTCCTATTTGGGAGCATTTAAAACACTTTTCCTCTTTGAAGCGGCATGATGACGGAGCATGCTGACCTCCACACCTCCAACATCTCTTGGGCTTTGTGGGGTTTCCACCTGGGCTGCTTCTTTGCTTCGATCTACTCTGTATGTTCTCCTTCACAGGCTTGGGCTTGCGTGGACTACTGTACTGGATCTTCCCGACCACGGACTCTGGCATTTTACTTAACACCTTCAGTTTTTCCACGTCTTCGTTTGCAACTTCCATGGCTGTGGCTGTTTGAAGCGCATTTTTCAAAGTCAACGATGGCTCGCTCAAGAGTTTTCGCTGAATGGCAACATCTTTGCATCCTACCACTAAACGGTCTCTGATCATATGTTGTCTAACTCTTGAAAATTACATCCTTCACTAAGTTGACGCAAGTTGGCTACAAACTGTGGAATTGATTCGCCTGGTTTTTGAACACAAGTATAGAAACGATATCTCTGAACTATTTCAGTAGGCTTTGGTAAAAAGTGCTTTTTCAGAGCTTCTTTACACACTTCATATGTTTGCTCTGTGGGTTTATTTGGCTGCAAGAGAGCTCTAAGTGTATGATAGTTTTTGCTACCTAAATTCGTCAGAAATATTGCTCTTTTTATCTACATCACACTATTGGCTGCAAACCAAGCTTCTAAAAGCTCAATCCATTCATCAAAATTGTAACCTTCCTCCAACTGAGGCACATTACCAATGTGTTGCTGGTTTGCCATACTTGTTTTGAATTCAAACTTGTATTACAATACAAATAAATTCTCACTCTGTACCTTGCAGGTATAGCCGTTTTAGGCTATATAGAAACTATTTATATAGTAACTGGTGGTGCTTACCGGTTGCTGGTTCTTGAGATCCCGTAGATTTGACTTGATTATATCAGAGGTTTCAGATCCAGAATCGTTCAAGAATATCATCACAGCAAGCACACCGAACGCCTTCCGGGTCAGGTCATAAGTCACAGCCCGGCGACTCCATTATTGTTATAGGGGGAATTTGGCCCTAAGTAGGGGGAGGGACCTAACTCCCACTACACTACCCCCCTCCTTTTTTTTTTTTTTTTTGTTCGGGGAAAGGCCCCCAGTACAAAAAAACACTAAAAACCGGAAACCCAACAGACATAGAAAAAAAAAAACAATTCCAAAACAACACCCATGGTAAAACAACACAGGAACCTCCCCAATACTAAACTGCGAATCAAACCAGGCAAACATGCCAACACCAATTCTGGATTACTTTTATCCGTTCTCATTTCGTATCGAGTCAATTAATAACTCCACATTAAATTGTCTACCTCGCACCAAAAAAACAATTTTTCAACCCAATTAAAATTGTCACTTTACAGAGACCCCTGCCAGCGGGAAATTCCAAAAACAATAAATTCCAGGGCAATTTGCTTCCCAATCCACCCTTCCGCAAATCATTGATTCCAAAGGGGAAACCCAAATTTTTCCGCTGGCACCAGCCCTAGTGCAAGGTTACCCAAAATCTCCCAGAGAAACTCCCCCGGGAGTAGCTATCACCTACCCCACCTCAGGGCCATATTCCTTGGTCCCTACGACATGGTTCTGTACTATCTAGGCAGAAATATTTCTCATCTGCCTCACCTTCCTCTTGGTGTCTGAGCCAATTAAACCGGCTTGGGACAAATCACAAGTGGGACCACATCATCCACCTGGGTGACAAAAGAAGCCCAATTTTGGTGAGCCTTCTTGCAGTAGTGACATCCCTGGCAAGGGAGATCCTCTGGACTAAGTCCCAAACGAAACTCTTCACAGGCAGAGTTCGACTCCGGAATTCGTGACAATGCATCAGCGTTACTATGTAGCTTCCCTGGACGGTGCCGCACATGCATATCATATTGGCTGAGCTCTTCGAGCCAACGTGCCAGCTGTCCTTGGGGATGCTTGAAGCTAAGTAACCACAGCAGGCTACTATGGTCTGTGCGAACAATGAACGGTTTGCCTAGCAAATAGTGGCGGTATTGACGGGAGAACTTAACCACAGCGAGGAGCTCTTTGCGTGTTACGCAATACCTCCGCTGTTCCGGAGATAGACACTCCCGTACCCCACTACCCGTTCCTGCCCATCTTGGACTTGAAGAAGTTCGGCCCCTACAGCCTCGTTCGATGCATCTGTGTCCAAGATAAAGGTGTCATGAGAATTTGGCATGGTTAGCACTGGTGCCGAGGTCAGCAATTCCTTGATGCGTTTGAATGCTTCCTGTTGTTCGGGGCCCCAGTGAAACATATTCTTGCCTGTGATTCGGTATAGCGGGACAGCCACCGCAGCATAGTCCTTGATGAACGTTCGGTGGTAATTTACCAAACCGAGGAACTTCTCGACTTGCTTGGTCGTCTTTGGTACTGGCCAATCCCGCACTGCTTGTATATGGTCATGCTTCAGGGAAATTCTATCTTCCCCTACATTCCGGCCCAAAAACTCAACTTGACGCCGGAACAGCTCACACTTTCTGGGTTTGAGTTTTAGTCGAAAACTCCTGAAGCGTTGGAGGACACTACGTAGGTTGTTCATGTGATCCTCAAACGAGTTTCCCAACACCACGACATCATCTAGGAAGGCCAACACCAGGTCCCAGTTTAGCCCCCTAAGAATCAAGTCCATGGCACGGGAGAACGTCGCTGGAGCATTGCACAACCCGAAGCCCATCCGTACAAACTCATACAAACCATACTTGGTCGTAAATGCAGTTTTCTTGCGGTCCTCTTCGGCGATTCGGACTTGCCAATAGGCAGAATTGGCATCCAGCTTGGAGAACCATCGAGTTCCTGAGAGAGTGTCCAAACACTCCTCAATATTAGGAAGCGGATAAACATCCTTCCTTGTGATTGCATTGAGTCCGCGGTAATCAACACACCAGCGAACCCCGCCGTCTCTTTTCCGAACTAACACCAGGGCAGACGCCCACTCTGACTGGGAAGGCTGAATAACTCCTGCCTGTTCCATACGCTGAAGATGGGCCCTTTCCTCGTCTACAAACCGAAGAGGGGTCCTCCTCATCTTCTGCTTAATAGGAGCTGCCATTCCAGTGTCAAGACGGTGTTGAATTGCTGTGAAATCCCCTAAGTCAAAGTCATTGCAGGCAAATACATCCCCATACTCTATTAGAAGTTGTTTAAGTACAGACTGCTGAGTGGAATCCAACAACTCTGCAGATCTATTGTACAAGTCCTGAAGATGTTCTGGCAACTTGGCATCCTCCTCCTCCTGGATAGTCTGAACTTTGGGCTCCTGGTCAGGAAATGAAGACTGAGGGGGTATTACTTCCTCCACTTCATATGCCTGGCCAAGGACTCTTTGGCCCTCCAGATGTACAGTCCTATCCGTGGGGTTGAGTACGTAGATTTGCACTTCAGGTCCTTCCTCATGAAGAGTTCTGGGAACTAGAGCAGGCAATTCTGGTACGGGTTCGAAAACAAACACTTTCATCCTCTGGTCGATCACTCCTGTGATCCTCTTGAGGGTATTAGGCGGAACGGTAGTCCTCCGCTGCACACAGACTCTCGCCACTCGCTCTGGGCCTGAGGCCTCACCGAGGTAAAGTGGTATCTTCTGTGGGCCGAACTTCAGCTGCATGCTGCTGAGGAGGATATCCATAGAGTGACGATGAAGTAAATCCAGTCCAAACAACATGTCATCCGTTATCGGGGCAGTGTAGATATTCTCAGAGAAACTGCCTTCCCCGAGCTTTATTTCTACAGGGCCTACTACCACTCCCTTCATTCTCATGTCTCGGCCGGCGGCACTGAGAACTACCTCACGTACCTTCGGCGGTGCAGGATCCAATAGTTGAATAACTCGATCTGAAATAATGGTGACTTGCGCTGCTGAGTCCACCACAGCTTGTAGTGACACATTGTTCACCTTAAGAGTCACCCTCAGCATCGAGGAGGATCTCAACTGGCAAACTACAACTTCCTCGCCCTGTTGATTATCACTTGGACCCGTTGTTGACTCTGATAATTCTGGTGGTGGGGAGGATATAATACGGCTTACACCTTGACTTTCCTTCCCCTCCTGAGAATCTTCATTGGCTGAAATATCTTCTTCACTTCCTACATTGTCTACATAGTCTGCAAATGCCTGTATAGTCTCAGTTGTCACAGGGTTCCCGTCTCCAGGATGCCCTTCTATTCGTTTGGGGTGGCCGACAACTGTTCGGGCCAGGGAGCGGCCTCCTCCTCCTCCTCTGACCCGCTGTCGTTTAGTTCCTCCCTCAGAACAGACGCTGATCTCTCCTTAGTGGCATTCGGACAATCCTTCCTGAAATGACCACTTTGTCCACAATTATAACAGGCATTGCCTCCTGGCTTGGGTGAGATGGGCCTAACCCGGGTAACCAAATGGGTGACTAGCTGAGTTAGGTGGTCTACAGATGCTTGTAGCTTGCCCACTTTGCTGTCTAGTCCCTGCACATTACCATCAAGAGCCTGGACGTTGCTGTCTAGTCCTTTCACCTTCTGATCCAGACCCTTCACACATGTCTGAAGGTCTGAGGGAGCTCTGAAGGCTGATGGCTGTAATCGCCCTCTTTCCCCTGCCGATCTGTCTTGGCCTGAAGGTTGGTTGCCAGTTCCTGGGCGTTTGAAGGGTGTGGGTGTGTGGATATCCACTCGCCGTACATTTGCATCAGAATGGGGCGGTAGTTCAAGGTCCAACGACACCGCCTTTGCCTCCTGTCGCTTGGAACGTCCAAAAACCACCCGCCGAGAGTGCAAATACCAGGTGACGATATCCACTGCCTCTTCAACCCTCGAAGGTCTCATGTTCAGGGCGTGGAGTCCTGCTTCTCTCTCCACACAGCCCTGACAAAACTTCAACACACCTTGGCGTTGAATCTGGTGATCGGGAACTCCAGGAAACGTCCGGACTGCTAGGGTGACCACACGGTCCGCCCAATCCATAACACTCTCATCTGGGAGTTGATGGGCCCGAGCAAACTCCATCTGGGCCACTTCGGGAGGATCACTCGCCCCGAATCTCCGCTCCATCTGTTGCACCAACTCTGTATAGGGTACCTGAGGGTCCCTAGTCATTAGAGTGGAAAAGTAGTCACTCCCTAGCCCCTGCATGCTCCACCACATCTGGTACTTCCTTTGCTTCGGAGACCAGCAACTTTCATCGGCAAATGCAGTAAACTTGGCATAATAGGCATGCCAGTTCCCTTTGCCGTCAAAAGTAATAGACTTTGGAAGCATTGTCGTAGATGAGGAAGTCGGGATAGGTGGTGGTATAGGAGATACCGTTGGTCGGCTCCGGTCTTGAGGCCCTACCGGATGCCACTGGCGATCCATAGAATGTTGTGTAGTGCGGTGCCTCTGGGGAGGTGTAGGCTCTTGAGATGTTGTATCTCGCTGAGATCCACTCCGACCACACCTTTGCCGCATAGGATTACCCTCAGGTGGGGGATACCTATCGTACTGGTAGAGAGAACTCTGCCCCCGTGCGGTAGGCCCTATGGGTGTACTGCTGAAAGGTCCAGAATCCGAGCTCACTCGATAGGATGGAGTACTCGCGGACGGGGTATCAGAAACCCTGAATACTCCAGAACCTGGGAGATGCTCACTACCATCACTACGTGACCTAGACTGCCCACTCATGACGGTTTCCTCAACCTCAGAAACGAATGGGGCAAAGTCAAACATATCTATAAAATCGTCGTCAGATGAAACGACCGACGAAACTAGTTCAGGTGTCAGACTACCCTGGGACTGCCGCAATTCCAGGAGACGGCCCGCCTTCTCAGGACCAACGCCCGGCATTGCCGCAAGCGTATAAAAAGAACAGTGGTTAATCTCCACCCTGTCCATACCAGATAGTCAAACACAGGCTAAAATCTAGCAAAACCTTAGTAATAGCAGGCAAAATCGACTAGAAAGTCTAAAAACTAGAACTCCCTATGTCTTTGTACACAAGATAATTATATACCCTAAAATCGGGAATTCCAAATCCGGTTCTGAAGAAATCTACTACTCAGATATTCAATTCCACTCAAAACGGCTCCGAAAACCAATTTTTCGAATCCGGTTCCGAAAACCGGTTTCGGCAACCGAACTCAAAGAAACCGGTTACTCGGATAACCGGTTAGGAATATCGGGATAACCGGTTCGCCAAATCGGGATAACCGGTTTACAAAAACCAGACTGAATACAGAATCCAATATGACACAATTCAATACCAGTTATTCTGGTACAGATATAAGCAGTAAAAACCGTACAAATACAAAATATATAAAATATATCAAATTATATAAAAATGCAAAGTAAAGACTAATCAGTACCAACTGTCAACCTGATTTCCTTAAAATAAATCAGTAACTACCGAAGGTAGCCTTTCTTCAAAACAATAAATTTACAGGGAGACTTATCCCTTAAATAACACTATAGGAAGACTTTTTCCTCAATAAAAATTTACAGGGAGATTTATCCCTCACTGCGTAATCCAGGGAGATTTATCCCTTACTGCACAAGCTAATTTACTTTAACCCTATCAATTATCGAGCTGCAATTAAGCCAATTAACTTATAATACTAGACTAACCTATTAGTATTAGGAGTAGGGAGTCACAGTACCCGGTCCTACCTTCCCAACTCTTTGGGCTTCCCCCGAGAACACAGAACCGGAAACTAGAAGACCCTAGCCCCTAAAATATTCTACATAGTTGATACCAACCTACGTAGTCCTTCCCCCTGTCTCTTAAAAACAAAAGCGGGAGGATAACCACTTATGATAACTACCAAGCGATAAACTGAACAAGAACCACTTGTGAAGGACCTCCCATGCAGTCTCCTCGGTTACAACCCTGTAACCTGTCCTGCTAAGGCCGATCCTGCACACGCAGTAATATCTTAGTCTATCTAACAAAATAGTCCTTCCTCCTTCGCCTTAAATAAAGCAGGAGGACAAACTAACTTACAATACGTACTAATTACTAACCAACCACTTGTGGAGGACCTCCCATGCAGTCTCCTCGGTTACAACCCTGTAACCTGTCCTGCTAAGGCCGATCCTACACACGCGGTAGAATCTTACTGCACTGGCCAGTCCCACTAGAAAAGAAATCTAGCTTGACTAGCTGGCCAGCACTCTACTACAATTTTTAGAATTTAAATCCTTAATTTTAAAAAAACTACGAGAAAGCTTTATCTCGACCTAAATGACAGACTAAGATATTGTAGGCTACAACTACAACTAACTGCAGTGTTAAACCTAAAAACTAACTTTAATCCTCGTACAGAAAATCTACCAATAGATTTAGTAATTCGTCCAAGGTAATTGCGTCAGCGTTATACGCTTCAATTAAAAAGATCATCAGGTTCAACTCCCCCACTATCACAATCTCATAAACTTCTCCTTCCCCGGCCATACAAATCACAAACCACTAAACCACGGCAAAGGAACTTACTGGAGAACCAATAATATATGAGAAGTGAAGTAAGGTAGCCTTACCACGACCTATTTTATTTTTATTTGTATGATTTCCCAGAAATCTATAAGAATTCTGCTCACACAAATCCCTAAGATCTTGTTTATAAGTATATAGAACAATTATCCTTAGGGTCTGGATAAAAGCCTACATTAAAGTTTAGAAACTATCAGACAAATTTTACAAAATGATCAGACAACAGCTTATTTTATTTTACCCCTTAACTTTTATTTTACCCCTTAACAGTATAGGCAAGCGAGGCCTGAGGGTTATCCTACCCTCCCCTCCTCCGCTATAATAAACCGGACGAAATACCTCCAAACCACTACTCTACAACTTAAAACTACCGGGCACTACCCGCCAACATGCGCGTGCATAAACTGCAGGCAAGCGATATCACAGACACCCCCGGAACCCACCGGGGCCCGCAGCAACACACTCGCTACAGTTCACCACCGCCCAGCAAAGTCAGTGACCCCTACGCAAACTCGGGATGACCCCAAAAAGTCAGCGCAAAATACGGCTCGAAAATAGCGACTACGCCAGATATAGCCGTTTTGAGCTATATAGAAACTATTTATATAGTAACTGGTGGTGCTTACCGGTTGCTGGTTCTTGAGATCCCGTAGATTTGACTTGATTATATCAGAGGTTTCAGATCCAGAATCGTTCAAGAATATCATCACAGCGAGCACACCGAACGCCTTCCGGGTCAGGTCATAAGTCACAGCCCGGCGACTCCATTATTGTTATAGGGGGAATTTGGCCCTAAGTAGGGGGAGGGACCTAACTCCCACTACACAGGGTACTAAAAGCTATTAATACTCCAAAGGCACAACCAATGCTCAATAACTTGATCTGGCTGATAAATTACATGTATAATTTACCTTAACTGGCATCAAAATGATTGATAAGACTGAATAGTCTCGCAATACTACCACTAGACCACTTTAACATATTATGGGCTTATAGTCTCTGTGGCAACATGTGATACAACAATGCTTCACAATACATCACTCATCCGTACTGATTTGGACTAACTTTACTAAGACCTGGGCTTGCTTTACTAAGACCTGGACTTGCTTTATTAAGACCTGGACTTGCTTTGAGACCTGGACTTGCTTTGAAGACTTTAAATCTGACTTCCTTCTGAGGACTTGGTCCTGGGCACCTGGCATTCAACTGCTAAAACAATGGTAGACTCTACTGCCTAGTTTGAAATAGGACTAGGACTTGTGCTGGGCTGTGGTCCTACTTCACACAGACTTAGGCTAGGACTTTGGTGTGGTCCTACTATGCTTGGACTTGGACTAACTTTGGTCCAATTATCTGGCCTTGGACTATAACTTGGTCCAATTATATCTGGCCTAGGACTAGACCTAAATCCTATAGTCTAATAAAATCTAGACCTCTACTTTAGTTTAGGTCTAACACTTTTCTTTTACATTTAGACTGGGCCAATCTAGACCTGGACCTGTTAATGTTAAACCATAGCATGGACTATACAACATGTAGACTACAAATGCATTTCTATACATAGTCTAACGACTTAACAAGGATTAACAGTTCAAGTCTTTATCATTTTATGAAACTGAGTCCAACTTCATACATCAGGCGGTTAAAGTCTAAACAGTCTTGGACCATTTCATTTTTCTCAAGGCTCAAACAAAGTCAATGTCACTGTTCACAATTGCCTTGGAACACTGGACTTGCAAACAGGCTTGCTTGCTACTCCTGGGCTGGGCTGGGCTGGGCTGGCCTTGGCGATAGTGCTGGCACTTGCGAGGCTTGGCTGCTCGAGGGCTGGGGATGGGACTAGGGCTGTGGCGGCTTCTGCTGCGGCTGGATCGGCGAGATCCGGAGACGCTTGCTGTGCGGTCTGTCCTGGCTGGGCTGGATCCTGGTCCTAGGCTATAGCTGGAACATCTGGCAGGATGTCCTATGCTGACCGGGTGGGCTGGGCTTTCCTTCCAAAAAGGAAAAAGGGCTTGATGTGTCCAAATAAATGGGCTCTCACAACTGACAACTTCCGCAAAGCGTCCATAAACACTGTCTGTAGATCTAGATCAAACTGGTCTACATACATGGGCATGGCATGAACGGTTTCAGATATCTAACAAAGTTAGATCTATGTAGTGTGTATACTGCAAAGCGTCCATTTACAATACACATCTACAAACACTTTCTACATGTTATGTACACTGCATAGCGTCCATAAACAGTACATTTTACATGTAGTGGCAGCTTACCCCTATACATACGGCTTGGCTACACAAGTCACACACAGTGGGCACTGCAATGCACGGCGTTGATTGGGATCTGGCTTTCCCAAAAGTTGGCGAACTGTTTTTCGGCTAGTAAAACAGCGAGTCCGTCCATAAAATACTTATTTGCACTGATCCGGTCCTCGTCGCCAAATTGTTATGTTTTGTGGTGCGTGGGTATGTGCAAAAGACGATAAATAAAGACACTGCAGACAGGATTAACTCTGAACGTCTGTTTCCATGTTCATGCCATTTCAACCGCCCAACTGCGCATGCGTACAATCATAAAGTCATTACATAATATCCATATACATGTATGGTCATTGTGACATCCTAATATATCTGTATATTATATGAACAGATAAATATAATTTATGATATAAAACTTGAGGGGTATTGTAAAGTTGTTCCACCGTCTTTAGATGAGCCATTTGGGAATATAAATATGCGTATGAGCAGAGGGATAAGGCTTCAGCCCCTTCCCCCGAGAATATCAAAATTACACGGCTTTCGGGCACCCGGTCGCCACCTCATTTTCCGGAAGTGAAATGGTTTCTTCGTAATTTTTATATTTTATCTAAATTAGCACATTTGATTACGAAATTACATTTTCACGGTGCTAAAAGTGTCTTCTTTCTTTTGCTCGCGAGCTTCGCTCACTCGCTGAATTGAAAAACCAGAAAATAATAGGCAATGTATTCGCGGGCAAGAGACGTCAGTCCATATATACGTCTTTGTATGTATGTGCAACACTCAGTTGCCAGCGACGTAATTTAAGGAATATTTCTGGCCCGCCTGACAAAATTATTAAACCCAATTATAACCCCGTTGCATTTTAGACACCCGTAAGGACTATTGTTCTTTTCGCCTCCCCCTCCCAGAAATTTTGAATAAAGTGCAAACAAAAATGAAGTAATACCGATTAGGCTCTGAAAATATTGCGGTAAAGTTTTGATATTTAGAATGGAAAACTTACATACCCTCGGTGGGTTAATCATGCAGTCTTGCTGCTCACTTGCATAATAAACAGCGTATAATAATAGAACTGTTGGATCGACGATCCATTCCCACGCCAGGGGACGGAGTACCTTTTAACTAGAATTAGGTTCAAGGAGGATCTACCCACCCCCTTCCGCTTTTCAGAAAAGTATCTTGTAAACAACATTGGGAGGGGGGCGGAGCGTCACTGCCCTAGCTTTTTTGCACTGCTGGCATATAAAATTAAGGCCTATCTTGGGGCGTTGCTAGCCTGTGCAGCTGAAAAGGCAAAATCTTATTATTCGGGGGAGGGGAGGTGTACACTCACAGACACTACCACTCGCCATCTTCTTCTTCTTCTTGATTTGTTTTTGTTTGGCAATCAGTCATACTTGACATGATTTTAGCCACACACTATACATAATTATGTAGACCTACTTAACATTTTTTTTTTTTTTAATATCGGTATTCTTTAAACGAGAGAAAAAAAAACACACACACACAAATATAACCATATACACACACCCACACAAACACATACAGTCAAAATGTATAACATTTCATCTTTAGACTAGTTTACATGACCTTTTTTTTTTTTTTTTGTTGTTGTTGTTTCAATGCAAGAGCTAGAGAGAGGGGAAATTATGAAAAAGAGAATGAAGCCAAACACTCCAAATGATACACAATTAAATTTTAAACAAAAAGTTAACTTGGACTGAAAAGAAACAGACAAAGCTACTCCTCGCATGTCGCCCCCCCCCCCAGCCCCGCTCCAAAATTGCTCATCCGAAATTGCTGAGATAAACCGAAGATATGATTGTTAATTTGAAATCTCACTCAAGTCAAAATAGTATTTTAGTATTATTGCCTTTAAAGAAGAAATTTAAATAATAGAAATAGTGGCTGAAAGTTTGCTGAGATTTGACAATATTACTTATTACTTCATTTGGGGGAGGGGCAGGGACCATACGTGCGGGGCATTGCGAGAGTGGTGCATGAGGATCAATTCTGCAAGATTTTCAGGCGGATGATAATAATAAACAAAACGTTTTAGTATTAGATAAACTATATTTTGTCAAATGGCGATGACGAATTTGGTAAGTAAAGTATCTTTTCATTAGTATCATTTTTTTTTTTTTTCTTCTTCTTCAAATAAACTTACATGCAGAATCATTCATTGGACGAAAGTTGAGGTAATACTATTTATGGCATGCCACATGAGGAATTGACTTCGATGTTCTCTGTGTTATGTGTAAATGAATGAAAGAGACGAAATCAGCAACCACTTCCATTAAGGAATATGTATTGTAAAAGTATTATATTATATTTCCGGGAATAAATCATAATTATGTTAACTATCATTTTGTCTTCATAAATCTCCTCTTGTTCGTCGTTTACAAAATAAAACAAATACGGTCAAGGAATTATTTTTGTTGGCATTCCATAGCAGAGCGTCTTGTTGTCAAGTCGCGTCGGAGTCACTCGGAGTCCGTTTTTCAACATAGGAAATGACGCTCCAAAATTGATGAATTTTGCACTTTTTCGACAGAATATATTGAGATGAGACCATGTCTCGTGACTGGGAACGCAATTTTACAAGTACGATGAGGGAAACAGAAGATAATCTAAGCCGAATGAGGGTAAATTTAACATTGTTATCTGACTATTTCTGAGTATGATGATTAATGTGACATGATGTGTTTGTTGTGTGTGGAGCAGACATGTCTGAGGTGATTGCTTGATACTGCAACTTATCCAATGAACAAGGTTATAATCCCCGGGGGGGGGGGGGGCACCCAACATATTGGAAAGACGGGTATGTGCCGCTTTGACGACCCCCTTTTTCAACGACCGATCGCCGTACTCAAGTCAAGATACCCAAATTTCCATAAACTGCCATTTTTACTTTACCCTTTTCATGCGTTCTCAAGATACCTGGCCGGAACAATAAGCGCTCGTCTCCCCGGCGCGCCCAGTTCCCTATCTCTCGCGTACATATGTCCATTCACTTGCATGCGCAATGGCATATATGCATGCACTGTAGAATCCCCATCCTTACTAAGTGCAGTGACGTAGTACAGTGCGTAGTTCCGTATAGATCTTCAGATAAGCTTCGTGCGTCTTCAGCATGTGTGCAGTAGCTGTCTTGTCTAACGTATGGTGGATCTGAAAATTGCGTGAGTGACTGTAGGTGACTGCACCGAGCACCTGTACCTGTACATATCTGCACAGGAATTCACATCACCACAAGCACCTGCAAAAACACTTCGCATGGCACAATCACCATAGAGAAAGTCCAAAGAAGAGCAACAAAGATGGTACCTAGTTTACATGACTTACCATATGCTAATAGACTTGCACGATTAAATCTCCCAACTCTAGCATTCAGGAGACTAAGAGGTGACATGATTCAAGTCTTTAAAATCATGCATGGCTTTACCGACACTAACCGATCGAAGCTTTTTAAGACAAAAGACGAAAGAGTGTATCTTCGTGGTCATGATCTCAAGATCCAGAAACAACATGCACGACTAAACATCAGGAAAAATAATTTTACCTACAGAGTAGTGTCTCACTGGAATATGCTACCAAAGTCAGCAGTGGAAGCATCTACAATCAATAGGTTTAAGTCAGAAGTCGATGCCTTCCTCTCAAAGAAGTACAACAAATTTACATTTTTAGCTGATTAGATTTCTTAATCAGTAGCAACAAATACTGCAAACAAAGGATGTTAAAGATATTCAAGTTGTCATACAGTGGAAGTTAGATTGAAAGTGGGAGGGCATTACAAGACAATCGTCTTATAAGGAGCCCGACAAGACAGGTGAATACAGGTGAACCCTCTCCAGGACAGCGTCTTTGCTTTTGGGAGAGTACTCATTCAAGATTCAAGATTCAAGTTTCAAGAGTCTGCGCACTCTTTCATTTTACACGCAAATCCACTCACACTTATGCGAGGTTATTATAGATCCACTCGTGGAACCCTGACCATGTGGGACTGTGTCAATTTCAGCAGCATCGCGACCTCTACTTTGAAGAGGTTAAAACACCAATATAATAGGCAAAGTTTAGAGTTCTTACAGCCACTCAAAATGAAAAAAAATAAAGGTCTAAAATAGGAAGCTAAATATATTTAGCTTCCTGTTTTAGACCTCTAGACTATAGGGTTTAGGGTTAGGGTTTAAGAATCTACTCAACATGGAATGATGGGGTAGAGCACGTAACTGCAAATTTGGGTGGTTGTCGCAAAAGGAAGTCTTTCCCTTATACTTGTACAAGCATATCTGAAGACAAGATTGTACTCCACAACAGCTTTAATACCTTATGTTCGTTTCTGGTTTTGTTTTTCCTGAATCATGGAGATTATCGTGTCTGTGAGCAGACAAGAGCGCTGCGCAGACATGGGCACTCCGACAATACTGGTATGCATGTGAGGAGTGCTGTGCATAAATAATTGTGAATTTTCGAATTATTGGGAGTGTCCCACTCACACATACATGTATGCAAGGTTATTTGTAACCTGGCACAGTGGGTGATTTCAAGTTCGGTGTTGGTGTTGGTGTTTGTGTTGAGAGCGTGAATTGGGCTGCTGATTCTAGCCCCAACACCAAATTCGGGTTTATAGAAATAATACCAATCACATTATTGATAGCTGAACACCTAGTGAAGTCAATCCCAGCACCAGCTTCATTTCAGGTTCGGTGTTGTGGCTGGTGCTAGTTTTGCCCCAACACCAACACCAGCTTTCAACACCGAACTTGAATTCACCCAATGGACCTCTCTAACCCCGAGATTGCTTCCCATCTAGGCGAGTGTGCATTCTCTATCTCAAATTTTTGTTTCAAAAAGATAGCCAGCCAAAAACAACGTGGAAACTATGTTTGATCAGTGTTTATCAGGGTGATGAAGGATCTTAGTGAAGAAATTGTCATGAAATCAGACATTTTATCATCCTAAAATATAAAAGGAAGTAATTTTCTTAGGATTGTGCCCATTATACTGGTGTTTTTACCTCTTCAGCTTAGAGGTTGACTGCTGCCAAAATTGACACAGCCCCAGTGATGGTTCTGTGAGTGGGAGTGTCCACTCATGGGCCCAAACCATTGTGGGACTGTGTTGAATATTCACTGTTGTATTAATGTAAAAGGAACATCAAGTCAATGTATTAAAGCAGGAATTAATTTACGTACATTACCAAGACAAGATTAATACTGATTCAGAGACTCTTCAAGTTAAACTATTCTCTGCAAAAAATTTGGGAAGATGAAATTGAAGTAGGTCTAGACAGGTCTATTTAAATGTCCCCCCCCCCCCTCCCTTTCCTCATGTTGTATGATCTACCTGGGACTACTCCAGGCTAATGCACACAAAGCCTGTTGTATGAATCCATACAGGAACATCTATGCAGAGATACAAGGTTATTTCAAATAACCTTCTATGTGTATAAGTGGGAGTGTCCGTGTCCTCAAAACTCCCACTCATGGAACCATCCGTGTGTGGGGCTGTGTTAGTTGCGGTGGCGGTCAACCTCTAAGTTGAAGAGCTTCAAACACCAGAATGATCAGCAAAATTCTCTGAAAATATTGCCGTTTTACATTCCAGGAGGATAAAATCCAGAATATTCCTTCAATTGAATATCTGTCACCTCAATCAAGTGCAATTTTCAGAATGTTTTTGGCTGGCGACTTTGCTTCTTTAATACTCTAACATGAGATTGAGAATGCACACTCGTCTGTTGCAGGCAGTCCCAGCAGTACAGAGGTACGGTGTACAGTGTACACCACTAAGGGCAGAACTGAAACTCCTAAAAGGCTAAAGTGAAAGAGTTTGAGCTGGGACATGCCACTTTTACTCTAGATCTATGGGTCAGAATAAGAATGAATTTGAATTAGGGCTGGGACTAAAAACCGGGTACCCGAGTCCCGCCCGAGAGCCTCGGGACCCGGGTCAAAATATTAGATAACCGATACCCGAAAATGAGTATTTAATTATCACCTATGTATGTACACGACAAGGCGGTAGATGAACGTCGAACAGCCATTTACTATTTACATGTAAAAAAAATCCATGTAGCGCTCTAGCGCACCATTGCAGTGATGCGCTTTTGATTCGTTCAACTCACTGTGAAACATAACCTTACACATTCGTATACATAGAGAGCAAAGCTCACTGCCGCTATTCGGAGACTGCTCATTGGTTCATTGAACCCATGACATAATTTGCATTTAGTGCCCTTCCCCCTTCTTTGCAGTGAACGATAAGTCTATGAGCGATTAACGGGCGTAAAGTTTACAAACTCATGCATATTCAACAGTCGCTCCACACTCGCACGTGGCATCTCACAACTCGTACACTATTAAACAGGTATTTTTAACATCGACGATCACGATCTGACACTGTCACAATATCCTGAAACTTTAGCAAAGAAGTTACCAATTACTGAAATCAGATTAAGAGTACATGAACGATATATCCAAAATAATATCCTTCATTGTTCATGCGAAAGTGAAAAGCAAGGCTGTGAGAAGCAAAGGATGTCTACAGTGCGCGCGATTAACATTTTCATTCATAAAATTGGGCTTGTGACGTCATTTCATGAGCGGTCCGTTAATAACAAGTCATGACAAGTCATATGCCAGCCAGCCAATGAAGGTATGCGCCTTTTTTTTTTCTTTTTCTTTTTTCCTTTCATATACCGCGGCGGCATTGGGCGGAAAGGCGCTTTGTATAAACAGATCGAATTTCAAAAGGGAACCGCATGTGTGTGTTAAAGGATGAAGTTGCAGTCGGACAGAGAAGAAAATGTTGGCTTGATGATTTTTTTTGATGAATGATGAGTTTGATGAATGATGATATTTGATGTCTGATGAAGATAATTGTTTTGATGATGTTATTATCTTGATAATGATGATATGATGATGATGTCTTTGATGATTATGATGATCGATGATGATATCAATGGTGCTACTGGCGAAGAGAGAGGATCCGGCATGTATTGATGATTTTATGTGTACTAGTAGTGGTACGTGTGTGTGAATTTCAATAATTGGCGGGTTGATCACACGTTGAGAATGAAACTGTCGGTGAGACGATGACCGCGTGCGTGAGGACTCGCAATGTGTATAATTAGAGTATGAGGAGTGTAGATACTACAGAAAGCTCGCCATTTTCGCCAGGCAAATCAATACTCCGTGTGAACAGTGAAGTTTGTGTACAAAGTGAGTAAGTGACTCGATCTCTACGATCACGATGTCAAAATTCCCAAGAGCTGCCCGTACAAAATTATTAAGAATCATCATGATCATCGTCTCAAACGAGTTTTTCTTCATAAGATTTCTTTGTATTCCCCTTCCTTTTTTATAAGTACATGTACATTCATGTATTTTGGATAAACATGTGCGAGGGACTGATGACCGCGCGTGACTACCTAAGGCGCTGGCGCGCTGGCATGATTAGACGGTAGACAATTTCTACAGATTAGATTTAGACGGCTTATGCCTATCCTGTCTTGCGCCCACGCGATTTCCTCCGCCTGTTTTGTTGTTGTTGTTGTTGTTTTTGTTTTTGTTTTTGTTTTTTCCTCGAATGGTTTATTTCAGTTGCCAAACACAAAGGAGTTTTCCCACAGTGTTTGTAGCTTCTTAGGGGTAAATATTGGCTTGTAATTCGTGTTATATCATTTTCGGGTAACCGGGAACCCGCCCGAAAAATAGTCGGGTTCCCGAATTGAAAAAATACCCGAAACTCCCACCCCTAATTTGAATCTTGACTTGATTATTAATTATGCCTTTATCACCATTTTTACTCACCTTCCATTCCATTGCCATTGCCTGGCTTTAATTAGTTTTACCATTCTTAATATGAGGGGATTTTGGAATGTCAGACAAAATTTGGAGATATTCAACAACAACAAAAATATCTTCTTTTTTTTTCAGAGTTTGAAAGATAGGTAATTTGCTGATGATTTAATGATATTATAAATATGTTCAATGTATTTCCCTCTAGTGATGCCCCAGGCAATTAATGTTCTTGATTAAATGGATTCCTTTGTCTTTGAAAATGTGCCTTGTTATACATGTATCTGCTAGTTGTCTTTGCTTCCAAATGTTGTTGTCATTGTCACTACCCTGATCAAAATTTCATCAGAAATTATCGAAAACAACATCCCCCACAAGGTGTAAAAAAATTATCCTTTTTTAAAGGCTTTGTTATGATTGTAATCTTTGTTTCTATCTTCTCTTTCTCTTGATATATCACACAGAATCGCCTTGATCCGGCAAGATACAAGCCTATAGACAGCACCCTTATAGATTCTCCTCCAGGTAATGTGAATAGAATTAAAAGCCAGTTCGTAATTACAATTTGCGCATGTGCAGATACATGTAAAGGTCATTTGTACCGAGTGCAATCAACCTTCATACGCTGTCATTTTGTATGCACCATGATGCGCGCACCAGTATGATTTTACATGTATGTTAAACAAGCAGAGCTTCCATCAAAACAGATGCTCGTGCGTGTACAAATTGAGGTAATTTCAGAGTCATTTGTACTGGTATGAACTAATTATGAAGTGGCTTATTGAATTGAATTTTATTAAACATCAATTTGTTTGACTTTTGAATTATATCATGTATAACTGGATGAAATTCAATGGATGAAATCATATCCTAGATTTGTTTACTTGAATATTCTGAAAGGACTTACATGTAAATAGTGACAGAAATTAATATGAATGTTTTGAAAATTTAAAATGTTTGATAGGTTTTAACAAATTAGACAGGAAGGAAATCTTGGATGAATTGAATTTGGATTTTAAAAAGTGATTTCCTTTTAAATTTGATATGGATCATACATTGTTTAACATGCAGAATTGAAGTGCGAAGATAATTTTGATGTAAAATTTTAAAGATTGTTTTCTAATCATTTAACATTTTCCATGTCATATATGTGTTTTCCCATGGTCTCAGAAGCAACAGAACAGTTGAGCAATGGCGTTCCTAAGATCAGGCTGAAAAGCAACATGAAAGAGCGTCCAGTTTCAGCTATACTGACAAGTTCCTCCCCCAGTTATGAATTGTACCGACATAGTGCTCCATCTACTGGGCTGGTGGCACTTCTTTCAGAGAAACTAGAGAGACAGAATAAGGTAGGTAGTAACCGTATCGAGGGGTTGAATCCTTTCGTTATATTAGAGATCACTGCTTCGAATTGTTAATGATACACTTTGCTCTGTATTGCCAAATTACAAAGCTACATGTAAGACAGTACTTTTATCAAATTCTGTAGGTTAAATATGAATTTGTTTAATAAGCAAGTTTGTTATGATCAGCATGATAAAGAGCTTACACTGACTTTTATGTTAGCGGATCATGCAAGGGAAATTTGAAATAAACAAATAACCTGCCATGTAATCTCCATGAAATAGTTATTAAACTTTGGTGGAGTTTGACAATTTCTTAGAGATAATTTTCCTCACATTGCTGTTGGTATAGAGTTTTTGTAATGAGCCTACACCACATGATTGCCTGCAGTCATCATTGGCTCAAATTGGTAGCGATAGCCTTCACAATGATTTTCTAACTGTAGGATGCCTACAGAAAAAGATTATAGAAGCTGGATGTCCTAAAACTATAGGAATTTATGACATGTCTATATTGGCCACTTTTACCATTATTTATGCCATGGTTCTTATAGGCAGGTTTGATTTTATTCATATTTTCATCATTAACATTCTATTTTTTAGGTGATTGAGCAGCTGTCACATCAAGTACAAGGTTTAGAGAGTGATCGAAGGAAGAATGAGGTCAAAGTTCGTGACCTTGAGCACCAGGTCAACACCCTGACGACAAGACTGACTGAAAACAGAGGGCAATATAATGTAAATATACTACTGAAGTAGTATTTTTCATGCCTTTCCCTTTCTAATCATAATTTCATCATATTATCTAATTCAACTCCTATAATTCTGTTGTGATATTATGCCTGATCATGAGTCGAAGAGACCCCCCCCAAAAAAAAAAAAAACTCCACCAAACAACCAAAACCAGTCTTACCATGTGCAATATGTAATGTAATATGCACAAGTTAATGTTTCAGTTTTGTGCCATTTCATCATGTACCTAAGATATACAAGCTTAAAATTTTTTTTGGTTATATCATACTGCTCATTTTGTTTTACATTCCCTTATCAAAAGTTTATGGAAGTGGATCACTCAAAGCCTTCATTTATAAGAGATAATCCAATTTTTCTTATATATATTTTCCTTGATTGAACCTAAAAAGCAGACCGAACAGCAGATGGATGATTGGCAACGAGACGTGAGGAATCGTCTAGATGAACTCCATGAGCGTATCACGAGACAGATGACAATTGGTGGAAGCATGGATACATACCACAGTGAGAGCGCTCTTACAACACTTGCCAGAGATCTCCATGAGGCGTAAGCATTTTTTATACAAACAATAGAGTTTGGGTCGAATACTGAAATAGTTACTTACATATTTTTTTTTAAGCAGAGAGGACTTTGATTTATTTGAATTTCTCCTCCTCTTTTTAAATGATCAGTTATGTGAAAAATGGTAACTTATGGTATATATTCAATTGGAATTCATAGCAATCGTGAGATTTAATGTAGAATTTTAAAGGCTACTGTATCATTAATCTGCATTAAAATAGAGGCTTACATTTTTCTAATGTTATCACTGTAAGCATGGACCTGTGAATATATAAGCTATCAGAATACATGTAGCTACTGCATTTTGCAATTTGCACGGCTTTAGGTGACTTATTGAACCGATACTTTTCAGATAGTTTTCACCTTTGTGTCAGTGTATAATTCCTAATATCAGGTGAAGACTTTTTGCTTGCTTCCCTCATCAGGAAGCGAATGTTGCAGGCAGAGTGCAGCGCCCTCCATCATGAGATAGAGACGCTGAGAACCCGACTGGTCAAGCAAGAGATGGATGTGACCGGTCAGCTGATGGAAGGAAAAGAGTTAGGCCGCAGAATGGACAGACTAGATAGGGTGAATCATAGTGCCTGTACCTGTGTATAAAAATCTGTCCTGGATATCTTGGTGTTAAAAAAGTATATGTTGTAGTTCAAATTTATAGTGAAATAGATCCATGAAACTTGATGACATATTGGACTTGATGATTAAGATGACACAAAATGTCATTCCAGTTCATATAAAATATGTTTTCTTGTGTCCAGCAGGGCACTTCTTGTGAAATGGTGGATGTTGTGTAAACTAAGCACAAGAAGTTTGAATATTTTTTTTCATGATAAAGTTCTGACTAATTATGAGGTGGAAAAAAAAGTGAATGTTGATAAGATGAAGCCTGAAAACTCATTTTGAGGTGCTATATCAAAGTAGGATTTTTCTTTTACCCTCACTGTACCAGTGCTGCAGTTTTGCACAGACTTTATACACAAGTCCTATAGAAAAGTACTTTGTCTGGTGTGCAAGAATTAACATAAAATTATTATTATTTTGGGGGGGATTGAAATAGACATCCCCCCCCCCCCCCCCATTTAGTAAAACATTAAAAGTTGTTTTACAGGGTAATGAGTACAATAAACACTGCATGATAGAAGGTGAAAACCTAAAAAACAAAGCATGTGTGGAATGCTAATAAAGGGTTATGAAGGGTTTGATGCGTGACATACCAACTTTGACACTCAAATGTTTCTCTTTTCATATCAACCCACAGAAGCTTGGCAAGGTACAGTCTGATCAGCAGCAGATATTCTCACATCACCTTGGATTATCCTCTAGTTCTCCTCAACCCCCTCCAACAGCTTACACCACACAGAATGACATCAGAGATCTCAAGTAAGATTAACCACTTCTATACCATTAGGTTTATGAAATTAATCGTAAATGATTTTTAAAGGGGCACATTTCCGGTTTGAATTCTTTTCTATTTCATTAGGAATAAACTTCAAAATCCATTTTCCATATTTCTTTTTTTTCAGGAAGGAAAGAAATTGGTTATCTTATCCCTAATCACAAGTTTATTTGTAATTTAGATACATGCAATTGGAAGGGTTTACCACGCATGGCATGTAAATGGTTTAACTTTAATCAGTAATGCTAGTTAGGTGTGTCATACATTCATGTAAGTTGTAGGGCCGACAATGCACTGTTTGAACTCTGTAGCTAAGATTAGATCTAATTGTTATATAAAACAATTATCTATAATAATCCACATTTTAGGACTTTCTTTTGACATGTTTTCTCTTGGATGTGTTTTAAAGTACGGTATACAGCATGTTTTTCATGTATTGCATAGGAGCATTTCAAATGTCACGTGATGCATGATGGCTATTGGAAAAGTTTGTAGACGAAGTGATGATTTTTAAAAGGAAAATAAAAGTCCCGATACAAAAACAACTGCAAGCTGCAAAACTTTTTTCTTTTAAACATATATGATTTATACTTTGATGCAGAACTGAGATGAGTAAGCTGTTAGCCTCATTCAGCAAGCTTGAAAGTGCTTCTCAAGTTTCGAGGTCCAGTACTGGATCAGTGCCCTCTACTGTTTCCATAACCACAGCATCTTCAAGCATAAGTATGTATAAACTCATAATGGTACAGCATTACTGTTAGTAATGATTGATCGAACCTTTTTTCAATTGGTTGGATACAGAGAAACATGTAACAATGAAAGCATATTTATAACTTCATAATATCACCAGATAATCTCTTGAATATTTTAATGAATTAGAAGATAATTATTTGATTCTTTGATGAATTGCCAAACTGTCAAAACAGCAATGACAAATAGTTGAAATAAGTAATTACCCTATTGGACACCTTCGGAAATTCTAAAAATATGAAAAGGATTCCATCTCAGATGTATTATTGTATTGGCTCTGTCATTATATTGCTAATTGAAAACTCAGTGCACCATTCAGAGACATTATTTTAACAATTTTTTCCCAGCATGCATTTCTCTTTTCTTTGACACCAAATACTCTATGGCTCATTCTGCAATGGGTTAAAATGCAAAATTCTTGGAAGGGTCTAACTAAAATTTTGAATAACTACAAGTAATAAAAAAAAATCAATAATTCTTTTTAAATGTCCAGGTAGTAGAAGACACAGATCATACCCTTCCTCAGTGTCATCATCCAAGGGGCCGACAGTGGTGTCATCGTCATGGCAAAGGGTACGACATCATGATGACAGGAAGAAGAAGAAGAAGACGAGGGGGACCAAAATCGGGAACAGCGATGGAAGCAGCACAAGTCTTGAGGATCTGAGCAGCTCTGAGATCTCTCTGCCCCTCAGCATCAGCCACGAGGAAGAAGAGGATGAGGAGAAGAGGGGACAGAGCACGGAGGGTGGAGGAAACCAGTTGGTAGATGACGATGATGACGATGATGATGATGTTGATGACTTCCAAGGTGGGTGCTTTTAGAGATGTGTAGTAGTGATGTATCAGGACTGCCACTCCCCAAGTAATTACCCATCAGATATAATTCCCACCATCCAAGATGGGTAATTGTTCATCTTGTAATCATCTGGTTGATAGATACCCTACCTTGGTATATTGAGCCTCACTTAAATTGTACCAATCACCTGAAAAAATGAATTTGTCAAGAGCTAGCATATATAAACTCAAACTAAAAAAAAAATCCTTTGAGTTAACAGTTATTAAAGAAATATGAAGAAAATAAAGGATAATATAAAAATATGCGAATGGAACCCACCTTGGATATGGTACTTTGAATAGTCTTCTCACAAGTTGCTGTTATATATATAGAGAGTATATTTCACTTTTCAATATCTCTTTATAGAAGTAATATTTGAAATTCATATTTTGAATATAGTATACTGTAGTGACATGGAACATGTAACATACAGAGCAAGATATTTTTTGTGATTGGTAGTATACTACACTACCCTTTAACATCTCAGAAGATGTTAAAGGCATTGATTAACTTTGCCCAGGATTGAAAAAAAAAAATCACTGTTCCAGCTAATGCTGTAATCATAATTGCAAACCTTTAGCTCAGACAGAAATCGCCTGAGTTTTATAAGCTGATCGGTCGTTTATATATCAAGATATTTACGATTGAACATTGATGTTGGGATAGAGTACCACCGAACCCTAAAGGACTCTTACGGTTGGCATACCTCGCTCTATCACAGAATACCGTACGGGCTGGAAACCCGCTCTGAAATCGCCAAGCGCTGGTGCTTGGTTTTTGTGACTGCAGCGCAGTGAAGAAGCTGAGCGACTTGCGCTAGCGATTGATCGCGATTTTCTCTTTTTTAGGATAGAAAACGGGTTCCATTTTCTCTCATACTTTCACATATCCGTAATTATATATGTAGTTAGAGGACTGCACACAATTCACTGGCATTTGAGCTGATTTTACAATTTTTCACAAAGTTAATCAATCACTTTAAGTGAGACTTACAGGGCCCTGTTTCATAAAACTTGTCATCAATGACAAGTTGCAATAACTGTTATAAGCTAGTGAAATCCTTGCGTCTGATTGGCTGAGAGCAAATTTGTCGGTAAAAATCAGACAAGACACGTGGTGAAATGCCCTCTGGATTTTGCAATGAGGAAGCAGTTTGGATCTCCTTGATTGGAGATCCCTTTCACTCTTCTTTTCATTGTGAAATAGGTGGAGTACCTCTTTCTCTTTTGCATTCATATAACAGATTTCAGTTGCTTTTTATTGAGCAAATGATTCAGTCAAAGGTTCATATTCCGTCTTCACATACTTACTTAGCAAATACATCCATCGAACGAGGATTTGTGAAAATTCTGTCAGCTGCATCTATTCACATAAACAGCTCCCCCCCCCCCCCCCCCCGAGCATCCATGATAGTATGGAATTACCATAAAGTAAAAACTTTACTTGTACTTTAGAATGCTGTATTTTACAGTGTAAAGGATGTCTAAATGATGTATGCATTTCCCATTGGATTTAATCCCATTAACTGCTTATTATCCCCTGAAGTATTATTGTGTCTGTATATGCAATTTTTTCAAACCATAATCAGAGATAAAAAGGAAGTGTGCACATTATAAAGCAATATCAATATTATTTTTGTTATGTCTCAATTCCTCCACCCCACAGATGACCTTAGCCTTTACTTGTCTGACCTTGATGTGAGCCACAAGGGTGAGGAATTCGGGAGTGCCATCTCGCTGGACTCGGGCAACCTTGACCTTGATTTCATGTGAGCTTCAGACTACGTGAAACTGAGCCTTGTTTCTGCAGTGGAAAGTCTGCAAGAAAGACTTGTGTCCAAGCTGAGTTATTCTGGCAAATGTGTGATAGGTTTTCTTTTATGCAATACAGCTGAAGGCTTTTTGAGCTGCCCATTTGTGATCAAGAAATATGCAAGTGCTACATAAATGATTTGTTAGTATGATATTACACTTTCTGTCTCTATTCTGGACTTCTTTTACGGATGAATTCTGACTTTTGGTCTATAAAAAGTAGATTACATGATCAGCATGCTGTTAAAAGTGATTTTAAATATTTTTGAGAGTGATTTTAATGTAGGCAGTTTCAACAAAGCCAGCATCATATACTTCTGGCATTATTTTACTGTTGAATTATGATTTGGGGATGATAAATGCATTGCCAATAGATATCTGGTTGTGGACCATTATTTGAATGCTGTTTTATACTTGATTTGAATATTGCTGATAGTGATTTTAATTCAAGCAGTTTAAAAACAGTACATTAATTTTTCTCTCTCTATACAACTATGATACTCTACCAGTATTTAAATTCTGACTTTGAGGTGATAAAAACATTGAGATGTCTAGTTGTAAACCAATGAATATGCTCTTTGAATGGTTTGAATATTGGTGAAAGTGATTTTAATTTATACAATTTCAACCTAGCCTTATCAAATTACAAGTTCTTTTTATACAAGCATTATTTTACCATTGAATTCTAATTTTGGAGTGATAAATGCGTTGTCAAGAGAAAAAATGGTTGTGAATCTATGAGTATGCTGTTAAAAAGGTAATTTGAGTAAATTGCTGAAAGTGAATTTAATTCAAGCAGTTTCAACAAAGCCTTTATCAAATTACAGTATCTCTCTCTCTCTCTGTCTTTCTATGCTGGCATAATTTTGGCATTAAATTCTGAATTTTAGATGATAAAACCTTAACATGTCTAGTTGTACACCAATGATCAGTATGATGGTTGAATGATATGAATATTATTGGAAGTGATTGTAATTTATGTAATTTCAATACAGCCTTATCAAATTACAAACTCTCTCCGTACTGACATGAATTAGTTTGCAACTTTAGGGTGATAATTGCATTGTCATGATGTATCTGATTCTGAAACAATGGTGAATATGTTGACAGTGATTTTAATTCATGCAATGTCATCATAGCATTACAAAATGATTTTTTAAAACTTTTGAATTCTGTCTTTGGGATGATGAAAGTGGGGAAATGTCAGGTTTTAGAGCAAGGTCAGAATATTTTTCATTAACTCTTTATATGCCACTCAAATCATTCCTGTGCCACAGTAAATTTCTCAAGTTGGAGTTTTACCAACGTCGTCAGCTTTAGTCAACAATTTCCAGTGTAAAGTTAGTTACATACAGGTGATTAAAGAAGGGACCATCAGGTAGTCAATAAGCACTGGCAGTGGGTTATTATACAATGTTTTTGTAATGCACAGTGCATATATTTTATTAATTGGTTCCTGTTTTGTGGTAATTTGCTCATGTGGTACACCTGCGATTGTGCCATTTCGCACTCATGTTAAATGAAAGGTTGATAAAAGTGATCTGGATGTTGAGATAATCATAAAGCCAGTACTGTTTACTGTTCTCTCTTTATACTGTCTCTCTGTATTCAGTCTAATTTTTTTCTTCTTCCTCATGATTTTCTTGTGTAGTATACCTAAAGCAACGATATACATGTGTACATGGATAGCAATAGAGTATTAACCTGTGGTTTGTTATGTTGCATCTGTAATTTTTTTCACTCGGTGCAAACAATCATTCCAATGTTTTCACCTTTTCTAAAAGTGTAATCATGTTCTCTGCCAGCAATAGGTGTGGTAGGGTAGAGAGAAATATATTCTGAAATGCAATTAAAGGGTACCAATTAATCACCAAAAAATATTTTTGTTCTGTATGTTAGAGGTTCCATGTTGTTATACTATATTCAAAATATGGGCTTAAAATATTACTTCTATAAAGATATATTGCAAGTTTAATTACACTCTCTGTAAGCGCAAAAGCGTCTTGTGAGTAGACTGCTTGACACACCCATAAGGGCTCGTGCGGAACCCAACTTGGATTTCGGTTCCGCGCGCACACCTTCATGTTATCCTTTATTTCCTTCATACTCCTAAACTGTTGACCTATATTTCATACTTTTTAATTGTATTAAATTATTTTTTTAGGTGATTGGTATGCTTTAACATGTGTAGAGATGTGTGCTTAAGATATATACAAACAAGATGTGAATAGTATAGTAATATATGAATATGAGTATGTATGTGAATGACCCAAAACAGTTTTATGTCATATTTCATCTCCAGGAAGTATTCATCAAGTACTGATAGACCCAATATTTTTTTTTTTTTATGCAATTTTGTGCAGCTAAATCTGAAATCTTTACAAATTCACTTTATTTACATGGGATACTTACAAAATGCCTTCTGTAGTCATATGTATTTAATATCTTTTTTCAGGTCCATTGATTTGAAATTTTTAAAGTAAGCTTCTGTTGTTGATTTTTATTTTCTTATTCAAGCAGATTATAAATTCTTATCGGTATCTCTGTTTCAGGCAGGGGTGTTACTAGATGTGACCTCATTTTACAGCTCTATTAGCAATTCATATTCAGGAATGTCGATATCAATCTTGGTATCCCTGACCAAAATTTGCCATAAGTGGTAAGAACCAAGTAAATTACATGCTCTGAGCCTGATCGGTTAAGAGTAGGCATTTTGTCCGTCCATGACACTGAATATTTTATGGGATATAATTTTAGTAGACGACCATGGCAACCAAATTTTATCAAATTTCAACTCCTTCCATGATGTCCTTCACATTGAAACATAAAATAACTCTCTGCAAATAAATACTTCTTTTCTACAGGCCTTCAAACTTTCGAAATTTGTCAAATGTCCGTCCGTGACTAACCGATCAGGCTCCTCTTCCTCAGTGGCAGTAGAGCCTCCCATTTTGTGAGAATCCCCAAAAGATACCATGGTTGTCAAGTCAGGAAAGTATGATTTAAATTTACTTGTCAATCAACATCATTCGTCACCCAAGACAAGTGAGTTAGGAGCCCTATGATTCCTCAAAAATTCAAGTTCAATAAATTTTTGGAACAAATTTGTTTTGCCAAAACATATGTCATGTGAAGTCATATAGTTACCTGTGCTTCTTTACAGTGTAGAATTATATTTATTGTACGGTACATGTATAAAGTTAATCCACCCAGGAGTTAATTATCATAACTCCTTGAATTTACAAATGATGGTTTGTACAAACTGGGTTAATAAAATAGTGATGGATCTACATATATTTTTGTGTGTGAGCTAGCTGTCAATCTGCATGTTGCTTTCTCATAGCCATTCTAAAATTATTACACTTATGCCACTATGTTTCATTTAGATCATTTGTACAATCTAAAACTGAGAAATAGATTTTTTTTTTTTTACTGCAGAACCATATGCACAGCTCTAATTCACTAAAGGGTTAATGGAAACTACTTCCATGGTGGATAAGAACATTCTTATGAATTTTCTTATCCATGCACCTGGAAAGTATCTTCCTTAACCCCTCTGACAAATCCTGGATTTTACCCCACTGTTTTATATAGTTACCCATAAGAAAATAATTTAGGCAAAACATTATATAAGACAACTCTATATCATTTCACACTGTTAGAAAAAGAAAAGGGCAGATCGCTAGGCCTACACTACATTTTCAGCTAGGCCTATAGGGCTAAGGGAGTGGGGGGGGGGGGGGGGGGGAGGGTGGAGTATTCATTACAAATAGTTGCAAAATTCTTAATTTTGGGCAGGGGGGGGGGGGGGGCTCATTATGTTCCCTTGTGTACCCCACCACCCACCATGCCACTGGGCTAAAATGCATGAATTGAAAAGATTAAAAAAATTAATAGTAGTAAGAATATCTATAATAACAAAAATAAACATAGCTGATCATTTGAATCGTTCTGGAGAACAACCTCTGACCCCTCTTCACAAAAGACAACCATGACCATGCAATGATGACCATGAGCGCGTTCCATATGCAGCGCCGTCGATCAATTACGTAATCATTAAGATTGCTGTTGAGTCGACAGCCTTGTTATAGAGCGGCCTACCGTCAGGTAAGCATACCGCCAGAAGTTCAGAATTTTGAAGTTTTTGATTGTTTGCATTGAAGGTTCGGTAAATATTTTTCATTATAACAATATGTACAACTGAATAGTGACGAGTTTTGAATGATTTTGTCCGAATGGTGCCTGTAATTAAATGACAGAAATGCCTTTATTGGTGTGATAATTATTGGTATGGTCCCGCACGTATACTTTTGTGTGTGCTCAGTTTATCCTGTCCGTCTTCTTTACTTCGCTTCGACGGTAACGCAAATGAGCTGCGCTGCTGCCCATGCGACACCGGCACAGACTTCTCCGCCTCAGGTCCTGTAGCCTCCAATACTGGCTGCTCTGTCTTTATGCAGGAGAATGAGGAGAAGAAGGAGGAGGAGGAGGAGGAGGAGAAGGAGAAGGAGGAGAAAAAGAAGGAGGAGGAGGAGGAGGAGGAGGAGGAGAAGAAGAGAAGGAGGAGAGGAAGAAGATGAAGAAAAAGAAGAAGGGGAGGAAGAAGAAGAAGAAGAAGAAGAAGAAGAGAAGAAGAAGGGAAGGAGGAGGAGGAGAAGAAGATGAAGAAAAAGAAGAAGGAGGATGAGAAGGAGAAGAAGAGAAGAAAAGAAGGGAAGGAGGAGGGAAGGAGGAGGAGGAGAAGATGAAGAAGAAAAAGGAGGAGAAGGGGAGGAAGAAGCCCGGGGGGGGGCACTCGAATTATATTTTGACGGGGGTGTGCCTCACGATTCCCCGAAAAGGGGGTCTAAGGAACTGACTTCAAGGTGTAAAATACGGGGTCTTGGGAACTATGATCTATTGGGCAGAGTGAAAAACAGGGTCTAGGGAACTACAAAACTAACCTCGCTTTATCGGTGGTACACCTTCGCTATCGCAGGATCTCGGGACGGGCCGCGCCGTGTAGCGCTAGTAGCTAGCTAGCTGGAGCAGTTTTCAAGGCTCGCGCGACGAAAGGGCCTAGGGCGCGAGACCAGGTCGAGCGACCACTGCCTCCGCCACGCTCCCGGCCGCATGCGAACGGATATGTTTCATAACGGGGGTCTTCAGAGCGGGGCTGAGCGGCTCCTGAGCGGAACAGAGTATCTAGAGAACGGAAATCGGGGTCTGAAAAAGGGGGTCATCAAAGCGGCACGTCCCCGTACCACCAATATACGTGAGTGCCCCCCCCCCCCCCCCCCCCCCCCCGGGGAAGAAGAAGGAGGATGAGAAGGAGAAGAAAAGAAGGAGGAGGAGAAGAAGAAGTAAAAAAGGGGGGAATTTGCAAAATTTCGAGTCATTCAGTCAATTTTGAGCATTTGAAAGGGTTAGCGTTAGAGGAGGAGGAGGGGGTGGGAAGGGGAAATTTGCAAAACTTTGAGGAGAAATATTTTCAAGTCATTAAGTCATTTTTGAGCATTTGAAATGTTAGTGTTGATGGAAAGTTGTGTTGCTGATGCCTGATGCTCATTTCAAATTTTCTCTGTAGATTGTAATACATGTACTTCTTGAAAAGTTGAAAAAATTATCACTTGCCTGTCTGGCTTGTCTGGGATCTTTTTTTTTTTTTTTTTTTTTTTTTTTTTGCTTGTTCTTATTCTTGTCCTGGAGCATAGGGTAATTGATTTTGTTTTTCCATATTATTCATTGATGACAGTATATTTACTGGTAAAGAAATTTAAAGGGGAATTCCACCCTGGTATTTACATGTAGCTGATTTGAATAAAAGCAGAAAAATGAGAGAAACGCTTTGTTTCACAAATCTTTTAAAACCACTTCTTGTCCAGGTTGACTTCCCTTGGTAAAGGTGATCAAGGAAAATTGCTGAAAATTTAGAGCTAGAGAAAGATCTTCTTATGCAGAGTGGATGTCAGCCTAGGAATTAATTTTTTTTTTTAGGGGCTACTTTTTTTTTTGCCTTGGGGCTACTTTTGAATTTTATGGGGCTATTTCTTATATTATTGGAGCTACCATTTTAATGGAAAGAGCAGACTGGTTATCAATTTGGGTTTTTTGTGATA
Source organism: Heliocidaris tuberculata (assembly GCA_025618425.1). NCBI lineage: Eukaryota > Metazoa > Echinodermata > Echinoidea > Camarodonta > Echinometridae > Heliocidaris > Heliocidaris tuberculata. The sequence continues at coordinate 22,180,341 of CM046838.1, forward strand.
TTGCGATTGCTGTTACATTTGTTTACTTTACGTCATACTGCCCAATTTAATTTGAAAAACATAGATTTTTAAATTTTAACTTCACCCCCCCCACCCCCCTCCCCATCAGATTTTTTTTTTTTTCTTCAAAACTTTGAAGGAATAAATCAAAAATAGGTCAATTCAACAATAGGTCAATTTCACTCGAATTTGCTGTCATTAGGCGTATTTCCCGCGGAGATGTTTATTTTAAGTGAAAAGGCGGGCATGGTGTGTGTTTTTTCTTTTCTCGCACATAATACTCCTAAATCCGCTTGGACTTACGTACGTACATGCATTGTGATGCGCACAGTTCCGGGTGACTTTTCTTTTCCAATTTGTTTTTCACGGATACCATCACACTCGATGAGCATCGATCTCGCTTGCGATAAGTAAAAAACCCCGTCATAAATCCACCGATTTTCTGATTTGTAGAGCGTTTTCAGTGACTCTGTTTCTCACAACCCGACTTAAGCACCGCGTGCTTTGAAGAAATGGCACTAATTCTGCATTTTTTAGGCAGGCTTTGGCTTTACAGATTGATATTTTGAGGTGACTACGGACTTAATGTGGTAAGGGACAATTTCTCTGTGTGGTGTATCCGGTCGTAGATCTAGTGATAGTCTCATTACATGGATGATGGTAATTTTAGACCTATCATTGTAACAGTGATATTGCGTTTCGGAAAGGAAATTTTCACAAAAGGTGTCGCGCAAGAAATGAAGCTGTCAATGAATTTATACAACCCTGATATAGAATGTGGGTAGTTACTGTAGTATGCATGAAAAAAGCGCTATCTTCAGTTTCCGTGCGATATCTGGCTATACTGTAATTGTTGTCATTTGGTCTGGCGCTCACGATCCTACACATTCGCGATGTACTAAGCTCCGAGTCAACAACGAGATAAAAGGTTGAATTTAGCTGCTTTTTGAGCATAATAGTGATTTTCTTTCGAATCATTGATGGGGGCGACTCATATGAAAACGGTCGCCCCCAAATACAGGTTTTCCAGCATTTATTGGGGCGATATGGGGGCCGACAAGGGCGAAATCGCCCGTCGCCCCCATGTATTTCCGACGCTTGTGGATGTGGTATACGGTATCTGGAGTTCTTGACTTCCCCCCTCTATCACATGGGGGGGGGGGGGGTGTTAAATTCAATTTTTGTTCACAGCAGCCTTTTATAGCCTTTTATAGCCTTTTATAGCCTTGTAAGAAAAGATGTAGATTTTCTCACTATTCTTTCTTTCTTCTACTTTTTTACAAGAGCTCTTTTTTGAGTTTTCCAGTGCTCTGTCTAAGCTTTCTGAAGCTAAACCAGTCCCAGCTTCTGTGGAAATTTGGAGGGGGCGGTGTTCCAAGTGCATGTTGGAGGCAGACAGGCAGAGTGCAAGTGAGGATATTGTCTGGGTTCAAGTCTAGCTCTGGAGTGGTTCATAAAGTGCCGGAAGGTTTGTACTTTCAGGGGTTTTTAGTCATTTACTTGCACCCCTCTGTGGAACCAGTCATGAGGCTGAATTATTTTAGGCCATATCAGTCTGTCAACTTCAGAACCACCAACACAATCACTCACAAGCACAAGTCCATGTAGCCTTCACTTTGGTACAAGTGTGGGTGTGCTGCAGTGATTATGAAAATTACTTCTATAATCTTTTACTTTGAAGAATGGCTCAGCTTAATTTTTTGTTGTTGTTGTTGTTGTTGTTTTGGTATGTTTGTTGTTTTTTTTTTGTATTGGACTGCCCTTGTTTTAGTATGGGACTGATGCTGCAAAATCATGGTGTAATCATTTTTAATGTGGAAATTTCTTCATGATTTTCTTTTTAATTGGAGATAAAGTTGGAAGGTAGGAGAAAGAATTGATTGAAAAGAGTGTAACAGAGAGAGAGAGAGAGAGAGAGAGAGAGAGAGAGAGAGAGAGGGAGGATAGAGGAAGAGAATCCATGAAAGAGAGAATTAAGCCCATGGATGTATAGGGGAGATAATGATTATTGTTATCATTTATTCAGAATTATCACCCATCAAATACAACACTTAAAGCAAAAATGAACAAATAGAAAAAAGAACCTACTGAACGCAACACATGGCTGTGCATGTAAAGCCCCTTTCACAATTGGCCTGCGACCAGTTTGCGACCGCCTGCAACAGATTTTTCGGGGTGTTGCACGACCGAACGCTTGGTGTCTTGCAACCACTCGCAGTCGTTGCAGGCGGTCGCACGAACCTGAGGCGGTCGTGACTGGTCGCATCTGAACTTTGAACATGCTCAAAATCCAGACACGACCAGATGCGATCGATTCACTCGCATTAGGTCGTACGACCAGTCGTGCGATTCTCATATGAGTGTTGCACAATGTTGCACGATTAGATGCGAGAGTTCGCACGACTCAATAGTCGCAGTGGGTGGGCTGGAGGTCGTGCAACACTCGCACGTGCGCTAGCGACCTATAGCGACCAGTCTTGCGAATGGGTGCGATTTTGCTAAGACCATGAGACTGTTGCACGACCGATCGCAGCACATCTTACAACGTTGTACTACCGTTGCACGACTGTATGAGACTGTATGCGACTATTCCTCGGGGGTATATATAGGGGGACTATGGAGATGATCTTCTGCAACAGGGCCCTCCTCTAACAACTTTCTCTTCTTTGTAACTTTCTTCTTTGGCATCTTGACTATTAAGAAGGCCAATTTGAAACTGACTACCGGTCAATTGTCGAAGGGGTTTTTATACCCCATGCCACTCGCACGAATACTCTCACGACCACTTGCACCGGTCTCATTCAATCGCACGAGCGATCGCATGGTCTCACATCCACTCGCACGACCATGCAATCGATCGTGTGACTATTGTGATTGGCGTCAAGCCACTCGCAATCACTCGTGCAACACTCGCATGTGAACGCAAGACCACTCGCACGAGCATATGCGAGCAAATGCGACTTACTCGCGCAACGGTCTCTTCTAGTCGCTTTTGTTTTACGACCGCTGTTGCATTTGTGAATGCCTTTCTGTGGCCTGATGAGATCGATGGCGATTGAAGCCTGTTGCAGCCTGTCGTGCGACCAAATGGTCGCAAACGGTCGCAGACCAATTGTGAAAGGGGCTTAAGACAGAACAGGTGAAATTGTGTATGTAAAACAAAAATAAAATCAATAAAAGCTGTTAAATATCAGAGACTTTAGAATGAAGAAAATTTCATTCAAGAAGAACCTCCCCCAAAAACCCCAAAATGGGAAAGAAAATTGAAATAAAATGATATGGGGAAAAAAGCTTAACCCTTTCAGGACAGGAATTATTTAAGGGCTAAATTGATCACATTTTGTTCTTCAAATTGGCAAAAATTATATTTTTCTTTTAGTGCTACATGGTTCTAATAAGTTGTAATGTGTTCGAAAACAATATATGGTTAGGAGTTTTGTCGAAAAGATGAAAAAATTGCCAATTTTGATGAAAAACAATGATTTTGAACCTCTCAATGTGTTGCCAATTTACGGGTTTCAAAGCTTATTCTCGTTTTTAAAATTCCTGCCATCAAATACAATATGGTCATGCAATAAAAATGGACATAGTGTGTGCAGAAAATTTTGCTCTTTCTACTCCAGCATCTGATATATTTTTTAGAGCTCTGAATCAAAAGTTATTGAGTCAAACCACAAAATGTGGTCAGCTGTCTCAAAAGGGTTAATATGAGATTGATGGGATGTGGAGCAGTGCAGCGGTGTTGTTCGAGCTAATCAATTCATTAAGGTGTGGCCTTGGTCGGACATTTGGGCAGGCTGATACTGCAGATCCCTGGGCCTGTAGTGCTGGGGTGAAATCCGTTAGTCATGGCAAGTGTATGACTTTGCACTGGCACACATCACAAAATGTGCTGTGGTTGTCAAATTAATGACCCAATTGAGCCTGATCGGTGAATGACCTGAGGAAAAATGAACAGCTTTTGATGAGTTTTCAATGAGGACTGACAACCTTCTGGTATTTTAACAGTTGAGGGCATGCAGGGAGGTGTTTCCTTGTGCACCTGTACTTTCAAATTGAAAGTGACTTACAGTCACACCTGCCTATTATGGTCACCCAGGCATGGATCCATTATGGACAGGTGATCTTTTTGAGCTGGTCCCTGGCCTACATGTACATGTATCTATCAAGTGACCTTTCACTCAGAGAGAGAAGTAGAGAAAGAAGGGGGGGGGGGGTTACAAAGTATAGGCTACAATTTACTTCTGAATATTTTAATAGAATGACGTGTACCTTTAAAACAAAACAACCCCCCCCCCAAAAAAAAAAAAAAAAAAAAAAAAAATTGCTACTTTTTCAATCAAGTTTCATTCAGAGGAAAATATTAAAAGAAGTCACTTCATTAAGATCAATTTGTAGGACTGCAAGTGTGTTTATTTAATGATATGGATTTCTTATCAAAGAAAGTAACATCTCATAGTGACATTGTCATCCATGATAGTCAATCAGTGTTGTAGACCATAACTCTTTTGAAGCTCAGAGATGCCGCCTCCTTTTGCCTTGAAACATTGACATACATAGTTCTAAGGGGAAATAATGATTCAAGACTTATAGATAATAATTGAAACAGAATTGTCACCATAAGCCATACTGGAGAAAATCCAAAGATTTTCTGTTAAAATCCACCTTAAATATTGCATGACTAAGCAATCAATGATATTTCAATCCCTACACATAAGAACAAGTGTCTCTTTGTCTTTGCAACAAGACTAATTACAAAAGCTTTGTTTGAAACAAATTTCAGTGGTCTTCTTTGGTCATAATCTCAGTGATTGTTCAAGCAGTTCGTGTTTGTGGTCTATCTTGATACCCACGTCACCAAGTGCATGATATTTGAGAACTGTGCACGGAAACATTGATGTAAGTTGTTCATTGAGAAGCAAAGAAAGCAGGGAAGTTCTCTTCTAGCTCCGTCTTGTGCTAGACATGAATTTGCACTTATGATGTTTCCTCTTACGACCGCAATAATGCTGCAGAAAATGCACCTGGAATCAAGAGATTTGGGCACATAGTCCAGATTTAATGCCTTGCGTATCCTCCCTGCTCTATTCTGTCGGGACTCGATTGTAGTGAGTTGGCAGATATTCTGGCATCGTGAGAAGCTTGGGATATTTTTGGAGCTGCTCATCTTTTCTTAGCTCGGATGCTTGACCACTGTCATGGTCATATTAGAATTCATACAATCAAGAGCAGATGTATTTGAAGCAATATGATATGGTCGTAGTCCTCTGAGATGTAGATGTAGAGCAAGCAAAGGGATATAATTAGAGAAACCTCTAACAATAGGTTTTCTTTTGTGTTACTTTTGATCCCTTGTACAAAGACAAAATTAATTTTCCTGGTGGTACAGTAACGTATTTACCTAAGTCAACATGTACATGTAGTTGTGATGTTTTGAGGTATGGCTTTGCAGTGATTTGGAGGGGAATGTGAGAAATGGGTTGTCCCTTGGAAGGAAGGAATATGATTGGTAGGAAGGAGGAAGGTATCAAGGCCATGGTTGTTATTCAGCAGTTTTTGTTTCAAAGTTTCCTCTACTTGTGTCACAATAAAACTTCAATCGAGAATGTATTAACAGATATATGATATACTAATATTTGAATTGTGGAGAGAGAATGAAGAGAGAGGACAGATAACAAGAGAGAACAATGGTTACTAAGGAGAGATAACAAGAGAGAACAATGGTTACTAAGGAGAGAGAGAGGATAAGATAGATAATAAAAGCAAAATTAAAGAGAGGGAAAGAGATAGGGAAAGAAAGAGAGAGACTCGGAGAGAGAGAGAGAGAGAGAGAGGGGAGGGGGAGGGAAGGTGAATGCAAAAGTGAGACATGGAAGAGAGAGTGTGAGTTATTGTGACAGGCAAGCCAGGGAATAGAAAAAAATTCTTACAAATCATAAAAGTGGCACACTACATATCACATGGTATTAATTGCGGGATACATGTTACTCAAGACTCATGCTCACGCTCGTGTGTATTAACACGGCACACTTATAAAGTGCATTTCTATAACTCTTAATCATTACAGAGCTGATTGTCCAAAGGTTAATTGCAATGTTATAGTGCCAAAAAATGCAAACTCGTTGGCAGTGACTGAGCTAGGTGTTCGGGACATAGCAACCATCCAAATCGAGTGAGGAAACATTCCTGTGATTGTCACATTTGCAACCTCATGATTACATCTCGATTATAAATGAGAAGGAAAATGTTATTGTTAAGTCATCTTTTGGAGCGTGTCGAAAGATTTGCGCAAGAGGTTGAAGAATTTGCTGACTCTCCTCGCACGGTTCCAAGTGGTTTAATATTTGTCATCTTTTTTACCTTCTTTTTTACCTTCAAAGAAAAAGAGATTGCTGGAGGGCACTATGTTAACTTTTCTCCAGATGGCGTATTTCATTAATACTCTCCTAATTTCTTCACTTGAGTGGTTGGTGGCTCTATGAATGATGAAAAACTCACAGTCAACCCTACACTGTAAATTTTTTGACAAATTTAATTAAAGTCTTCAATTGCATAAGATTTAGCCATTGTTTTTTTTTTTTTTTTTTTTTTTTTTTTTATACATGTAGATGATTTCATCCAGTGGGATGTTCTAGATTTAGAGGAAGACATGGAGAGAGAGAGAGAAAAAAACAATAACCTGACTTTAAGAAGACAGTAGCATCATGTAAGGGATGCCAGTACTCAGGAGTGGAGAGGAATTAGTTCTGGATATCTAAAAAAATAAGACATTAAAAGAAAAAAGATCTCAGCTGAAATGTTCAAGTGCAATAGGATTGCCTCAATGAAACCTCACTTTTGGTACTAATTGGAGCTCATGTGAACAACAAGAACAGTGTTGTTGTTGGAATGAAACTGAAGGATGCTATGGGTGAAAATCTAAAACAGAAGGGTGCATAGGATTGAAGTGATAGATAGTGGTGAAATTCGAATTGCGGTGAAGAAAAACATCATCATCATCATCATCATCATCATCGTTGTCATCTTCAGAGGTAATCTTGACGCTTGATTAGTGGTAATGACACTGCATTTTGAGAGAAACTTTCTGATGGTACTTTTAAATATTTGTATATCCTTAGGATAGCAGTCAGATCTTTATTACATTGCCATTATATGTACATACATGTACACATGCAAAGTGTTGTACATGCAACTTAATTTATTGCCCTAAAAGATGTGCATAAAAGTGTTCAGACAATATTCTTGAATTTAGTCATTTCGAGAAAAGCACTAGCAATCTAATTAGACCCAATCCCAAGTGGTTTCTGAATAAGTCATTTCCCTTTTAATATGCATGTGCTGGTATGAATTTGTCTTTTGCTCTGTGACGATACCAAAGGGTGCTTGGTCAGGGTTGCATGGGGTGAGAAGTGAACGACCTCACTATGGCAAGCCACTTGAGTATTGGGAGGAATCGGAGGAACGGGAAGGGGGCATGGGTGGTGACTCCCACTAATCGTAGCTGAGGGTGCCGAAAATTAATCCATCATGATTTTTTCGTTCTCACTTCTAAGGTGATGATTGCTCAAAGGCAGTGGCGGGGGAAATTTGACGAAGATATGAATGTGCGAAATGTGGGTATTATGTGTGTGACAAACAGAAATGAATGGAGATTGCGTGACAGCGGTAATCAGTAGATTAGTTCACAAGAACAAAGGACTTGCATGTAATCATTGTTTATTTATTTGCAAAGTGCAAACACCATATTTATGTAAACATACGCAAATAATCTTCAATTATCAGCAAAAGGGTGTGTACCATTGCATTATTGTTTGGTTTGTTACTTGGGGGAAACCCCCAATAGATTGCAATTAAAATGTTGTAAATTTGACAGATTTGGTTAACTGGAGAAAATCTATGGATTGGATTGGGGTCAGACAATAGTTTTGGTTGTAGTTATGATTTTCTGGAAGTATATCTCTCTACTAGGGAGAAATTATTCCAAATTATTAATTTATTTCAAATTTTAGACATTAGATGTCCTAATTGTTTATTTTCGAAATCAATTTATTCCCTTGTTTGATGAAATTAAAAAGGGAATAAAGGGAAAAGGGATGCATGCGTCATAAATGATTATAGTGAGTACTGGGGGTGTTTCATAAAGCTGTTCGTAAAGTTACCCATGACTTTACGAACGACTTGAATATGAAGTGCCAGATAGGATGCCCAGAGTTTTTCCTGATGTTTTAACAAAGTGTGACTGTATTTCCAATAACCTCAATGAGATTATGGCAAAAAATATACTTTGCATTAAAAATGTTTGTTATAATAAGAATGCTAATCTGTACATCTGCACAGTTCAACTTAAGTTGATGCTGGAAAAAGTGATTGAGCATCCCATTTGGCATATTTAAGTCATTTGTAAAGTCATGCGTAACTTTACGAACAGCTTTATAAAACACGCCCCTGGTTAGATGAAAAAGTTTATATTTGCTAGTTAAAGTTTTTGATTGGTTGGATATTTGTATACTACATGTACATGTATGCCACCTGTATCATTATAATTTTAATTGCAGTGTCATAGAGATTAAATTGAATACTGGAATTCCTGCTTGGATTTCCTGCTATTAACCTCAAGATTGCAGAGGAGTGAAAATGAGCATTCATGAGCGGTATCCAGGAAAATCATCCAGACTTGTGGTCAGTCAGGCAGACTAGTGTGAATATTTGAAATGATAAAATGAATTTTTTTTTCCTGTAGATCTGGAAAAGTATGTGTAAACTGCATGTACTTTTTCACAATCTAGTTGGCCTGAAATATTTGCTTCTGATTCATTTAGTCCTTGAATGCACTACCAGAATTCTATTTTTCACAGTGTACCTCCCAAGTGTTAAATATGGAACTTTAAATCTAATATTAGCCAGTGCATACAATTCCCTCTTCACAATAAGGTGTGCAAGATTATCTAATAAATTTTGTTGCTGTTTCATGCTATAAATACAGACAGTATGTTTTGCAGATGGTAAAACTAAATAAATGTGTATTTCATTAAGGAACTCACCTGTCTCTAGAATTCAGGACAGGTTAAAGTCCTCTTAAACATGGCTAGATAAGGGGGTTATACAATGAGGGGCGTGTGATGGCTGTCAAGGCCTATTAGTGCTACTGCGGTATAATAAAACCATACCTTGTGCAAGGAGAAGCTGTGATTACAGGTATATACCTGGTCAGCAAGCACCCTTATCAGCTCATGTCAGCTTGTCTTGTCCAGCGAGGCTGCATTAGGTCTGGCATGAAAGGTAGCGATAGCTAGCCTCAATGCACACCTGGGAACGCCTGTCAATTAACTTTGGCTCATTAAAAGCAATCCCAAGGCCCTTCATACACGCTTGATTGAGACCTCAACCCTGGCTAGAAATTAAAAGAAAAATACATATCATTACGAAGAAACAAAGCACTTTTGCACTTATGTTTTATATTTAAGTAACATTTTTTTCTGTAGGCTATATTGGTTAGCTTCTTATTTGTGCCCCTAAGTGCATGTTTATGGTGTCGCACTATGAATAAGATAGTGATCTCTTTGGCTAAGTCAGCAGAATTTCTAAACTTTGCAAGTCATTGTTATTTTGCGATGCTGAGGGAAATATTGTTCTGTGTTTATGGAATCTCACTGAGCAGTTATTGTTTAATCAACACTTCAACAGGGAGACGTGGGTGCAATCTAATTATCAAAGACGTCATCAATCGTTTCTCTTTTCCTCTTTCTCGCTGTCTTGAGTAAAATGCAGTAATGAACTTTTACAATGCAGCAGGTCTATTTCAATTTCAATTTTTCTTTTTTTATTTTGTCTGCTTATTGTGAATGATAATTTTCAGATTCAGATTGCAAATAGCTTTCTATTGCTTAATTACAAATAAGAAGTTTTTTCTTAACCCTTTCAAGACAATTGACCACATTTTGTGGTTTGGCTCAATAACTTTTGATTCGAGCTCTAAAAAATATACCAGATGCATGAGTAGAAAGAGCAAAAATTTCTGTACTCACTGTGTCCTTTTTTGTTCCATGACAGTATTGCGTTTGATGCCAGGAATTTTAAAAACGAGAATAAGCTTTAAAAAAAATCCACAGATGAGGCATTGAAGTGTATAAATACATTAACAACATTAACAAGCAACAACTAATATATATGCCATATAGATTCTATCCATGGAGATGCTGTCGTACATGACCATGAAATTACATGTAAATATTTGTAGTTACGGGCTTTGAGAAGAGACATATAAAAAATAAAGTAGTCTACTGGTTAGTGAGGGCTTAGAATCGATTGCAATCGACTACAATCAATGTGATATTTATAGAAATGTACAGTAAATTTAGAGTTCATCAATCTGTATTTGATTCCATGTTAAAACTTGTCATTGTTGGAGTTCAAAAGGAATGGTTGTCTGTACGAGTCAAGAGCTTCTTTGTGAGGAGTGGGTGTTGTTCTACTAGTTTCTTGGCTTCTGGAAGAATGCCATAAACTTTATGGCAACATATTAAATCAGAGATCTATACGTTTGCATGTTAGTGTTGTCACTGGTATTGACTATGAATGCATTCCAAAGCGGAGAATAGAATATTTGATACCCTACCATTTTCTACTCCCATTTTTGTAGCTCTTTTAAAAATGAAATTAAATAAATTTTCTAACATAACATATTTATATATATATATATATATATATATTTGAATTTTGCCATGAAAGTGTTAAATCAGAGTAAACCTGAAACACTTGAAATCTTTCTGGTTCTGCACATCCAGGATACTATACATATGCATAAAATGTATAACAACTAGATTTTTATCAACTTCGAAGCAGCCAAAACTGATTTCATTAAAACAAACTTTGTCCAGCTGGAATGAATTCTCAAGTGAGAAACTTATTAGCTCAGCATATGAATATTGAGCTAACATTTTCCTTTCCCGTTCGTGCCTGCATCTTAAATCTTGCAAATTCATGATTGTAATCAATACAAAGCTAAAATTAGACCCAAGAGCTTTCAGCATGTGCTCGTGCATAAATACATATCTGCAATGACAGGCCACTTTCAAGTGTAGAGTTGACATATTTCGAGTTGACTTGGATATTTCAGTCTTCTAACTGTGTTTTAATAATAGCAGTAGGCATACTGATTTATAGTATATTGGGCTCAAAATGTATCTACATGTACATGTAGATGTAGGTGTTGCTAACCCTCCAATCTTTGTTTTTGATAGTATGACACATGCGTTGGTGATGATTGCTCCCTGACTTCATAACTTCAACCCTGGACCAAAAAGTACACAAGTATGTACCTAACCCGTAACCCCAACCCTAAACCTACATGTAACCTAAAAACCCGACTGCAATACTGTCCGTAACCCTAAATCTTTGACGAAATAAAACCTGAAACAAATATTGGAGCTCTTTTTAAAAAATTTTTATTATTAGCTCTTTCCAAATTAAGAAAGAATGGTTGAAATGAAAGTATATATTGTACTGGCTTCTTGGAGAGATACATGTAGGAACCATTTCAGTAGCCCAAGGTGTGAATGCCACATTTTGCAACTGCCAAATAATGCTGCTATGAACTGTGCTCCTGAAACCATATTTTCCTCAGAAAAAAAAAAGAACTATAATCCCTTGATGCCAGGTACATTTTATGCACCCCCTTGACAATTGATATCTCATTCTTTGTCGATGACTGGCATTTTTTAGGGTTTTTTTTATTGTTGTTGAGGTTTTATACCTCTTTTTATCAGCAGACAATCAAACATTGGTCATGGTACCTGAGGACAGAAAGCAAATCCAATAAACATGTTTTGTTGTTGTCAAAAGAAGTATGTGATGTGTTGTGTATAATTTTTTTTTCCTATTAATTTTCTTTTTTTACATGCTTGATGGCAGTGACATGACTTATTCACTGATAAGAAGAATCGATATGGGTGCAAATGCTTTTGTGATTTCAATTTTAGAGGCACAGTGTGAAATGATTATCTGTGGATATCCTAAGAATGTGTTAGTGTGTCTGCAAATGATATTTCATATCAATTGAATATTTGTTTTGTATGGTTTCATGTTATGTCCATTTAATTTTTCTATGTATCAGAAATATGTGATATTAAAATTATAGTGTGAATGTGTTATTATTTCAGAAAAAAAAAGACAATCAGGCTTTCAGATGAACAGTGCAAAAATATCTGTAAATGGTTTTTCTTTTAAAAAATAATTTGAATGGGCATTATAAGCACTAGCATTTACCTTTGTATGCTACCTCTGAAGGTATAAGGAATTTCAATAACTTTTAAAAATCCCTGTATTTGATGGTGAATGACTAGCAAGTTCAGGCTTGTTTTGTTCGTCTGTCATTAGCAGTTCAATAAAACGTCATCGTACTTGTGTGAACGGTAGATTTTAGAACCAAATATTTGCATGCCTCTAGCCTCTGCGCTAAGATAAGGTATAGCTCTTTCTAATGACCCACTGATTGACACATTGCCATGATGAGATGGTGTCTTAGGGTTCTCTGTTTGCTGAAACTTGTGGGCCGGTAAATCAATATTTTACATAGCATTTGACTACATAGCTATTTAGTAATATTGAAAAAACTGAATCCTGATTCTTCTGAAAAGAATCTGAGATGAGCTGCTGCTGCTGCTGTGATCTAGAAGTGATTTTTCCACAGCTTTAATTACGCAGTAGGTGATTTCCAGACATTTATTTATAAGGGTGTTCTTGACATCTCGTAAAGAATCCTTGAGGCTTGCTTGACATAGCAACCAGTGCTGTTGCAATACTGCAAGTGCAGAAATATTCGCGATACATTAATTTTCGTGGATTTCGCGCTATTTTCGGCAAGTGCGAATTCTAGAACTCGTGAAAATGTAGCCTGATTTCCTATGCAGGTTGAATTGCGCAAGAAGGGTAGTGGATCTGATCTGTTGCTCAACAGCCTGAATTCCCTTTAAAATATTTTAATATTGCTAATTAATTTTAAACCAATATACATTGCTCATTGCTAGTCTCTTGGCAGTTACGTGTGTACTGTAAGTGTGCAGTTAATGCAGATCATGTATAGCCTGGGGAATCCCTGGACAGAAAGTGTGAAGTGATGTACCTGCCCTCTATTGGTATCACAAAGAAAGTGTACATGTATGACCCAAAAGCAAACTTTACTCAAGGACACTATGAAAAACTTTCTTAACTATATGTGTGCTGTTGTGTTGTTGTTTTTTCCCTCTTTCTCTCTCTCTCTCTCTCTCTCATTGCATTGTATCTTATTCACCTTGAAATGCAACATTTGACCCTGAAAAGTGAGAATGCTGTTATTTTGTTTGACACTGAAATAAACTATGGCCCGTATTCTCGAAAGTGGCCTAAGTTAAGCCGGGCTTAACTTAGGCCACTGATTTATGGTAGGCCATTCATCAACCCCTACGTCCCGCATAAATTACCAAATTTATGTAACAAAATAAAGAAACTAAATTATTTTCTGGCATGAAATGAGCTTCAGAAATCAATTCTATCTTGTCGGTTTTTTGTATTTGTATTTAGTCCCAGAACTATTGCGGTTTTGTAAGATTGAAAGATGGTGTCATTTGGCTCTTCATAATTCGGTGGCCTAAATCTTCACACTTAGGCGGGGGCTTAAATTAGGCGCCTTTCAAGAATACGGGCCTATATCTTTAACTTGTAGCATCCTAAAACTTCCACAGTTATTAACCTTCACTGAACAGGGGAACTGTGTTTTAGATTTTGTCATAGCAGATTGTCATTATATATCTTGTGTGCATCTTCATGCCAGGGTACCCTTTAGGTTGTAAGCAAGGTCTTCAAATCCATCAATATTCCTCTTAAATTTGTATTGAAAATTCTCTTTTCATCCACGATATTGATGATAATCGTATAACAAATATTGAAAGTATTTCATTTGTGAGATAGAGAGACTGGTGCATTCTTTGAAAGCTCTAGCTCCCATTCAACTTGGAGTAATGTCTCATCGAGGGGGGAAAAAAACCCAGCAGTATCTTACCCCTCATGAATAGTTTTTACTATGTCTCTTACAAACATTAAAGGGAAAGTCAACCCTGATATCAAGTTGGTTTTAAAAGAAGCAGAAAAATTAAAGAAACAAATCAGTGAAGGTTTGAACAAAGAAATAAAGTTATTAATTTTTGAAGTTGTACCCAATCAAACACAAATTGGCAACTCTGTGATGTATCTTGCGAGCTCCTCTCCCAATTTAGCCTGTACCCCCAAAATCATTAACTTCCATTTTCTCTAAAGAAAATATTCAATCATACATGCACTTTAATCATTGCTCATATGGTTTTACACAAAACCTGTATGAACAAACATATTCCTTCATCAAAAAGTAAGAAAATAAAAAATTATGAGATTTATGAGAGATATGAGAGAGGAGCTCGCAAGATAGGTCACAGAGTTACCAATCTGTGTTTGATTGATTACAACTTCAAAAATACATAACTTTCTTATTTCATATCGGATTTTGCTCAAACTTTCAATAATCTGTTTCTCATATTTTTCTTCTAATTCAAATCAACTTAATACCAGGGTGGACCTTCTCTTTAAATGTAACTTTGTGTATTTCCACGTATGACAGTGGAGAATGTGGTAGCAAATAGCAGGAGATAATTGTCAATTTACTGAATATAGGCAGAGGAAAAATTGGAGAGGCTGTGGCATTCATCTAGTTATAATTGTTCTGTTGTTCTGGGAGACCATACTTGGCAACATACACGCGTACATGTCCATGTATGCAGATTGCAAGAATCATCATTCATTGCTTGCTTTTGTGGCTTTAGACAAGTGAATGATTTGCAACTTTTCATCGCTCAAAGGGATATTCGTAACGACTTGGAAATCATGTTGCCCTCCTTTCTTTCCCGTCTTCTCTATTTTTTTTTTTCTACTTCTCTTGATTGCTTTTGTTTTGTGTTTTCTGGGAGTATTTTGGGGTAGAATGTTAGCAACCTGCTTGCCTCTTCCTGCCTAGAGAGTTTCCTAGTCCACAGGAAACATCCAGCACCACTTAGTATAATTGAACGATCAGAGGATGACGGAAACTGGTCGTCATGACTTAGCATTTCTGTTGTTTATATTTCCTGTTCACTTTTTTTCCCTCTCCCTTTTTCTCTCTCTTGTTCTCTCTCTTTCTCTCTCTACATGCATGTCATAATCTCGTTCTTCCAATTGTGCTGTTTTCTCTTGCTCCCCTTTTTCTTGTAAACTCTTTGTGCTTTCAATTTTGTAAAACTCTCTCTCTCTCTCTTCCCTCCCCCCTCTCTCTCTCTCTCTCTCTCTCTGAAATGTATCTCTTTTACTTTGTGTCTCTTGTTCTCGCTCTGTACATTTTTATTTGCACTGCTTTTAATCTTGTTACTCATCTTATGTAGAAATGTTTTTCTCGCTCAACCATTTGGTTTTGTATTGTCAAAGCTCACTTTTCCAGTCATCACCTTTTTCTCTCCTTGAATTTTTCCCATTTTTGTCAGTGGTCCTTCCTCTTCATCCCTTCTCTTCCTTTTGATTATACAGTTGTATGTTCCTTTTGTTACCCACGCCGATAAAATCGGCAGGGTTATGTAAAGGGTTCCGTATGTTTGTATGTTTGTTTGTTTGTTTTTGTTTTTGTTTTTTTGTTTGTTTGTTTGTTTGTGTACAAGATAACTAGAGGACGGGTGAACGGATTTGCACCAAATTTTCAGGGATTGTTTGGATAGTGACAGGAAAGAATCGATTAGATTTTGGTGATGATTGGTTGATCCCTGCAAATTCTGTGTGACCTTCTAGTTTTCACTCTATAGTATAGTATATGTAAAGATCACCGTTTCGCACGTATCAGATTTAAGGAGCCGATACCGATATCCCAACAAAGCGCATCGATAGCTTAACACTGGTAATGGCGTCAGCACCATTCTGAACGAAGAAGAAAAAAATGTTTTTAACTACTGAATTATTAGTCTAGAATATCGTAAAATTGCCTGAGTAGTCCGGTGATTCTAAAAGCAATCCTTATTTGATCTAGAGACCGGTAAGAAACTTCACAGAAATGGATAGTATTGATAGGAACAGTAAGTTTAGATTTAATTTCTCTCGAGTTTCTCACTTGCAGCAGAAAATGCTGCGGTAGCTAATGCAGCTAGACTAGACGTCGGATCGGACGGCCCAGCGCGTACATGGCAAACGGCCAAATTTCGGGCATCGGCTCAGATTAGCCGTGAAGTTTCATTACTTTTGCATTGTGATTGTTGATTTAGAACTCATCCTAGTTAATAATGTGGATTCTCTGGGTCTTTTACTACGGAATATCGAACATCATGTTTATCAAATCTATCTGGAAAAAAAACTAGGTAGGATTTTTTATTCACTCATTCCGCCCCTTTAAAAAGCAAAGGTAGATCTAGTTCCTTTCCGTGTGCTCTAGATCGAACGTTGGACTAAATGTTGGCCTAGATTTAATTTCAGACCTATATGAACATACTACCTCATAACACCTGTAAAATTACACTTCGAATGATGCCTACTGACTTTATTTCTCACGGCTAATCCCCCAAATTTCCCGTATCTAGCATACAAGTAGCAACACCAGCACCAACACCGAACGTGAAATGAAAATTTCTTAATCCCTAGGGTATAGTGTTAGTGAACGGAATTTTGTACATGAAATTTAACACCGGCTGCCAAGCTCGGTTCAGCAGACAACATCTGACAAAAATTAAACACCGGCAACCGGAACTACGTCAGAAAATCAGAGGTCAACACCTAACACCGACTGATTTTTTTCTCATTTCATAGTCGGTGTTAGATCATGATTTCGCGGTAAAATAAACACTAACCACAAACACCAACACCGAGCGTGAAATCACCCAATGTAGATTTCAGTTTTGACCCCATAGTATTGCAACTACTCTGTAGCACCGCCAAGGCGTGGGTCTGCCGCCTTTGACGGCCCCTCTAGTTATTGATATGATTTAGTTCTGAAATTAATCAGCAAAGTAGATTCTTTGAAGGTTTTTGCAAGGTGTGTGTTGAAGTATATTTTGTATACTGTATTGGTATTGCGCCTGGTACTATTGCATTAAAAGTTAGGACAACTTGTCAGATTTTGTTGCCTTGTGTACAGTTTGGGAGAGTTACGAGAAATATGAAATAAAAATATTTCTCTCTCAACAAATATTTATTCTCGATCTCTCTTATCTTTTTTTTTCTGTCCTCTTACTACATGTAGCTCCATATTCTGTCTCTCCCTTTTACTTTACTCCCTCATTATCCCTTGTATTAATTTTCTCCTTTTAATTTTCTCTCTTTCTCACTATGTGTGCTTTTAGCCTGGCAATGTCTTCACTCTTCCTTTCTTTCTGTCTCTCTTTGCCTGATTTCATCACACTATTTTCTCTCCCCTCCTCTCTCTCCTCTCTCTCTCTCTCTCACGCTCTCTCTCTCCTCTCTCCCTCTCCTCTCTCTCCCCTCCCCCCCCCCCCCCTCCCCCTCTCTCATACTCTCTCTCTTTCTCTCACTCCCTCTCCATTTTCTCTTTTCATTCCCTCTCCCCTCCTACCACTTTCTTACTCTTCTTCCCCCTCCCTCTATCTCTCTGTCTCTCTGTCTCGCTCTCTCCATCAATATCTGACCTCTATTCTATCCTGACCTTTATCCCTTCCTGTAAGGTTTCCATCACATGCCCTTTTTTCTAATTTCAGTATTGATATTAATCATTTCATAATTATTAAAAGGATATATTTCGCACCAACTTCAAATCAATTTGCTCTCGTCTGTTATCAAGCGTTGAATTTGCAAAAAGGTCACATCCTAGAGCTTCCGGATTCTAATCCCTCTGTTTTAATTATTTTGATGTCCAATACAGATTTCAAGAACTGAGGATTTCCTGCATTCTGACACCTTGTGTTTTCTTGCTCCCCCTGGAAACATGGACGGGGAAGCAGATCACCACTGATACTGACCACTGGCCAACCACCAAAAAAAATTGAAGCAAGTTCTTTGAGCTCTTCCAGGAATAAAATCAGGTGACAATTTTCCCATTTTTCAAGATTGTATCGTCTGCTGATATGCATAAAGGCTTTAATTACGAGTTATTAACGCCCTAGCTGGCAAGAATAGAAAAATGGATGCCCACTATTGTATTTGATTCGTCTTGGCAGAATGTTACCCTTGAATTTTGTTGTTGAGTTCCTGCTTTCAGTGTCAAAATTAAGAGAAAATGAATATCATGGATATGGTTCAAAAATGCAAAATAATAGCTGATGCTCTTTGCTGCTCTCAGAGATGCAAGCATTTTATTTCATTATTGATATTTTCTGTTTCCATGGATATATCCAAACATTTATGTTTTTTTTTTTGTTTTTTTTTCATGACCTTGACCAGCATTGATTTCTTTGAACTAAACCATGGGGGATTTGGCATGTATTATACAGTGTACCATTGTCTGAAGTTGTGATCAGTTGTTCTCAGTGCATGGTTCATGGTTGATTGGCTTGCCCAACCCGTAATGGAGCTAAAGAATAAAAGCACCTCCGAATCATGTTTGAAGGAGAGATTTCCATGCTTGCTCAAGTGCTTCATTCTTTTTTTATCATCAAAGATCAATTTGTTTATATTGGAATGTTGACAATAACATAACTGAAAACCATGGATGCAATGTATTAGCATTATTTCTGATTCGGCAGTTCACAAAGCATTTCCAGAGATATAGATTGAGGATGAGGATAATATGTGGTGCCCCCACATTTCTGTGAAAAGCCCCTGCCAAAAAATGTTTTTAAAATGTATAATTGATAAATATATATCTATCAATACCTTGAATAACATATCATGATAATGAAGTCTAGTTTGGCTTAGAAGTAGCCTTCAGAAAAACTATACCCTGTTCTACCTTTATCTAGAGCTATAAGAGCCTATAGTTTAATAATAAATGAACAGAACAATAATAGTTTACCATAACAACTACATGGTCAATAATTTGTCTTGATTGAACGATGAAAGACAAGGTCATGATGTGACACGTTAACTTTGGAGTGATTCATTTTCTTTGAACTGTTGCCATGAGAGCTCTTTTACAGCTTTCCATACCAAAATCACTTACCACGCTTGAGTATTTTTTTTGCAGCTTCGCAGATAACTTTTGCTGTGAGGTTTTCCAATTTCTCACTTATTCCTGAGAGATAGACTGAAATCAATATATGAACCTGTGTGTAAACTGTAGGCCTACATATACATACTAGAAACAAACAGTTGATTTGTTAATGTGGGTAATCTAATAGCATACTGCAGTAACAATCAAGGATCACAGAGCTATGATATCGTCTGTTGAGAGCCAGAAGGGCGTTAACTTCTGTGTTAAAGTCTAGGGCCGGTATTCTGATAGCAGGTTTAATTTAACCCCAGACTAAAGTTAACCCTAGGTTAACTAAACTACACTTAGACCTCACCTCCAGTCTAAGTGTAGTTTAACTCTATTTGGTATTCTGATAGCCAGGTTTAGTTAACCCTAGGTTAAATGCCCCGCCCAGGTTTAATTACCATAGAGAATCTACTGCACATGCTCAGTAGAGCTCATTTGCTCATGAATATTCACAACGCGTGCGATGGGTAGATCCGCGACTTGTCAAGGCCAAGGGGATTACCTGGGGGATTACCTTGTGCATTGATTTATTGTTGGATATAGTGGCAATCCGAAAATTTATGTATCGATACGTAGGCTACGTTGTTTTTAACTGTTACATATCCATGCTTTTTTTATTTTGTTTTTTGTTTTTGTTTTTTTTCCTGTATAACTTTTATGATTCTTTATAAATGCTGAGATTAGGTTTGATTCAACGAAACACATAACCTATTTCCTAATGAAAAACAGGGGAAGTGGCGGAATTGTACATTTTGTAGGTGTTTCTAGAAATTGAAAAAAAAAAATAGATCTAGGATGGAATTTCTTTCTAATTGATTAAATTTGCCTATTTTATTTAGTTTTTCTTGGCTTTCAAACTTGGGGGGGGGGGGGGGTGACATAAAGCCATTTATGTCCTAGCTATTTGCCCTTTGCAGTAGTATACGCCACTTTTTAAGTGCACACATCATCACTGCACTGGGGACGGTCATTTCTTCGCCCCGGTACGCATTTTCACTACGCGCTGTACGTGTGTAGCGCTTGCTTAAAGCGCGCATCTGCGCAGCGCAAGCGCATTTTCGGTGGCTTATTTATTGTAGACTATTTAATTTGCATACTAAATAACACAAGCTAGCTAGCTAAGCCTATGTACAGTCTACGAGTCTCAAATTTTTACTAGCAAGATCTGCACTGTATTTTTAGATCATCTGGAAAATATAGATCTAAGTCAACGGATAAGGCCTCAAAAAATTGGTGAGTAGAAAACCGTTTATCACTTGATGATAAATTCAAGCTAAAAAAAGTTAGGTCTAACATTAACGTTTACTTTGTTGGTCAACATGGTCAAATCTCTCAGCTGTTTTTATGCTAAATAATCAACACAAAACATGGACGCATTTTTTTAACGCACAGGTTATTTTCAAACCAACTAAAAAATGTGATCCATTAGCAGTTTGAAATGAATTTGGTATCACATGATAGGAAATTATATGCCCTTTTTGGGGGGTGCTAAGCTAAAGAGAAGTTAGGTCTAGACCTACTTGTAAATCTACTTACGCTATGTTTAGATCTAATCCCTTCATATTAAGACAAATTGAAAAAGAATAGACCATGTACTCTACGACAACGTTAACTTAGAATGAGTTAGATCTATGTTTGAATTTTGATGTGACATCTCGGGAAATTCTTGAGCTATAATAGTATAAACTTGTCCATCACTATGACTAACTAGATCTAGATCTAGTTAGTACCATATCTATTGTTAAATCTAACTTTAACAAGTTAGACCTAACTAGTAACTTAGACATAGCCATAGGACCCAACTTTTAACGTTAGATCTTACGTTAACTGTTACATGTGTAGATCTAATATTAATTTTTCGGTCTAGTCTACTGGACAGGTCTACCGGCACTCAGACTCAGTCTTACTGTTAGTATTTACTCTTACTTAGTATTACTCTTAGTCTTAGACCTAACGTTAAAACATATCACTGGGAAATCGATCAAACGTTAGATCTACGGTAACGTTTGAAGTAGAGACTAGGCTGATAGTTAACTGTTACTAGATCTAGACTAGGTCTAACGTTAACAGTTAGATCTAACTTTAGTTAGAATCTAGATAGAAATCTAAAAGAAACAAAAACTCTAATCTAAGTTAAGTACCGGTACGGTACGGTAACGTTACTCCCCACACACACACACGCATAAAAAAAAAAAAGCAAAATTAAAATTTTAGAATAATCTACTGTAGATCTAGATCTATGTATCTGTTTTTCAACATTTTGTTAATTGCCTCCGTTTTGAAGATCTGGGACCTGTAAAGAGATAAATCAATCTTACGACTGATCAATCGTAAGTCTATGGCAAACCATGCAGTCTACTGAAGAGTTACAATTGATCGTAAGATTGATTGTATCTCTTTATGTTACCGGCCCCTGGACCCAAATGCAGGCAACTTCGCTGCAAAAAATAAAAGTAATCTAGGCTCCAACGTACGTTAGACTATGTCCGGTAAACGACCTTTTCGTGCCAGGTCTGCGAGAATTTCGTTTCGCTACACTAGCCGAGATCACCGGTACTACACAGCCTATGGCTATGGCTATGCCTACAGCGTTCTGGCTACGCGACACAGTTAAACCCGACTTAAACTACCCCCTGCGCGAGTCTAAATTTCGAGGGAGTTATTACCACACTTAGACTGAGGTTAAACTAAACCTCGCTATCGGAATACCAAATTTTAGCCTGGGGTTAAATATGGTGACTTAGACCAAGGTTATTACCACACTTAAACTGGGGTTAAGTTAAACCCGGCTATCAGAATACGGGCCTATGAGTTAACGCCCTTCTGGTTCCAAACTGACGATATCTTCTGTTGAGAGCCATTCAACAAAGCATAATACAATACATGAGTTAACCCTTTCAAGACAGGAATTATTTAAGGACTAAATTGATCACATTTTGTTCTTCAAATTGGCAACAATAATATTTTTCTTTTAGAGCTACATGGTTCTAATAAGGTGTGATGTTTTTGAAAACAATATACATGGTTAAAAATTTTGTTGAAAAGTTAAAAAATTGCCAATTTTGATAAAAAACAATGATTTTGAACCTTTTAATTTGTTGCCAATTTAAGGATTTTGAAGCTTATTCTCCTTTTTAAAATGCCTGGCATCAAATGCAATATGGTCATGCAATAAAAATTAACATAGTGTGTGTAGAAAATTTTGTTCTTTCTACTCATGCATCTGGTATATTTTTTAGGGCTCTGAATCAAAAGTTATTGAGCCAAACCACAAAATGTGGTCAATTGTCTTGAAAGGGTTAATGCCCTTCCTACTTTCTGCAGATGAATTGTTTGATTAGTTTACCCATCTTACTCAAGTTTTGATTTTTTTTTGGAGGGGGGTAATGGTATACTGCAGTAACAATCGAGGATCATAAAGCTGTGATATCTTCTGTTGAGAGCCAGAATGACTTTGACTTTGTGTTTAAAGGATATGAGTTAGGTAGCTTAGCGAAATGTGATGGCACGTAAAAACGCAGGAAAGAAGCAAATGACAAAGTTATACAAAATTATCATTTTATTCCATAGAGGCAGAACCAAAATATTATGATGTGGAATTAGTATTTAATGATATTGGCCCGTATTCTCAAAAGGCGCCTAACTTAAGCCCCCGCCTAAGTGTGTAGATTTAGACCACCAAATTATGGAGAGCCAAATGTCCCCCTCTTTTAATCCTACAAAATCACCATAGTTCTGGGACTAAAAACAAATACAAAAACTGACACAGCAGAATTTATTTCTGATGCTCATTTCATGCTAGAAAACAAATTTCTTTCTTTAATTTGTTACATGAATATAGTAATTTATACGGGACTTAGGGGTTGACGGATGGCCTTCCATAAATCAGTGATCTAAGTTAAGCCTGGTTTAACTTAGGCCACTTTCGAGAATACGGGCCATTAACAATTTAAAGCAAAATGATATGAAAACTTTTATTCAGATACAAATGTAAGTCTGAATTGATTACAATGTTCGATGCACAGACAAAACTAGCAAGTTTGCTCTTTGTGCCTTTCCTGCGTCTTAATTACATGTAGGTGCCATTACATTAGCTACCTCTCAGCAGAGGATTTATTCACTGAGTTGACCCATCTTACACTTATGACCTATTTCTGTAGGATATACTCTCATTGATAGGTGAACCAAAACATGAAACTAGACATATGATCTTGCCCACAATTCATAATACATGTATAGTGTAATCGCAGATTTATCTACATGTACATATGTGTATGATACATGATCATGAATATTTTAAATATCACGACTATGATTATCTTTAAATTACAGAGGTAGTATAGGTTTGTGATTGTTAAAATCATGATAATCAACATTGTCTTCATGTCTTTAGCACCTTTATCACTGAAAGAGGATCTAATTGTAGAAAAAAAAATGTATGGTAATTCTTGTAGGAATAAGGACATTAGCAATGTTCTGTTGAAAATATAACAAAAGTTTCAGATAAATTCAAATCTTATAGCTACAGTTCTAAGTCGGAATCTGTAATAAAAGATAGAAGGTGCTATTCGCTGTTTGCGTGATCATGTGTGAAAATAGTAGAGAAAAGAGACAGTGATAAGGTGGAGGTGCGTGTTCATGTATAGTTTCAGATCACTGCAAGTTTTTATGCAGAGTTAAAAGTCGAAAGCTATAAAACAAGATAAAGGACGCTCTGCATTTTTTGCGTGACCATTCATGGCTCAATATTGTGTAGTCAAATGCTGTAAACTTGGTTGTCAACTCTTTTTTTTTCTTGTCATGATTTGGTCATATAACAAACTATTCACATATTCAGCCATTATTTATTTCAAGAGGACTATATACCAGATACATCCCCTAATTTATTATTACCTTGATCTGATCCCCTATTAATTAATTGCCTCCTTGAAAGGGGTCAAAATAGATGCATCCTACCCTGTCCCCCCCCCCTCCCCCTCCCCCCTCCTAATTAAACACCTGGAGTATCCAACACTATGCCCTTGTATCTGAACTTCATGAGATGAGGTGCTGGTTGATAGGGTAGTTTGAGTTCTCTGGTTCTGTATCCTGTAGTGGTACAGCATGCTGACAGAAGCATGCTGTAGATTGTAAAATTCATCTATTTCCAGTGTCACTTCTTTTGTTGTTTAATGGACGGATGCTTGCATCAGTTGTTTTAAAGATTGTACAGGAAATGTGTAAGGGATGTTGATGATCAGAATGATTATGGAATAAGCCTGTTTTCCGTCCATTACTGTCCACCAAACACTAACAAACATTTTGACCTCTTTTATAGATTATGTACCGGTAATATTATAACATGATTTATTACCAAATTACTGGAAATTCCCTTCCAGTGTTGAATCTCCATTTTCTGCACTGCATGAATTATACTTCATTATTTCACTAGAATGAGGTATATTATTGATTTCAAAGAGTGGGGGTATTGATTTAATAATGTAATCCCTATTTCTAAAATGAATATTAGTCAGGCTATTGATAAGAAACAACCCTGAAGTGGATCTTGCTTTCCTTAGAAAATATAGAATTGCATTATGTTTATATTTATACATTGTAACTTTTCAAGTCAATAGTTTCATTTGGTGTACAATAGGGAACTGATTTGACAGAAAAGGGAACAGGCCTAGCGCTACGGTACAATTTGCATCTCATTAACCCCTGGTTTGTTTTGAATTACCAACGGACTTTTAGCTCAGTGCGTGCGTGTGGTCATCACAATGGCAAAACAAGGAACTTTAATTTGCGCCTCTATTTTGGCGATTTATGAGCTGAAACTTCCGACATGAACTAATTTGTAGTTATAAATGATTGTCTGCAAAAATCCTGAAATATGATGACTGTTTTGTCGAGTTATAGCAACATTTTGAAATGAAAACGTCAAAAAACTATGTGTCTATTTTTTTCTGACACAAGTCTACCCCCGCATAAATATTCATGAAACTTCATTTCCTTATTTGGGGGTGTATATTCCTTATTTAGACAAAGTTTCGCTGATGCGACTTCTTTCTTTGCAGAGATACTACATCTTTTTCACACGATATCTTGCAGCAATTTAGAGCAGCAAATTGTGCGCAGTGATGCCAAATTCATGATCTGCACATATGATATTCATGAGTGCAAGAACTGGTGAGGTCAAAGGGGGTCAACTCAATGGACAATCGCTCGCTAATTATAGGGTTAGTCCCCGACTGGGAAAACATACAAAATTATTTATAATGCTGTTGCGGGATTTAAGCTATGGTTCAAGCAAGATTTAGATGGCCAGGCTTTAATAGATGTATACACTTGAATAAAACTATGTGTACATCTAGATATAAGACACAATCTAATAAACTTCTCAGTTTCCAAACTGAGAACCCAGGGAATAATTTACATGTACCTACTGAAATTTGAATAGCAATTTCAGTCAGCAGACAAATATTTTGTTTAAAATTCTACACAGTTAAAGGGAAATCCAACCTTAATAGCAAGTTGCTTTGAAAGAAAGAGGAAAAATCAGAGAAGCAGATTGATGAAAGTTTGAACGAAATCGGACAAGCAATAAGAAAGTTATGAATTTTTGAAAGTTGTAATCACTATGCATGTGGGAATTTTAAATTGGCCGAATAGGTAATGTCACTGTGATGTAGCTGTGGACAATTAACTCCCCCATTCGCTCTAACACACAAAATGACTAAAATGTCACTTTTTTCAAAATGCATTACTCAGTAGAATCTTTTCGTTCATGAGGACCTATAACAATATGCTATCTCCAATATATTTTGATTACTGCCCTGAGGGTAAAAGCGCCTCGAAGAAAACTGCAAACTAATTATATTTTTGTGTACGACAAATGGGAGAGTTATCCACAAAAATGTCACAATTGACTCACCAAATTGCCAATTTGAGATTCGCATAGATGTAGTGATCTTATTTTTCAAACATCCATAACTTTCTTAGTCCTTGTCCGATTTCTTTCAAACTTTCACCATTCCTGTTTTGCTTATTTTTCTGCCTTCACACAAATCATCTTTAATATTACCAAGGTTGGATTGCCCTTTAAATGAAGCAGACTGATACACATCTGTATTAAAATTTGTGTAGCATCATTTATGCAAAATGCATAGCAAATTGCTATGCCTTACCAGGTAAACTATTCCCTGTAGTCAAAAGACTTCAATTTTCATTGATATGAAGAATGTAGGATGGCAAGATAAAAAATGATAAATAACAGAATATGAATAATAATAATGATAATAATACACTGGGGCAATGAGTAATTTTGTTTCTGAAAGATCCCAAAGACCTGTTATAGAATAAGAAAATTGTATAAATCCCTTTTCTTATAGTTAATCCAAAAACAGCTCCCCCCCCCCCCCCCCAGAAAAAGAAGAAAAAAACAACCCTTTTAACAGTACACTAATCTAGAAGTATATATCAGATTAACTGCTCAAATGAGCAATATTCCCTTTTTTGTTACATTGAACTGAAAGAGTAACCTTACATTGACTACAATGTGAAGGACTGTAATCAGGAAACAGTAGGTGGTTTCTCCAGCTATATTAGGAATTATTAATTGTTTGTGCCTACTCTGTTTTTATTTACTACTTCTAACAAGAATAAACAACTGTTTTGGGGTTAATACATGTACGTCTCCATGAAGCAAGCCATGGGACATCCGTCGGAAGTAGGACTGCGCCAGCCATGTAGGTTCATAGAAACTATTGCGTGTACATTATACTGGCCCATCTTCCTTCCTGTGATATGTCATAGCGCGAAGGAGTTTTATGGAGGTGAAATGGGTTGTTTTGCTATCCTATGGGAAATGAAAACATGTGGGATGATCATGGTGGTGATAGAGAGATATTGTTTTGAAACATTTCCAGTGAAAATGGGCTTACATGTATTTCAGAGGCAAGATAGAGCAGGGGTTGACAGTGATGCAGTTTTGTTTCCAAAATCAAGCATTGAAATATAAAGAAATTATTTGTAGAAGTGTTATGTTTGATAGAGTCGGGCAACCAACTCTCCAATTTACTGTAAAATTATAAACTGTCGCAAATTGTAAATGACAGTCATTTTCACAGCAAGAAACATTTGCGAATTGCAAAAAGAGTCATTGTAATGTCAGTTGTGGCTCAGTTACTCCACGGCTGGAAACTTTCACGAATCTGGACCATTTGCGAAATTCACAAACATTTCATGCACGGGAAAAAATTGATGGTTCAACAGTGAATGCCCGACAGTTGATTATGGTTGTGTTAAGGTCTCAGGCGATTGCTAATTTTGAGCCATAGGTGATATATTGAAATTCCTCCATCGCAGTAGAACAATAAGCATATTTTTGTTTCATTGTAATGCTACAAGTAGTGGATACAGTTTGTACAAAATGCCCCACCACTACATGTGCATGTACATGTAACTCCCTCAATTTTCACTTGTTCACTTGCTTCACTGCTTCACTTGTTTGCTGTCATTGGCTTTTATGCTTCTAATATTACAGGATTACATGAAATTAGGGTGATTGTAATTAAAAGTAATCAGGAGGGGAGAGGTATGGAAATGCTTGTTTTTTTTGTAATTGGTCCACTGGCCCTTGATAGGCTTGAACAATACAAGTTTTTGTAAATTTCATATTTGGTCCCACCATATGAATTAAGAACAGCTAATCTAAAACATTTTATGCATTTTATAGAATTAGACTTTGAACATTGAAAGACAGGAATCTGCTTGACAACTGTTAGTCGGTTTATTGGTCAATCTTTAAGAGGTCATAAAAAGTACATAAAAATCATATAGTTCTCCCCCATCCCCCAACCCCCAAAAAGGCGGGAAAAGAGAAAAGATGACTTTTGACACACTTACTAAGGCAGGTTTGGTTTGATATCAAGCATTCTGTTTTATTTCACCTATTTCACCTATAATAACTTCCATGCATTTCTTGTAGTCTAATTACATGTACATATGCTCTCTTGTATGAGAAGTGTCCCTTTTTGGTCTTTTCATAAAAACTTTGCACTGGAGTTACATTACATAGGAACTCTTCACCAAATCTCAAAAGATGCTATTAATATGTAACAGGTCATACCACATGTAACTTATCCCCATTGTGTAAAACCTTTTGAATCTGTTGTTTATGTAAAAAAGTTTTATCTAGTAAAAAAATATGTCTGAGAAGCCAGAAAGGGAGGGGGGGGGGGGGGGGGGGGGAGTAGTCTGTCTCTACTCCTGAAACTATATTGTTACATCTTCTATGACAATGCAATCATGTTTTTGAATCGCTGTTAGATTTGCGGTCTTGTGTCAATTCATACATATTTTTTGACATGTACCTGTTGTTTTGCAGTTGCTATTGATCAGCCATAATACTTCTTCCCCCAGTGGCCTCTTTCATGTCATGTACATGTAGCTTATCGGCAAAAAAGTCAATATTAATTCTCAAGCTGAAAATCCAAAGTCCAAAAGCCATGTCTTATTATCGGCTCATGTCTGGTCAACTGCTCTAAGTAGGGTGGGCACTGAGAAAGGTAAAGAAAGTTGGAGACCCTTTTCAAGTCTTTTTTTGTAGATACCGGTAGTTTGCAAAATTTATAACATGCTTCTGACACGCGCCAAAGCGAACGGTTGTCATTGGAGGTGCTGAGGAGAAGGGGTAAGCATCCATAAAATTCCTTCAGTATTCTAGAGACCTGTGGTGTAGATTATTTCCCAAAGACTTTACATTTTGGTACGATTCCTTTTATGCAGCATGACTCTTGAAAAGTGGCTTCTTTAAGAACTTATGGGTGAGCCTAGGTCTTAATCTGTTCACTGAGAATTTGTTATGACCCTCCAACCTTCCATTCACGTTGTGTACATCCTGTGTCTTGGGCCTTGTTCAGGCGCTTTTTGGAAGCAAACCGTGCTGTAGCATACCGTACCGACCTGTGCCGCTCCAAAGCGTACCGTGCCAGGGTGGTTAGAAAGCAAGCGTTCGGGTGGTTAGAAAGCAAGCGTTCAGGCGCTTATTGGGAAGCGTACCTCGGAGGTACGTATTCTGTACGCTTTGCGCTCAAATCTGGGGGGACGATACGTTGCGTAGCAACCGGGGTCAAAAGTGAGGAATTTGGTGCGCTATTCAACACAACTATCGTGCCCTGGCTCGGCTGATATCATCACGCTCAATCGAGCTCTCGATCACTGCACTACACGGTATTGCTAATAAACTCATTCACATGCTCCGTTGTATTATTAATCGGTATTCTCGCATGCAGATTAATAATATTCTGTCATTTCTGTGTAGTTAGACCATATTAAACCGGAGATGGATCGTGATTCCAGAAGTATTTATATGAAGAGCAGGCAAGGAGGCAACAAATAACTGTCATGTAATTTAGCGTGCTTGTTGAATAACCATTTCCGGTACGGTACGGTTTGCGTTCAGGTGCTCGTCGAGGCACGGGAGGGTTCGCTTTGGCATGCTTTGGACGCTCTGGACCACCTTGAGAGGTGGTCCGCCGTGGCACACTTCTGGAGCGGCACGGTACGGTATGGGTCACTTCAGGAGCGTTCAGGTACCTCCTCTGGCACGGTACGGTACGGTTTGGCACAAGTACGGTACGCTTTAAAAGAGCGCCTGAACAGGGCCTTGTAGATCATAAGGCACAGTGTCAAGGCCATTCAAAATTTAGAAGCCAGCTACTAGAGAATAGTTGAGGAGATAGTAAAACTAACTGACAAATAGAGGTCACTGGTTGCTGATAGTCCCTGGCCTTTGTTTTTTTACTGAGATGACATACTGTTATGTAAATTATTTTATGTAAGTGGTTGTGATTATAAGAGGAGACAAGATTGTCATTTGATGTATGTGGACTATTAAACAAGATCAGATT
Source organism: Heliocidaris tuberculata (assembly GCA_025618425.1). Taxonomy (NCBI): domain Eukaryota; kingdom Metazoa; phylum Echinodermata; class Echinoidea; order Camarodonta; family Echinometridae; genus Heliocidaris; species Heliocidaris tuberculata. The sequence goes on from CM046838.1 coordinate 22,210,398, forward strand.
TCCAGAACATAATTAAAAGTTGGACTTCAGCTAAACACTAAATTGAATGGAATAGCTTGCTGTACGTAGCCCTGAAGTGGTTCTGACAGTAAGAGGAAGTAAAGGAGATTGTCATTTGATGTATGTGGGACTAAGCAAGATCTGGGGCCCGTCTTATGAAGAGTTGTGATTGATTGCAAATTAATTTGATATTGATATCAATCGCAAGTGTGTACTTAAAGGCATTGATTAACTTTGCCCAGGATTGAAAAAAAAAATCACTGTTCCAGCTAATGCTGTAATCATAATTGCAAACCTTTAGCTCAGACAGGAATCGCCTGAGTTTTATAAGCTGATCGGTCGTTTATATATCAAGATATTTACGATTGAACATTGATGTCGGAATAGAGTACCACCAAACCCTAAAGAACTCTTACGGTTGGCATACCTCGCTCTATCACAGAATACCGTACGGGCTGGAAACCCGCTCTGAAATCGCCAAGCGCCGGTGCTTGGTTTTTGTGACTGCAGCGCAGCGAAGAAGCCGAGCGACTTACGCTAGCGATTGATCGCGATTTTCTCTTTTTTAGGATAGTAAACGGGTTCCATTTTCTCTCATACTTTCACATATCCTTAATTATATATGTAGTTAGAGGACTGCACACAATTCACTGGCATTTGAGCTGATTTTACAATTTTTCACAAAGTTAATCAATCACTTTAAAGGAGAATGAAACCCTGGGGAAATATCCATTTTAATGAAAAGAGAGGATAGAGAGAAGCAATTTAAAAAAAAGTTCCATCAAAATCGGTTATGAAATGAAAAAGTTTTGAAAGTTTGAAAAGTCTCAATTTACTTTCTATGGCGATCCTCAAATTGGCAATGTTGCTTCAAAATGGCAGGTTTAGTAGTACAACTCTCAATATGTTTCGTAAACAAAATTTCATATTTTCTCCATTATCTCTAAAGATGCTGCTTGTCTTTTTGTGAACTCAACATATGTTGTGTCAAATACAATTTTCCATGATATATCTTGAGCTAAGAAAGAGACAAGCTGCACCTTGAGAGATAAGGGGGAAAATATGAAATTTTGTATACAAAACATATGGAGAGTTGTACTACTAAACCTGTCACTTTGAAGCAACATTGCCAATTTGAGGATTGCCATAGAAAGTAAATTGAGACTTTTCAAACTTTCAGAACTTTCTCATTTCGTAACCGATTTTGATGGAACTTTTTAAAAATTGCTTCTCTCTATTCTCTCTTTTCTTTAAAATTGTTTTTCCCCCAGGGTTTCATTCTCCTTTAGATAGGAGACTGTGAATTTGCGATTGATTTGCACTCTTGTGATTGATTTGGATCAATCACAACTCTTTATTTAGACAGGGGCCTGCAGAATATCAAATTTATTAAAATCAGAATTAAATTTAAACTTTAGCCTCCTACTTATTAACAGATAGTTTAGGAGATACATTAGCAAGGGTACAGTAGTTCTGAATGGAGAGATCACTGATTGCTGGTACATGTAGTCCTAAAGTAGTTCTGAAAGTTAGAGGAAGTAGAGGAGATTGTCATTTGATGTATGTGGGACTAAGCAAGATCAGAATTTCAAAATCTGAAAAAATTAGAATTAAATTTAAACTTCAGTTACTAAACTCAGTAAGATAGTTAAAGGAGATAGCAAGGGTAGTTCTGAATGGACAGATCACTGATTGCTGGTAGTCCTAAAGTGGTTCTGACAGTTAGAGGAAGCAGAGAAGATTGTCATTTGATGTATGTGGGGCTAAGCAAGATGAGAATTTCAAAATCAGAAAATTAGAATTAAATTTAAACTTCAGTTACTAAACTCAGGAAGATAGTTAAGGAGATAGCAAGGGTAGTTCTGAATGGACAGATCACTGATTGCTGGTAGTCCTAAAGTGGTTCTGACAGTTAGAGGAAGCAGAGAAGATTGTCATTTGATATATGTGGGACTAAGCAAGATCAGAATTTCAAAATTCAGAAAATTAGAATTAAATTTAAACTTCAGTTACTAAACTCAGAAAGATAGTTTAGGAGATAGCAAGGGTAGTTCTGAATGGAGAGATCACTGATTGCTGGTAGTCCTAAAGTGGTTCTGACAGTTAGAGGAAGCAGAGGAGATTGTCATTTGATGTATGTGGGACTATGCAAGATCAGAGGAAATGTTGCGGGTTCTGAGGGGCCATGGGATGTCTTATTGATCGCACTTTTAGCGGTTATCAACCAAGAGGGAATTCCTTCTCTGAATGTCATCTCTAATTCTTTTTTTCTTATTTTTAGTTTCGAATCCCATTCTAGGTTTCAGGAGGTGTTACTGTACAAAACAGTCCTCCTTTTTGAAAAGTTTAAATGTAGTTATTTTGGAATACTATCAATTTCATAAAAAGAAAGTATTAAAACTGTGTGCATATACTCTAACACCAATTAATTTGGTTCACATAATAATAATAATAATAATAATGGTGAAAACTTATAGAGCGCACACACCGTCCAAGGACGCTCATGGCGCTAGCCCAGCAACAGTTCTCTTTAATCCAGGTATACTACAAATTTATGTTATAATTGTATTTTTAGTACTAAGAACTTAAAACAAATTCACAGCATTTGCATCACCCACCCACCCACATAAATCATTTACCAAATGTGGGTGGGTTGGTTACGACGCTTGATAGTAGCTAGCATTCAATTCGTGGTGCTGGTGACTGTATACATAACTTGACAAGTGCCAGAGTGATGCAAGACAAATCTTCTGTGATGGATTTGGGATTGTGGTGTTGCAAAACTTTTTTTTTCTTAAAAGGGTGCCTTGACAAAAGTAACAGTTGAAGAACACTGGTGTATTAAAGATATAGCTGTAAAATAAGGAGACCTACATGTAGTTGTTACTTTGTAAATAATATTTACCATATTGGGTATCCTTCACACACCATTTAACTCCTTTAAAGTGTAACAACCACCTGAAAAAAACAATTTGTGTACAGCTAGAAAGTATAAAATCAACCTCAAAGAACTTTGTCTGGCATTCTATAGGTCAACAGTTAATGAGTATGAAGGAAATAAGAATAACATGAACATGCTCACACAGAACCGAACTCAGAGTTTGGTTCCGCGCGAGCCTTTACTTTGGCGAGCGCGTACGGGTGCGTCGAGTAGTCTACTCACGAGTCGCTTCTACGCTTACAGAGAGTGTAATTAAAATTGCAGTATCTCTTCATAGAAGAGAATTTGAAGGCCATAATTTTGAATATAGTATAACGACATGCAACCTCTAACATACAGAGCAACATTATTTTTGGTGATTGGTACCCTTTAAAATAATGCCAAGGAAATGAAAATAAACTATTACAACCTCAAACATTTGTCAAGGTTTTGACTTCATGAATGTAGGAAGTACAGTATGTAAAATTAGTTTGATGAGGAAGCGTAGGATATTTTATTTATAGTGCAGGATGAGAACCTGCTTCCAATGACTTGTTCATGCATGCGCTTTAAATCGTCCGACCGGTAGTAAAATGTGTGACGTCAATTGACCGAGGGCATAACTAAAAATGGTTTGTGTGGGCTATTTTTAATTGTTATCGGAATCAGTATGAAATCTAATGCCGGCTGTTTCAATTGATGTACAAAGAAAGATGGCAGAAAGTGTGGTACATGTATCAGTCATTTGCTGACTTTCACATGAAACTTGATCTGTATCTCCAATCCAATTCTGTATATACATGTAAATGTGGCATTTTAGGATCATCAGACCTTTAGAAGTGTGTTGAAGAGAATGAAATTTTTTTTTTGGTATTATTCAAATCACTTTGAAGCATACTCAGTTACACAACAATTGCACATCATTCAGTTATAACTGATCAAGATGCATATAGTTGAGCAATACAAACTGCTCATCAAAAAAAAAAATATGAGAAATATTGTAAAGAATAATAAAAATAAGCAAGCAAACACCTCTCTCTCTCTGTTTTAAGCCCTGTTTCATACAATAGACACTCAGTATAACGAGGTCCTTGGGACCATCAAAATTACCTTGTTATAGCAGGAATCTCGTTATATCAGTTTAAAAAAAACCAGTAGAATATAAAAGAGCTGGGACCAGGAATATTACCTTGTTATATCAGGAATATTGTTAGATCAGACCTCTTTATACTGAGTTTCTACAGTATTTCTTTATACAATGTAGATCTGTTCAGATTAATCCTTTTCCCTGTATACGTCTTACTTATCCCTAGCTCTCCTTCTTGTATCTCTTTGTGCTTTTTTCATTCTTTCCCTCACACACCATTTGATAAATCTGCCCTATTCTTTCCTTCCCCGAGTGATCCCACCGAATACACACTCTCTTGCTCTCTCTCTCTCTCTCTCTCTCTCTCTATTGTTTTATTTTATTTTTAGATAGCTTTCTGTATTTCTCTTACCCTGCTTAACCCCGTCTCCTTTCCTTAACAATTGAAAATTTTCTTCTTTCTCTCCTCCCTTCTCTATCTTCCTTACTCTCTCTATCTTAATCTATTGCTTTTCCTCTCTTTCTCTCGTAATATTTTGATTTTCTTTTTTCTCTGTCTTTAATACCCCGCATCTACCCTGCATCTACCCCCTCCTCCTTTTCCCATCCTCACATTCTGCTCATTAGCCGTCAGTCACATCCCACTGGAGAGCATCGAACGCACCGTGACTAGGTAAGAACCGACCCCTTCCTGCCGCTGCAGGTGTGCAAATTTGACTAATTCAGCCTGATTAGACACAAAAGAGGTACCACATTATAATTGTCTGGTAGGCCCCACTGCCAACCCGTCATCACCTCCGCCCCGCTGCATACGAGGGGAATCTTCAGAGCTTTCACCAGTCGGCACCAGCCACGGATCTGTCGTCGGCCCATCAACTTTTTATGCTACATCACTTCAGAAGCCTGCTTCATCACCCTGGGAGAGATTCGATGCTGACGATCAAAGTTGACAGGATCTGCGGCAAGTTCTTCTCTAAAACCTTCTTTCTTTATCTCACATTGTCTTTGCAGATTTAACCGTTAGCCTGGACAAGGGCTTTGGAATCCTGTTTGTGAGCTCCGCCAAGTTCAACAGCGTGACCATCCTGATGTGATTTGTGAGGTAAGTTGAGATGTATTTCATAACCAGGCAGAACAAAGCATTATTTGGCGAAATGAATATTGTATATCTTTTCTTTCAGTGAGGGTGAAATTGAAAATTACAAATTAACTTCCCACAAATCCATCTTTGTTTTTGTGTTTTAAGAATTAATTTTTTACCAAGCTTGGAGCAATGAGATTATTGTCGTATGATCATAGGATCCTCCTCTATAGCTCTGTATCTCTCTGTCTCTATCTGTCTCTGTCTTTTCCTTCTTTTGTCATTTCCTTTTTTGTCCTCTTCCTCTCTTCTGCCCTGTCTCTCCTTTGCTCTCTCTCACATTTTTTTTCGATATGCTCTATATATAATTAAAACATCAGACAAACTTCATGATATGTAGACAAGATAGCATTGGGGGGCGTTGTTTTAGGCCTTCTGATAGTAATCGCCACATCATAACATCCCAGTCTTGGCATACTCCCTGTTGGGATGTGTCTCTGTAGTTTCTCACTCGTCTTGTTTTCTCTTTTTTTACTGTCCATCTATATATATTCAAATGAATCCTTCGACAAGATTAGTATGAAAATAAAAAGGATAAGTTGACTTTGTAAATTGTAGAACTTATGCACATGATATGACATTCAGGAGTGGTGTACATATGTATTTGCTTTGTGTTAGTAACTGATAGAGTGTTGTAACAACATTCCTGTTTGACGTAATCCCTACTGGGTATTGTGTTTTGTCTCTGTCTTTGTCTCTGTTTTTCTTCATCTATGCCCCTATAAATATCTCCCTAAAGTTAGATACAAGAGCGAGAACCCCAAAGACACTCAAACTTCAAGAAGCATAGATAAGATGGCATTTGTGGGCGTTGTTATAGGCGTTCCGATAGTAACAGTCACGTCATAACATCCCTTTTTCGGCCTACTCCCCATCGGGCATTGTCCTTGTCAGTGAAAGTGAAACAATCAGGCTCATTGGCTCTTCAGGTCGTTTAACTCGACAAGGATACAACCATTTAATAAGCTGAAATATCTCTAAATCTATCTCTTGCCTGTATATATTTGCAGTTGAAGATGTGTGAAAGTAGAATTCTACAAATTGGCACTTTGTTTTTAAAGGCAAAATTCCATCAGTTTGAATTGTAAGTTATGGATTTGTCATACCGGTAATCATTACTAGTCTTCTGATTAAGTGAAGTAAACACTGCACTGCTCGTGAGTAGTGGTATACATCCGACATGAACATGTACACATTGTGTGCACCATCTCTACACTGACCTTGTGCAGTGCTATTGACATGGGTTATCTCTTGCTCCCTCTTCTCTCTTTTCACCCAACTTGAATCTTTTCAGGTTATTTGCCTGTAGCACTTTTTTAGCAATGAATTTACTATCCTTGCTCAAAGGCAAAGAGAGGCCAGCAACATTTTCAGGTATATGGTAGGCGGTAGCATCAGGAGTATAAGAATCTGACCCTTTCTTTACTCCAGACTCAATTAGCCTTGAAGCTAAGCTACTAATTTGCCATGACTTTATTACACAGATTATTAATGTCTCGTCAAAGGAAATTGGAGTCGTGTTTGGGATTTCAAGCTGATCTACTAATCTCTGCATTCAGTTCACTTTTCAATCTTCCAGACAATATCGTAAGAATACTGCTTATTGAGACAGAAACCTAGACCAGTGTTGGGTACCTTGAGATTGATCTTGTTCTTGATCTCGAAGGTCTTGGTCTTGATCTTGATCTTGATCTTGGAGCTTCTGTTCTCAGAATTTTGGCTCGAGATCATCATTGTTATTACGTAAATTATCAAACAAAAAAGCTTTTAAAATCGTTCACCAATCAGCGAAAACACGACTCACTGTTGGGTACGTCGAGATCGATCTTGATCTCGGACATATCTGATCTTGGTCTCAGATGTTCTAATCTCGATCGTGAGCTGCGGATCTTGATCTGGATCTGGATCTCGGACTGTCTGATCTTGATCTTGATCTCGATCTCGGACCCTCTGGTCATGGACCCAACACTGACCTAGACCGAAAACTGAATCCTGGGCCATTTTCTTGACAGATACATGTATTTCAGCTAGGCAACATTGAAGAGAATAGCATTTTATAGGAGATGCAATGTGTAGGCTAAGACAATATTAGGAGGTAGTCTCTCCACCAACCTTACAATTTTCGTTGAAAATCTTTTTCAAACCTGTTGCTTGTGGAATTACCAGATGAATACTGACCACAGTAGAAAACATAGTAGGTCTGTATGAAAAAGTATTGCTGCACTGATGCAATGAAATTGGATGAGCTTTCATAACTGAAGGTCATTGCCCTTTCCTGTGGTGATGATGTTCTGTCAATTAAATATCTATCACATTGTACTGTGAAGCACAAACAGGAACAAGAACATACTTCCCAACTAATATCCCATAGATGTGTCAGGTAATACGAAATGAGATTATGAAGTTTTGAAACTGTAATTGTTATTGACATTGAAGCTGAACAGCCATGAGAAAATTTTAGGAATGCTTGCCAAAATAAAATTAATGTTCACTAATTTGTGTAAAAGAAATCATTTATGTTACGTCATCATAGAGCAAGGGAGATGGGAATATTTAAATTACCATTTAGAGAAGTAGATACAGTGATGAATTGCAATTGGTCAGTCCTGTACTTTGAACTACATGTACATTGCTTCTAGTCAACCATCTTCCGTTATACGCTCTGTTTGCCTGTCTGTAAAGGTTTGGTCTGGAGCGTCGAGACTAACAGCCAGGTGAGGGTGCTAATCTTGTATCGAGCTGAGTCAAGCTGCCGCTGCTAGGGGAGGGCTCCCAGAGACCCACGTGCGTGAGCCCGTTTCTTGCTTCGTAACGGTGCGCAGGAAGCCGGCCAATTGCCAGCGGATGCTCGATTGATGTCCTTACTAGGCACGATCATTTCCCAGTCCCATTAGCTTGGCTTTCCTCCCGAGCTGTTAGAGCGTGCCATGCAGCGAAGCACTGGCTTGCCCCAGCGTATCTTGCTTGCCAATGGGCTACCCTTAATGTATGTTTGCTGCCTTAGGGATTAGACGTTTGGTTGCATAGAGAGGAGGGGGGGGGGCAATGTATCTGGTTAATGAGTTTTTAATATCGGTGTGGTAGCCCACTTGCCTAGGTATATCTTCAGATGCTCATGAACATAATGTAATAAGTATCTACGAAAGGTATCAACTTTTTCTTCATAGAAAGCTCATCAATTCTAGATCCTTCATATATATGTACCATCTGGACACCTATGTCTAAAAAAAAAAAAATGTCTTTTTAATATGAAAGACAAGTCTGTAGAAATTGATCCTCACTTCACCCTGTGGTGTTACCTCACCTATGCACTTTTTCCTGTACGCCTCGAAACCCATCCTGCCCCCACCCCCTTCTTAGAAAAGCACCTTCCCCCTTTCATTCTCATGTAGTCATCCCGTGAATCTGCAGTTTGACGTTGTTTTATCGCTGCAGTCATGTCGTTTGTGTCCTTCCCCTAGGGAATGCCCCGGTTCCACGCTGCTCTCGCAAAATTCTTCATAATAATGAGGCAGCTGAAATTTCTTTTTCGGGGGGAGCTTGCGTAAATGGAACCGTCGTTGGGGTCTCTTTGGTTGGGAGGCCGCGTGGCACACGCCCAACAGGTGGTACGTATTTGTCCCCCCTTCAAGGTCTCCCCAGCTAAGGGGTCACTCATCAGCCCCCGCATCTGTACTCACTAATTTGCTCGCGCTGCGCATGCATGACTCTTGTTGCCTTGAAGGCAAAAGACAGAAACAGTTTTTTGCCTAGCTCAGCAGTTTTTTCTCCCCATCGTCAGCGAGCTTGGCTGCGATCAGATTTTCAGTGCTTTCAAACCAAGCCTGGCTTTCCGGGCATTTGAAGATGATAAGAGCTTCGGCCCGGGTGCTGACAGGGTCACCATGATCCAAATTTTTTGCGAAGAACTCTAAAAGAAAAGAGTTTCTATGAAGTTAGGGAATGATTGTTGTTGGAGTTTGTATCATGAAAAGCGACTCATGCTATTTGTGATCCTTGAATGATAGGTAACTAACAAGCAAAGCAAGTTATTAAAAGTGGAATAAAAGTACATAATTGAACTAGATCGAGAGGGATGAAAGGATCCAAATAGTGAATTATTCATTAATTTTATTTGTAGAAAAAGAAAAGTGAACTACTGAAAAAAAAAGTTTGATCGCCACCGTGCAGTTTATAGTATATTGATAATAACTGTGATATTCATTGTTTTTGGATATTATTGAATGCAGGTTTTCCTTAAGAGGTGAAGATGGATTTTAAGGATTCAATCGACCATTTATTCATACAAAAACTTTTCAGTTGAAGAATCATCTCATGTATTTGAAATGCAGTCACATGCCTACTGTTTTTTTGTGCACCAATAGAAATGCAATGATAACTTTGTTGAAAAAAATCAAATAAATGAATTTGAAAATTTTTACAACTTCTGCTGCTGCCAGAAATGGACCGAAAACTGCTGATTAACCAAAAGTCTACACGTGGTAATTCTAAGAGGAAATGCACTCAATAACATGCAATTTCCTTCGTCTGCTTCAAGCAGTAGGGGCAGACTGGCTCTCGATCTGCATCTAGGTACATGTAGGATTTTGTTCTCACTGGACTTTTGTTCTTTTCTTATTCCCTTCTTACACCCGAAACAATAGAATTGAAAGTCTTGTTTTCATCTGTTAGGTAGTCCAGATGCTTGTAATGAAAACTGCTAACATTTACAATGTAGGTCATAGATACTGCTGTGAATATCACATACCATTTAATTTTAGTTTACAAAATTAAATGTATGTTTTTAGTCCAGTAAGTTAGGCAGCTATGGCTGAAGGACTAGGACTAACTGAAGATTAATACCTTACTGCAGGAGCTTACTTACTCAAGCTTGAACCTAGGATCTCCCAGTTTTAAGACCGTGGCTTTTACAAACAGAATCTTTGAGCTCTTCATTACCTTCTTTCTAAAATAATGGCACCAAAATTCCTCTCAAATAAAAAGATCTTTTTTAAAGCTAATGTATATGTCTCATTTTGAAGTTTGGTCAGTTTGGGTTAGTAAATTGTTGCAAGAGAATACTTCATGAAAAATCTCAATATTTCTTCATAACCAAGTCTTGAAATAGTGATTTATTATTTTTTTGTAACTTGTGGAGGGTGTTATATTTGGATGGATGTTGTACAAGCCAAATTATCCTTGTTTTGGAGATAAAATAATGCTAGACCATGTTTCCGTCTCACTTGGCCAAACTTCAGAACACATCTCACATCCTTGATCATGAATGCATCACTTACTGACGTAGATGCTTAATGTTCCAGCCAAGTTTAATACAGTTTACAGACCAGAATTTGAGTATCTTTGACACACCTCTTGGTAATTGTGGTGAGAATTCAACCACTGTGAACATTACTGGTAATCATTTGCCAGACGGATGCAAGTCCTTGTAAACTGCACTTTTTGTCATCTGGGAGGCCTTTGAAATGTTTTTTTTCTTCTAATCTAAAATTGATATTGGCATGAAAGATGAAAAAACCTTGAATTATTTACCAACAACAATATGCATTGCAATCATTACAATCAAAGCAAAAAAAAAAGGTTCCTCAGGATACACATGACAGATACATTAACAAATATTTGAAGAGAAACCAAGAATGGTAATACAAAACCAGAAAATAACAAAAATGCTGGTAAGATATCTCATTTTGCAGCTGTGCTCTGCAAATAAAGGCATTTTCTCCGAGTATTACAAGTGCGCTACATCATTATGTCTCACTTCCAATTTTCAGAGTGGTTGAATTCTCACCACAATTACCAAGAGGTGTGTCAAAGACACATTCTGGTCTGTAAACTGTAATAAACTTGGCCACAACATTAAGCATCTACGTCAGTATGTGATACATTCATGATCAAGGATGTAAGATGTGTTTTTCGGTGTTGCCAAGCAATCTTGACTGAAAGGATCAAGGGATAGTATTATTTGATCTGTAATTATGCAAAATTCAAATTTTTCACAAGGTTTTCTCCTACAACGGTCATGTAATGTATCTATTTTGACCTACATGTACATGTGTATATTGACTTGAAGGGTACCAATCACCCAAAAATATTTTGCTCTGTATGTTAGAGGTTCAATGTCGTTATGGGCTTCAAATATTAATTCTATAAAGAGATATTGCAATTTTGATTACACTCTCTATATTAGGGGTAAAAGCGACTCATGATTTGACTACCCGACACATACATACGCGCATGCCAAGATAAGGGCTTGCGCGGAACCAAAATCAGAGTTCAGTTCTGCGCGAGCATTTTCATGTTATTATTTATTTCCTTCATATTCCTATAACTGTTGACCTATAGAATGCCAGATAAAGTTATTTGAGATTGATTTTAAACTGTATAACTGTACACAATTTATTTTTTCAGGTGATTGGTGCTTTTTAACTCCCAAATAGGCCTTTTATACTTGCAAAATATTACTTAGTCCCATACTATCAGTGGGGCTAAACAATAGCACAGGACTAAGCTTTGACCACTTTCCATTCACATTGCATTTTACCTAAGCGCTCTTGCTCGGGCTATAGTACAGGACTAAAACAAGAACAAACAAATGAGAACAAAAAAAAATAGTCCAGGGTTAAGGATAGTACAGGATTAAAAAAAATCAAAGGGTAAAAAGCGTAAAAGTGGGTTTAGTTGCATGATTTTGAAACTAAAATTCTGTACATTTTTACCTCTTATATATATGCATTATGGTACATTCCAGTACTTACAATTTAGCTGGAAAAGTCAGTAAAATTTCTGCACACACTGTGTCCATTTTTGTCGCATGACCATAATGCGTTCAGTGCGAGGAATTTTAAAAAAGAGAGTAAGCTTTAAATCCTTTAATTGGCAACACATTGAGAGGTTCAAAATCATTGTTTTTTGTCAAAATTGGCAATTTTTCACCTTATTGACAAAGTTCATAACCATATTTGTTGTTTTCAAAGACATTACATTTTATTAGAACCATGTAGCATTAAATGAAAAATATTTTTGTTGCCAATTTGAAGAATAAACTGTGATCAATTTAGCCCTTCAGTACTTCCTGTCATGGATTGGTTAATACAGTCTTTACTCTGTAGATCTTAAATTATTTAAAACAATGATGCTGCATAATACTAGATGTTGTGTTCCAATTACACTCATGCAGCCAAAATTTTTATGTGAACATGACTGGAGGAATTTTTGTTCAAATCTGATAAGCCCATTAATCTCAGATCACTCAAATAAGGACAATCATTCTGTGTGAAGCTGGATTACATGACAGACTAATTTCCTTGGCAGTGATCGAGGGTTTAATCAATCAAATTTTGTTGTAGACGAGCACCATGCAGAAAGGGGGTTAAAGATAGCTGAGATTTTAGGCCATGAATTGAGAGGAGGGGGAGGTAGTGGAATGGTTAGTTTTAATACTCCAGACTTGGGTAAACTTATTTTCATAGGGTACAGGTGTGGGTGGGGCGGGGCTCATTATACCCAGCAGTATAGACAGGCTACTGTATAAGTGGTTATTTTCGCGGTGGTTTTATTTTCGCGATTTTCGCGAGTCGGTCCTCGCGAAAATTTCCACTTCAATATAGGGCTGTTTATAGTAACAAAAACATCACAAAAATCGCGAAATTAAACCCTCGCGAATTTCCCTACCTAGTCCAAAATCGCGAAAATATCTGTACGCGAAAAAAACAGCTTATACAGTATATGGGAGATTATTTTGAAGTCAGGAGGGGGGGGGGGGGTTAGGATTAAGGATTTTATACAACTGGAAAGCAAAATGCATTTGCATTTAGGGATAGGGGGCAGATTAGCAGTTTAAATGGAAAGGGATAGGGCAGCTCTACGACAACTATTACCCTGAGGACAACTACCCCCCCCCCCCCAAGGACAATTAACCCAGACCACTACCTCCTTAGACAATTACTGGATGGGGAGGGGTAAGATTCCTGGGGTAATCGTCCTAGGGTTGTTATGGGGGGGGGGGGGGTAATTGTCTGGATACGAGGAAAGGGCAAGTCTTTGGGGTTATCAGAAGATGACAAAGATGATAGTGATACATAACTCTTTCAGTGATGCATGAGGTAGTCATGTATTGCTTTGGGAGAATGTGATATGTCACAGGTTACATTACAGCTGAATGTACCGTAATACACCCATTCAAGTTCAACGACCAGCCTGTCTTGTCATAGTCCTGTCTGTGTTATTCTTTGCAGGGGTAAGGTCTTGTAATTAAAGATGGCAGACAGAGATTGCTCCCTCCTTGAGCGGAGAAGACTGAAGATTTTGGTGTACTTGTATCTTCATGACGAGTAAAACAACATCCCCTCAACCCTTTACAACTTGTCCCCCTCCTTCTCCGCTTCCCCCTTTCTCACAAGTTACGGGACCACAGCAGTGGTCTCGTACCTCGGAGATCCTAAATTCAAAAGTAAATCAAAGTGCTCATGTCCTTTAGCAAGGACTTAAAAGCCCTAGTCTTTAAGTCCACTAGTTACTTGTCTACAAGCATGCACATATACATGTACTTGCTTTCTTAGAAGTTGGGTAAAATATCATTTGTCATTTATTTTCTTGAAAGAGATTGGGGAGTTGAGGGAGTTGTATAATCTTGTGTAGAGAGTGGGCATCCAAATTGTCTTTTTGCAATGATTAATCACCATGATTTTATGAACAGAACTCTGACATGATGATTTGAATTCTTCCTGAGAATGTCTAATAATGACAGTTATATCTTACATAGTGCATTTCATGAATGAATGAAATATCATTGTGCTTTACAGGGGCCGCGGAGTGTTTTTGAAAGTGGGGGGGGGGGGGGGCTGATCTGATTTCACTCATGAGTGACAATTTTTTTGAGCCTTTTTCCGAGATTTTCTTTTACGTGTCTACTCAAAAAAGTGTGTGTGTGTGGGGGGGGGGGGCTTCAGCCCTCCAGCCAGCCCCCCCCCCCCCCCCCCAGTTCCGCAGCCCATGCTTTACTTGCAACCATAAACCACAGTTTACCTCAGTCTTAAAGGGAAGCTTGAGTTCTGGGAAAGGTTAAAAATAATTTGTGAGCTTTCTCATTCTTTTTATGTTAGTTTGGAAGATTATCATAGTAGATACGTAAAAAGAAAAGAATTGCTCTTCAAATGCCCTCACATTCAAAATATGACAAGAAACAGCTTAAATGTTCGGGCCGAACATTTGTATGTAGTCCCATATACATATTTCTGTGTGCAGTGTATGTGACTCTCAGCAAGATTGAGTCAATTTCTTGTCATATTGGTGATTCCAAAACCTTACAGCATACACCAATTCTTATGTGCTATATAATCAACCTTTCCCAATTGGTTTGAGACAGTTTCTTTCACACTTCCATCTCATGACCAGAACTCAACTTTATTTTTAAGCTTGGGTTAGCTGGCATAACTCTCCTTGATGTGGATAATAAATCAAAGTCATTGCTGTTAAGATTTCATCTTTTCAATTTTTCACTGCCATGCGTATGCCAAGACCAGCACATTTCTTTCAGCCCAAGGCTTACATATAGGTTTGCAAATGTTATGTAATGAATGAGAGAATTAATATCAAGTCATCCCCGATTGTCCCATGAAGTTGTGAAGTTCAACGATACAGGAAATTAGTAGGCTGTCATTAATTAGCTATGAAAGGAAGTCTGTTTTATTTGGAAGGCATTCAATGTCCAGGGAGGGAGGGAAGGGGAGAGTTCATTTAAGGCAAGAACAATTAATTAGAGAGCGCGATCAAAAGTGACCCGTTCTTGGAATCCCGGTGAATCAGTTAAGTACTCCTACTACATGTTGTCAGTTGAGAGCCAGAAGAGCATTAACTGTGTATCAAAGGATAAATCATACCCTTCTTGCTCTCAGCATGTCCTCTGCATGTACATGTAGCTACCAAATTGTGATTTGCATTTGATTATAAACGTACAATGTATATATCATCTCATGATCTGTTTGGAGAGGGGCGTAAACTCATTTACTTTAACACTGAGTTAACGCCCTTCTGGCTCTCAACAGACAATATGCTTGTTTGATATAGCTGTACTACTGTAGGTTTGCTGTTAGTTTCAAGGATTTATCTGTGTATTCCCAGGTCGTAAACTAAATTGGTCCTATAATCCATTAGTCCTACATCACATTGGTCCCACAACTGACTAGTCCTGTGTCCCACAGGTCTTTCACCCCATCTATCCTACAGTCCATTGATCCTGCTTTCATAAGGCATGGTCCTATATTTTTGTTCCATTGATCCTTTGTTTCATGGATATCTTTGCCACTTCCCAAATTCCAGTAGTACTAAAAAAAAAGAAACTAAAAAAATATTGGTTTGATAAACACCTACATTTGGTAATAAAATGTTGGACCAGTGGAACATGGGATGAAAAAAGTGCCTCGATCCTTCATGTATGACAAATACAAGTCAAATTGTGAAATAGAATGAGGAACAATACAAATTTGACAGTCATATGGCCTGCATTTGCTGTACACATGCAAAAAGAACAAGCACCACTTCATAACCACCGAAGCATCCCCTGAAATTCCCTTCAGCTATTGTGCAATCATCTGTCATCATGTTTTTGCAAAAGTAATGAAAACTTGCAATCAGAAACTTCCCTTGAACTTCACCAAACTCAAATAGAGGAAGAAAAGAAATAAATTTATGACTTGCTGATGTTTGTTTTCAAGCTATGGCAATAATATAATCCCTCAATCATGATTCATGTTTTTCATTCTGTTGTAGATCGCATTAGCCAACCAGCTTCCATACCCCAATAAATACAATACAATGAGATACACAATGTAGATGTGGGAATAAAGATATTCTTCCCCTTAGGCACCAAAATTTACTTATTTTGCTTTCCATGCCTAATTTCATTTTGCTTTTGTGGTGGTGAATGCGCACCAAAGCTAACATAATAGCTAACGTGATGAAAATTATTGTGGGTTAAGCAAATGTGGGGCACAGTTTTTGCAACGTGCTGAGGGGTCGTGGGCGGTGGTTGAAAATTTGTGGCGGCTTCTGGAGACAGAGATGTAAAAATTTCACCACCATGACTTGCATAATTTCTTTGTCATATATAGGAGCAGTAGTTGATATATTGCTATATTGAAATTCCAGGGTTTTTTTTTTTTCTTCTTTTCTTATTGCTTTCATTTACTCTATTTGTCTATCTCTCTGTCACTCATGTCTCTGTTGTTTCTCTCTCTCTCTCATGCTCTCTCTCTTGCAATCATACAATTTTAGGGTCATCGCGTATTCAAATTCAAGTCTGATACTAGGTGGTGAGCTTGGAGCTTGGTACTTAGAGTTGAATTTAGCAAAGTAATATTAAAGCAAGGATGTTTTTTCAAATTGCACCAAGCTTAAAACCCAGTATTAGGTTTCAAATAAATGGAGGGCTAATGTAAGGGGATTTATTTATGAATTTGATAAATAAAAGATATGAATTATTGCATTGTCCTCCATATGGAATTTGGGAGGAGGGGGGGGGGGGGGGTAAAGAACAATTTGCCCCTTAATTTTGCTGAATTGTATAGGCCTCCTATTAGCCCGTCTGTTGGGGCCAATTTTGTTTTTCTTAGAAATCTTGAAAGAGACCCTGAAGAAAAATAACATGTTAAGGGTTGCATTTACGCACAAAGTTCAACTTCTGAAAGCACTTGACTTTTCCTCAGTACACTTTTGAAATTGGTATAATCGTTTTTAATCTCAAATTTCCCTGGTAATTTAAGACAAGGAGGAGGCAGATATCATGACAAAGGTCAAAGATTTTACTGCCCCAAAAAACTGTGGACTTCTTCTAAAACATATTGACATAAAACTTTGATGACCCCTTCGTCTTAGACGGGCATTTGTCAGTTGGCCATTGTGTTAAGACATGGCGCAGCTGTCAGAAATATAGGACTTGTGTATTTGTTGGGTACACAGGGTGAACAGAATCAACAAATGGCTGTGACGTGATTGAAAAATTCCCGCAAAGTTTGCTGAGTCATTCCAGGATAAGTCATGGGCGGCCATGCTCAAGGTCTGTTTTCCTCTCACTTTCTTCGAATGTAGAAAGCAATCAACGGCTATTGTTGTATTCAAGTTCAAATAAGGATCTGGTAATGAAAATAGGCCTACATGAACTCATCAAATTCCTGTGGTTGCTTGGCATATTTTTTGATAATTTGGTTATGAAATGGGGATGGCTTCCAGTAAGCAGTATTAAGGTCTCTAGATATTAGATGTTGATAATTTAAAACAAAGAGTGAAGGGCCTGATATATTGGTACTTAATTGTCTAGAATGTAGTCAAACAAAATGGGCTCTATTGAATAGAGACTATAGACTAAAGAAATTTCACAGTTCAAAATTAAACAAGTATGGTCACAAAATGAATGTAATAATTATCTTTGTATTTCTTTGGATGAGTATCAGTTTTTCTATGTCTAAATGGTTTCATTATTGACCTATAATGCTATACAAGATGTCTTCCATCTTTGTATACTTGCACAGCTAATATTGTCTTGTGTGAGCACTAATTGCCAGTGAGCATGTTGAATGAGAATATTGAATGTTTACTGTCCTTGATACACATACATACATGTTGCTTGATTCACATACATGTTTGCTTGAGTATAGTGTCCAAGATTAGCCCATGTAATGTAGAGCAGTGAGACATTTAGGATGTAGGTTTGCTGAAAGACTCTGTGTGTTAAACTTACAGGCCTATACAGCTTTTGTTTTATAGTTGGCTTCAGCCTACAAGACCAATACAAAAAATTGGTCTGGCTTGCCTAGCCTAGAAAGTTATCTGAGGTTTCACAAGACCGAGGGCCCTGGAAAACATCAGCCAACTGACAACGTTCCTGAAGTTTCATTGTCGGTCTCAGTCTGCTGGGATTTTTCCGATTTAGTCGTTCTGTTGTTGCTGCTCAGTCAATATTGTAAAGTTGATGGAAGAAATTGTGAATTTGGTGAAAATGTGCTTTCTTAGATCATCTAGATGGTCAAGACTAAAATGATAACAGAGTTCAGAGATGTGATAAGACCTGGTAAGTTAGAGTTATTAAACATTTCAGAAGATTCTGTTTCACCCTTCAAGCTTTCTTGATGACGGTAAAATCTTGAATTTGAATTGTATTTATTCACTTGCATTTCTTGTTAGATGCTCACAAAAAACCTTGTGTTTAAAATGTCTTGGAGGTTTCATTTTTGTTTTAATCCTTTGACTTTTACCAACAGGTATGTATTATCTTGAATGTGTGCATGACTTTGTGCCATCTTCCAGATAGAAAGAGTTACTTTATCATGATAATACTTTAAAAAATGACATTTATCATTTTTTCTTGTCATGTCACCAATTCAGACATAAAACTTTCTTCAGAATATACAAAGATAATTATCTTTTCGCTACGACTTGTATGATATTCTATAATATCACAGATGAAACACATAGTACTCCTGCTTGCTGCAGAACATGTACTATAAAAAGCAATAACCTTGGCCATAAAAAGAGCATCATAATGGCCAATTTCTTGACGATCAATTAATCATGATGTGTATGATTTGCTATCATTGTTTGCTACTACATGTATCTTATCAGGGATACCAGGACAATTGCTCTTGTATCAATTTTTTCCCAGGGACTTTACTTTCAGTGGGGGAAAATCATCATGACTTGCAGATTTTTCAGACATTTTCAGGCTAATTTTAGCTCAGAATACATACATGGATGTTTTGTTTACATTTTTCACAATGTGTACTCTGTGAGCTAGTGTACTTTGGGAACTTTTGTTTTTTTAATGGAAGATTGGATTTTGTAACTGAGATATCTGCCAATTCATGCTTAGAATATGTAGCCTGCATGTTAATTTTGCAATTCATCAGCCCAAAGCTTATGAGTTTTCTAAGGAGAATAGTACCTGGGAATATAAAGACATGATATATGTATATTTCATTCATATAAAAAGTCGTTTTGCCATGGGTATACATAGCCTATATGAAAAAAATTACATTCAGAATTGAAAGTTAACAGTATTTAGTCATCATTCCATATATCGATGGCAATGATATTGATATCAATCATGATCTTTATAAATTATCTTGTGTATAGAAAACAAGTTGCTTTCCCTAAATCAATGTGATTTTTAACAATAGAGTATACTGTGCTTAAATATTCCAGATAAAACATTTTCATGTCACTATACATGTACATTTAGGAAGGTCATTATGCTTGCACTCTTAAAATGTAACTCACCAGGGCTCTTTTTAAATTTTCAACAAGATAAATTGTCCTGAAGTAGGAAAGTACATTGTACATCTGTATCTCATTTTAATGAGAAGTTTGTTTTGAGCATCAAGTTCTTTATCATTGGAATAAAGCCTATTTTTGTCACCACTTCAGGGTGTTGATAACATTACTTAGATCATCCCTTGGATAAAGATTAATTTCGCTTGCAAACAGTATAGGATACAATCTTTTAGGCAAACATATTGTCTGCTGAAGGGTCTGTGTTTGACTGTGAAACAAAGTCAGCTGCATTGTCAAGTTTTTGTGCATTGTCACTGTTTGAAGAGTTTTGGCTTCCCTAGTACCTCCTTGGTATCAGAGAGGTAATGTCATTTTGTGAAAAGGCTTTTTCCTTTGCAAGTTATGCATTTATTCTTTATATCTCATATATTTCTCTTGCTCTCCTCTTTAATCATTAAAAATGCATTATGTGTGTTCACATAGAGGGATTGTTTAGTATTTTATTCATCCAATTGTTATTCAGTGTTGTTTGGTTAGATGTATGATATAAAAATGTGGATAAATAATAATAATAATAATGATAATGATAATGATGATGATGATGATAATAACAACAAAAATAATAAAAGAATAGAGGTAATCATAATTTAGTCTTCTCTTCAGACAAATCCCAATGCAAAGTTGTCAATTATGGGATGATGCTCTTTAGTTTTATTCTCTTGTCTTTCTTTGTCCTTTTCTTGAACATGAGACTGGGTCACATATTTCCCTCATATGCATTCTTTGAAGTTACTTCCACTTTGAAACTTGAGTCAATTATGTTTTGATAGTTCATTTATATTGTGTGGATTCTCTTATAGGCAGAAAACTTCAATTATTGCTGGTTACTTGTATATCTTTGACATCTTTAAGAATGAGAATCAGTGGGAAGACTATTCACTTTCTGTTTATCACTTTTTCTGCTCGAGGTTGTGTCTTTCTTGATCTTTTCTAGTGCATTAGACTGCTTCACTTTTCAAATGTGATGTTATATTCTGTGCTATATCTTTGGTCGGTATAATTTTTTTTTACTTTTCTTTTCTCCTATCCCTTTGTATTTTAATGTTACGTTTGCAACTTTTGGAATGTGAAAGTTCAATGTTAGCTACAAGTCTAGACAAAATGGGCACTCCACATTGTCTTTATTACTCTGTAAACATAGACATATATTAGCTTTAGTACCATTTTCTATTTGTTACCTAATAGTTCCTGTTTGTTTATTACCTATAAATAGAAAGATAGCCCATTCCACTCTCATGTACAGTTTATATTGCAGTGAAAAGGCTTTTGACCAGTACTTGTTTGTTTAGACCTTTAATTGTAGGGCGGCAAATCCTCATTTTCTCTATAATCTTCTGACAATAAGTTGAAAGGGTCCTTCATCATGTGCATAGCCCAGAAATAAAATAATCCATTGGGATCTTCATTGAAACATACACGAAATACATACACCGCCTTCACGCTCCAGTAGTCTTACATTTGACTGCTGCTGCAATATAGGGGAAGAGAAGAGGTGTATACACCAGGTACACATGGCAGATATATGCTGAGTCACTTACTATTCTTCCATACCGCTCACTCAGGATCTGATAGTAATTCTGCATTCAACAATGACCCTTACCTGCTTGCCTGCATACACAATACACTCATACACACACACCACACACACACACCACACACAGAGGAATAAACGCACAGTCATCATGCTATCAAACCACTGATTGTGGATACAACGGCTTCTGCGCACGTATAATGCTGGCGATGAATTTGGAGGGGAGAAATGCGTGCAGTTGAATGAGTCGATGGTCTACCCATAAAGATTGGCTCGACGCCGCAGGTTCACGGTGTTTATAAGCAAGATGACTGTGAATTATTTGCCATTATCGTACTTGGACACACTTCAGACCGAACCTGTGTGATATATATTTCATACCTTCAAATTTCAGGATATACATATCATTATATTGTCTCTGTTTACATTTGGCATGTTTGGCTGTTTGAGTAGCACTGGAATACATTTTCATCACCAGGATTTGTTTACGTCAACGTGATATATAGTCGGTCTATTTCATCTTGTATTGTTTGCAGCAAATTACTCTACATCAGAAATAGATTGGCGGCACATTGGATATTGGCAATTTATCGACTACAGTCTTACAGATTACTTTGGAAATAATCTACTTCATGGTCTTTCTGTGGAATTAAATTCAAGAGTGGTATGTTGTTTTTTGTTTTGTTTTTTCATTTTTTTTTTTTTTTTTTCATGTATTCAGTCTCATACTCAGCGGATGGCATGGCAGTTATGTTATATGTAATTATGTACATCGGTGATATGCAGTGCCTGCACACATGTGAACTGCATGAACATATTGTTGTAAAAGTAAGAGTCAAGTGTATAAGGTATGAAATTATATTAAGATGGCTAATATTTTACGTAATATACCAAACTACATTATCACATATTAAAATCATGTTGCGGTGGACTTACATGTTTCTTTGTGAAAAACAAAAATTTTATATACTACATTCGACATGTAATTTGAGACAATATTGAGTCATATGAGCACATGTAGACAAGAAAAAGAGTTACGATAATTCGCCAGCAGTTGACTGTACCAGACTGGAAGAAGAAGAGGGGAAAAAGATGATATATCATTGCAAATGAAATTTGAAAATTGGGGTTAGCAAAACTGCAGACTTACAAAATGCACTTGAAAATGAACACATATAATGTTAATGTAGGCCTATAATAGCTGATGTATATGTATGTCTAAAACTTTGTAAAATTTTAACTACATAATGGTCTGCTTGTAACAGTTCAGTAGATAGGTGGATACCGAGTACACTTTGAGGTTATTGCCTGTAAAAAGGGCAATATTCCCGCTTTTTCCCAGTGATTACCAGTATATTCTTCCAAGTGATTATACATGTAGTAAAGGACAGTCTATAGATGGGCAATGCCACCTTTGCTGCATCATTCCCCACAAACTTCCTTTTCAGTTTCACTATGATCGATGTCATTGAACTGGACAGTGGACACCAATCTGGAACACAGGGTTTAGGTCATGTATCTACAGTGTAGGTACAGTATAATAATGTCCTTCAGAAATAGCATAATACTCCTAGGGATCTAGGGATTATACTCTGTATATTTTAGTGGGGAACATACTCTAGAAACCATCTTCTGCAACTCCCCTTTTTCACCCTAAACGATGTCATTGAACAACGAGGGCAACTCGCTGAATCTGGAACACGGGGAATGGGTAATATGCCGAGTCAGCAGTCTCTAGATGCTGTCTCACATTGACCTGCATGACTTTACAAGATATCTTGCCATGATTCACAGCAGATGAGCTCTGGATCAGACCCGATCCTGTAATTGGGCAAGGCGCGTAGTGGGCCAGGTGGGCTTGTATAACTTGCTTGATTTGGGCTGTGCATGTACATGTACGCACTTTATGGAGAAGATGACGGTTGAACTTCAACCTAACCTTGTTCTAACCGCAGAATTGAAAATATCAAATATATTGTAATTGTGCAGGATTCAGTACTAGACCTATACATGTATGTGCAGGTTTCCTGTGTCTTTTGTGAAATATGCCAGAAAATACATCTGTCATCACTAATACAATGATGTAGACCTATGATAATTGTAGCATTCGCCATTGTTACTTCATTTAGCCCACTCCTTCAGATGATGAAAATTTTAGTGTTTATTATATTTTCAAATTGGACATTCAGATTGTCTTGAAGGGAAACTGCCATAAAAATTATGTTTAGGCTGTAAAACTGCAACATTCATTATATGCTTTCACTGTACAGTGTTGGGGAAAAGAGTCCATTCTGATTTGACCTACATTTTCTCAGGAAGTGACAATGTACAACTTCTGATTTTCTACAAACTCTAAGATTAGCCCTGTACTTGCATGTTTCTCCATACCAATTACACTTGAAAAGAAAAATGTTAAAACATTACTTTTACATGTTCTCATTATTTTGCTTTCTCTGAAAGGGATTTGCATGATGAATTAAACAATCTTTGTTCATTGTACATTTATTTCAAAGTTGGACAGATCTTATTTCTGCTATACCTGCTCTCCTAAAAAACTAAAACATATTCAATGTCAGGTTCATGGCTCAAAATTGAAAGTTAAATGTTTTTACAAAGTGCCCAGGATCATAGGGAAAATCCCTTTTCTTGCCATTGTGATAGCAAAAAGTGTTTCCAGCTGTAACATCCTGAAGAGACACGGATGTCTTCATTTCCAATAACCCTCGCATTAATGTAATTAGTTGTAAGTTGCTTTTACATTGAAACTTGAGTCAAGTGTGTGTTGTGACAGTTTATTTATATTGTGTGGATCCATTGATTGGCAGGGGGAAAAAGGCAATCAGTGTTGGTTACTATTACAATCTATTCCTGTGACATCTTTCAGAGTGAAAATCATTGGGAAGGCTATTTAGTTTCTGTTTATCACTTACTACTTGAGGTTTGAAGGTAGACACTATCCTTGGAAATTAATCATCACTGTATTTGTGCAATACAAGCCTCCTATAATTAATCATCTTTTGACATGTAGAAGCAGATTGTCTGCATATGGTAGATGTAATGTAGATGACCGTTGATGTGCCGTGGAATGTGATAGGTTATATTTACATGTAGTCTCCTCTCACAGCTTTTCTCAGAGTAGAATAGATTCAAATCGTCTTCATAATTTTCAATGAATGCCAGTTCAAAAATCTTTCAGTTTCAACTTTGACAATGATAGTCCTTATAATAATGTCTGATGTCATATCAGCCTGAAAGCCAGGTTTTGCAGGTTTGCTACAACTTTCATTATTCATGTACAGGTATAGTACATGTATATCTGGCGATGCCATTAGCTGTCTCGGTCGATGACCTTTAGAGCTCCCTTTCAAGTTCGCTATGACTACTCTTGTGTTACAGGATGTGTGCTCTGGAATTTTGACTGACATTGTTAACTAGAAAAGGAGTTTCTTTGCCTGGGGAGCTTGAAAGAATTGTTTTGATAATCATTCAGCCTTGTAACTCCTTACCAGTACATTTTGTATGTAGATCAAGAAAATGGAGTCTCCAGAGGGTGTGTTTTAGTGTTGTGGACTTCAGTTGGCACATTTTCACATGACTTTGAATTCAAGGCCTACTTATTTTATGAATTTTATTTATAAGTTAAAATCTGTTTGAACCTCTTAAAAATTTTGATCTTGAAATATTCATGCAAATACTTTGTAGACTTGCATGTCTAGCAAATTAGGAAAAGATGCATAATGTGAAGAAACCTAAATACTCTGCCTTGAACTTGAATACTATACAAATATGGCACTCGAGGATCTGGCTAAAACTATTCGCATCGAAGGAACACCAAATTGGCTTGAGGGAGAATGGTACTATTTGGTGTTCTTGAGTGCGAATAGTTTTAGCTCTTCCGAGAATGAGTCATTGTATATTTGTTTTATATCCGTCATCTTGAACAGAAGCTTAATTCTACTCATCTACTTAATCATCTGCACTGTAGGGTATGATAGATCACACACGTATACACAAACGGTTTGAAGAAGGGTGAATTTGCGTGGATATCAAACGCGTAATGATGATATCATTACGCATGCCTAAAACAATAGATATGCACAAATGAATGTCGTCACAATGTAGTACGCGCTCAGGCTGAGCAGCTGCTTATGGGGGGGAGGGGCGGAAAAAATGAATAGTTCATTTTTTCCCTCTGGTGATAGGGAAAAAATGAACTATTCGATGACGTCAGCAGGTAAAACGAACTAGACGGAAGAAACGGCTTTTCCGGTAAAACTATTCATTTTCTTGTTGTGTACACTCCTAATGCAACAATCTTACGATGAGGGTTATAATGGAAAATAAAAAACTTAAATGATAATGAAAATAATAGCTGTTTCTTATATAGCGCCTTCCCAGTTACAACGTAACCGAGCAAAGTGCTTACAGCATTATTACCCGGTCACGGGATTCAATTGCGATTCTGCACATTACAGTGCACATTCTCCACTCCTCTGGGAAGCATTCCAGTCAGTCGCCTGTTTCCAAGCGCGCACATGCTAATCAAATTCGCATCCTTACCAGGTGCCCATTTAACACCTGGGTGGAGAGGAGCAATGTAGATACAATTCCTTGCTCAAGGGCATGAGTGCCGTGCCGGTTTTCGAACCCACAACCTTTACATTCCCAGTCAAGTGATTAAAAAACTCGACTACGGCACCTCGACCTCTTTGTATTCAAGCTTTCTGTAATCATGATGCTTAAAAATCATTCTACGAATCTATTTACCTCTGAAGTACCCTTTTGAGTTTAGATTTGTGGAAACGCTGCAATGAGAAAAGGGAAGACAAGCGCGCCACAGAGCTCCAGCTCACTAACCTTTGGATCTAGAATTTGCTGGCAGCTTTTCTCTGCTTACTAGAAGAAGGTCCCATGTGCGATGACAGTGCATTATATAATGAAGACAGCTTGTTTACCTCCCGACCTTGCCCTATGCCCTGTGTACATAGTGAACTGGTTTATGTATATTTGATGCCATCTAGCCAAGGCATATGGAGTAAATATGGTGGATCCTGGATAGATAAATCATTATTGGATTAAGGCTCCATCTAAGATACCAAGTAAGCCAACATGTATGTTCATCATCAGCTCGTGGCCTGTAATGTACATGTAGGTCAAATGTGACTTGGTACTTTATACATCTAATCTAGGCTACATTATGTAGTACATGATTTATGAACTATTTTTCTCTTCTTTTTTTTTTTTTGCTCTCTCTCTCTCTCTCTCTCTGTTTAGGCACTGTATACAGAGACCTCCCCTTAAACAAGTGTGATTTGAAAAATGATGGATACTGGTGTAATTAGGCCTGCATGTAAATGTAG
Source organism: Heliocidaris tuberculata (assembly GCA_025618425.1). Taxonomy (NCBI): domain Eukaryota; kingdom Metazoa; phylum Echinodermata; class Echinoidea; order Camarodonta; family Echinometridae; genus Heliocidaris; species Heliocidaris tuberculata. Next base: position 22,236,756 of record CM046838.1, read on the forward strand.
AAAAATGAAGAGGTAACATGGAATAGGGATAAATTAATAACTTCAGGGAATATAAATGACATATGTTGTCATGTGTACATGTATACCGATATTGTTACACATCTACAATGTACATTCAAACAACATTAATTTGTAAATCTATACTAGTAATGGGGATATTTTATTTAGAATTATGCTTGAGAAACTTAGTTATTATTGCTTTTGTGTAGCCATTGGAAGTCTATGCCTGGACTTAACTGAATAGGTGTTTGCAGCATAATGGTGGCTGAACACAGAGGCGTTGGAACAAGTCATCAATGACGTTGGATGATGATCAGAGTGAGATTTGAACTTGACTCCTGACACTTCATCGTCATATTTCGGTTACATGTCGTTTTTGTAAAGGTTCATAATTCCGAAGGTTCGTTTTTCCGACGGTTCTTATTTCCGAAGGCTCGTTACTCCGACGGTTTGTAGTTCCAAAAATGAAATAGGGTTCATAATTCCGAAAATGAAAAATGGTTCATATTTCCGAAGGTTTGTAATTCCAAAAAGTCATGTGGGGGTCTATTGCAATTTCAGAATTACTAACCTTTCGGAATTATGAACCCTCTTTCATATTTGGAATTATGAACCCTATTTCATTTTTGGAATTACAAACCTTCAGAATAACCAACATTCAGAGTAATGCATCAGATGTTCGGAATTATGAACCCTATTTCATTCTTGGAATTATGAACCCCCTGCTATGTGAAATTTGTGTTTCGGAATTACGAACCTTCGGAATTATGAACCTTCGGAAAAATGATTCCCCCCCCCCCCCCATATTTCTACGGTACTCTTGTTAAGTAAACCACATTTTATATGTTCACTGCATGAGGAGAGGGAGTAGGCACAGTATGTAAATGTTTCCATAGCCCATCAAACCAGGTAATGCCACATGAATGTGACATGTATCTGAAACAATGCAAACGTGGAATGTTTGGTTAATGGAGATCAAGTGGTTCTATTGACATAGTTAAATGCTGAGTCAGAGATGGCCCTCCTGGCACACTCTGCGCTACGTGCTGGATGTCATCGAGCATTCTGTCGATTTTGGCAATTTCACAACATGCTAAATGAATAATGGAGTATGTATAGTACATGTAGGTGGTATATGCAAACATTGCAAAGTTTATTCAAGCATTTGCGGATGTTGAGAGGACTGCTCATTATGCAATTCAACAAGGAAAGATTAGTGTTATTGAATAATCCAGACCTGATGGGATTCTTTTGCTATCAAGTAGAAGCAATTTGTTTTTTCATTGATGCACATCTTACACAGTTGATTTGACAGTTTTGCACTTTGTCATAAATCCAACTTTAAGAGCATGTTTATTGGAGTTGCACCCTGCTTGCTGTATGGTATTAAGGGTCCTTATATTGGTCTTTTATTTCCTACAAATAAGAATTTCTTTTTATGACTGCAGTTGATAATGCTGACCTGGTATCAGACAGCATGACAATGCAAATTTAGTGCTGATCCTACTGCAACGTGTGTCACCTTACAACTGGACCACCTAGGTGTTGTTTTGCTCATGACTAACTGATCAGCCACCAACAACTTCTGCAAAATACTGCCTGTTCTGTCAGTTAGACAATAAGGGATATTAAATATATAGCAAAATAGTTGAAAGTGAATTTGAGAAGTACTTGATTTTTTTTTTACTTTCTTCATTACTTCCTTCAACATTTTTATTGAGGTTAGCTGAGTGTTTTTTGTTTTTTGTTTCTTCTTTTTTCCTCCGATTCCAGTTTTGGTGTCTGCTTTCATATTTCCAAAGTATTGTATTTTCCTTGTAAATGTAATGCTGATATTTCCTCTTTTCTAAATGTGCAGTATTAAGGAAGTAATATCACTCCTCCATGTATGTCCTGGTATGGAAATACTTTATTAATATCATTGAAATGAAAGATTTGTGTACTGTGCTTAAATTATGAAATGCCCGTCCTTTCCTAAGATATTTTTCTTCTCTATTTTATATTGCAGATAACTATCATCCTCTGTGATTCTGTTATATCTTGAGGAAGTGGAGAGCAGGGACTCGATCATCTCCTCTTTCTCCCTAGTATGATCCAAGCTGGACGTCAACATTGCTCAACAACAGAATTCTTCGCATAATGGCAAAGAGGGAGCCCTTCCCAACAGCAAAAACATGGACCCACCACGAGTACCCCCGAAGCCACCTGCCAATGACCAGGCTAGCAACCCGCCCAGTGAATGGCCACAGAAAGGAATCCGTCACAAGATCAGCTGTGATGGAAGCATCACCTTTACAAGTACCAAACACCCTGCTAACGCATTCAAGGTTGTTAGTGAACTGCGGGAGAACCGCGATTTGTGCGATGTGACGCTTATCGTCGAGACTGTCAAATTCCACGCCCACAAGGTGGTGCTAGCATCATGTAGTCAGTACTTCAAGGCAATGTTCACAAGCGGGTTCCACGAGTGCTCCAAGCAGAGCATCGAGATCAAGGATGTACACCCTTGTGTCTTCTCGCGGATAATGGACTTCATCTATACCTCAGAAATTACGATCACTGAGTGTAGTGTCCTGGAGCTTTTACCCAAAGCGATTATGTTCCAGATCACAGACATTGTGGACGCATGCTGTAATTTTCTGGAGCACCAGTTGGACCCAACAAATTGTATAGGAATATCAATGTATGCAGAGGAACACAGTTTACGTAGCCTCTCAGAACAAGCGAGTATGTTTGTTTTCCGTCACTTCTGTGAAGTATCGCAGTCAGAAGAATTCATGAACCTCAACCTGGTGCAGCTTCTAACAGTTATTAAGCATGACAAGCTGAATGTCTGGTGTGAGTCTGAGGTCTATGATGCCTGCCTCAGGTGGGTGCGCCATAAAGAGGACGAGCGTAGGCCTTGCCTAGAGAAACTCTTCAACTGCGGGGCCATACGTGTGGAGCACCTCTCACCAGCATTCCTCAAGAGGCAATTGGACCGTTGCGACATTCTCAGGGACGAGCCAAAGTGCAAAGACTACCTGTCAAAAATCTTCCAAGAACTGCAGCTGCACAAGTCCTTCAAGACGCCCAAGCGGAACCCGATTTCAGCGTGTGTAATTTACACTGCCGGGGGCTACCTCCGCCAGTCTTTGACAACTGTGGAATGCTATAACCCTGAGGAAGACCGATGGCTCAGGTTAGCTGACCTCCCAGAGCCAAGGAGTGGACTCAGTGCAGCAACCATACATGGTATATTTTATGTGGTAGGGGGCAGGAACAATACAGCAGAGGCTAACACAGACTCCAATCGCCTTGATGCATACAATCCCCTCAATAACCAGTGGAAAACACTCCCTCCTATGAACCATCCCAGGAATAGAGTAGCAGTAGCGGTACTAGATGGACTATTGTATGCTGTAGGAGGTTCACATCAATGCAATCAACACAACAGTGCAGAAAGGTAAATGTTATTCAAAATGTTCATTTAATAAGCCCAATATTTCTTTTGCAGCACAAGACTCCAGCTGTGGGGGACAGTTGGTCTTGCTCCGGGCAAGAAAGGGACAGGGAAAGGTTTAAATGGTATTGGGTTTTACATAAGGCTTATGGTTAGGGTTAGGGTTAGGTATAGTGTTTCGTCCAGGGTTGAAGTTAGGAATAAGGTTAATACAGGAAATTGACCTCAAAGCAATTGTCACCGGAGCAGGTGTCGCAAAACCTGGCTTTGAACTCAAGAAATACGGATAGATGTTGTTGTTTTGAGGGGTTGGTTCTGTCGAGGTTGACAAGGTCATCACCTGCTACCAGGTGTACATTTAGTCAGAGTCAGGGTTTCATGTTGCTCAAATTCATCAACACCCAAGTGCTATCAGTCAAGGACCAACAGGAAAAATGCGCAATCATGCACATCACCAGAGTTGCATCGGTCATCTCATCGGAACGAGATTGCTCCAAATCGTCACTTTCTGGCGCCTCAGCATGATAAGCCATTTTTACTGTGCTGCTGTGGGCCAGGCCTGCCAGGCAATGACTGACAGCTACTGGCCAGTCATTCACAAGGGGGACTTGCCTGACTTGCTCGCCTGCCTGCTTGCTCCTTACTATTCTGCATCGTCATGACCCTTATCTCCCCCCTTCCCACTCCCCCCTCTCTCAAGGGTCATTACCAGGTATCTGACTTTTAAGAGTCAAGTTAGGATAATTGTCATTGTCATTGCTTTATTGTTCAGTGTTTCCTTCTCATGACCTCGTCAAACCCGGTCTGGGAGATTCTCAGTTAAGGGTGGGTATGAGCGTGCGTAAACATCCATATTTTCAATTGCCAGCGTATGACCTAGATGATTCATGAGATATTCTTTTAGCTAATGTTCTTTTGGTACTCTAGTAAAAAGTAGCAAATTCATTAAGTGTATTGCTTTAATAGTTACCCCTTCCTCCTATCCATCTTTTTTTGCCCTGCATGCCCTGCATGTCCTGCATGTCCTTTCTCTATTATATTCTGCAATTTGATATTAAGTCATCCTTCTGTCATCCTTCCCTCTATCCCTCTCTTTCTCTCTCATTCTTCCTCTCTCTCTTTCTCTTTCTGTCTGTCTCTCTATCTCGTATCTCTATCCCTCTCTCTTTCTCTCTCTCTTTCTCTCTCTCTTTCTCTCTCTCTTTCTCTCTCTTTCTCTCTCTTTCTCTCTCTCTTTCTATCTGGATATGTGTATTTTATTTTTCATCTTCTACCTGTCCAATACCGAGGTGGTGAGAAGAGGTGAATGTCTCCATTATACCACAGAAGCATTTGTCATCTCCATCTCATCACATTCCTCCATCTGGCCCCCATCTGGCATCATCCTCCCTCCTCCCTCTCCTCCTCCCACGCCATCATCCCTCATCCTGCCGGGATCGAAACAATAATGTCTCACCCCCTCTTCCCCCTGCCCCGCCAGCATCCTGCCCTCCCTGTTCCCTGTAGACTCTCCGTGGATGTGCCCTCTATAGAGAATGCCAGCTTGTAGTAATACCTTCCATCTGAGACTGTGACATTTGAAAATAATGACTCCACACATTGTGTTTCTCTCTTTGTGTGTGTTTCTCTTTCTCTCTCTTTCTCTGTAATACTGTCTGTCTTTCTCTCTCTACCCATTTCACTTGGATCAATATGTCCTTTCATTCCAGTTTCCCTTAATGTCAAAATAAGGACATTGTCCTTTGGAAAGGTGAAGTCACATTTGAAAAAAAATGTAGAAAATATTTCATCTGAAATTCTACAAGACTCAGTACCCATCCATAATACAGATATGCCAACATTGCATGATTCCTTGTATTTAAGAGTATTATACCCCGGGGGGGGGGGGGGGGGGGGGCACTCGAATTATATTTTGACGGGGGTGTGCCTCACGAATCCCCGAAAAGGGGGTCTAAGGAACTGACTTCAAGGTGTAAAATACGGGGTCTTGGGAACTATGATCTATTGGGCAGAGTGAAAAACGGTCTAGGGAACTACAAAACTAACCTCGCTTTATCGGCGGTACACCTTCGCTATCGCAGGATCTCGGGACGGGCCGCGCCGGGGGCCGCGCCCGCGCCGTGTAGCGCTAGTAGTTAGCTAGCTGGAGCAGTTTTCAAGGCTCGCGCGACGAAAGGGCCTAGGGCGCGAGACCAGGTCGAGCGACCACTGCCTCCGCCACGCTCCCGGCCGCACGCATGCGAACGGATATGTTTCATAACGGGGGTCTTCAGAGCGGGGCTGAGCGGCTCCTGAGCGGAACTGAGTATCTAGAGAACGGAAATCGGGGTCTGAAAAAGGGGGTCATCAAAGCGGCACGTCCCCGTACCACCAATATACGTGAGTGCCCCCCCCCCCGGGTATTACATGTATACCGATCTGCATGTATGTGTACATTTAGGCAGAGACATGGATATCTTTATGTAAATAAGGGAGAGTTGGTTCCAGGTTGTTTCTTTAGCATTCATGTATGATGCAATAATAATAATAATGATAATATATTACATTTATGTAGCGCATTATGTGAATACTTCAGTGCGCTTTACATTGTTATTTATTATTACCCCTGGTCAATGTGCACCTGCTTCCATTATTTTTCTTTTCATTTTCATAATTGCCATGTTTCTCTTTCCATATCATCTCTTCTCTCTCTCTCTCTCTTACCCCATCTCATCTTTCCTTTCCCACCACAGTCTTTTTAATACAAAACATTCAGTCCATCTGCCATTGCTCTCGTGTTTCATTACTCGCAAAGAATACCAATGACGTACGAAACTGCCATGAGAACACACACCACTTAGAGACGATAATACCTGATTAGATCTCTTTGCTTGCTGAATTATATCCAAGCGAATTATACTGACTTATTGACTACAAGGTTTTAGGCTTGTAAAATACATGTAGCTACTCTGGAAGTTGTAGGCATGACTTTTGAAGTTGAGAAAGGGACGGGGTTAATTATAAATGGTGTAAAGGAAGGAGAAAGCAAAGTTATTTTCGGTGTTTTGGAGTTGAGCACCGATCAGCAAGCGAAGCAGCGGTGGCAAGGAGCAATCAAGCGATAACAGATATTTCAGTGCACAATTGGGTGGCGAGTTTGCGACCAACAGCGCATGAGTCGACATAACGTGCATGCGATGACATGCATGTCTGACAAACTGGTGGTGTTATGTAGAGTCATGACTCCCTGCATGCAAGCCACTAAGCCACGGGGAGAGGATAGTCTTGCCCAGATACAGACCCTGTATATGCAATATTTTGAAATATTATACTGAATAGGATATATTTCAGTGTGTATTACATGATAGACTCTGGAATTTAAAATTTCATTTTTGCATTTGTTAAGCTTGAGAGAACCCTAAAATGTACAAGATTTAATCTTTTAGCCTGTTGGAAACTGAAAGTACTGAGTCCATGTTTAATTGACAATTCATCATCTTTCAAAGAGTGCTAAAAATGCCAATTCACATCCATCTTTTTGTAATTTTTATATTTTTTCCTGTGCTATACTAGCAGTAATATCTACACATCCATTATAATGCTGGAGAAGAGGTTTTTTTTATAGCAGTGGGTGCATTGTTTGATGACTTTCGATTTCATCACATTTGAGCTCAAACATTTTGTTCAATAATCTGTTAGGCAAACAAACCCAACCCTGACATGAAATACGCCATACTGTTCCATTCAGTTCTCACCCTTCACCCTTTCAAGGACGTTATCCAGGACGTTATCCTAACAAAAGAGACAAGTCTTTCCTTTCCATGTTTGGTTATTTCCTGATGTTCGTTTCTGATTTCAAGTGTTTTGCTATTGTACTATAGTTTGCCAATACTGCAAAATAAAGCAACACTCTGTAATGTTGTTGTTGCCCCTTCAACAACTACTCTGAAAATTGCTCCTTTTCTAATATCTTCCTGGCTAGAAACCAAATTGGAGTTATTCATGACAATGGCCTCACCACAAATGCGTGGCAGGTTCGTTTGTCGAGGCACTCACCCCTGGGTTCAAGCAGACTTCACCCACAGACTAACAGGGGGGAAAGTCACTTGTTACTCCACACAATTGCATTGTCATTGCGGCCAGGTAATTGAATCATCGGAGTACTACTAATCGGCAAATTGCGCTTTCTGCGTTGACAAATTGCACGTCCTGTTGGCATTTCAGCTGCACATCACAACCCCCCCCCCCCCTCTCTTTGAGGATCTAAACGAGAGGGAAAGGATTCTGAGAAGAGAGTCAACTTGCTGAAATCTCTATACTTATTAATGACTTTGTTGCATTGCCCATTAATGTTAGAGAGCGTGAGATGCTTAATTGAAAAGATATGCACGATGTGGGATATCCAATATTAGCATCAGTCTCTGAGGAATGCTTGCCAGCTGTGCCATGATGTTCAAGAAATGATGATTGATTTCTTGATTGGAAGCATTTATTTTCTTTCCTCCCTGACCCCCTTTTTTATTGTATAGTTGATACTCTTTTTGAACTCTTTAAGATAATCCTTGATACTGGATGTCATATTTCTTGTTGTAAATTGCACATAAAAAATTCATATAGATGTTTATAGAAAAGATGCGCAAATTTCACAAAATACACATGGAGTACATGATAAAATTTGTGTTATGGTGATGGTTGTATCACATGCACTTCGTCTTCCTCAAGTGTACCATAAGCTAAAGACCAGCTCCTTTCTCTTTTCCCCTTTGCTTACAGGTACAATCCAGATGAGGAGAAATGGTCTATGATAGCCCCAATGCATACCAAGAGGATAGGGGTTGGGTGCGCAGTGGTCAACCGACTGCTCTATGCGGTGGGGGGATTCGATGGCGTCAATCGTCTCAACACGGTGGAGTGCTATCATCCTGAGAACGATGAATGGACGATGGTGACCGCCATGAACACACGGCGCAGTGGAGCAGGTAAGGGATCATCTGGCAATGGGTTCTTGGCATGAGGAGAATGAGGGCTTTAAGAGTTGTTAACCCTTGAGTTACATGTAGCTTCGGAGTATTCTGGGCCAATGACCATAAATCTATTGCAAGAATACATTCATTGCATATATTGTATTCCTCCTGTAATCATCTTTAGGATTTTGTGACCCTTTGAATACACTATTAACACCCTGGTGGTTTGAAAATGGATGTCAACATAATATGTCAACAGCAAACTTTGATTATTTGTATGAATGCTTGTATACAGGAAAACACCTTTGCTCCCTACCAATCAAACTCTCTCAGTGCAGAGTTGAAATTTCCATGCTTAGTGCCAGTATTCAATTTTAAAAGATCTTGAATCGATGAATAGAGACATTAAATCCAGTGGGCATTGAACAAGGAATAATCTTATGCATTGATCAGTTTGTCCTTCCCCTTTACTTCAAATCCATAACAAATATGGGTTGAAATATTGTATGTTTACATTACCAACAGGAAACCATCTTTTTGTGAATATGTTCACTCATCTGTTCCAACTATTTTGTTTCACTCTTTGCAGGGGTGACAAGCCTCAATGGTTTCATCTACGCTGTGGGCGGCTACGACGGTATGAGTCAACTCAACAGTATGGAACGCTACGATGTGGAGAATGATCGCTGGGAATTCATGGCGTCTATGAACTCACGAAGGAGCGCCCTCAGTGTTGACGTAGTGGGAGGCAAGGTCTATGCATTAGGTGGGTACTGATCAAAGAAATTGAATTCCCTTGCTATATGTTAGTAGTAATGGCGGGACTCGAGAAGTTTCATCTCTTAGTTGTCTGAAGACAACTAAGAGATGCCCATGGTCATAAGTTTATCGAAAGCAAATGGTCATTACATATTGGTTGCTTTACCAATATATTTATACTGTTTCTCTGAATATGAATGAAAACATTAATGCTGTTACTCTAAAGGATTTATTTTTTTAATTCTCTATTATAGGTGGTTACGATGGTCAAGACTTCTTATCATCTGTGGAGTGCTACGACCCTATGTCCGACACCTGGCAGGTGGTCACCAACATGTGCAGCGGGCGGAGTGGGGCCGGCGTGGCAGTGGGCATGGAACCATGTAAGACCGGCATGTGTGGCGGTGGCGGCAATTCTAATCGGTGACGGCAGCTAGAAGCGGAAAGCAGAGCAGGCAGTACTCCTGAATCTTGACGTGGAATCTTATGAACGGGACTGAGAGTTTGGGAATCGCCAAAAAAATTATCAGTACATGTTGGGTGTTCGAAAGTCATGGAAGTAGAGATTGGTCATCTATCAGCAGAGCTGAAAAGATTTCTGAGGCAAGGTACTGTAGGTGTGACCTTTGAGCTTGAGGATGCATAAGTCGATGCCCTCATCACAGCTTACCTAGCCTGTACACCATAATCATAGTCTCTCCCTTATTAGCCCAGCTATAACTGTCATGGCTTATTTTGTGTTTTCTGCTCACCCTGCCTGCTGCTCTACCGCTTCGCTGTTTAAAATAAGAAACAGCTGATGATATAGAGAAGAATTAGACTTTTAATTATGCAGAGAACTAGATGAAAAGAATTTTGGTTGATTGTCGAACCAGCATTGTGTGAATTTCTAGCAAGAAGTGATAGGTACAAATGTATTCCTAATGCAACTCCCTAGTTAAACAGATCTGGTGTATTTTGTCAAAATTCACCAGCTAGAGCAATACTCTTGCACAACAGTGTGATTTGTAGCACCCAGAGGTTGTAGAAGTCCTGAACTGACTCTTTTTGTTAATGATGTCAGAAGCACAACTTTTCATTTTTTCCAGCTTTTGCTACTGTGTGTAGTTTACATTATACGTGTGTTGTGTTTTATTTTGCTTTTATTTACATTTCATTCTAATTATGCTTATATGATCTTGGAGCCCTTGCATAACAGGTAGTGTTTTCTTTAACAGGTTATTTTCAAACGAATTACATTTGTGTGATTACTGTAACCTTGATCCAGATAGGGAAAGCATTGTTACTTATAATCTGTGCTAGATTGTGACTTAGCCCAACATGGCATGGAAGAGGTTGACAAAGTTTGCTGCCATATTGCAATCTTAGCCGTTTCGGTGATCGATTTTGATAAAAAGTTGATTTGATGTCTTTCATTTCTGTTGGTCTAATTTTAACCCCTAATTGGTCCAATTGCTGAGCAGATTGATGTTAGAGGCATGCTGCAGGGTCAATGGGTGCAGAACCTGATCTGTAGACTTCAGAGTAGATGATTTTACAGATGCTTTGACCTCTCTTGACCTCATGAACAAACAATTGCAAACCATTCTCATGGGCTAACAATAAGTTCAGACCTAATCTTGGGGCAGGGTGCTTCACGCAATAAGTTTGTACCTTTGATTTTAATGTTTGAAATCACTGAATACAAACTGTTTGGTTCAATGAAATTAATAGCTATACTTTAGGATTTATTCTTCATCTCAGTGATTAATGGTAACCAGTAATGTTGCCATTATGATTCATATCATATATTATTTCCATCACATTAACATTGTACTATTATGCAGTTTGGTTATAGAATCTAAGAGGGAACCTCCAAGTAGTGTTGTTTCAGACCACCTCGTGAAGACCTACAAAGGTTTCCTCAAGAACGATGTCAACAATATTTGGAATTCTTTTCTTTTTATCCCATCTCACGTGTTCATCCTTTTCTTTTTTTCTTTCTTTTCTTTTTTATCTTGATGTATTTGAATTAAGAGGAGAGTGTACGAACGTCATCTTGCCAATGAATGTTTTGTGACAGAGCTGTCTTAAAATAGCCCAAAAATATGTTTGGTCTTTCTGTGTTGTGTGTGGGAAATTGGTGCCACATTTCTTTACTTACCGGTACCAGAAGTTATGAACCTGAAACTGAAACATTGTTTTAATTAGGAGATGGGAGGGGAAGGGGCTTCAGTCATATATTTCCTGCTGCCTGTATTTGTGGAACCAGTATATGGACTTTTCTTTAATGGATGCAGAAAACTGTTATAAGAATATGTCAGTACATTCCACTGATATTTGTCCACGTGCTCTTCTCTCTGGTACATCCATTTATCTAGATCATTAATTTATTATACATGATGATGTATTCAACATTTCTGATGGATAGTGCTTACTGAATTATTGAAACTTGTGGCAAATATTTCTCTAATTTAGAAAAAAAAAAGGCATGTTGACCTTCCCTTTCAGTGGTTGCAAACAATTGACTGTCTTTATGATAGTTCTGTATCATAGTATACCAGTAGATGGAAATGAAGTAGTCTACGCATTTTATAGAAGAAACTTAAACAGAGGGGATATTCACAATACCTGCCCCTGCCCCTCCCCCTGAACACCTGGGCACCACCTCATTAAGTATTTGTCTGTGTATTTCCCACTTGAAACTTAAGGTGTATTGGATCATCAGATATTGTTACTATTGTAACATACTGATCTTTTCCTATAAAGCACAAAGTGTTTTGGTTATTTGAGATGGACCTCTAGATGGGGTTTTTAGCAAAGATATTTATATATTTTATAAATGTGAACTTTAATGGCGAATCATTGGTTACAAGGACAGGACCCCTGGCGATGAGGGATAATGGTAAATTTGAAAGAGCAGACTTTCGTGGACTCTTCAAATTAGATTAGATTTACAGTTTAAAAGCATTCTGGAAAAGGATTGTAGATGTATACTGAGGTATGAGACTGAATTAAAGAAAGGGGGTTAAGTTAGCCTCAAAATTTGTACATAGGAGAGTTATATATTGTGAGATCTGAGAAAATATATGTCTACATAATATGTATATGTGTTCAACTGTACATTTGTTATGTCATCTTTATATGTGCTTGATGTATTGAAGCACAAATGAATGTCACCCAGAGATTTCATCTGCATTACTGTTGTATGTGTTTCCCTGTTGTTTATCACTCATTTCTTGAAAAGAAATATGACTCATAGTTTTATGTGAGGATAATATTAAAATATGAACAAAAGGGTACAAACACTGCTTTTTGATGTACATGTATTCCCCATCTTTAGCTTATACTGTAGGCACAACTTAATTCAATGGATGCATTGTTTCCCTGTCAACTGTGCATTGTGTCTTTTTTTTTGGTAAGAATTTTATTAAACTTAAATTTCTAAGAATGTAAGCAAAAATGGTGCAATTGATAGAGTATCAAATAAAAGATAAAGAGAGAGGGCATAAATCTTGGACTAATTTATAAACAATTCTCGTTTTGATAGAGTTGGTCACAGAGTTGACAAGTCCCTTCTAAAATATATTCTTTATTTGTGGAACATGTAGCTTTATTCATTATTATGAGACATTTACCTAGACTTCTTGTTCATGTGGCCAATATTTGGCTAACTTGCATCTTTTAGGCAGTTATATCAGACTTCTATGAATTCAAGTGAGCTTTTCTGCTTAAGTTTCATTAATCAAAACCTTTTGGAATATGTTTGAGAGATTATTATATTCCCTGGTTAGTTTTTCCATGTAGACAATGTCATTACAAACTGTTATGCAGAGTCCTAAACTGTAGCTTAACCAATGCAAGGGAAGGATCCATGTTTCTGTTCTTCATTGATGCAGTCTGTGAAATTATGAGCTTTGTTTATTTAGTTTAAGATTTTGCCTATTTATTGCAGAGTTTATGTATTCTTAATAGCATGCAATATGTCTTTATCCATTGCCCATTGGAGGGAAAAAAAAAAGAAGGAATTTCAGGTTCTTCAATGGGTCGTTGGAAGCTTTTGATTGAAAAACAAAGTATTACATGTATGATGTCTTCCATTTCTTTTGCTTAATATCTGTGAGTTGATTATCTTTTTTTCATGCTGATTGATTTAAAACTTGTTTGATGATGTTCCATTTTAAATGTGAATTTAAAAAGAGAATTATTGTGGCAATGTAATGAAAATTTGTTGTACAGTGTTCTTTTTTGGGGGGTGGTTTGCTTTCATAAGAAGTTCTAATAGAAAATCATAAGAAATGGTGGCTTGAATCATATAAATAAAAAAGAAATGGTTGCTTGAAGGCAGAAATAGAAACAAATTCTGAACGATATGGCAGAGAATAGGAGGAGGGGAGAGAGGGGAGAGGGGGAGGGAGGGGAGAGGGGGAGGGAGGGGAATTAAAAGAGGGAGAGAAAGAGAAAGGAGAGAAAGAGAAAGGAGAGAAAGAGAAAGGAAGGAGAGAAAGAGAGAAAGGAAAGATAAAAATGATCATGGATATAGAATTACACCAAATAAAGAGAAACAAAGAGGAATAAGAGAGAAAGGAAAAGAAATACATGTATCCCACCACACTCACATAAAGGGAGCCAGAGGAAAGAACAAAGCAAGGATAATCAGAGAGAGAGAGAAGGGGGGGGGGGGGGGGGGTCAGAGGAATGAAGCAAGAAAAGGACGAGGGCAGAAACAGATGAATGCTGCAAGAGAATGTCTAAAAAAGGGGGGAGGGGGAAGGGGTCCACAGAATGGATGACTAAACTTCATTCATTAGACTGAATACATAAAATGCATTTTCCCAGTAACAATTACAAAGTACATAATTCAAGATCATTCAAATTTTAATAATTCTTTCATAAGTTTTATAAATACATATACCTGAATGAAACAACGATGCACAATGTGTTTTCTCCCACAAATAAAACTAGTGTAAAAATATGAAGCAGAGAAATTTCTCTCACATGATTTTTTTTCTGTATGAATGTACATGTACATGTACATGTATTTAAAGGGAAGGTCGAGTTCTGGGAAATGTAAAAAAATAATTTGTGAGTTTTCATATTCTTTTTATGTTAGTTTGGAAGATTATCATAGTAAAAATGTCCTCTGAAAAGGATTGCTCTTCAAATGCCCTCACGTTCAAAATATGACAAGAAACAGCTGAATTGTTCGGGCCGAACATTTGTGTGTAGTCCCATATACACATTTCTGTGTGCAGTGCATGTGACTCTCAGCAGGATTGAGTCAATTTCTTATCATTTTGGTGATTCCAAGACCTTACAGCATACACCAATTCTTATATGCTATATAATCAACGTTTCCCAATTGCTTTGAGACAGTTTTTTCACAATTTAATCTCATGACCAGAACTCAACTTTATCTTTAAAAGAATCACAGCTTAAAATAAAAGTATGAATACATTCAATGGGAAGTGGGGAAGACAAAAAAATAATCCTTAGAGGCATTGTAATCATACATTAATAATTACAGAGAACAAATTCATACAATAGATTAGATTGCGATTAAAAAAAAGTATAAAAGAAGTGCCTTGGCACACTTCCTTGCCTTAGGTTTATCTGATATATCAGCAATGTGACATCAGTTGCCATTTATAACTTTTGCATAAAGTTTGCAATACATAACTTCTGAAGTAAAAAAGGAGAAAAAGAATGCTATGAGATAATATGAGGTGTAAAACCTTGAATAATTTAGATTCATATCATTATTTCTTACAAGTAACTTGATTTTTATTTGTAAATTTAAAAATCATATTACATACAGTCAAACCTGCATTAGAGACCACCGGTCTATAAAGACCACAATCGTACAATAATTTTTCATTACCTCATTGGGGATGCGGATCATTAATCCCTTGGATTTCTTAGAGATTTGAAAACATGTGCTCAAATCTAAAATACAGCATAGCATTATATTTCTCATTTTATCAATCACTTGATGCATGGCAGATGTAATAATAAAAAAAATGAAATACCCAGGGATAAAACCATATGTGGTCAACATACATCCTATAAATAATTCTAAAATAGACATGATGTAATATTCAAAAGTGAAATCAAACAATTACTTTGGACAATGTTTACAAATAAAATAATGCAGATTTCATAGAATATTAAAGTTATTCAGCAAATATAATGCTGCACAGCAGAGAAAGACAACTTTAAATGACAAAGTCCAGTGAAATACCATAATTATAAAATATTCATATTAATATTGTATCACAATTAAATTAAAGTCTAGGAAAATAGGTACTACAAAAACATGTTTCGTAACACAGCATTTAAACTGCTTTTAAAAGATCATTATTTTGATTTCCAGAAACTGAAACACAACAAAGGTCCTTGAATTCCACAAGGAAAACAAATAAATTTACTTGATAGAAGACCACCATATCAAGAAAGGTAAACAAAATGTGCAAATGTTTTGGCAAATGTTTTCACAGAACAGTTTGCAGTCCAATCCATTTAAACATGACAAATCAAAGCAATACCTTTGTATGAAGACTGCAGTTTTGCATCCTTCAGATTAGGAAGTCTCGGATGAAGGACAATCCAACTTTATTTGTAGAAAACAACATCTTTTGTTGCCCCTTGCGTTCCAGTAGTCAGTTATCAAACTTGTCCAAATAAGAAAATCCTTCTTCTGCCCTCATCATCATCTTCAGGATAAACATCATCACCACTGATGAAGATGTACAAGAATAGTACTTCCCTAAAACCATACATCAGCAGCAATATACAAGATGGTCCAGAAAAAATGCAACATCTGAGATCTGCAATTTTAAGTTTTTAACGACATAATTGACACGATATCATTAGTTTTGGTTTGACCTACGTACCCCAAAATCTAATCAGATCGTCTTCCTATGGTGATACATACTAGCACTAAGTTTGAAGTTCATACCTCAAATGGTTCTTGAGTTATAGCTAGAACGAGCCCAACACCTGAAATTTCAGAAAAATTGGCCTCTGTGACCTTGCCCTTTGAACTACGTACCCTAAAATCTAATCAGATCGGCTTCCTATGGTGATACATACTAACACCAAGTTTGAAGTTCATATCTCATGTGGTTCTTGAGTTATCGCTCGAACAAGAAAGCAGGATGGACGGACTGACGGACGGACAACCCGAAAACATAATGCCTCCAGCACCACCTTCGGTGGGCGGAGGCATAAAAATATGGAAAGACCGATTGCACTTTCAAAAACCAGGTCAAATGCGCTACCAAAGTGCATTACAGCCTTTGATGTATGCAAAAAAGAACAAAACAGTCATGAATGACATAGAGACCTTTCAAACAAGACACACTCAATTAAATTTAAGAGAAATCACATCAAATACTTAATGATATAGGTGTTCTTAGGAAATATGATTTCAGACTTTGTTCAGTTTTCTGCAAATTAAATTATGGTTTGACATGAACAGTATATAAAGAATATATAAAATTATAATATAATCACATAGATGACATCTTCAAGTATTTACTTCACTCATGACCCATATTCCACTGTGTCCTGGTCAATTTTCTTGAATTCGTAAGAACCACGTCCATCGAACATCAAATAGTACTGCAGTTAAGAAAAAAAAAAAGAGACAAACATGTACAATTGAAAAACAATGGAACAAATATATATCTTATCAAGAACAAATATTTTTGTTTCCGTCTATATGTCAAAGTCTTTCTCCCTCGGATTGACACTCTCCATGTATTCCTCTGCTTATACATGTACTTCACTATACAATATATTCATGTAAATGTATGTGTATATCCTTAGAAAGAAACTAATTCTTTCTTTTTCTCTCTAACCCTCTCTCTACCTCTTTTAGGAAAAAACACACCCATTTCCAACAAAAATTGCAAGGGGTAAGAGTTCAGCATTTTGGCTAAATACCAACCATTTTCAAAAGGGGTCAGTCAGTTCAGTATTTTGGGGCCAAAAACCGAACATTTTCAAAAGGGGTCAGTCAGTTCAGTATTTTGGGTTCTAGGACACCTACCCCCTTGGACAACCACCCCCGGATAACCACCCCTAGGATTACCACCCTCTAGGACAACTACCCCCTAGGACAACTACCCCCTAGGGCAAGCACCCTCCAGGATGACTCTACCCCCCGGGACAATTTCCCTCTAGGATGATTACCCCCCGACTAACTACCCCCTAGGACAACCACCCTCTAGGACAACTACCCCTCGGACAACTACCCTCTAGGACAACTACCCCCCAGACAACTACCCCCCCGGACAACTACCCCCCGGATAGCTACCCCCCGGACAACTACCCCCCGGACAACTACCCCCCGGACAACCACCCTCTAGGACAACCATCCCCTGGGACAACTACCCCTAGACAACTACCCCCTAAGACAACCATCCTCGAGGACAAGTACCCCCCGGACGAGTACCCCCAGACAAGTACCCCCTAGAACAACCACCCTCTAGGACAACTACCCCCCCCCCCCCCCCCCCCGGACAACTACCCCCAGACAACTAACCCTTAGGGCAACCAGTCTTTAGGATATCTTCTTGACAAATACCACCTAAGGTAACTACCACCCAAATAACTACCCCCGGACATTAACGACTTAGGGTAATTATTAATCAGACAACAACCAACATACTCTCACCCATGGCATGTAGGTCAACTATCCCCCCAAACAGTTACAACTCCCAGGTACTGATTTCGGCCAAGGGAGAACGTGGAGGGGGGGGGGGGGTGACCAACAATCAGTAAGGATATAATGAGTATCCAGAGGAGGGGTATCTACTTCCCACGCTAAGAACTTTTTGGAAATCTGGTTATAAATAGAAGGATTTTGGTGCATTGTAATTTAGATGTGTCTATACCCATGAGCACGGGGAGGGGGGATTTCTCCTGGTGTTACATTTTTGTTTTAAAAGTTAAGTGTTTAAACTCGGTGTTTGATGGTGCATTGTACTGTTGAATTTTTCCATCAAATTTGGGGGGAAAATTCTGTGATTTTTTTTTTTTCAAAGGTAACGTTCTGAGACTTTCTTTGATATATTCAATATTAAATACTAATTGGGAAGGGTATAAAAGGTTGCTCTCCCACAGTAAGATCTTCTAGAAATTTGGGGGTTACAACCAAGGGTTTGAGTGAGTTTAAGTAGGCCTATGTATTTTCACGAATAATAAATCCAATATCTTGCCGTGTTTCCTACTAAAAAGGCGAACTTAAAATAACATTTAAGGCGAACTTAAAATAACATTGAAGAAATCTAAGGCAATATTTTACAATTAAGAGTACGAGTATTCAGTCATATTCAATGTGCTTTTAGTGGTACTTCCATTTCGGTGAGCTAGCGTAGCGAGCGAGCACCCCCCCCCCCCCCCAAACAAAAACAAAACAAAACCAAAAAAGAATTTTTTTTTTTTTAAATCATAGTTAGTATACATAAACTAGCTTTTGTTGTTGTTTTTTTAATGTGATAAACTAGGTTTTATTGTTGGAAGTTGGAGTAGGAACAATTAAGCGAGCAAGCATGAGCGAAAACACTTCTCTTTTAATAAAATTTGGTATATTATCTGGGCTTTATTGCTGCAGGTCAGGGCAGAAATTTTGCTAAAGGCCATATTAATTCTATTTTGGCGAGCAAGCTTAGCGAACGAGCACAATCTTGTTTAATGTGATGTTAAGTCCAATTTGGGGTACTTTTCCTAGAGGGTGGTTGTCCTGGGGGTAGTTGTCTGGGGGGTAGTTAGTTGTCCTAGAGGGTGGTTGCCCTAGGGGGTAGTTGTCCAGGGGGTAGTTGTCCTAGAGGGTGGTTGCCCTAGGGGGTAGTTGTCTGGGGGGTAGTTGTCCGGGGGGTAGTTGTCCGGGGGGTAGTTGTCCGGGGGGTAGTTGTCCTAGAGGGTGGTTGCCCTAGGGGGTAGTTAGTTGGGGGGGTAATCATCCTAGAGGGTAATTGTCCCGGCGGGTAGTCGTCCTAGGGGGTGGTTGCCCTAGGGGGTAGTTGTCCTAGGGGGTAGTTGTCCTAGAGGGTGGTTATCCTAGGGGTGGTTACCCGGGGGGTGGTTGTCCAGGGGGTAGGTGTCCGGATACGCAGTATTTTGGGGCCAAAAGCCAAACATTTTCAAAAGGGCCTATTTTCATGTTTTTTCATCCATCCAGGATAGATGTGACTTCAGTATGTCCCAAATCAGTTCCATGACATTTGCTCCTGCGACAATTGCTCCGGTCTAACTTTGCCATGTTAATCCTAAACCTAAACCTAACCCCAACCCTAACCCTAACCCTAACCCTAACCCTAATCCTAATCTTCACGTTGTCCTTAACAAAAAACCAAATTATGACCTTTACCTTAACCTTTGACTTTTCGAGATATGGACGGAGGAGCAAATGTCGCAGGAGCAAATGTCTTGTCACCCCCAAATTGTGTATTAGGGCAAATTTCACGATAAATGGAAAAATGCGTATTTTAGACAAAAAGTGCAAGGGGTTGTTAGTTCAGCATTTCTGGCCAAAAACTGAAAATTGTCAAAAGGGGATATTTTCATGTTTTTTTTTTCATCAATCCTGGATAAATGTGACCTCAGTCCGTCAAAAAAAAGGTGCAAATTTCATAATTGGAAACATGCCCATTTTGGACAAAAATTGCAAGGGGTTTCAAAATAGTTCAGCATTTTGTGCCAAAAATCAAACATTTTCATAAGGGTCCTTTTTCATGTTTTTCTAACCATCCAGGTTAGATGTGAATCCTATCTGTCCAAAAATGGGTATTTGGGGAAATTTCAAGAATATAATCTAAAACGCCAATTTTCAATGAAAATTGCAAAGGATAGTACATGTAGTTCATCATTTTGGGCCCAATGTTGAACATTTTCAAAAGGGCCAATTTCCACTGGAATGTTTTTTATCAAATTTAACACGATGCTAAGATACATGTATACCCACAGTAACCATGGAGGAAAATCCAACTTTCACAACTTTCATAAAATGGGCATCCATTGTTGGGCAAACTGTGTGAAGTCCTGCATACATCTTTGATCGACGAAAAAACATGAACTTATGCCTGACTAGAAATTTTCAGCTTTTAGCATACATGTATATTGATGAACTCCTTTCAATTTTGTCAAAATTTCAAGCTTCTACTTTTTGCACAAAAATTTATGTGTACATGTGTATGTCTTTCTTCTTTCTCTATTCATCTTCATCTTTCTCTCCTATCTTTCCACATTTCTTTCTCTTCCCTTTGCTACCTGCTTATCTCCCTTATTCTCAGTCTCCCTTGTTCTATATCTTTCTTTCTTTCTCTCTCTCCCTCTTTCAGTTTCTCCTCTCTCTTTCTGTCCTTCTCAGTCTCTCTCCTTCTCTATACCTTTATGTCTCTTTGTCACACCTCATGATACTTCCATAGTAATCTCCTGTGTGACACGGTAAAAAGAGTAATACCCACTTCCGTGACGTGTAGATATACCCTCCCTCCCCCCCCCCCCCAACATCCAATGAGATGGCACTTTATTTTATGGTTTTACTATTTCAACAAATTTGCATTATAAGCTTTCTTGTACAAAGTAGGGCCATTTAAGCTTGATTTACCCAGGTAAAATTAACCTAGGTTAGATTTACCCAGGTCCAATTATCCCAGGTTAGATTTACCTCGGTAAAAATATTCTAGGTCAAGTTTACACCATAGAACATTTATCTCTCTCTCAGTCCCTTTAAGTTTATGTCTATTTGTCATACTTCCATAGTGATCTCCTGTGTGACATGGTGAAGAGATTAATACCCACTTCCCTGGCATGTGTGTAGATATATACATGTACTTCTCTACATCCACTGAGGTGGCAATATATTGCATGTTTTTACTATTTCCACAAATTTGCATGACAAGCCTGATTTACTGGATCTACCCAGGTAAAAATTAATCCAGGTTAGATTTAACCAGGTAAAGTTTACCCGGGTTAGATTTACCCAAGTAAAGTTTACCCGGGTTAGATTTACCCAGGTAAAATTAACCCAGGTTAGATTTACCCAGGTTAGATTTACCCAGGTAAAATTAACCCAGGTTAGATTAACCCAGGTTAGATTTACCCAGGTTAGATTAACCGGGGTTAGATTTACCCAGGTTAGATTTACCCAGGTAAGATTTACCCAGGTAAGATTTACTCGGGTAGAATTTACAGAGATAAGATCTAACTAGGTAAAATTTATTCTAGGTTCAGTTAACCATGGAAAATTTATCTCTGTAAGTTTATGTCTCTTTGTCATACCTCATGATACTTCCATAGTGATCTCCTGTGTGACACGGTGAAGAGTGTACCCACCTGGCATGTGTGTAGATATACCCCCCCCCCCCCCAACATCCAATGAAATGGCACTTTATTTTATGGTTTTACTATTTCCACAAATTTGCATTACAAGCCTGATTTACTGGATCTACCCAGGTAAAAATTAATGCAGGTTAGATTTACCCAGGTAAAGTTTTACCCAGGTTAGATTTACCCAGGTAAAATTTACCCAGGTTAGATTTACCCAGGTTAGATTTACCCAGGTTAGATTTACCCAGGTTAGATTTACCCAGGTAGGATTTACCCAGGTTAGATTTACCTAGGTAAAAATTATTGTAGGTACAGTTTACCATGGAAAATTTATCTCTGTAAGTTTATGTCTCTTTGTCATACCTCATGATACTTCCATAGTGATCTCCTGTGTGACACGGTGAAGAGTGTAATACCCACTTCCCTGGCATGTGTGTAGATATACCCCTCTACATCCACTGAGACGGCACTTGTACACTCATCTAGGATGGCAAACTGGGGCTTGTGGTAGAACAATCTTGCCATCTGTATCAAAAACAAATATGAAGAATATTTTTGGTTGACATACAACAGGGATGACAGTAAAGCAACTGTAAAAGACACTTCATCTATTCAATTATGAGATTCGTAAGATTGGTAAAGAGGTTGTAGTGCATTGGACATATCGTCTGTTGAGAGCCAGAAGGGCATTAATTCTGTGTTGAAGTACATGAATCCTTCTGGCTCCCAACAAAAGATATCACTGGACTAAGGATAAGCTAGTCTGTGGAGTTGAAACCATAGCACAAGCACCCTTTGGCAAGATGAGAACAAGCATTGCCACTCTGCAGGAATGCAATCATATATTTTGGTATCATCCACAAAATCATTCAGAATGTGCTTTGTTAATGCCTTGCATGCAGTGCATACCCAAGGTAGGCTCCCAGGGAGTGCAGTTATTACACACAGAACTTAGATAAGGACCAGTGTAATACTGGTAATTTGCAAATTGGAAGGACGCAAGAAAAATAACAGGATGATTATCATTTGATAGTACATGTGAATTATTCAGCTCTTTTTACATAATCAGTGGCTGTGTCAGCTGTCTATCAGATTAGAATTTTACTTCCTGGATGCGTATTGTTATTAAGTCTTGTTCACATTGCTTTAAACCACCGCTGTTTACTGCAAGGTTGTTTCAAAGTGTAATGCACATTGTGGATTCTACAATGTGAAGAGACATAAAATGTTACAGCAATGAAGACTGTAACTTACAGCCACTCTTTGTTTTTCTCCTCCACTCAGTACATCCATCCAATCTTGAACAGCATCCCACGACCCTTCACGCTCTAGAAGGTTAGCCAGCTGAACCTAAACATCAAAATCACAGAATATAAAACATCAGAAAGATATACCACAGATTGGCAGCTATTCCCTTTAAAGGGAAAGTTCACCCTAAAGATTACTAGAGTTTAAAAAATGCAGAAAAAATAAAGAAAAATATTGGCGAAGGTTTGATGAAAATCGGTCAAATAATAAAAGAGTTATGACTATTTAAAGTTTTGGATTCGTGACGTCACATGCGAGCAGCTGCCCATTGGTCATGTAATAAATATTCCATATATTCACATTTTTTTTTACGTTCCACGATAAATTAATATTGTTTCTTTTCAGAATCTAGTATTGAATAACATTTCTGACAATATATCAAATGCACAGACGAAAATATTCTAAATTTTCTGAGAAAACTGTATTTTATGGAATATTTATCACATTACATAATGGAGGAGCTGCTCGCATGTGACGTCACAAAATCAAAACTTCAAAAGTCCATAACTCCGTTATTCTTTAACGCCAATATTTTTCTTTATTTTTTCTGCATTTTTTAAACTCAAGTAATCTTCGGGGTGAACTTTCCCTTTAACATTAGGCATCATAGGTATATTCCATGTTTACTAGCCAGCTACGGTTGAATATTAATCAAATTAATCAAGTAGGAAACTATCAGGTTTAGTATTGAATCCACCTTGTCCATCAGCATTCAAGAATTGTTATAATTTGGAATGTCTAATGACATACCTGTATATGTACAAGTCACACATCTACACCTGCATATCAATGAAATAATTTAGCTATTATTCATATTATTGACAATGACAAATTAAGTATATATGTAAAATGCAAGAGTAAATAATATGACTTGTATACCATTACTGCAAATCTATGAAATTAAAAGCACCCATGAGAGGAACCTAAGGTTTCAAACTTCATCTGTCAGGTATTCCACTTCCTCATATGATTTAGGGCTAACTGCATAATAAGTAGAGTATATATGGCAATAACTTGACAACTACACTGTACACCTATAGGGCCCCGTTTCATAAAACGTGTCATATCACTAACAACTGATTCATTTCTATGACAAATTCGCTCTCAGCCAATGAGATTCAAGGATTTCAGTAGCTTATAACAATTATTGTAACTTGTTATTGATAAAAAGTTTCATGAAACGGGGCCCTGATCTAATCAATAAAATGAAAAGTAATAATGAAAAATACTCAAGTTCAGGTTCAAAATAATTATCTCCTGGGTATTCCAATCATTTAAAATTTAAGCATTATGGTATTAGACTATCATTCACTCTCTTCTTTAACATGACTTCTTTGCTGACAGAGTAGATGATCCCATTACAACATATCAGTCCCTCCTTCCATTATTCATCCATCTATCATACCTTCTACATAATTCTTCAATATCTTTGTCAGTGACATCCTTTTCCAACATATTTTCTTTGCTATCAGTGTAGATGATCTGACATAATATCTGCACTCCTTTCATTATTCATTAATCTTTTATACCTTCTCTATCATTTCCTCAGTGTCTTTGTCAGTGACGTCCTTCTTCAACATATCTTCTTTGCTATCGGAGTACAGGAGATGATCTGATTACAACATATCATTCAATCCTTTCTGATTCATTAATCCATCATACCTTCTCTATCATCTCTTCAATGTCTTTGTCAGTTACGCCCTTCTTCAACATATCTTCTTTGGTATCAGGGTAGATGATCTGATCACGAAGTGTGCCGATCGTCATGTAAGGCCTCTGAAAACATAAATATTAGAAAATTAGAAAAAGAAGTTAGAGTTAACCCTTTCAGGACAGGAATTATTTAAGGGCTAAATTGATCACATTTTGTTCTTCAAATTGGCAATAATAATATTTTTCTTTTAGTGCAACATGGTTCTAATAAGGTGTGATGTTTTTTAAAACAATATTCATGGTTAAAAATTTTATTGGAAAGTTGAAAAATTGCCAGTTTTGATGAAAAACAGTGATTTTGAACCTCTCAATGTGTTGCCAATTTAAGGATTTTAAAGCTTATTCTTGTTTTGAAAATTCCTGGCATCAAACGCAATACGGTCATGAAACAAAAATACATTAGTGTGTGCAGAAATTTTTGCTCTTTCTACTCATGCATCTGGTATATTTTCTAGAGCTCTGAATAAAAAGTTATTGAGCCAAACCACAAAATGTGGTCAATTGTCTTGAAAAGGTTAATCCAGGATTCTGGTTTTAAAGAATATTTGAATTCTCACAGAATAAGTTAAATTCATATTAAAGGCAATGGTACTATTTGATATAATTTACCAGTGAAAATGAAAAAGGCTAAAAACCAACAACTACAAAATCTAAAGCTCATCATAACATGAAACTTATGCCTAGATATATGTAATTATATCCAAACACCTATGAAAAGCACATCAAGATTTTATATCATAATGTGATATGCCTTATACAAAAACAGTTTTATCGTAAGTATAATCATTAAATCAAAAAATCTGAAATGCTGCTAGAAATGAGCAGCAGGTTTTGAAAGAAATATGAACCCTTTTCGATGGCAGAGCATGTAGCTGGATCCCACATCATGTGAAAGAAGTAGTTGATGTAAATCTGTCATTATTGTAACTGCAACATCCAAAGAATGATACAAACTTTTGTACACGTATTTTCAACACTTAGCATAAAGGCACTCACTCACCTGTGGTACATAAAAGAGTTTTCTTCCTTCTGGCTTTGTCAGCTTGCCTCCAAACAACGGCCACAGCTAGATTGAAATCAAAACAGAATTGACAAGTGATCATTAACATTCACACACAGCTTTATATGTTCTACATCATTTAATGACTATTTTAAAGTGCTCTGTAAATTATTACTGACCCATACTCCCCACTACTCTCCAGTAATTATTACTTTGAAGGGCACTCATGAATAGAAAAGAAACTGCAAAATACTCCTTATTTTTTAGCAATTGGTGTAATTAGTGAGACAGAAGAAGACTTCTTCTTGAATAATCTTGTAATGTCTTTTATATATGCAAATGTATGATTGCTTACAATGATCTGTTGTTGTTAACGCCAAAATAACCCCGCTTTTTTAGTGTTAAATGTTAGTACCCACCTCTCCAAGTGTCCTAAAGAGGGAGCTCTTCCCACATCCATTGGGTCCACATACAAGGACGTTGACCCCTGAAGGCACCTCAAAGGTCATCTCCCTGACTAGTACGTCTGCATTAGGGGTCACCAAGGGCACCTGCTCAAATCTACAGATCAAAATAACATTCATCATTAACTTCAATTTAGTACAAAGTTTCCATGGGGTTAAAGGTTAAAAGTCAACATAAAAATTAACGATCTGAATCTCACAAAATCCTTGTAATCATCATTATTTTTAAATGAGGCCAATTACTTCTGGGGGAGAGGGGTGGATGGTTGTCATACTTGAATACAAACCACTGTAGACTGATTTTTCCTAAATGTCATCACACAGAAATCTATAGTACCTTTCACTAACCTACATACATAACAAAAATGATACATGTTGTATATATATATATATATATATATATATATATATATATATATATATAAATATTTTTCTTTTTTTTCTTTTTCTAAAGTCAATGGAAAAGGCAATCTAACAATGCGGTTTATTCATCACAATAGAAAACCAATTTCCCGTAACATCGGTTTTCTATATTGACGGATAAACCACATAGTTACGATTGCCCTTTCTGTTGACTTAAGATATATATATATATATATGTATGTGTGTGTATCTTAAGGTCAGTCACTGGTTTAAATCTTTTAAGTACGTGAGATGGACGTACATAAAATACAAATCCTTGACGTAAATAATCATAAATATAAGTCTACAAAAAGTACCACACATTAGGAAAACAAACAACATGAGGCAATTTTCATAATCTTTATTCTACTCACTTGATGAGGTTATCTGCATGTATCAGCTGACCACCACCTGGTATTAATGGCTCTCTGTCATCTTCACTGTCTGAATCTGTCATAAATAAAATAACAAAGTGAGAACAAATTAATTAACCACAGGTCCAGCACTGCACGCATCGTTTGTTTAATTGGTTTGGAATGTGGGCCATCACAGCTCATTCCCAAACATCCCTTTTATTTTCCATAATCCAAAGAGGAATAGACACTCAAATGACATGCTACATGTATGCTTTGATGATACATGTACTTTAAAAATGTACTCTACATGCAGTATACACTGAACTGCTGTGTACCTGACAAGACAAGCATATATACATGTACAATTTATATTGGGAGACTCTGCTTGGCCAAATCAACAAGTACAATTTCAATATGTTAATCCAGTAACATGGTCTGGTAAACCCGGGAAATTTGCAAAACTCGTTTAAGAGATGAGATATATGTACATGTAACTACCTTTCTCTTCCCTGACCATTGTCCTCTCGTAGCGTCCACTGTTGAGGTCTTCTAGAACGGTCATCAGCTCGGTCACTCTCTGGGTGAACCTGGTCAGCATGAAGGACAAAGATAAAGGGATTTAACATCAAGATGAAGGATCTGGTAAAGCTCTAGTTTTGTCAAGTTTACATGTTTTTGTCAGGTTTCCTACATATTTTCTCTTAATCTTTAATAAGACTGAGAAAAGGAGAAAAGAGAGTTGGGGGTGAGAGGGATAGAGGGAGAAAAAGAGCAAGTACGAGTACAGAGCAAAGCAGAGTAGAGAGAGAGAAAGAGAGCAAGTGGGAGAGGAAGATAAATAAAAGAGAAAGCAAGACACAGGGACAGAGAAGGGAGAAATAAGTCTTGGAAAAAACTGCCATGTAAAAAAAAAATGTATTATAAAAAAAATCACAGCCCACAAGTTTGGCCACAATAACTTCATTGACAATGAGTATTCGAATTTGAATAATTATCACCATTAAAATGAATCCAACAACACAACAAAAGTTGCCTCATTCAAACCTGGTATTTGGTATAATTGCAGAATTTTTCTATTTTGCTTTGTTTCCATTATCGATTCAATGCAGAGACTAGATTTTCAACTATCAAAATACTTTAAGTCTTGTGAACAAGTCTCTTTACATTTTACCATTATGTATTTTCTCAAACATTAGCAACTTACATAACACATGCATGTATATTACATGCAACATTTATTCTAACAATATGTAAAATAAATGCATGTTATCATTTCTATCATTACTATTGTGTTAGTAAGAAATGTGCATTAAATATTTTACTGTTGATATTGAAAATCTGGGAAACATAAAATGAGCTGGATCAAGCTACATTGTAAATGTTTTTTTATGGTTATTAATAGTGCAGGGATAAGCAAAGGGCTTAACACACTGAATGCAGAAGACAGGCATCACAACACATTTTCAAAAGGATTGTTTGAATGAATGTTTGAGAATCTGACCCAAGAAATATGACAATTATTAGCAAAATGCCGGTGGCAAATATCTTCCGTGTTCACTGTGATTAGCACGTACCCAACAGCAACAAATATTTATATGCAGGCAGTGACAAAATGAAAGGTATAAACAGCAAATGAAAGACAAAGAGAAAATAAACACATGTTGCATATCAAATGAAATCACAAACACATGCATGCACAAGATGTTAACTCAGAATTCTCAGATTCCACCTCAAGTAAAACGGAAAATTACATCAACTATCTTACATACAGCATTGATGTTTATGACCAAAATATCGTTCATGATTTCTTTTGAAACACTACTCAGAATGCAGCACTAGTAAATATTGTTCAACTACCGACTTTAGAGAGAGAGAGAGATAGAGGGTTAACTTTGGGACAAAGACTAAAAAATGAAATAAAATATAATCAGACATTTTGTTTTACCTTCAAAGAAAACTTCTAATGAAACAAAAGGTTCAGCACTGTGTTTTTCTCAACAAAAAAGCAAACAAACAACTGTACAATAACTTTGGGGCAAAGAAAACAAATTATTACAAGTTCTGAAATCACAAAACAAAATGCAATATACAATTACAATAAACCCACAGAAACTTGCCTGTATGGCCATAAAAACAAACACACTCATATACAGTATAAACTAGCACCCCCTTCTTTAGCTTCCTGCACTGGCCTCCTCCATCTGCTTTTAATATGAAATTCTTAAATAAAGAGGTAGAAAATTCTAGTTGGAATTTCAGTAACTGGTAAAGAGAACTTCCTTTTAAATGTAATTTGTTGGAAAATCCAGAAAAGAAAGTTGATTGGAAATATCACATTAATGACATTATTTCTTTTTTTTTTTTTAAATAGTCAAAAGTGTCAATCTTCAAAATTCTCACATACTACATACTATCTTCAAAAATTCTCACATACTACATAGACATGTACATGTCAGTGCAAAACTTCTTAAAACATTCCTTGAACAATCCCATTCAAAGTACTTTGAACACATAACATAGTGTCACATAAATAACCAACAACTGTCTGATTTCTGCAGTTTTTACCATACAGCACATCACTGGTTGACCTTCGACCTCTGACCTTTGTACTCACCCTGATAACCTGGCCATTTCGCGACCAGAAAGGATGAGGCGTCCTACGGCCTGAGCCAACCTCAACAGCATCCTGCCTGCTTGGTAATATTCCTAGGCATTGCAGGAGGGTGGGGTGATTGGAATGAAAAGCAAGTGGTATCAAAATGGAACACAAAGAGTAATATGATATGATGATGATGATGTGATTTGAAGTAAACCATTGCTGGATGACAAGTCTGACCTTTGTATCTATCTAGATGAAAAATACAATTGACGAAAGTGTTGAATAGCAGAAGTGATCTGATGTTTGGGTAAATGAATGACAGAGAGCTTGGGGTAGGCACCACCTTTTTGGTGATCATCCACAGATGGTTCCTTCGTGATGTGATTTAATCAATTTGGGAGCAAGAAGAATGGGTGATCTAAGAAGATTTGATGAAAGCTGCATTCAGTACTTCCATGATGTAGCTCATTCACAGAAGGTTGAAGTTTTGAGAAGGTTGCAAGAACTAGTGGCGGATCTACATAGGTGGAAAAGCAACCCCCTTTATTGTGTACTTTTATGGCATTGTGTCCCCTCTTTTGAAAAATCCTGGATCAGCTCCTGGCAAGAACAGACACAAGACAACTGGATCCCACAAAGGTCAGTAGAGTACACAAAGAGGTTGTATACATCAAATGAAAGGCAAGGAGTTAATATGCAGTACATTCGTTCTACACAAAGACAGGGAAGACCACAATGGAACTGTATGCACAAAACAGACAAGAAGCTATAAAGCTATGAAAAACACAACATAAGACAATGACAATGTAATACAAAATGTTACAGTATGGGTGCATGCATGCATGTCAGATGGTGAAAGTAGCATGGTGTGCAGTTATATAATAATCCTCAAAAATTGTTATTTCTGTCTATATTTAGAGGAAGCAAAGCAGGACTGTTCTTGTCATACCCTTTTCATACTAGTTTTTTGTCTTACCCTGCAAGGCGTGTCATTTCTCGCCCCGACAGAACCACACGACCGATTGCTTCTGCTAATCGCACCAACATTCTGCCTGCCCTATAGTAGTGCTACTTGTACTTGTATACAATCACAAACAGACGGGGAAGTGAATTGAAGAACATGCCAATTATAAGTTTTTGCCCTTTTCCATTCCCTTTTCCCATCCTTAAAGGGATAGTCCACCCTGATTACAAGTTGGTTTTAAAAGAAGCGGAAAAATTAGAGAAACATATCAGTGAAGGTTTGAGGAAAATCTGATAAGAAGTAAGAAAGTTATGAATTTTTGAAGTTGTAATCAATCAGACACAAATTGGCAACTCCGTGACGTACATGTATCTTGCGAGCTCCTCTTCCATTTGCCCTATATCCCCAAAATTATTAATTTCCAATTTCGCTAAAGGAAATATTCAGTCATACATGCACCTTAGATATAATCATTGCTCATAAGTTTTTACACAAAACCTGTGTGAAAAAAATCTATTTCTTCATCAAAAACTAAGAAAATGAAAATTTATGAAATTTTCTGTACTGAGCAAACGGGAGAGGAGCTCGCAAGAAACGTCACAGAGTTACCAA
Organism: Heliocidaris tuberculata; assembly: GCA_025618425.1. NCBI lineage: Eukaryota > Metazoa > Echinodermata > Echinoidea > Camarodonta > Echinometridae > Heliocidaris > Heliocidaris tuberculata. The sequence continues at coordinate 22,267,633 of CM046838.1, forward strand.
TTTGTGTCTGATTGATTACAACTTCAAAAATTCATAACATTCTTATTTCTTATCAGATTTTGCTCAAACCTTCACTGATCTGCTTCTTTTAAAACCAACTTGTAATCAGGGTGGACTATCCCTTTAATTAGTTTGATGAATTTTAAATGTTTTTTTTTTATGAGTACGATTTGGCAGCACTGAATTCTAATGGTGGGAGAGAACCATGAAATTTTCAAAAGCTTCTGAATGATTTCTTTATTCCATCAAACTTGCATTTTAAACAAAGTCAATACACATGTATATGTACGTACATGTTGCACCTAATGGGAATGCAATGTGGATTACAACACAAGTGAATACACTTGTAGATATTTAAATATTGTAGGTAAGGTAAATAATCATGGAATTGTGCTGCCATGGGGAGCGTTTCATCAAGCGTTTTGTCAGTGATTTTTACTGACAACTGTTATAAGCTACTGAAATCCTTGCATCTGATTGGCTGAGAGCAAATTTGTCGGTGAAAATCACTGACAAAACGCTTGATGAAATGCTCCCCAGGTGAAATGTCTGAGATTGGGTGACCAAATTCATTCAGAGACTTACCCTGCCAGGCGCGTCATTTCACGCCCTGACAGAACCACACGGCCAATCGCCTCGGCCAGTTGAACAAGCATGCGACCGGCAAGATAGTAAAGCTAAGTATAACAGTCCATGCAAATATCAAATACACAAAAAAGTCAACATGAACAGAAAATGGCATCAAATCAAATCAGGAACAGGGACTTCTGTATTTAAAGATTGACAAGTGATGGCAACATCTGCCTGACAATCAAACTTAAAATGCATAACAGCAACCATATGTCAAGTTGGGGCTAAAATCTTGTGATTAGCTGTTCTTTATTGCAAAGAAAATGCAATAGAATTATTTTTTTGCTGGAATAAGGTGTTGGATGAAAGTGAAGTCTGTCTGTAATTCAATATTCAATACAATACCCTTTCCATTTACAATAAACCATGGTTATAAATCCACATTTCATTTTTTTTCCAAAGGACTCAAGAACCATGTATTAGTTCAGTGCCGTCACCAGAAGAATCTGAAAATAGGCTTTTGGGTATATTACGTTCTTACAATTCACAAAACTTTTATTTCAATGACCGAATAGTTATAAGGTTAATTCTCAATAATAAATTAAATCATTGTCAATGAAAGCAAAGTGAAAGAAGTATTCTCAAAATGCAATAATCTCTGTAGAGTGAACCCTCAATAAGTTTTGAAATATTTGTCTGGCTAAAAAAAAATCATGGTAGATATCGCATAGTCATTTTTATTACCAACATATTTTTAGAACGTACAGTTATCTGTAAGTAACACAGTTTAAAAACCTAGGTGTTCAGGATACATTCATAGATTTGAGCAAATCAAGAGTGACATAAAGGGAAATGTGGGAGAAACTGAAAGTGTGATTTCTCAATAATATTAGTTTTTCATGTCTCTTTGAGGAGACTCCTATGTCCTTCATACATTAGTTCATCTTTAAAACATAGCCCTAAGAAATGATGACAACAACAAAGAAACAAGAATCAAATAAAATTTACAGTCAAGGTCAAAATCTCCAAATATACTAATATGACAACAAATAATACATGGTAATGCGAAAGGATTCCCACCTTGTACATCCTCAGATTTTCAGAGCAAGTTTCAGATCATTTCTTTCTCTACAGTTTTACTACCAAAACTCATGATTTACACTCAAAGAGGACCAATCACCCAAATATGATTTGCTCTGAATTTTGGGGGTTCCATGTCAGTATACTAAATGTATATATATTCAAAATATCAGCTTCAAATATTACTTCTGTATTGAATGATGCAAATTCAAATACTGTCTAAATACAGGTATTCTACTCAACACACGCGATTGTGCAAAGGAAGCCAAGCGTGACTTTGGTTCCATGCGCATTGTGCAGGCTTTTGTGATCCTTATTTTCTTCATAATCCTTAACCATTCACCCAAAGAACACCAAGCAAAGTTGTCACGGGTTGATTTTGTGTATTCTAGCTGCAGAGCTGCCAAAATTTATATCAATCAATCAGTGACGTTTTAATGACAAATCAAGGAGATTTTAACTAAATGCATACATATCAATGGAGAGAGTATTTCTGTTATCAGGGAGATGTTAAAAATTTGCTTGTTGGAGTTTACAAAAATCCAGGAGACTCCTGCAAAATCAGGGAGACTTGACAGGTCTGTAGCTGTAATTATTTTTTAAGTGATTGGTCACCTTTAATGCTACAAAAATATTGCATACAAATGTGAAATGTATGAACATACCTCCATCATCTCTGAGTGTGACATAGTGAGGAAGGGTTTGTGAGTTAGGTTCAGGAATGGACGACTCACTACCATGTATCCTACTACAGTAGCAAGATCTATCAACAAAACATAATATAAATATTAGTGGACAGGAATTACAAATCGAGTGAATTATAATAAGAGTATTCACCGTAAAAACACACATGTACATTCACATTATTTGATAATGAATTTGGTATGTTAAGAAGAATAACTGGTCTTCCTAAAACATCCCCACATTCAAAAACATACTTATTCAATAAAAAACATACATTCGCATTATTTGCTAATGAATATGGTATGTTCAGAAGAAAAGATGGTCTTCCTAAAACATCCACACACAGAAAATCATACACAAATCATACATTAACAAATAAGCAGATATCTAAAAGAATTCAATGTATCATCATGATTAAAATGATACAAAACAAAACAAAACAAAATTTTAAAAAAATGAATGAAACATAAATTATAGAGCCAAGTTTTCAATATTACAAATTATATCCCTCATTAAGAATTTCTTGCTCTTGGATTGGTCGAGAGCACTTAATGTGATTAATCATAATTCTACCAGAAAAAGAAATTACTCCGGGAGAAAAATAGGTTTAGTGACGTCAAACTTTTCAGGGTATGATAGTTTTTTTACTATCATGCCTCCGACTGCCCCTTGCTCCCTAGAATCATTTCTCTTGACGCGTACGGCGAGCAGCCAGTAGTCTCCCTCGGGTAACTCCCGCGATGGGACGGCGCGGGCACCAGTGAAACTACGCCGAGCCCGAGAATTTTCATAAATCCATATAAAGAAAAGTGAGGGGGTGGGGGTGGGGGGGGCGGACACTGAACAAAAAATAGCCATCAATTTTGCAAAATATGCATGAAGTAACACTAAGCCCAGTAAATATTTGCAATTAATAATTCTGTCAACCTATCTTGTCAAAGATTCTTGACAATTTGCATGAAATTGTGTTCGATCGATTTACTGTTTAAAAGTGACCTGTCCGGACACACGACGTGTTGGTTATGTAAATGTAATTGGATGTAGATGTAGGTCAGTAGATCAGCTGTTTCTCAACATGCGCAATCGTACGCGCATGCACGTCATCAGTCGAAATCAAAACATGGCGACCTATGTCTAGCCTAGTGTCGGTTGAAAGGAAAAAAAAATGATTTTAATTGACGAGGACCAAAAACAAACCAGGATTGGAAACAAATGAAGTAGCCTATATTCAGTTATCAGGTAAACTTTATCTAACGTGTTCGGTTATATCAGGTAAAATTTCATTTGAGTGTAAACTGTCATAAATAATTATGCCGTTTGACCCTTTTTAACTGTTTGTTAATACTGTTTTGTGTTACTTTTTATTTGGGCCTAGTAACAAAGTTAGACCTAAATATAGATCTATTTAGCCTACCAGACTCTAAATGCTAGCCGACCCGAAGACTAAGTTAGGCCTAGCCTAGCCTAGTATTAAATTATTTTTTATTTATTTAATCTAACTGTACCTGTGCAGTTCATAACTAGCCATATACTTTTCACTTTCGGAATTTCACCGATTACGTTACGGTATAGATCTAGATCTAGTACTACCCTTTAACACCTTATAACAGGATTAAAATTAACTTGATGTTAAAGACAACCTAGTCCTAAAAGTTAGAGGCCTGTAAAAGAAAATTAATGTAAGGGCCTTTATTCTGGACTTTACTTCGATCTATGCCGGGTCGGTCTCAGGCTCAGCGACTATCAATCGCGTCAATCTATTCTAAGTTAGTTAGCGTCCACTGTGTTTTGCTCTAACCGTATATAGATTTAACATTACGCGAGATTTATACCATCTAACATTAATTTGCCATATCTAGATCAAAGTTAAATCCAAATATATTTAATTGTTGATGAGGGATATAAAACAAATATACAGGGCCTTTATTCGGAAATCTAGTGCGATCTATGGGGTCGGTCTCAGCGACTACAGTCAATCGTCTATTTCCTCGAGGGGCGAGAGCCCCGAGAGAAATAGACGACTGACTGTAGTCACTTCGAACGACCCCATAGATAGCACTAGATTTCCTCGGGCCCTGTATATTTGTATATTATCTCTGTATTTTGTGCTTGTAGCATATTGGAATGATATCAAATTAGCAAGAAAATGACAGTACATAAAAGGCTCTTCATTCAAGAAATATCATCTTTTTACACTCACATTTTGCAATGATGTTGTCCACAAAGCCCATTGAGAATCGGAAGAAGATAAAGGTATGTAGATGGTCCACCTGCAAGCAAGAACATAAAACTTCATTTCACATTTCATGTCTTAAAATTAATGTGCAGTTTTGGTAAGCTGCCAAAAACTTTTCGTCAGCTTTCTTTGATTTTAGACGACAATTAGCAAGATACTACCATTACTAAGCTACTGTGAATTTTTTCGTTCTCAAGTTAAATATTAAACAAGTGAGAGGTAAAAATAATTTAGGTAATGAGACAGGGATCTAAACTCCTACAACAGCAAGTTGTACTACAACGTGTACACATGTGTATTAACCTATGGGGGGACTGTGTATGCATACAAAAGCTATCTCCGTGATTTGCACAGAGATTGTTGTCCGGCCAGCCATCGGGGTGGAAGGGTCCCAGCATAGGGCAGTGTATAGCATTTCTGTGGATACAGATATGATACTTTAAAATATATTGCCCTGTTATCATAGAAAAGCACTGCAGAATATAACTGGAAGGTTAGAACTTTTCAAGGAGAATATCTATTTAAAGGATCAGATAATGCTTGCAGCAGATGATGATGATATCACTTTTGTTTTTTGGGGGGGGGGTCACATTTTTTAATTCTATTTCACTTGAGAAAACACAAACACAATAATTGAAGGTATTTTAGTTTAAACTTCTACCCTCTATACACAGGTATCATTCACAATAGCATTTCTAAAATCCTAAAAGAGGCCTCAAACAAATCTATTAAATAAATAATAAAAATAGTTACCAGTTTCTTGAATGTCTTGTTGATGGTTCTCTGCTCAGGCTTGTTACCCTGGTAGAAGGCAATCTCCTCGCTGTTTGTGATGAGACGAGAGTTGACGAATCTGAACTCACCCTCATATTGCTGCTCCTGTACAGTCATCTTACCCACAGGCCTCCTTAATCTATACACACAAAGACAGATCACAAAAACAGCCTGTTCACATCGGATTCCGTTCTTGTAACATATTACCAGACTGGTTTTCATTCTCATTGAACAGACTTTACTCTAACTATTCTTAACACAGCAACATGCAATATGTAAATATTGGTTAAACTCTCATGCTGATATTTTACTACAAAGTTAACTGAAATACGAGCTCATGACAGATCCCTGAAATAAATTTCATGTCATCTTTCTAGCTATATGAAAATACATTTTTATCCAACACCTTTCACAGATATCCTCAATATTTATTTTAATAATCATTATAATTTTTTTTTCAAGACTGTCTTTTTTAAAAATCAAGCTGAGCAATGACTATCTCAAGTAAATTCTATTATCTATTTTTCACAATGTTGTTCAATCCATGACGTGATATACATGTAGTGCTAGAAATAATACTCCGATCAGAGTCATGATGAGTTTCAAACTTTCGACCTTTTACTTCACATCATCTTCAGGAACTAAGACATCAGTGAACATGAACTGTTCATATATAGTCAAGGATTGTAATTCCGAACAGATTGTATTACTGAACGTGTACAGTTAAGCGCCTAAAATGGGTTTTCATACGCGTGGGATTACGCGTATGAAAACCACACTATTGAAACAAAGGTTGTGTCTTTTTCCCATAGGTTTCACACGTTCGGAAATACAGTACCTTTTTCAAGGGACCAAAACGCCGCGTTGTTGGGAAGGGGTTCACTCGGAAGGGAATATCGTATTAAATCTACGTTGTCTTTTTAAAATTCCATCAACTTCTTTTTCTGTAGGACTTTGAGCATTCATTATGTAAGATTTGACAGATATTCGTTTGATATTTTATTTGCTATCGTTGATTTTCTGAAAAGTGTTCGGACACTGGATCAACCACCATATATAGTCAGAGAGTTTGACATCAAATGAACGATGAAAGATGGTTTTGTAATCTTACCTCGTAAGAACAAGACCTGAGACAGCAAGATAGAGCAGCATAAACCCTGGACCTTGAGCTCCAATTGTGTTGGTTAACTCCCTCACATAGATCACAATGTCTAGTACAGGCTGGATGAAAAAAGAAACAAATGCTATATATTCTACACATAATATATATGTAGACTATATATATATATATATATATATATATATAATATATAGACTGAAAATAGAAGATAGAGATAGAGCAGCATAAACCCTGGACCTTGAGCTCCAATTGTGTTGGTTAACTCCTTCACATAGATCACAATGTCTAGTACAGGCTGGATGAAAAAAGAAACAAATGCTATATATTCTACACATGATATATATGTAGACTATATATATATATATATATATATATACTGAAAATAGAAATGGAATCACCCAAAGGTATGGATAGTAGTTGCTGACATAATGAATTAATTTCAAGATTAATGCTTTCACAACTATGCAACTGTGCTTCCTTTTTACAATCTGAATTGACTTTCCTTTACTGTAATGTCAATTAAAGTGTGATTTTTTTATATCAATTTATGGAAACATATGAAATCAACTTATCAAAATGAGATAATTTCTTCCTTCAAGTTCTGCAAGAATTCCAACAAAAAAAAGTAAAGTTATCTCTTTAATGGCAGCTCTATATTTTGGATAAGGAACTTATTTGAATTCTCTCCCTCATCAAAAGAAATTTTCAACATTTCAACATTTTTTTCTTCTAACATTATCATCTTCCCTTATTTCTACAGCCTACCTTGCTTAGGTTTGAGTAGAGATCTGCTACACTGTTACAGAACTTCTCTACATCTTGTGTTAAAAGCTGGTCTGCATTGGCTATCCTGTTGTCCAAATTACTCATCTTGTAGTAAGTGAATCCCCTAAATAAGATCAATTAGAATTTTAAATACATGTTTAGCCCGAGTAAACATACATATAAAGACAAGTACTAAACATTATTGTACATACACACAAACAAACTCCATGTGATGCTATAAAGCGTTGCATAACACCGTGTTTTCTGCTTTATTATAGGTACTATAAGAATCCCCTTGTGCTCTACAAGTTTAAGGAAGCCTTAGATTCTGGTAATGACAAGAAATGAAATTAATTTAAACCAAAGAAAGATAAGGAATAAAGCTGGTAGGTCCTACAGTATTCATAAGAACATGTACATGTAGTTCATATGAGCATAAAACTGTGTCAGTACTTTTCAGTGTCACAATATGTGATTTTCAGCACTTTTTTATATTTGCTTGCATTTTGCTCATCCAAACAACCAATTTACTGCATGGCAAATGATTTTTAGCCACTTCCTCTAAAAAAAACACAAAAAAAACCAGATGTACATGGATAACATACTTGAGATAGCGAGAGTAGAGATGGCTTGTCAACTGTGTCCTGAATCTCAGCTTCAGTTCATTTAGTCCATACTGATGGTTGGAAGAAGATACAAGGTACATGTAATAAGATTATCGAAAAGCACATTGTAAGTCATGGAACACCTTTAAAAGGTTCTCATTTAGGACTGTTGTGCATTTTCGGGTTTCCAAGTATTAGTAAATAACATTGAAGTTACTGCTTACTAATAGTAAGCAGTAACTTCAATGTTACTACTTACTATTAGTGTGACAACAGATCAACTTATACTCTTATTACTAATAGTTCTCTATTTTTCAGATACACAGTATCTACACAGTATCTACAGGTGTACACCTTTTAAAAACCACAGTACATTGGACAACATATACTTTCTAGAAATTACACTTTATTCCTTTCCCACTTTTGCCTCTTTTCTCTTCTGTTTTTTTTTCTTTCTTTCTTTCTTTTCTGTAAGAGGGATAGGCAGGCAGTTTGGACTATCTTACACATGGATGTTCCTCAATGACTGGTTTGTTACAATGGCTCATAAAAATAATAATCAAAGTAAATCCACTACTTCTGTCTTACCTTTAGCATGTTGTTGACAAGAGAAATCTAAAAACAGAAAAAAGATCAAACAGAAAATTCAAAATAAACATATAATTTTGAAAATATTACTGCATCAGTGAACTTTCTAAATAATACTCTTCTGTCTTCACTACCAATTGCAACTATTCTTCTTTCTTTACATTTTTCCACATTCTTAAAAAAATACTGGATGTTTAATTACAGTAATCTTAAGATTGTAAGTTTGTTTCTTCCCAACATTACATCCACTTACAATGTATTACCATGACATTTATTTTGAACAGACACAAAGATAAAGTCACTCTGATTTACATAGAACTGGAGAATGGCATAAATATGGTTATCAAGTCTGATCTCAAATGGATCAAATCAGTCTTCACTCTACAGAAATGTGTACTGACAGTATACTTACAATCGGCATTGCTGTCATAAATCTGAACAGATGCTTCTTGAATAGGTTTACATCTCGGCCAATGATTGAACTACAATAAGAGAAAGAGGATCAAAAATATTCAGCCATCTGTTACATTGTCAGTTATTATTCAATATCATGGTAACCAAAGTTTTTAGCAAAAAAACTGAAAGAACACTCTAAAAATTATTTTCTTAATCAAAATTATTTAGGCCTGTTCGTAAAGTTGAAATTTCAGCCTAAATTGTTTTTGATAGTATAAATCACATAAATAGACCATTGTTCTATATGTCTTCTCTCTCTCTCTCTCTATCTCTCTCCCTCTCTCTCTCATTCTCTTGCTTTTTCTCTCTAAACAGCCTCTCACCTTTCAATAGCTGTTCCATTCTGTATCATCCATACATCACAGTATGTCCTGGCTATGAGAGATATTGCTACCAAGGCTAAGTAGCCAGTCTGTTATGAACCAAGCAGAAATATAACAAATCAAACCATATATAACTCCTGACATGGTAATCATCAGTTTAAAATACAATATAAAAATAATATCTAAAAAATACTTACACCTGTACAAAATAAAAAGACAAGAATTAAGCACCCGGACATGAAGAAACTTTGTGAAATCGACCCGTGTAGCATTCCAGAGATAAAAAATAAATAAATAGCCACAAAAACAAACAAATAAACATATATATTCATGAAGTAAGTACCTTTTTTCAGAGCACCTTTTTTATGTACATACAATACAATATTTTTCAATATTTGATCTTTTATCACAAATTTCATTTTCCTTCATTCCTTTCCTTTCACAAACAGAAAATTTTCTCACCAAGAATGGAAATGTGAATACAAGTACATGTCGACCTACTTGAAACTAATTAATAAGCCATTAATAAGTTGTTTGACTTCTAACTTTCAGTTTTGAACTGTTTATTTCCTCTATATTTCACGAGAACAGCTACCACAGACATCTGAAAAGTAAAATGTGCAGTTGAGTTGACCTACCTCTTTGCTGAACCAACCAGGGACAATTAGACGTAGGATACGAAACAACCGCCTGTAAAAATAAGTGTGACATCATATTGAAAGTGTTAGGAGTCTGTGTATTTACTCAAACTTCATGGACAATACAAACCTATAATCAGATAGTAATTAACTATTTTTAAAAATTGAATTTCAACCCACTTCTCTTTATACATTTGTTACAAAATATCTGTCAATAAATTTTACAGTACTTAATATTTCAAGAATGTTAGTAGATGCTGCATTAAAGAGGCATGTTCTGTAATCTTCTTTTGTTGTACTCCTGGGGGGCATTTCATCAGGTGTCTTTTCAGTGATTTTATGACAAATTTGCTCTCAGCCAATCAGATGCAAGGATTTAAGTACAAGTAGCTTATAACAGTTATCACAACTTGTCACTGATGACAAGTTTTTATGAAACAGGGCCCTGTCAAAGTACATGTATCTTGTTTTGGCCTCAACAGTGCTTGTCATTTTAAAGCTAAAGCCACTAAAGCCAAACAACAACAGTGGCATAACACTACAAGGTGACACATTGCACAGCAGAAAACTACTGGTAAACTTGCAAGACCAGCTTAACCAGTTGACTACTGAATTCTCTAATTCCAATTAGCTTAATGCAGAAGCCATCTGGTTCCCGTAGTCAATGGGTTAACATACATTCTCAGTTAAGAACATTAAGATACACATCCTCACCTGAAGAACTGTGCATCTACAGCAGCTCTGTCTTTCTTTGAATTGGCTTTTTCATTTTTCTGAGGAATGAAGTAAACAATGTAATATTAAATTCATGTGGGAATCTATGAGTCTACTGCCATTTGTTCTTTTTTGAAAATAGAGAGTCAAGGCTCAAGGACATACATGTACAGTACATATATTTATGCGTTTTGTGCAATTTTTGTGACAGACTTGCCAGTTCTTTAGCAGTAATTTAATAGATTGATTACACAAATGAATTGTGCACTTGATGTAAGCGATTACATGTACATGTATGTACATGACCATTGTACATGTAGATATTATACAGACATGTACATATAATTCCTGTGTGTAAAACAGGGTATTTCATATTGTTACAAATATGCAATTTTAAAAGGGGCTGACAGAGCCCTTTTCATTTTGAGGTCAAGTCAATGTCAAATCAATACAAATATGAAATATACATGTACCGCTACCCAGGAAATTTTGTTAAGTCATCCCCCATAGTAATCAAACACTGGCAGGCATACTATACAACGTACACCTGGACTTTGATACCATATTCTACCAGAGATTCCAAAGGAGTTTCATTCAAAAAGTATTCAATTGAGGAGTATAGTGTGTGACTGTGTGTGATGGTCAATCCAGCTCTATTTGCATTTAATCAAATGTACTATTTACTTTGGAGACCTACCACACATGATACCAGATTTTGAGCTCTTAACTTTAGGTATGGCCACTTGTTAGCTCCCTGATGAAATGTGCATTGTGCTGCCAGTAACGTTGTGGCTGCATGCAAATTTATTCAGCTTATGTTATACTAGACATTAAAACACATTATTACTGTACAAGTTAAAAGACGTACCTACATGTACTTTAAATTGCACCAATTGTGCCACTCCCTACCCCTGCCCCTACCAAAGAAACAGTGCATGCAATACAGGAAACTTAATTCTAATATCACATCTTGGTCAGTCTTATACAGTGGAACCTGTCTATTAAGGCCATTCAAAGGAGACAAGAAAATCGGCCTTTATGAGCAGGTGATCTTTACATGTACGTACAGGGCCCTCTTGCATAAAAAGTTGCGATTAAAGCTCATAGACAGTCTCGGTAGCAAAAATCATACTGGCAAGAAACTTAACTAACATAGTCACATACTATTCTCCCTTTATCATAAGGCACATGTACGAGATTATTTAACATTCCATTCACGATTTCGAACAAATTTTAGTGTAAATATCTGCAAGAAACGCTTGGTAACGGCTTTTCACTGCCTCACGCTGAGACCATATCCACCCGAAGGTTCCCCACACAGTAAACCCAGCGCTCCGCACTATGTGTAGCGTATTCTATAACACACAGCAATCCTCGTGTGAGTAATGTGTGTGGCCGTTGTTCGAATTTACATCCCCTCTTTTTTTGGCCAGGGATTTTTATTCTTTTCACCTCTAATTCGATAAATATTTCACTTGAGGAGGAAAAAACTTCACAGCATCTTAGTTATGTTAGTACCCTGCTATTTATTAGGTAAAATCAAAGAAATCTCACGAAAAGTTTTTGAGGGCTTCCCAAAACTATCTAATACCTTTAAACGCAACTAAAAAAATTAAACGCAACTTGATTTTCAACCAATCAGGATCGCGTATTTTTGAATTGTGTTTAAATTTTTCGAGTTGCTTTTAATCGCAACTTTTTATGCAAGAGGGCCCAGGTTCCTTTAATACATATTTCAATGAGAAACAACTTTTTAAGGGAAACAAATATTGTGGTCTTTATAGACAGGTGGTCTTTCTATACAGGTGGTCGCTAAAGCAGGTTTGACTGTATGTACTGTACATTAAGTAAAATTACATTTGCTGGGTTACAGACGCATTATTTTAGACTGTTATGGGTGAAGACAGGAATTGTCCAGATACATGTAGTAAATATGCTGGTACTTTTTCCCATAGATTTCAAATTTTACTGGCTATAACGCATTCTATGAGACAGTATTATTGCTCTAGGGCATAGTTTCCAATCAGATTTGGGACAAATCTTTGGCATACTTATGAAAGAATTTCTTTCCTCATGCAAAATACATCTTGATCTGATTAAAATTATGTTGACAAACTGATTTAGTCTAATATACATATATGGCTTTTAAAATAAAAATATGGAAAGATAACTGAGCCTACTTTCCATTTTCAAAGTTAGGAGAATTCCAGGTCCTTAAATTTCCCACTCCTACAACAGGAGTGTTGTACACTGCACATTTGCATGCATATGAATTATAGATCAATAGACTACAATACATTAACCAATACATTGATGGAATACATCTTGTAAGTTCTTGCATGTCTTATATTTTTATTTTCAAAATGACTTAAAGTCAGCAACTTACCTGTATGACAGCTTGCAAATTGGCAGCACTGTGTGAAATAAAATCAGGATAAGACAAAATGGATTATCATCAAGCAGACTATTTGTACAACACTATTCTTATTACTTAATAAGTGTAAATGAAATCACAATCATTTAACAGGAAACCAGTGGTTTGATTCAAAACTGGTGAATCAAGGGACTTTGTAACCATGGTGACTAAACTATATTTTTAAAAAAGTCAAATTTGAATCTTTTAAGGCGGGTCATTGAGAATACTATGGGGTCATTGAGAATACTATGGGGTCACTGACCATTGGACCCATACTGTTGAGTGCTGAAATATCACATGCTAGTTTTGTATGTCCAGGGAAATTACCTGGTAAATTTTATACGTACATTTGAAGAAGCATTAATGTCCTGTAGTAGTACAGTATGAAATATGTCCATTACTAAATTTCCTTTACCAACTATAAATTTATATCAACTGACTAATGAAACTAAAATTGGAGCCGATATACAGATCTTTCCATGAACATCAAATCTGCATCTATTTAATGTGTCCAACATATTTTGTGTAACAGATTTAGGCAAATGTAATAAGGACAATGCACAATAGTGACAATACAAACTACATGTACACTGTAGCAGCATTTGGTTTCAGAGCAAATTATGCCCAAAGCCTACACGTACCTGTACATGTATGTACATCATCATTATATTAGAAATATGTAAATGAAGCCCTGCAATGCAATACAGTATATTTGATAATCTACAATGGCAAAGTCACAAATAATGCAGGGAGTATTTTACCGCCAGACTACAAAGTCATCTACCAATAAGTTTTGAAACAGAGTATGTTTCCCAGAACACAACTTGAAATTCTGGGTGAAAATGAACAGCATTCTCTATACTGTAGTGAAAGATCCACATTTGAAGGGATGTGACGGATGGATTTGTCCCTAAATTACGACACAAAGAGGAAATCACACTCTTCAATCAGGCAGAAGCTGATTAGAAAAAATCAGAGAAACTGGTCAGTGAAAGTCTGAGAAAAAAATCTCACATAGGATAAGAAAGTGGTAATTTCTTGAATAATACTAAACTAACTCAAAATAAATTTGACATCCTTCAACCTCACAATGTGTGAAGTTTTAACTTTTCGAGTTATTCCTATTAACAATCAAAATTACATGTACATTTACATGTACTACATGTATATAATTTTCTTTACATGCTGTTTGTTTTCAACATAAAATTTCATTAATTTCAATTTTCCTCCACAGAAAATGTTTCTACAAGTACATGTATGTCCAACATACATGTACAAGTACTGTTGACATTCATTGGCATAGGTTACATGTATATATAACTGGAGCTACAGCATTTTAGAGTTGGAAGGCTAGGGGTAGTGGGGAAACAGCACCATGTATACAAAGCCATTAGAAAAGTTCACTTTTTGTGCAATTTTTTGAAAAATTTTGCTATTTTTGTCAAATCTTGTCATACATGTATGACTACAAATTTGGTATCAAATTAAAGCTTACATCCTCAACTGTATTGTCTTGTGATCGAAAAGTAAGCTTGGCTGAGCAAAAGTAGTTTATGAAACTGAAATACCAGGAATTTTAGTTCAAAATTGGCACTGTCAGTACTAGGTTTTAAAAAAGATATTTGACACTTTTGATTGTTAATAACTTTAAAGTTACAACTGGTATCAGACTGAGGTTTTCACATTGTAAAGTTGGAGGCTGCCAAATTAATTTAGAGTAAGTTTCATGATGTTTTTTTGAATACTATTCTTAAATCAATGTTCTGAATATTTAATTAGTTTTTCACTTTTTGAAAATCAAGGCCACAAAATCTGTGTGTATCAGTAATTAATTCAGGGCACAACAATTATCCTTGTACATTGCAGCTGAAATCCCAGACCATTTCTTTTAACCCAGAATCATGAATCATTAATGACACTGGACAGCAAAAGTTTGGCAGAATTGACAAGTGCATTACACAATTGTATTGTTATGTTCTGAATTGATTATTGATATATAATGTACAGTGTACATGTACACACAGCTTTTGTGGCCTGGATTATTCAAAAAGTGAAAATATAATTCGATAATGATACCATTTTTGTGAGAATACTGATGAAGGAAGTTTCATAAAAACTCACTCGAAATAACTTGGTATCCTTCTGCTTTACGATGTAAAAACCTCAGTTTGAGAAGAGTTATAACTATAAAGTTATTAACCATCAAAAGCTTCATGATGTTTTATTAACACCTAGTCCAAAATCAAAGGAAAATTTTGAAATTTTAGTAAATTTGGGAAAATATTATTACTCTTGTCAAAACTTGGTATATGGCACTCACGGAACCATCAAAATGTTAGGCGGTGTCAATTTCGGCGCGGTCACGACCTCTAAGTTAAAGAGGTAAAAATAGCAATATAATCAGCAAAATTTTGAGAAAATACTTCCTTCTACATTTTAGGATGATAGAATATCTGATTTCATGCCAGCCAGATTCTTCAACAGGATCTTTATCATTTTGATCAAGTGAAATTTTCAGGCTGTTTTTTGGCCGGCACTCTGGCTCCTTTCCAGCACACATATGTGCTAGAGATCACACACTTGCTATGGGAGGCAATTCCTCAAGGTACAAAGGTACAGAGTGCGAGGTTATCCACAATAACCTCGCATAAGTGGGAGTGGGTATATGGGTATAAATTTGGTACCAAAGCAAAGCTCTTTCACTCATCTTTACTGTCTATTGAAAAGTAAGTTTGGCTATGTATGCAATCACCAATGATGCAACACTCAATATACAATGGACTCTTGAAAAGAAAAATTTGCATAAATTTTGGTGATTTCTTTCCTTAGGCTTACTCTACTCAACAATCAGAAACCCTATCTACACTGCAGTGTAGTGAAGATCTAAATAGATCTAAGTTTTCCAAGAATATAACAGAGCCTCAGAAAAAGTTATGACGAAAACAATAAAATAACTAAAAATATCATGAATTCCATATTCAAGTCCATGTAACTCTTTTATCTTGCACCATTCATTTTACTTTACTTTACCCCTGTCCACCTTGCCCCCAACTTGCCGAATGACAAGCCAGGCGAAGGCCAGGGGCAGGAGCCAAGGGCGGTATTCTGAAAACTGTTTTATCTCAAATATTATTGTATCTCCACACTTCAGTATGTGACTTGGTTCGAGCAGAAGAGGGTGAGC
Organism: Heliocidaris tuberculata; assembly: GCA_025618425.1. Classification (NCBI taxonomy): domain Eukaryota; kingdom Metazoa; phylum Echinodermata; class Echinoidea; order Camarodonta; family Echinometridae; genus Heliocidaris; species Heliocidaris tuberculata. The sequence continues at coordinate 22,283,786 of CM046838.1, forward strand.
CATTATGTTGATTAATTGCAGTCCCATAGCGCATGGCGCATTATAAAACGTGTAATTTAATAACTACGCCCGAAACTGATAAACGTGCAAAGCCCATCCTTATGTTTGACATAAGGGGTTCTCCTATTGGTTAACCTACCTATATAAAATCCATCTTGATTGGTAAAGTGTAAAAAAATGGGTGTGTCGAAGATAGTATAAAGGCGGTCCTTAGAGAGATAATATCTACTTAAGACAATTTTCAGAATACCAACTTACAACAATATTAATTTACTTCAATTCATTTATTTCACATTTGCATAAAAAACAAGACAAAATATACATACATAAATACATACATGAATACAGAGGTTGAGTATACAGGCATAATACAAAGGATACAAAAAGGATACAAATGTACGTACGTGTGGGATTTACAAAGGCCATAGGCCTATCAAAGGCCTCCAATAACCTCGCAAAAGTGTGAGTGATCAAAGGCTAATCCCAAACAAAAAAGACATGTACATAAGACAACACAAAGAAACAAAAATCAAAACAAAACAGGGGAAAAACACAAGCAAAACAAAACAAAACAAAACAACAACAGCATCATGAAACAAATTACGAATCATTAAGAAACCTTTTATGTTTAAAAGATTTAAGGTAATAAGGGAAGGGCAAGATTTAAGTGCACTAGGTAAGCTATTCCAAAGGGTGGGTCCAGCATATTGGATTGTTGTTCGGGAAAACTTATATTTAAAATTTGGTAAATAAAAGTCTTCTGACTGCCTGGTATTGTATTTGTTTAGAAATTTATTTTTTACAAATAAATCATTATAAAATGGGGGAAGTGAATTTTGAACAAATGAATACAAAAAATTGCAGTTTGATATTTGTTGATATTATGTACAGACAGTAAGTTTAGTTTTTTAAATAAAGGCTGTGTACTTGATTAGAGAGGTATTATCTCAGGAAGATACAACAAAAGTTACAAGAAAAGTTACAACAATTTTCAGAATACCACCCCAGGCCAGGCCTGCCCGATCTGACGGGAGCTTGCCCCACGTACGCGTACCCCGGGATAGCAGCAATGGGCTGTGCATAACTAATAAAAGGTGTCGCGTTCCGCTTCGCGCAATTAATTACGAGCAAAAACTCACCTCTTGTTCCGGAGTATGCGTTTGTTTCTGGACTTCAAAGCAGCATAAATTAAGAATCCTGCTACAACTGAACCTGCTGACGCACGGCTAAATATGAATTTACTGAAGGAAGGTGCCATATTTTAGTCTTTTTATTCACATCTCCGCAAGCAAAATTAAGTGACCCTCGTCCTCGACCGGTGTTCTGTCGAATGCATATGAAAAGCCATATGAGAACAAACTTTTGATGAGCAATTAACTAAACTTTATTTTTAAAAGTAAAATAAAGGTAACTTACAAGTCAAAACATAAATTTATCTTATCCATAAGTCTTTCCTAAATAGATATCAAATACAGGATAATATAGTTATTCAAGCATATTTACATCTATAACTTAAGAAAAGACAAGTCAAATGATTATGTTTTGACCTACATGCCTACATGCAGCGTACCATATGCTATCTTGAGAAAGCTAGCGCTAGCTATAGCGCTGCTGCTCAGCTAGCTCACTTAGTAAAAAGCACCGGGGAAGTTCAGGCAGGGATCGAGCTGAGCGAGCGAGCACCTTGCACCCGGGACTCACTGCATGCAGCTCAGCTAGCTCAGAGTCTAGTCGACTGCTGAAAAGGAAACATGTCGTCTGCCAAAATCGTTGCCAGAGAAGGAGGAGTAGATTGTCTTCATTCCATTGTTAAGAATGAATCAACCAAGGAGTACCTGTGTTTCACGTCGTGCGACAAGGATACATGGATTATTCAGTGAGTAACAACTAACATGTATGGTGGTTGATCCAGTGTCCGAACCCTTTTCAGAAAATCAACGATAGCAAATTAAATATCATATGAATATCTGTCAAACTTACATAATGAATGTTCAAAGTCCTACAGAAAAAGAAGTTGATGGAATTTTAAAAAGACAACCTAGATTTAATACGATATTCTCTTCCGAGTGAACCCCTTCCCAACGACGCGGCGTTTTGGTCCCAACGACGCGGCGTTTTGGTCCCTTGAAAAAGGTACTGTATTTCCGAACGTGTGAAACCTATGGGAAAAAGACACAACCTTTGTTTCAATAGTGTGGTTTTCATACGCGTAATCCCACGCGTATGAAAACCCATTTTAGGCGCTTAACTTTACACGTACGGTAATACAATCTGTTCGGAAATACAACCCTTGACTATATAGATCTAAGTTTTTTTGTGTTTTTTTCTTTATCCCTGTTTAATATTTTAATATAAATTATAGACTAATATGAATATTAACAAAGTTAGACAGAAAAATCTCGGTTTGAAGGAGTTTCAACTTTCATAACATCTTTTGACTTCTGAACTTGAGGCTCTCCTCCAAGAAATATGTAAAATCTCCCTTCTGTCAGGCTGTCTACGGTCTACCATAAAATAATGTCCAAACTTTCAGCTTCAAGTCAGAATGAAATTGAAAGAAAATTCTACTCTGAAGTAGTAGACTTATGATGGGGTGACCATATTTCATGCACATTTTTAAAAAAAATTTGGAGTGTAATATTTGATCCATGATTTGTCATATTCTACAATAATTTATTTAGATATATTTATACCAAACGGAAAGCAAAATTCTGGACTAAAAGTGGTTCCAACAAGAAAATCAACAAAGAATTTCTAAGATATCACGATTTCAAAAAATTCTCAATATCCATTGTCAGACTGCAATGTGCTGGAACTGAAAAAGGGGCATAGGGTCTACGAACAACAAGACCCAAGTTCGCGCGCATGAGTTTACATTTACATGTAAGTTATCAAATGTGGTGGCAGGAAAAATCCTGCCACGACGCTGGTGGGACGAATGAGTGTGATGGCGTGAGACTCCCACCAAAAGCGGGAGGGTTGACAGCCCTGCATTTTGTATCACGTTGTATGTACATGTACAAGTTTGATGACATTTTGTCAAACGAAGAAGAAGACCGCCAAACTGGGCTGTGACATGGGGGCACTGTAAACATCCCCAGTTAAAGCATCTACTCTCGAGGAATTTTCATTTATGTAGAGGGACTAGAGGTCTAATGTCATTCATTCATTATTACATCTAGTCAATCAGTGTAATTAAAGCACAGTCAGATGCAAAAAAATACAGAGTTTGCATGAATCATTTAATAATAAATGTGCCAAATTGATTTGACTTAACTTGCTTTTCTTCTTCTGCCAGTAATCTTCAAAGGGCTAACACAATTCACAATTCGCAATTCACAATTCACAAATATGAACTAGATCCCTATATGAATATTACAAGTGGTGTGATGAAGATAAATGCAATTTATTGAGAACATTTGAGATAAGGGCATTAGTTGCCTCGGGAGCACTTACATGTACAAGCTTATCTGAAGATAATGTAAGCTGACCAACTTTCTCTCTTTCTCTGCACTGCTCTATACTTCTGCTCATACAAATCAAATTAAACTCTTGCTCTCCTACAGTTAAAAAAAAAACATGCTATACAATCTAACTGAAGAAAGGAAGATGAAATAAAATAGTCTTTACTAGACGAGATCCTGAATTGCACTGACTTTACTAACAGAAATTCAACTTGAACAGATATCCACATAAATTAAATCATCAATTAAACAACCAATCAGTAATAAGAAAAATGAAACTGTCTACAAAATGGACTAAACCAGAGAGAAGTAAGAACCAATAATCAGCATGGAAAGAAGGTCATGAGATGTTCTGAATATGAATGAGAATGTAACAATAGAAACATGTGGAGTGAAGGTGGAATGTAAAAGAAAGTATGGGAGATAGAATGGAATGGGAGAAACCAGGTGTGGCTATGGCAATGACATGTGAAGGTGGAGAGAGGAAATGAAGGTCATGAGTTGGAATGTAAATAAACAGGCAAAATGTAAACATTGGAGTATGGGAAAGTAAAATGTAAAACAGCCAAGTAAAATACATACTGCTAAAATCAACTGTTACAGTAACCTTGTACACTATCAGCGGGCTCTTTTCCAGTCTAGACAATTCATACATGAGAGGAAAATAATTATTTAAAATTTCATTTTCAATTCTGAATCCCCAAATTTGTGGCACAGTTAGAGTTGAAGAGTCCCTGAATCAGGTAATCTAGCAAATTTAAGAAAATTAAATCTTGCTTAGAGCAATTTTGTTGTCTGTTTTTGACTACTGCAACAGTGAATGTTAGACACGGTCCCACTTAGGCAAGGGCCTATGAGTGCCTCAGGAGTAATCCTGAGTCATCTTTACCCCTGAGGTATCTTTCATAGATCCAATATTTTCTTTTATTTTCAGTTTGACTAATGGCATCGATGTCTGGCGACTAGCCATGGATTACACCCAGTTAGAATCTCATGTAAGAAATGCTTGATATTTTAATTATTTTTAATTTCTAGGCCTAAATGTACATGTAATTTGTAATAGAATGAATCTGCTATGATTTTATCCATCCTGTCATATATTGTATACCCAAACGTTGTGTAACTGGACAAGTGAGTTTTCCGGACAGACAATTTTCACACAGAAAATCAAACTCCTTTTCTTTCAAGATTTCATGAATCTTTCAGAATGTATGTTGACAATATTCTAAAGGTAAATATCCACAGAACTTGGAATTACTTTATACATGTAAGCTTTTTGTGAAATTCTGTGGCAAATGTATTAAACAGCTTAGTTTTTGTTAAATGTCCAGACACAACCCCCAATCATACTATCCACAGATTACAAGTCATAAAGTATGCATCAAATTCATTTAGTGTAAGTTTTATGATATTTTTTGTAGTAATAGTCTTAAATCATATTTTGACATTTTAATGAGACTTTTTCTTTTTCTTTCTTTATCTTTTTTCACAAACCAAGGCCATAACAATAGCACAATAAAACCATCGTTCATTGCACCTGAAATTTCACAACCAGCTTTGCTAATTGTTAATTGTTAATAATTTATCACTTTTGGAATGTCAGATGCATCCCTTATCTTTGCAATGTGAAAACTTCAGTGGAATATTACAAGTTTTAGCTATAGAGTTATTAACAATCAACAGTGTAGATTTTTGTTTAAATTGAAGTTTTAGTAATTTACATAAAGCATATATTTCACATAGGCTACTTAAATGTGTTGAAATGTGATGTAGATTTTTTTTTGGGGGGGGGGGGGGGGAGGGAGGAGGCACATCGCCAACAATTTAATTCATTTATTATTATCTTTTATTGTGTTTTTTTGTTTTTGAGTCTCTTGTCATTATTTTTTTTTCTCATCCAGAGAGATTTGGCAGATGTGACTACTAATGAGGCATACTTCTTGAGATTCAGGTATGTGCTTCCTGGTGCATAAAATTCATTCATATTTGATTTTGAATCTATTTACAGATGACTTCTCACTGGATTAACAGTACAAATTATTTCTATGTCTGTCAATTAGCCAACTATATGTGTCTGTTGGGAATTGCATATCCCGTTATCCATACAATGCAAAAATGGTTTTATTAATGAAAAGAACATAATGTTTAAATCCATTTTGAATTTTGTTATAATAATTTTATTTTCTGAAATCAATTAGAATCAAAGAACTTTTTTTTAAAAATTATTCAGAGGGTTGCAGATACCATTAACAGACTTTCAGTATGCATTTCCAACTTTTGTGTGGGGTAATCTGGTAAGTACCGTACTTGAACATGTTACACTCTACATCATTATTCTTTTTAAATTGGATTTCCATTCACTTTCTCCACAGCAATGCTTTCCGAATGGGAGACCTCACAGTGATGCTACAGAACCATAAGGTCCTTCTGATGTTAGGGAGTGGCTCTAATGCCCTCAGCTATGACCTGTATGAAGCCACAGCCAATGAAAGTAAAGCTGACCTACAGAGGGCGCTCTTCTACTTTGCAGAAAATTGCAGCGAATTGAAGAAGAGGCTGGCAGGTGAATTTTTAAGAAAATCTCAATTTTGTATATATACATGTATATATACATGCAGTGCAGTGTAACAACAAAGGAAGTTCCTTGAAAGCCAAGTGTTTAGGGATCCATTTCTCCTTTTTCATACTTTTGCATACTCATTTTTCAATTGTTGTCATTCATTCAATTTGGCAAGGCATTAATTTATATACTACTTCTCTTACACCTATAAAAGAACAAATATCTGTAAGGATTGCTGAAAGATATTGTGATTACTTTTGCCATTGCTCTGCAGGTATGCATGTAAATGTTGCACACTTAAAAGCAGGCTTGACAACAAGTGACCAGGGGCAGTGTAATCATTGTGAATCTCATTGCAGTATTTATGTAATTTACTTTTATCGTTATTCATTCACAGAGCATATACATGTATTGTAAGTTTCTGAGTTGTTCTAGCAAAGACTGCTGGGACTTTTACATTTATACCCACACATAAAAAATTGTAGGAGTATTAAAAGTTAATATTTTACAGCCAATACAATCTTTTAATAGTATTGTAAAACAGGTTTTAATGAGTTCGTTATGATTGGCAATGATATATATCGATTATGTCACCAAAAAGTATATTTAGTCTTTAACAATTACATTAAAGACATGTTTGCTAAGAAACAGCTTGTAATTTGCCTAGTGTTTTGAAGATAACATTGCAGCTTTTTATTTTGGTGCTCTATTATTTTGCAGCAAAAGAAGAGGAGCTGGCATCAGTGAAGAAACAGAGGTCAAATGTCAGTGATCAGGGTAATGTGCTGCCAGGTAAGATGATTTTAATGGTTGTTATTAATTCTGTAAAACCAGAAGCTTTCCTGTGCACTTAATGTTCGCGAATTTCGCGAGTGGTTCGGTTTTGCAGAAGATTCATGCCATGAAATCATTGAATTATAATTGACATAACACTAAATTTTTTTAAGTCAAGAGTTTCTCGCTGTGAAAATGGCTGTCATTTAAAATTCATGAAAATTTCATGTCACGAACGTTTCTGGTTTTACGGTAAAGCGAAACTCATGTATACAGATGTTAGAGAAACCATAGGGTAACATACAAAAGTTCAGCTGTAGAAACGTGGGGTATGAAAAAGAAATAGAGGCAGAGAAAGAAAGAGAGGGAGAGAGAGTGAATTAGAGAATAAATAGGATAAAATACAATTCGAGATGGAGAAGGGAAAATACACTTATGCATTGATGAAATTTGAAAAATGAGGGTACAATTATAGAATTGTGGATGAGAGCGAGAGAGACTGAGAGAAAGAGAGAGGAAATAACTAACAGAAGATGCCCAGATGTTTGGATAAAGATAACGAAGGGTCTGCAGATGGACCTTATGGCCCAAATTCACAAAAGAGGTTTATTTTAAACCATGTTCTAAAACCATGGTTTAAACTTTCGCCATGGACTGAAATAAGTGTATTTAAGCACATTACTATCCTCCCATTGGACATGAAGAACATGTGCATACTACGCTTATGGAGGTTTAAACCATGGGTTAGATATACCTCTTTCGTGAATTCAGCCTATGGTTCCCCAATTAATGTAAATTGTTCTAGGGGGTGACGCGTACTCTTTGGAAACTCATAACGGATTGATTTATCAGTCTCTGTAGACTGTAAAAATTGATAAGATATTATTTAAAAGTTGTTGAATTCCATACATTTTATTATTTGCTCTTTTTTTTACATGTGTAAAAATTTGAAAATAATATATTTTTTAAAGATAAAAAGCTAAAAAAGATAATAATAATGTGTTGGGTTTTTTTCTCTAGATTTTGAACTGAAGAAGCACTCTGGAAACCAACCCAAGATGGTCAAACAACAAGGGCTCAGTATTGTGAATCCTTCCAGTAAAAAGTAAGGAGTATTTATATAATATTGAATGGCCTTGAGTGGGATACAAGCAGGTACGATATATCCTGACTTGTGTCCCACGAAAGAAAAGCCATTCAATATTATTATTATTAATTGTATGATACCTAGTCCCTCAATTTTCACCATTACATGTCTTTATGTTTTTGTATTGACTTCGACATAAAACACAGGTAGAAAAACATTTTTGTCCTTACCCAAGCATCTTGCAAGAGCTGCGCGCATACATCCATTGTCTTAACCTTTGCGTATTTAAGCGCGTATTCACTTTTTTATGTGTCACACGCACCCCAAACCATGAGATATGGAGATATATTGCACGGCCATCCGGGTACTTTTACACAAACCGTGAGATATTGTTTTAAAATTGCACGGTCATCCGGGTACTTTTGCGCAAACCATGAGATACGCCAATTTTTCTGGTCGCCTGAATACCCTTCATACAAATAATAATTATAAATATTTTTGCAGCTGAAATGGTTTGCTGATAGTGTGTGGGTGATCTTTATGCAAAGGGAATCCTGAAGATTTGAAAAAGTGGAGGATATGGCGATATTTTGGAACGGGGTACAAATATTTTTAAAATATTTTGGTCAATTCCACATCTGTATGCATATTATCCTTCTGTTTAATCAAAATGATTGCTGTCACAGGATAGTATACCAATCATAGGCAATACAGTTGGTCTCTTTGAAGGGTATGGGAGTGGATAATAAAGAATATTACAATTTGTCCATAGGTTTTAAAGTTAAATCTACCCATCATGCTATTCATGGTGTATAGGGCTTACATTTCTTTAGATATTGTAATGGAAATAGAATGATTTTAGGGTAATAATGGTTATTAGAGTGCTATTTACCCTGTGATGATTCCCTGGTGTCATGCCTGGCCCTGGCCATATGTGGATATACATGGTTATTGTAGTTTACCTTGCCTAATACATGTACATTTTAGGATCATCACATATAGTTGAAGATAGAGAAAGTACAGTTAGGAAAGAACTTCATCTCTATAAAATATACCTGCAGAGTTGACCCTACCTAATAATTGTAATTACATTTTATATTTTGTCTAGGCGGAAAGCTGCTAAAGGAGTGGAATTTGAGTGAGAATGTAGAAAGAAGAATGATGCTTATCAAACTGAAACAACTTCACAGATGAAATAAAGTGGTCTTTCCAATAGTATTGCTGGCTCAGACAGGTATATTAGTGACATATGGGTCCTGTTTCATAAAACTTGTTATCAATAACAACTGCCCCATTTCTATGACAAAGTTGCTATCAGCCAGTCAGATACAAGGATTTCAGTAGGTTTTAACAGTTATTGTAACTTGTTATTGATAACAAGTTTTATGAAACAGGGCCCTGCACTGAATGCTTTGCACATTCCTATTGTGTGAAACTGTGGGGGAGGTTTCACAAAACTGATATATCAGGTTTGATGTATCTTAGAACTAAGATTAGATAGAAAATCTGTATTCTGAAGAGGGCTGCAAAGATAAAGGTACTTCAATATTATACATGTATAGTGCACGTGTGGAAACACTGGATATGATTATGGAATTGTTTTGCCATCCTATGAAATATGTGTATTGACATAACTAGACGTTTACACAGATTAAATTCTAGTATGATGAATTGTTCGCAATGAAGTATGTGAAGAAAAAAAAAAAATAGCATGATTGAATTGATCCAGACAGAGCCTGTGTAGTTCAGCTTAATGAAGGCAAGATTTCAGAATTGAAAAGTTTTACAATCTACTACAAACACTGAAAATGAATTGAATATTCTATTATTTGTAATGTGTACTGGAAATGACATTGACGCTAACAACATTTTGAAATATTGATATAGCTTTTATACAGGGTGTATGCAATCAGTGGCAGATTTATGGGGGGGGGGGCTTTTTGAACCTTTTGAAATAAAAGTATTTTGTGCCCCCCCCCCCCTCTTTTTTTTAAATTGTGCTCTCCCCCTTTTAGAACTGATTATTTTTTTTATTTTTTTTTTGCTGGTCAGAATACAGACAAATACAGACAAAAAACATCAGATGACCATTTAAAAAAAATTTTTTGCTCGTCAGAAAATTTTCAGATATTTGTGATACCCCCCCCCCCCCTTTTACAAAATCCTGGATCTGCCCCTGTGTGCAATTAGTGTACAATCAAAATGAGATTGCCATTGTAAGAATTCTGAACTTTTGATGAATTATACTCAATCAAATAAACATTTTTACTCAAGCAGTGTGATAGAAGGGTAAATGAATAATGGAGATGATTATAGATTTGGGAATATTTTTGATGTCTCTCATAATGAGGTCAAACATTTGTACTTTATATGTAATGATTTGGGTTTTTTTTTTAATTAATTGAAAGAAAATGAAATTACAGTTAAAATACAAAGAATATGATCTTAATATTAATCAAAGATGAATTTGCAATCAGCTCATGTATACACAGGAAATATGAATCAAATCTATGAAATTTATGAAATGTTTAGCCAAATGTTTGAATGTTTAGGTATTAGCCACACGAGTTCTAATGTTCATAATGCCATTTGATAATAATGCAAGTGTAAATCCATTTTTATACATGAAATTGAAAATGAGATGTTTGTTTTTGAATAACACTTTCTTTAGATTTAACATAATTCTTTGTATCTATTCTAAATGAATTTACTTTACAGTATGAACTGTGTGTACGTGATACAGTTCAAATTTCTCTTGAATAATACTGAAACACATTAATGTGTTCCTTCTGAGAGTTATTATAAATTGTGTTTTGTACTGTTTGTAGCTTGGATGAAATGTAATTTTCTGATACTTTGTACATTTTAAAATAGATTTAAACAACTTTACAATACGTACTACTCGGCAGACATAATATTGTTTTAGCATTCTTAGCAGGCATTATATAATATATTGTCATTCTTGGCAATTAATTGATCAAAGGAAAGTTTTTATTTCGAAATAAATCTTTTCTCTTTAAGGAAAATATTCTTCGCATCAACAAACAGTGGTTGAACCAGAAAAAAATTTGATTGTCGGAAATATGAAATTGTGATTTTTCTTCAGTATGGAGATTGGAAAGTTGTATATTTTAGTAGATTGAGAGTAGTGTATACTATGAATACTTACAAAGATATATACATCCTAAACATTTGATAAAAGAACTGTTTGTTTCAGAACCTAGGAGGCGCAGTGGCTCATTGGTTAAAGAAATGGTCTTAGAACCTGGATGTTCTGGGTTCAGAACTAAGTTGACTGTGCTGTGCTCTTTGGTGAAGCATCAACCATGAAAGCTAATATTAAGTTCTGGTAATGGAATTCAAAATCAAAATAAGATTGAGCCTGTAAGATATCTCAAAATGCAATGCAATGTCATTAATAGAACTCAAGGTTAGCTTCAAACTTTATTTTAACTGCAGTGTTTATTGCAACAATGTCCTTTTTGTTCATCCGGACACTCTAGAATACAATGTTGCTATGTTCCTAAATGTATATTTGTAATTACTGCATCTTATAGAGTGAGGCTGCAATGCCATTTTCTTCATAAAATATATCTTTGATATGAACTTTTACTCCTGTATTTATATGAACTTTGCAATCAATTAAATCATACTAGTCATGCATATCTAATCTGATTGATCGACTCATTAATGTTATCTTTGTGATACAAGTACTACATCACTTGATATCCTTGACCTTTGACCTTGATCAAAGTTGGCATATGTTCAAGATGTTTATGTTTGAGTATATCTCTACACATTAATGATGGGATTGATTTGTTTTGTTGACTACCCTTTGGATAGTCATAAGATTTATAGATACATGTATGTTGTCAGACAATGAACATACATTGCATTGGTGCAATAAAAAAATCTTAAAGTGTGGGTGGATCAATTGGTTGCTTGATGGGTACTTTTCCTATTTACTGATTTTACTAAGACATACATTCTAAATTTGTTTCAGAAGATTTCAACCTTCCCCTAAACACCAAATTTTAAGTGAAAGATCTCAGAGCTATTTACATTAATTGAGAATACTATCATTAAAGAATACTATGCAGTTGTTTAAAAGGAGGGGTAGGAAAATCCCTCATTCTCCAGATCATAAGAAACAGCCTGTGTAGCAATACATCCTGGCAGCAGTGTACCCAGTGGATCTGTAAAGATTTGCTTTAAAAAGAACTTAGAATAAAATAAGACACAAAGGTGGAATTTTGTCCTTTCCCTATCATATTCTTCTGAAGAGCTATGCAAATAGTTTGCATTCACAGGTCATTGTGGAGATCAATCAATGGTTAACTACGATATAATGAGATATTTATTTGCGTGATAACACCTCTGCTTTAAGGTTGCTCATAACAACAACTGATTGCACAAGTGAAGGAGCATCCACACACTTGTGCGTCTTCTTCGATACTTGAAGCTAACACATTTTCTTGCTTCGTCTAGATCTGTGGCGCAATGGCATCGTAACTGTAAGTATACATGTATATCTCAAGTATTAAATATACTACTTATATCTTTCTTTTAATTTTGCTTAAGTGAGTTTGGTTATCAATTTCATTTCTAAAATTACTAATTTTGGGGGGCCTGCATGTATATTCAGTTTGTGACTGACGGATCTTGAAAGGTTGGTAGGCAGTTCATCAATGTTACTTGCACGATCAAACTACATGTACATATATGTTGAATAAATAGGTGTTTTTTTAGGTGGTCTGTCGTAGACAGATCACCTCTTAATTTCGTCAGAATTCTCTTTATTTATTTTTATTTTTCCACCACTTTCTTGTGAGCGTGATTACTCAAATTCGGCTGTTTCAATTTTTATCAAATTTCAGGCAGTTATCAGGGCTATTACGGGCAAGTGCCAGAAATTTTTTCATGGTCATCGGGTCATCGTGACGTCATCCAGGCGCCATTTTGTGAAATCACATTATCGATCATATCTTCATAACAAGTCATCAAAAATGAACCATATTTGATACACATAAACTTCACGTCAAGGGTCAACATAAAATGTCATCAAAATTTGCGCATGCATCATGACGCGCACGTACCCGCGCGTCAAAATTTAAAAATGCTAAAAATCACTTTTTGATCAAATTACGTTTCAGGCCATTTTAAGCATTTCAAAATTTTCCATGCGTGACCGTCAGCGCGCGCATTATGCGCGCGCACAATGCGTACGTAACGTAAAAACGCTGTTTTTTCGCATGGTTTATATTCCTGAATATTCCTAAAAAGTGGTAAAAACATGCCTATATGGAATCTGCCATAGCTCATCAGAAAGGCTGGGGACCCCCCATTTTTTAAACATTTTCTGAAAGCCTATGAGTTGTAGATTGTAAGTCATGAAAAAAATTGGGGGGTTGATCGATCGGAACGTCGTCATATTCGCCTATGAACTCAGAAATTCAATTTTGAAAAAATGACGTCATAATTTTTGTATTCATTTGACAATATTTCAGTAATAGGTTGTCGATTTTCTTCCAAATTTTGATACGTTGTAGCTGAGACAATTCTCTACAAGATCAGTCACAACTATTTTTCATTTTGACAAAGGAATCACGCCATATTTTTGCGATTAAAGGAGGCATGTCAATTTTTCACATTTTGCGTGTATTTTCTATGGGGAATGACTTTTTCTCAAATTTAGATTCTACATTCCCGTCTTCTTTGAGCAGTATCTCTGTTATTTCTGCTCGATTTTCTTCCAAATTTTAGTATGTTATAGCTGAGACTATAAGCTTTCACATATGTGCCCTCCAATTTTTGATCAGATGATGGGATCATGCTCATTTTTTAACTACAAAATGTCCTTTGAGAATTCCGTTTTTTGCTTACATGTTATCTCTGTTGCTATATCAACAATATCAAATCGTCCGATTTTCTGTGATGCAAGTCTCAGTCCATTATCAACATTATCAGAATTACTATCTTACACAAATATTATCACATCTTACTAAGCAATTTGCCGAATGGACAGACAGACCACCTAATTCGTCTTCAGTGACGAATTAAATGTCTAGTTTTTGTTTGTTTTTTTTGTTCTGTTTTGTATTGTGTTAGGCTACATAGAAGCAAGTACATGTACATTCCAAATTGTGCTATGTCCATTGTATACAGATATCTACATCTGTTTGAGCAAGTCAGACTGATGGAATGGCCACACAAAGCTACAGTAAGGTGAACCAAGCTAGGAAGCTGTGGGATGGTAGTCATGGTAACATCCTTCCACCAGTACCAGTACCTCCAACATCCAAGAAACCTCCTGGGAGACCTAATGCAGGACTTCAGCGAGTCCAACCCCAGGGAGTGCCCAAGTCGGGGAGTAAACAGAACCTGCTGGACCCTGCTTCCCTGTCCAGTGGCAGACGTAGATCAATGTCCTTTGATGATGTGTACTTCCAGCAAGCATTAGCAGCACAAGGGCAGTCTAATCAGCAGTCTTATCACAGCTCAGGTGTGTCCCGTTCGAGAGCTGGGACCAACTACTCCAGGCAAATGCCTTCGAATCGTGTCAGCTCCATCAAGGAATGGGATAATTGGTCAGATGGTGGTCCTGCCCCAAATCGCAACAGGTCGTCGTCTCTCATCCTTCCTAGCATTAGAAGCCACAGAGATCCTGCGGGAGAGGTTCGCGTCCGCCATCCAGTGATGTCTGTCTACAATCGCAGTACCTACCCCTATCACACAGACTGCTCCAGCAGCATGAATTCAAAGAGCTCTGATTATTCCTATACTCGACGGAACCGGAGAGGCAGGCATCGCAATCAGTCCTCAGAAGAAAAGGAAGTGAAGTATGAGAACACATATCGCATGGAGCCAAGGACCAACTTCCACAGGGCAGAGGGGAGAATTCGCAGGATGGTGGAAGACTACTTGGAAAACACCCTCCATGGTCTTTCTGCCAATAAATCAGCCAGTCCGACAGAAGCTGCCCATGCTGCCAAGGTTCTGGTAGAGTCCATCAAACACCAGGTAAAACTGCAGCGGTTGCTGCGCTACAAGATCATCTGCTTGGCAACGATATGCCTCAAATCTGGACAGGACTTGGTCAGTTCAAGCCGTTGTGTCTGGGACACCCAGACAGATGGATTTCTATCCGTGACCAAACAAAACAAAGATTGGTTCGGGGAAGTCACAGTCTATGCAGTGTACCAAGAATAAGGATATTTACCAATCAAATGGTTTTTCTCACATTCTTTGTAAATTGTTGTACAATACTCATTCAGTTATAGGTGTATCACTTTTGTTGCAGCTTTAGTTACCCACAAAATGATATCATAATACAAGTACACTTTACCAGTATTGTTCAGACAAACTTTGGTATTTAAAGTATAACCCCCTAAAGAGCAATGTTTCAAGTCTTTGTAGGGATTTTAGGCCAGTATAAACATACGTAGTACCCTTTTGGCTATTCTGAACAGTAATGAACCATGTCTTTATTTCATGCAAGTACTCATTATATCCTTTTTCTGTTTATGGCTATGCTAATGAAGGGACAAACCAATGGAATAATAACTATTTTTGCTGGGAAATATCTTGGTCAGCATAAAGGTATGAAGATTATATAGTATTTCATCTTTTGAGATAGTAAAGTTTGGTAAAACTGATGTGCATGCTTCAACATACAAAATCCTAAATATACTTTCTATCCAAACCCATTCTTTGATATTCTGTGCTTAAATTATTTGAATGTAGAGATTAAAACCATTCTAATCATGTACAGTACATGTGATTTTCCTATTTTATCAAATTTATTTTAACTAAGAGACAAATACTTGACAGATGTGCAAAGCAAAACCTGTTTAATTTCTTAAATGTACAATTTATTATATGTTGCAACCATCTTTTCTTGCAATCTCATCCTAATTTACACAACTTCCCCCTTCAACAATAGAATAATTTCTCATACCTGTACCATATAACTGGGTACTAAAGTGAATAAACATATTACGAAATTCAAGGGGGAAATAGAAAGTCATACATAAAGTCCTTAAACTGATACATGTAATACAGTAAAATGAAGGTATCTTTGTCAAGAAAAGATGTTAAATGAAATGTGTCAAGCTAGTGCATAAATTGGTCATTCAGTTTTCTAATTTTTATAGTGTTTCAAAACATTCTGGGACCGTCTCTTATTCCAAATATTCTATAAATCCATCGGTCTCAAAACCTGAGCACAAGAGATCTTATTAAAATGTGACAACCTTATGAGTATTAAGGATTGGATAGTAATGGAAAATTACATAATGCACATAGGAATAACATCGATTTCTACAATGAAAATTAAATCCTTGTTAAACTAGCCACTACCTAGACAGTGGATATACTAAAGTTAATTTTATATTAAGAATTTAAAGCTGATATTACTTTGATAATGTAATGATTTATGTACACGTGTGTAATGCCAAGTTTCTTTTTGAACACTAGTGCTTTTGATAGTTCAACAAAATAAGAATTTTAGCAAATATTGCTGCACGTCATTTAAACTGGGTCTGAGAAATTTGTTAGAGTATCTAAACATTTTGCTGTACCACTGACTACATGATACAAATAAATTATACTTTTTGAATATCTTTTAATTATCTAAAAGCTAAAATTGGAATAAAGTCTCTCACTTTGATTCCTGATAATCCCAACAGATACTGGAAGAATGGTAACAAAGAAAAGTGAGATTTTGACTGTCTATTCCATACAATCCTCATTCCTGGGAGAAAAAGAAAAGTTGACATTCATGGCGAGATCCACTTTGCATTATGCACATACTGTACCAATGAACATAAAAAATGATCTGGACTCTAGATCTCTAGACTTTGTTACGTAAAACTTGTTATACATGTAAATAACACCTGCCCCAATTCCTACAGCAAACTTGCTTACACCCAATCAAATTGAATTATTTTAATAGCTTATATATCAATGTGAGTGACTTGTTATTCATATCAAGATTTATGTAACAGGGACCTGAACGTGAACAGCATATTCTAAATATGACCAAAATGGGTCGTTTTCCCATATATCATACTTTGACCTGAAATTTATAGTACACCAGGCCAATAACTTTATTAGTATAAAGAACTAGCCGAAAATGAAAATCAAGATGTACTGCAAAGAATGCATTTAAGCAAAAAGAAAAAAGATCAATTTGCCTTTATTCTGAGAGATATATACATGTATATGCACTCATAGGTATCAAACAGTCTTTCATATTACAACAAATGTACATTTCTTATGAAACAGACATTACAATTACTGGGTATACTTAGAGTAGGTACTGCATACTCGGACTAATTTGTTAATCTTAATTGTTTATTCTCCTATATTTTGATTTCAGCTAATTATTGTTGACTTCATGTACATGTATATTCCTAGAACAGAAGTTTTCTAAAAACCCTTGGTAATTTGTGAGAGATTTTTATTGAAATAAAACTTGCTTTGTAATCAAATGGAGTAAAAATGTAATACATACATATGCAGTTCTTGTACATGTTTTTAATCTAAATGAACAACAATAATTGTAGAATAATAATTTGTACTCCACAAAGCTTATATTATATATCATATTCCCACAATATTTGAGAAGAAACAAAAATTAACAAGTGAGGTCCAATTTGGTACATGTACAATAAATAAATGACTGTGTCATGTACACAACATCTACATGCAACTCTCAATTTACACCAAAAACAGATTCATTGTCATTACATAGCTTAATAACAATTTAGATCTTGGGGAATAAGCTCAATTTAAATATATATTTCTCTTGTATACCACTGTTTTACCCTCATGAAAATTCAACAACAAAACATACATGACCTTTGCATCCTCAATTTTCAATAGGTCTTGTCAATATTAATGAGATTTTTTTAAACAGGGAGAGGAAAAGATATGAGATCCAAATACACAAAGTCATGGAAATAAGTAAAAAATAACCATAATGAAGAGACCCAGCTAGGCTACATATAATGCAGTTCAATACAGGTTTGGTAAGATTTCCCGAATTTAGTCAGTAAGCAAATGAAAAATGTGGAATTTTCACTTATATCTTTTCCTGCACAACAAAATGGCTTGAATAAAAATAATGAGCTGTCAAACCTTTGAAGCTCAGAAGTGGAAACAGGGACAGATTACCTAAATATCTTTTGAATTACATTAGTTAATAGTGTATACCAGGCACTAAAAAAAAAAAAAAAAAAGAGGGGGAAAAATGGCAAGCAATGAATATTAGGCTTAGGACCCTCCCCTCCTGCAAATCCCAACCTTTTCTTCTAATCAGTTTGAGCCAAGTTCATGGAACTCATATAATTCATCATAGAGTTTAACCCACTGTTAACTGATCATTTTTGTATTATTTTGGATTTAATCTTAATTTTCCGGTAAACCGTGCGCTTAGAAACACCCGTATTAAGCGCCTAATAAATGTATTATTATTAGTATTATTATCATACACATCTATAAACCAAAGGCATGTTTTGAAACTGATTTATTTTGATCACAGATGAAACCCGATCAAACTCAGTGCAGTAAAAGTCGGTTCTTTGAGAGATATAAAAAAAATACATTACCACCTAGGAGCTTCTAATACAATAAGAAATGAACAGAAAGCAAGAGGGAAAATGTTTTTGGAAACGATATCTATTGATCATTGGGTGCGGATGTATGGCATTTGCTCCTGCGACAATTGCTCCGGTCTAACTTTGCCATGTTAATCCTAAACCTAAACCTAACCCTAACCCTAATCTTCACAATGCCCTGAACAAAAAAACAACAAAAAATCATGACATTGACTTTAACCTTTGACCTTTCGGATTAGGGACTGGGGAGCAAATGTCGCAGGAGCAAATGTCGGTGCCCCTTGTGCTACTACAAATACCTATCATTAGCTTGGGTGAAAACTTTAAAACAAATTCTTTAAAATAATTGCCCTAGTACCTATTTTCCTTGCCCAATTTCTTATAAGAAATGCCAATACATAATGATTGAAAAGGATTGCTTCCCAAACCAGACAAGTACAATTTTAATTTGCTTGCCTATACACACATTTTTGTTGCCCTGGGCAATGGGGGGTATAGCACCCTGCTATTACACGATACCATCACATGGCCACAAACTGTTTGCAATTCTTCCTGCAGTAAACTCCAGCATTTACAACATGACACTCTTCGAGTTATTCATCGTCTTTGATCAATACTTTGTACAATATTATAAAACATATACAAATGAAACAAACAAAACAAAAATAATTGCTGGCATCAAAGATAAACATTTAACATTCCCAGTATTGCCAACAATGAACAACAGGGGTAGTATGCATGGGATAGGTGGCGAGCTTCGGTTGTAAATTTTTGATCATCAGAGGCATGCAATTTTCAAGTGATGTTTTCAAGTTGGTTAGATAGTGCACGGGTGTAATCTACATGAAGCATGCACAAAATAGTTGTAACAGAAAATTTTCCTCCACAGTGATCAAGCAGAGTATATTATGTCTTCACACTAACGATACTCTGACCAAAGGAACATTTCATTTCCCTACTCTGGCACTTTTTAAATTGCCTATCATCTGGTTCTCAACAATCCCGAGAGAAAACAGGAAGAGAGATTTATCATATCTAATAAGCTTTTGCTATTTCCTGTGGTACACATGATGACGAAAAGCATTTTCTGAAGGCAATACCAGTAGATAAACCCAATGACTAACACATCTGTAGTATAGTAGGGACTTCAGCAGCGATACAAGTAGCTGTTCATCTGTAGCGACTAAATTGTTATTGGTGGAGTCCCCTATGTGTAACATTTTATTCATCCAAAAGGAGCTGGTCCTAAGCCCGCAGTGAAACTGATTAAACCCTTGGTACATATGACTTGGAGTTAACCCTTTCAAGACAATTGACCACATTTTGTGGTTTGGCTTAATAAGTTTTGATTCAGAGCTCTAAAAAATATACCAGATGTATGAGTAGAAAGAGCAAAAATTTCTGCACATGCTATGTCCATTTTTGTCACATGACCATATTGCGTTTGATGTCAGGAATTTTAAAAAGGAGAATAAGCTTCAAAATTCTTAAATTGGCAACACATTGAGAGATTCAAAATCATTGTTTTTCATCAAAATTGGCAATTTTTTCAACGTATCGATAAAATCACTAACCATGTTTATTGTTCTAAAAGACATTACACCTATTAGAACCATCTAGCAGTAAAAGAAAAATATTATTGTTGCCAATTTGAAGAACGAAATGTGATCAATTTAGCCCTTGAATAATTCCTGTCCTGAAAGGGTTAATACCAAATGCAATACAGCAAGTGTCATCCAACTTGTAAATATAATGCAGCAGTCAAGTTATAATGGCACCGACATGGTTGATAAAGGAAGAGAAGGACTTGACACCCTTCTGCAGTTTAACATGGCTTTTGCAATAGTAAGGATGTTAGCCTGTTGTACAACAAAATAGATAAGGATCTTTTTCATCAAGATTTTTAGAGAGCACATTACTCTAATATTCAAAGGAAGATTGCAAAATCACAAAATTTTGTCTTTTTTCTTCTCTTGAAAAAAATATGCCAGCAACAATTACATGAGCATAGTGCACTGGTTGACTGCTCAAGCTTTAGAGCATTCAATATAATCCATTCACTTTGGTAATGAAATATAAAATGTGTATTCACAAATGCACATGTATGTCTAACATCACATACAGAGCTTTATACATGTATAGATGCTTTATCGATGACACATAGGGCTTTTCAAACTATTTTGGGATGAAACACTATTAGTACAGGAAGCAAAATGCTTCTAATTTTAGCAAAGAAATCATAATTTCTTGCCCTCTTATCTGGTTCACAGTTCGATCAAGATTTACATTCGCTCCCTTTAAGTGTTCACAAATTGTTGGTGCTTGCAGCAGTAACAAAAGTGGATTGTCTTTTAGGTGAATTTATACAAAGATTTTGTTGTGGATTGAGCAATGTAGGGATGGCTCTTTCCAGTATATATCCCGCTATTGTCCTTCATTTCAAATGTGAAATATATAATTTTCAATTACACTTTTTTTTTTTCACTGCAGAAGAATTCAGTGTTAATCATAGCATATAATGCTCCATATAGTTTTAGTTGATCATTTTTAAGGAGTTCAAAACAAAGAGACATGGCGATGGGTTTGCTTTGGCATTTGCAGCTACGGTTGACACTATCCTATATGTGCCCCTTACAGGTATATAAAACGGGAATATTTCATTGACTTGTTAATAACTTAGTGTGACTTAAACCACAACTGTTCAAATTTTCCATCCCACTACTACGCTTTAGAGTTGATTTTGAAGCTTTGAAAAATATCTCTACTTCATTGAAACCTTGATTCAGTTGAACATACATATTACAAACAAGGAACGACACTTGATCACCGAGAGCAAATAGCCGTCGCTTCTGCAAAAAATAATAGTTGATTCAGTTCAGGAGGAAATTAGCAGCTAAATTTTCATTCTTGTCACATGCAAAGTAGGCCTGTATTACTTCAGCTTCCGGGAAACCCAGCCCCTTGAGCTGAGGAAAGAGAAAAATAGTGAAAAGAGAGAAATGGCACAATTAATTACACATTCAAAAATAATTGAGGCTACTCTCACTTACATTCCCCAAAACACTTGTTACATCGTTAAACCTTAAAAGACTGGGAAGTGCACCCTCCCCCTGAAAAATTGGTGATTACTTTCACAGTTTTGAAGATCTCATGTGCGACTTCATGACTCTTTTTCTTTAGAGTTTTGGGCATCTTTTGATACCAAATCTACCTTCTGCGGTTATCATATAACATTTAAAGTTCACATGTCAATCACATGTCAAAAATAGCAAATTTGTATTTGTTTAAGTGTAAAACTTTTGGAGGATTCTAATGTGTTGCTTCTTTTTACCGCACAGTCTGTATGCTGAACAATTTAAACCTGAACTGAAGGTGAAAGTATCTTTTTGACGTATAACAAATTACAAACATTAGAAAATGTAAGGAACAAACAATAATGAACAAAAGAAATAGAAATAAAGAATTATGTAAGAAAAATTGATTAATTTAAGCATATATTTCCATAAATTAACATTGAAATTTATACAAATACAAGCTGAACATCTTCCTTTGAATTTCACAAATGAGACACCATTGGATATCCATATCAATTGAAAAATTCAAAAAATACATAGAAATTATCATATCCACATAATCAATTAGCATTAACCCTAAAAGGACGTTTGCCGCGATATGTTCGAGGATAATTTTTTTTGCGACGCAAGTCTTACGCATCTTTTGATACTAAATTTATAACATTTTGATCAACGGGTACAGCGCAGCATCAAAAATCGTCGCGCTGCGCACAGCCAAAACGATAGTTCCTCCATGTGTATTGTAAACAATGCAGGATTTTCAATTTGCGAATATGTAAATGATCAATTAGCTATAATTAAAAAACCGTTTGAGACAGAGATATGAAGCTTTACAGGGTCATTCTCCATAAGATACTCTATCTGTGTGCCAAGTTGCAGAAATTTTTCTCACACCACGGCCGAGACCCCGGTCGAGAGTGTCAAAATAACCCAGCCTTTTTAGGATTAATTGAAACAATATGGTAATTTGTATAAAATGATCTATGCATTATTGCACATTACATCATAAACTAAGTACATGTAAAATTTGGTAACAATTGGCCATTCCATAATCAAGATCCTAAGAGTCCTTAGACAACAAAAGTAACAATCACAAATATTTTAATGCTTTCATTATCTATGCTTTTAACTGTTTGTGAATTCATTTTTTCCACATGTTCATATCCTAGAATTTTCTCTTCACCATTATTATATTCTGGCCAGAAAAATAAGAGATTGTAAACAGTTGGCTGCATGGGCCAAGTTATATCCAAGAATGATTTTCAAAATTTGAGGTTGTGAATACTTGGTCGTGTGTACTTACTCTTTCAATAGCGTCCCTCTCTTCTGGCATGAGTTCAATGTAAGCAACACCTGGGTCCTCTGCCGACATCCTGATCCCAGGTCCGCCTCCCTGTCCCCCGGCCTGCTGGGCAGGAGGGTTGGCGGGTTGTGAAGATGACTGCTGTCCTGGCTCTGCCGAGGGCTGGGACTGGCTACCCCCTCCTCCTCCTCCTACGGCGGGTTGTGCGGCTGCGTCGGGCTGCTGGTTGATAAGGGCGATGAATTCCTCCTGGCGTTGGTTTATCATCTGATGGAATTCAGGAGGTCGAGGAAGGAGGCAATAGGGCAGGAGGTTAAAAAATACATGGATTGTTGCCCACACATGAAGAGCTCCAAGTGACTAATCGAACAAGAAGCTTTGGTATATGTACAAATAATGATGATCCAAGGTGTCTAATCAATCTTTAAAGATAAATCTTTGTTAGTCTTCTTCTTGTTCATACCTGAGATCATAAAGAATTATAAATATAACTATAAATTAGAAATATTCAAATTCAAATTCTGACATTTGAATTACCAATTAAAGATTTCTGTACATGTAATCATATAATTTCAATATTTCAAAAACTTTCAAAAAGCTTGTCATACATTTCTCACAATCTCCCTCCCATACTTCTGTGATGTCACAGCAATGGTTAGTGTAAAAATATTAAAACATGGTCCTACCATGGAATCACCAAAATGATAAGAAATTGACTCACTATTGCTGAGAATTACAAGCACTGCACACAGAAATGTGTATATGGGACCACACACAAATGTTCAGCCCAAACATTTCAGCTGTTTCTTGTCATATTTTGAATGTGAGGGCATTTGAATAGCAATCCTTTTCAGGGGACATTTCTACCATGATAATCTTCCAAACTAACATAATAAGAATGAGAAAGCTCACAAATTATTTTTTACCTTTCCCAGAACTCAACCTTCCCTTTAAATTTTGGATCCAAGTCTCCTTTATCAATTTGAAAGGGGGTGGATGATTACAAAACAACATTTACCTGAAGAAGCTCTGGATTTGATTGACCTAGAGACTGAAGAAACTGACTGAGCATGGCCGGGTTTGAAGATACCGCTTCCCGTAAGTGCTGGAATTGGGGAAGTTGAGCTAGGAATTCCAATGAAGGACTATCGACCCCTGTTGATATCAAAGGCAGATGGGAGGGAAAACGAAGACAAGCGATGATTTAACAGCTACTACATGCAAATTTAATACAAATAGGGTGAGTTACTTCGAAAATAAATACCAAATATAGCAAACGTTTTGAATGAGCTAACCCCCCCCCCCCCCCAACTTTTAACAAACTCTGCAGTTTGAAAAGAAGTGCAAATATATACCCTTACATTACAACATTCAAATTTATGGGTTTTCGTTCACAGAAACCCTAGTAAGTCTGGTTTATCTACATCTTATGTACGGCATCTTTCATGTTGAAATGAAATCTAACATACATTAGTTGTTGCTATATCAGGAAAGGGCAAGATGAATTCACATCCTGGCCAGGATCTAAATTATTTCTCATCTCCCATTTGTTAAATATTCTGCGCACAGTGATAAAAACTTCACAGCAGCTTGATCTAGTTAGTATCTTGCTATTTACCAACAAAAATGAAAGAAATCTGACGAGAATTTTAAGGGGCTTACGTAAACTACATTGGCTAACACAAACATGAATAATGAAGTACAATTTTTGTGATTATCAGCCCTGCCAAACTAAATGCTTAAAAAATATGGAATATTCTGAATATTCCAGTAGCATGGCATAATGCCATGCAAGTGTGAGCCTGTGTAATCATTGGTAAAAGAAAAACTAGTCACTGACCTTGTTGAGACGAGGGCTGTGATGATTGTTGAGACGGTTGTGTAAGTTGCTGACCTCCCTGCGTTTCGGGTGAAGGATCAGGAATACTTTCTGGAATACCCTGTATGAGCAACCATCAAATAGACATGCATTTTAATTTTAAAAGCATGAAAAAATAGGATCAAATATTCTCTTCGGAAAAACAGAAATGCAGTTTCCACGTGGGTTAGGAACAGTTTCTGGGCTATGCTAAACAAACAATGAAGAAGATCACAGATTTAATGAAAATAGAGGAACAAGATGAAATATTATCTTCCAAACAGTGTAAGTAGTTTCCAAAAGAGTATCAGGGATTTTTTTAAGACACTTTTTGTAAGCAGCCATTTAAAAAAAAAAATTAACCCATTGTACATACTTGAGCCAAGTTTGCTTCAGATTCATTAAAAGATTTATAACTTATTGTAGAAAATTAGGTTGGATGATCATGAATGAGACAAGGAGAGATGGAAGGATATACAGACAACCCCAGAATACTATCTCTTGCAACCAATAGTTTATCAGCTGACAAGTGTGTTCAAGGAAAATGGGTCCAGCTTACCATCATGAGGTACTCTGCAGCTCTGTCAGGATTGTTGAAACTTGCTTGCATCGCCCTGATGACCTTGTCCCTTGAAAAGCCCAAACTCATCAACTCCGAGACCATATTTTGGTATTCATCCCCTGTAACCAGGGTGGATTCTGCACTGTGGAAGGCTTCACTGTTGACAGAAAAAAATTTGGGCCAGCAAAATGTTAACATAAAAATAGAGAAAACCTTGCTGAAAATCACTGCTAAGCATTAATATGCACACATATGGGACAGCGTATTTTTTGTGCAGTGTAGAGATGTGTAGTGCAGTTTAATGTTGTCCCCAAGAACCTATTTCATCTTTCTTTACCAAAAGGGATACTTTGGTGGGCCTGCATGGGCGATTTCCGATGAGAGGGGAAAATATACTCGGAGCTTCGTGTCACTTTCGATACAAGGACTTCCATCACACGTGCTAAAACATGTGATTCATGTATTGGATCACCTCTGAGATAATTCGGTGAAGACTGGCTTGTGTTTTAAATTTCGCGCGATGGAAAAGTAATCAAACATATGGAAAAGTAATTACAGAGCCAGCTCTCTGGTAGAGCCTAGGGGTAGTTACGTAATCGTGGCGACAATGCGTCGCAGCAGGGCAGTGCAGAAGCGATGCATGGCTAGACTAATCAACCAGAAGTAAACCATGTTTTGTATTTGGAAATATTTCAGCATTACACTAAACTTGTTTGGGTGAACGAGGTTATGACCAGTTACAAGACAATAAGGGCCTGGGACTCGTTAAACCCGAAGTATTCGCCTAGCTCCAGTTCGGTCAACTTCATGCCATCTGATCATTCATGGCATTAGTCCGATGGCCTCGCACAACGGGCGTGCTATGTGTACAAGTAAACGAGCCTTTTGCAAATTCTGTACGATTTCATTTCCCCTTGAGTTCTCATTAGACTGGCCCTTTAAGCTATTTCACATTTTCTATCAAATTTATTTCAAAGATCATTGTTTATCTCTACTTTTCTAATTATGTTTTATTCTGTGAGAATTTCATTTTTTGTCAATATCAGACCTCAAAATGAAATTTAGATGTAACTTGTATTGCAGAAGTGCCATAATTATTCAAATAATGTGTATTAAAATCACTATGCTGTTATGGATATATTTATGAAAAGTAACTTTATTATCATTATCTTATGACACAAATGAAAGACGTAATTCAACAGATAGTTCGAACACAAGTAAATGCAACAAAGGTGTCAACAGTTTGTTTGCGATAAACTTACACTCCACTCGAACTCTCCTCTTCTGTTTTTGTTTCTGCTGCGGGTTCTGCTGCCTTCTCCTCTGGCTTCTTCTCCTCAGCTGCCTTAGGGGTGCTCTCTGCTGCAGCTGCTGGGGCACTGCTGGCTGATGCGCTGGCTGCTGCAGCCTCTTGTGGTTTAGCCTCCTCCTTCTTCTCCTCTTTCTTTTCTTCTGTCTGCAGCCTCTGTTCAGTAAATCATGCAATAAATATAGAATCTTCTGTCATGCTGTAAAACCAGAAACTTTTGCGATATAAAACTTTTGCAAATTGTTAAAGGTAGAAGATAGTTTTGGGAAGCTCTCAAAAACTTTTCGTGAGATTTCTTTGATTTTACTTAATAAATAGCAGGGTACTAACATAACTAAGATGCTGTGAAGTTTTTTCCTCCTCAAGTGAAATATTTATCGAATGAGAGGTGAAAAGTAATAAAAATCCCTGGCCCAAAAAAGAGGGGATGTAAATTCAAACAACGGCCACACACATTACGCACATGGGGATTGCTGTGTGTTATAGAATACGCTACACATAGTGCGAAGCGCTGGGTTTATTGTGCGGGGAACCTTAGGGTGGATATGGTCTTAGCGTGAGGCAGTGAAAAGCCGTTACCAAGCGTTTCTTACAGATATTTACACTAAAATTTGTTCGAAATCGTGAATGGAATGTTAAATAATCTCGTACATGTGTCTTATGATAAAAGGAGAATAGTATGTGACTATGTTCGATAAGTTTCTTGCCAGTATGTTTTTGCTACCGAGACTGTCTGTGAGCTTTAATGACAGCCAATTTTGTAGCAAGAAACTTTCGCAAATTGCAATGATTCATGTTGTTTTAATTGTGATTTTATTATTTCGCAGCATGAAACTTTCTTGAATCTCGACCACTCGCAAAATTCGCGAAAGTTTCATGCATGCGAAAATTTCTGGTTTTGCAGCACCTCACCATTATTCAATCACCTTAGAGCTACTTTGCGGCAAACTGGTGGTAATAAAGTTACTGTCTTTTGAAATGAACATGGAAGTGCTTTGATTCAATTTTAATCATTTACATTCAGTGGCAGAAAAAGTATCCCTCAAGATTTACAAAATATGTTTCCTACAGAATAATCAATGGTGATTTACTGGAAAAGTATTATCATAGATATCATCTGACATATTATGAAGGAATTCAATACCACTTTCACAACCAAAAAATAAAAAAATAAAATCTTGCTTCCTGATAGTCGGGAATGGGTTTTTTTCTCCTTCTTCATCTATGTTCACATATTAGTACCATAACTGGTATCACCCCCCCCCCCATCCCCCTTCAATTATTTGTTGGAGTACTTAAAGATAAAGTTGAGCTCTGGTCATGCGATTACATTGTGAAAGAAACTGTCTCAAAGCAAGAAATGTGAAAGGTTGTTCATGTCTGCACAAGAATTGGTGTACATACTGTCAGGTTTTGGAAAATGAGAAGAAATTCACCCAATCTTGCTGAAAACCACATGCACAGCACACAGAAATGGGTATATCGGACTTTGCACACACACACACACACGTGTCATGAATGTTCAGCCCGAACAGCTTTTTCATTCATAGTTTGAATATGTGGGTAAAAGGTTGTTCATGTCTGCACAAGAATTGGTGTACATACTGTCAGGTTTTGGAAAATGAGAAGAAATTCACCCAATCTTGCTGAAAACCACATGCACAGCACACAGAAATGGGTATATCGGACTTTGCACACACACACACACACGTGTCATGAATGTTCAGCCCGAACAGCTTTTTCATTCATAGTTTGAATATGTGGGTATTTGAAGAGCAATCCTTTTCAGGGGACATTTCTACTATGATGTTCTTCCAAACTGACATAAAAAGAATGAGAAAGCTCACAAATTATTTTTCATCTTTACCAGAACTCAACCTTCCCTTTAATTTATATTTTTGTGCATACATATAGGAGGATACACTTAAATGCATTGTGCAAGATGTGGAAATCTTCTTTCATCATAAAATGTGTATGCTACAAAAAAACTACAAACTTTTCCTCTACTTTCAACCCCTTGGTTAAAAATAAGTAAGTAGTGAACATTCAACTTACCTTTGTAACCATGACTACAACAAAGCTTTTTTCATCTATATTGTATGAAGATAAAAGGTTGTCATCACTTAAGATTTTACCTGGATGGAGAACAAAAAATAGGGAAGCTATCTGTTAGATCTTGAACATGAAGTAACAAAGAAATTATAAAGTTTGGCACAAATATGTTTGTAAAATATCAAATGAGTAAAGCAACTCAATATCAATATGACACATAGTTTTTATTTCTTTGAATAAGCCAGTTCGTACAATTTACGCATGTGCAGATAAAGGTCATTTGTACGGAGTACAATTGACCTTTATACCCTTTCATAGTGTGCACACCATGATGCGCGCTCCAGTATGAGTTTAAATGTTAAAGTGTACCAGTCACCTGAAAAAAATAATTTGTGTACCACTAGAACATATAAAGTTAACCTCAAAAAACTTTACCTGACCTTCTATGGGTTAACAGTTAAGGAGCATGAAGAAAATAAATTAAAACATAAAACACCCTCACGCAAAACAGAACTCGGAGTTAAGTTCCGCATGGACCTTATTTTGTGCGAGTGCGTACAGGTCTGTCGATTAGTCTACTGGCAAGTCACTGTAATGTTTATTTAGGAAGTATTTAAACTTGCAAAAAACTTTGCAAAAATTGAGGGTTATGTCAATTACGATTTAATGAATTTGCAGTATGAAACTTTCGTGAATCTGAACCACTCGGGACATGCACAAACATTAAATGCGTGCAAAAGTTTTTGGTTTTACAGTATATGGGTTGTGGAACTCAAGAAGCATTGATATTCCTAAAATGAATCAATGATGTACCAAAATCCTGTGCAATATGAGGGGTGGTGGCATTAGCATGCAACAAGATGACACTATTTAATTAACTGCCCCCCCCCCCCTTTCTTGGTTAACAGTTCCTTAATCCTTCATCAAAGTATGAGTATGAGAAATGTCAGGAGGCCATAATATTTGTAACTAATATTGTATGTCACTTCCTCAAAGATTGCGCATAGAAATAAAGCAAAGCTAAGACGCCTAATTTCTCAGATCACGACCTTTACTTTTTCATTTGTTTACCAAAAAAAAAAATAAATAAATAAATAATAAACAGTTATTGATGTTGGCAAGTCCCTTCAACACATTCCATGATAACATTTTCAAAAAATATTTGGCAAATAAATTGGTTAATTAGAAAAAAAAATCCTTACCTGCATAAATTAACTTTTGCCCAGAGGCAGGAAAGTCTTTCCCTTGTGTCTTTTCAATTTCATCTTTGAGATTCCTAACCTGCAGTCAAAACAACACAAAAAAGTACATTAATAATATGAAGAAGTTTATTAGTTATTACACAGACAAACTGAGTAACTGCAATTTGTCAGGTAAACCAGGCTACATAATCTGAACAGTTAGAACGATGTCATACATGTACATGCAACCTTCAAGACACAGAAAAATCTAGGAGTTAAAAAGTCTTAGTCACTATGGTACATGTACATAGTGACATTCTCCTCTAAACAGTAGTGTGCAAAACTAAAGGCTACATAGAAACATTAAAACAATGAGTAATTAGAAGTTGAATAATTTTGGCCTTTGGCTATATTTAAAACATGAATGTGAAAGCAGAGCTTTGATCAATAAAATGGCATCTGACCTTGTTGTGATGTATCTTTACATACATATTTGATATTACATGTATGTACTGTTACCAGTTGGTATTGGCAAGTATATTCCACATGACCAATAGAATATGCATCACATGATCAAAATGAGAGGTGAGAGGCAAGTGAAGACGCCAACTCACAGAGTTCTCTCCTTGCAGTCTGCATGAGTAAGACTCAGCAGATTTTGCAGGCTTGCGCCAACTTGTGTTTGCTATGGCCTTGTATTGGTCATATCTGAGGTCTTTAATCGCTCTTATAAGCCAGCTCAGGGTTGTCAAAGGGACAGGGTAAATATCATGGATTATTGCTGCCCTAACTCAGGCTAAAGCTCATATACAATAACTATTACACATGAAATCAATTGATTAATTGAATTAGATTCTCAGTTGAATAGCTTTACATATAAACCTTCATTTTTTTTAAAAATGCTTTACATAGTCACACAGGGCCATAAAAGTATACTCTCATATCCAATCAACTTTAGATATTTACAGATGTTGTCATTTCATACGCATTTGCCAACCTAGCAACAGTGACTTACATTTGCTGAAAGGGTAGGGCAATCAACTCAAAATAGTACATGTATTCATTTGACAGACATGTATACATGTACATGTAGCACTAATGGGAAAGTCCATCATGACTTCAAGTTGGTGGTTGTAAATGTACATGTAATAGCAGAACAATGAAAGATGCAGATAAGTGAAAGTTTTAGGAAATCTAATAAAGAATAAGAAAGAAATAATGTTTAAAGTTGTAAATAATCAAACATGACATTGGCAATGTTGTGATTTCTCTTGCATGCAGCTCTACACATATTTTCTCTACAAATCTTTTTTTTTTTTTTGGTAAGAAACTTTTTTCTCTTAACTGTGCCTTACATATTGTTATGGGAATTAATTTTCCTAGCCCTTGACACCCCCCCCCCCCCCCAAACAATGAAAAGATCTCTTCTTTCATCAATAACCAGGGAAAGTTAGATTTTTTAGCATTTTCAGCACAAAACAAATTGACAGCTGCTCAACCCCTTATAAAAATTCAACACTTCCTTAGTTCCTTATCCTCAGATTTTCCTCAAACTTACACAAATCTGATTCTTTCCTACTTTTTCTGTCCCTGAATTTATCATTTATCAACACTTAACATTTTTGGTAAAAATCTATTTCGGAATTAGCAAATACATTTACAATCAACTTTTAACATAAATGGACAGATTGCTCAATCCATCCAAGCATCCTCACTAACTTAATGTTGCCAATTTGATGATTAGATATCTTTGAGTGTCTAATAAATCAACTTTTATTTTCATTTTTAAAGTTACTTTTACCAGCTTCTGGACCTAATATTTCACAAGAAGTACCATGATTTTATTTTAGGTTCAAGATATCATGAAGGTTCCTTCAGATCAATGAGTGCTTCCTCAAGATGGTTTCTAAGCATATTTCCTCATGCTTTTACTCTGATTGAAAGAGTAAAAAGGGAAATACAAATTTCAAAATAGATCAAATCTAAAAGATCAGTTGTAGTATTATTATGTATTACTTTATACACGATCACATCTAACAAGCTGGCTCTACATGTACATATATTTTAATTACGTTTATCATAATATAGTTTTTGAATTTGAGGAGAGGTTCAACATTACAAACAAAATTAGAAAAAAAGTTCTCATTTTCCTCACAATTCAACTACATGTACTAAATCAAGACCTAGCATTGTCTGTAAACTCTGTATTTTTACATTTCTAAAATATTTCTTTGCAATGTTTCATGATCTTTTTATTTTAATTTTGAGGAGAGATAATTATGTGACCACTGGCCAGGAGGAGAGTTCATATGGATACATGGCCAGCTGATTTTTTTGAAATGTAATTTCTAGAAATACCCATTCCAGTGGCGCAAATCCATTTTGAAATACGGGGGTCACCACATGATTAAACTTTTGTACCTGTCTGAAATGTCCAAAAATTCTCTGACAAGCAAAAAAAAAACAAATTTATTAAAAACTAGAAATTTAATTCGTCACTGAAGACGAATTAGGTGGTCTGTCCCAGAGGCAAATTGCTTTGTCAGATGTGATAATATTTCTGCAAGATAATAATCATGATAATGTTGACGACAATGATGATAAGATGGTCATATAAGTGATGACAATGACGATAATGATATATTGATAATGATGATCATAATGACAACAATAATGAAAATCACCACGATAACCTAAGTGGCATAGCGCCCCTTCAAGTTCAATTTTATGGGCGATTTTTTTAAAAGTGCTTGAAATGGCATAAAACGTGTGCAAAATGAATTTAGGAGGATTTGGAGAATTTCTAAATTTTACGTGCACACGGACGCGTACGCGCACGTTTTATGAAATGACCTTGACTGGAATGACAGTGACCTTAACCATGCCAAATATGAAAGAGAAATGACATTTCGTTATCAAGATATGACCATAAGTTGATTTTCACAAAATGGCGCCTGGATGACGTCACGATAACCTGATGACCTTGAAAAAGATGGGGGAACTTGACCTTATTAGGACTGATGACTGACGAAAATATGAAGAAAATTGACTAAGCCGATTTTGAGAAATCGGGATAACGAACTGGACGATTTGATATTGCAGGACATGTGGGAGATTATCCCCTTAGCTTTAATACACGACAGGAAATGAGATTGTACACAAACTACTGCACACTACTTTCCAATAGACATAACACGCAAAATTAGGCAGTCTATTACATTGTTTGTGATGGTATATGTTATAATAGTCGAAGAAGATGGTAAAATGAAAGGATTAAAAAAAAAAAAAAAAGTGAAAAAAAAAAAAAAAAAAAATGGACCCACCAGGAATCGAACCAGGGTCACCGGAATGGGAGGCAAGTGCTTTACCAATGGACCAAAATATTTCCAATAGTGATAACACGTAGACGAAAAAAGGGATTCTCAAATGACATTTTGTAGTTAAAAAATGGGCATGATCCCGACATCTGATCAAAAATTGGAGGGCACATTTGTGAAA
Source organism: Heliocidaris tuberculata (assembly GCA_025618425.1). Lineage (NCBI taxonomy): Eukaryota > Metazoa > Echinodermata > Echinoidea > Camarodonta > Echinometridae > Heliocidaris > Heliocidaris tuberculata. Next base: position 22,317,127 of record CM046838.1, read on the forward strand.
GCGTATAATCTCAGCTATAACATATTAAAATTTGGAAGAAAATCGAGCAGAAATTACAAAGATACTGCTCAAAGAAGACGGGAATGTAGAATCAAGATTTGAGAAAAAGTCATGTCCCATAGAGAATACACGCAAAATGAGAAAAATTGACATGCCTCCTTTAATCGCAACAATACGCCATGATCCCTTTGTCAAAATGAAAAATCGTGGTGACTGATCTTGTAGAGAATTGTCTCAGCTACAACATATCAAAATTTGGAAGAAAATCGACAATCTATTACTGAAATATTGTCAAATGAATACAAAAATTATGACATCATTTTTTCAAAATCAAATTTTTGAGTTCATAGGCAAATATGATGACGTCACAAAATGCGATCGGCCAAAATTTTCCATGAATCCAAATCTACAATTCATAGGCTTTCAGAATATGTAATAAAATTTGGGGGTATCCAGGCATTCTGACGAGCTATGGCGGATTCTAGATAGGCATGTTTTTAGCACTTTTTACATTATATTGCCCATTGACGCCCGCACGAATTTGAAAGTTTGACGCGCGCGTGTGGCACTATGGAATGTCGAGAATGACTGTAAATAGCTGGAAATTGTCAAGAATTGTGTCAGGAATACAAACCATGCAAAAAAATGGCGTTTTTACGTTCTGTACGAGTTGTGCGCGCGCATAACGCGCGCGCGGACGCGCACGGACAGAAAATTTTGAAATGCTTAAAATGTCCTGAACCATACTCTAATTTGATTAAAAAGTAATTTTGAGCATTTCTAAATTTTGACGCGCGCGTACGTGCGCGTCATGATGCGCGTGCGGATTTTGTTGACATTTTATGTTGACCCATGACCTGAAGTTAATGTGTGTCGACTCGAATATGGTTTATTTTTGATGACTCGTTATGAAGATATGATCGATAATGTGATTCCACAAAATGGCGTCGGATGACGTCACGATGATCTGATGACCTTGAAAAAGATAGGAGCACTTGACCTTGATAGACCTGATAACTGACGAAAATTTGAAGAAAATTGATCCAGTTGATTTTGAGAATTTACGGTCACAAGAAATGGGGAGAAAAATAAAAATAAAGAATAAATAAATAAATAAATAATAAAGAAAATTCGTACAAAATTAAGAGGTGATCTGTCGATACCGACAGACCACCTAAAAAAAGGATTATCACATTTTGTTTGTGTGTGTGTGTGGGGGGGGGGGGGACATTGGCCTAGATCTTCAAAATCGTGGGGGGGGGGGGGAGATATTGGCCTATCTTCAGAATCATGGGGGGACATGTCCCCATGCCCCCCCCCCCTGGATTTGCGCCCATGACCCATTTTACAGTTTTAACCCACTCATAGGCCCTTGCCTACGTGGGACCGTGTCAAACATTCACTGCATGCTGCAGGAGTGACAAAAAGACAACAAATTTGCTCTAGCAAGATTTAATTTTCTTAAATTTGCTAGATTACCTGATTCAGGGACTCTTCAACTCTTACTTTGCTACAAATTTGGTTTCAGAGCTGAAAGTGAAATTTCAAATAACTATTTTCCTTTCATGTATGGATGATCTAGACTGGACCAATCCCTGCTAGTACCCACAAAACCTATTGAAGCCTATTCAACAGTTAAAGCTATTGTGGAGTAAAGGTTATCTTCAGATAAGTTTGTACATACACTGTAAGTTGTTTTAACCCATCTTTGAATACATCTCCAAACAGTCAAACACATTTAAGTCTGTACATGTAGATCTAGATCTACATCTTTTTTTTGTTAACAGTGATGAAGTTATTCTATGCCCTATTAAGATCAAGTCAGCATCATGCCCATTGTGCAGTCATTTCCCACTTATAATACAAGTACAAGCTTATCAGAAGATAACCATGTACTCCACAATAGTTAAGGGTGAATAGGCTCTGATAGCTTTTGTGTGTTAGCAGCCTATGGTCCATTCTATATGCGAGGAATACAGTTATTCAAAATTTCATTTTCAACTCTGAAACCTCAAATTTGTAGCATAGTAAGAATTGAGGAGTCCCTGAATCAGGTAATCTAGCAAATTTAAGAAAATTAAATCTTGCTTAAAGCAATTTTGTTGTCTTTTTTTTACTACTGCAACAGTGAATGTTTGACACAGTCCCACATACATGTAGGCAAGGGTTTATGAGTGGTCACTTCTTAATAGTAACAGAGCATGAATGATTTCCAATAAGATGCTGCCAGCATGGCCAGGAAGGAGAGACTTCGCCTAGATCTAAGTCTATTAAAAGAGTAAAATAAAGCTAGTCAGCAAGATAGACTAAGAGTTAGGTCTAGCATGACTAGCTGATTAATGTTAGGTCCCATCTATCCACTATCTCTGCTCTGCCGGCTATCTCATTTTATTTTTTTGTTTTCTTCCTTTGTCTTTTTCTCCTCCTCTTTCTTCTTCCCTTTTTGTTTTGTGCAAGACATGGCAATCAAATCATGTGAATTGGCCTTGGGACTACAACCATCAACCATGAGTGACATGACGAAAGAGTCTCATTATTAAAAAGGAAGTGTATACCTACCGCCACACGCGTTTATACAGCCACGCGCATGTGGCTGTATCCCCAGCCCCATTGGAGGATACAGCCACACTCATCAATACTGTGTGTGACAATACGGTTTATTCCGTTAAGAGACGCGTACACATTCAATACCAGATATACAGTCAGCTGCCAACTCGCCTTTGTGGCACGATTGATACAACACTGGTCTGCAGATCATGAGGTACCAGGTTCAATTCCCATAGCAGACAAGACAAAAAAGATTAGTAGTCTACATGCAAATAGATCTACTTATATATCTTAATCTAACTTGATTGACGACTAACAGTTAACTATAATGAATCGAGAGTGGAAGAGATGAAGGAGAGCGGAAAGTGAGAGTAGAGTGGAATAGTCCTTTTCGATTTTGCATGCACGTACGGTACATACTATTGAGTATTGCCATAGATCCATCGACACATGTGGCTGTATTCCTCCGACAGGGCTGTGGATACAGCCACATGCGTGTGGCGGTAACTTTTGTATGGCAAGGGGTCCTAAAGCTACGCACCCCGCAAATACACGCAATGCGACGCATTCAATGCGCCAAATTTCTGCTGTGACTAAGCAACAAGAATATCATTTACATTTGCCAAAAAGAATGAGTGAATTCCATTTATTTTTGTAATTATTATCACTATTTGGAAATTGGGGTGAAATTTACATCAGTCAGCTTCAAAATCAAGATTTGCATTAATTATGTGTGCATAGCTTTACATGTAGGACCCTTTCATTTTGTGAACAAAATTTGACACAGGCATCGACATCGTCTTGAAAATGAATGTTGTTGACATTGGTCCGTCGTAATTTTCTCAGCGATCTAACTTCAGAATATGGAGAACAAAAATTTTTAAAGAAATTCGCATAAACTGATAAACCCCTGAATAAAATGACTTTCTAGCGGCTGGAAACAAAGTGTTTAGCTTTAATTTAAGTCCCCCATAAATAGACCTACTAAACTTTGTATTAGGTAGAGACACACGCGTGTGGCGGTACACACAGCCTATTCATTGACTGACAAACCCGGAGAATAGGGGACCGCCAGAGGCGCGTGCTGTATTCAATACTCTGTGTGTGACAATACGGTTTATTCCGTCAAGAAACGCACGTCTGGCGTATTGACACACACAGTATGGTAGTGTATCCTATTTCCGAACACTTTCCAGAAAATCAACGACAGCAAATAAAATATCAAACAAATATCTGTCAAGCTTAGATAATGAATGCTCAAAGTCCTACAGAACAAGAAGTTGGTGGAATTTGAAAAAGTCAACGTAGATTTAATACGATATTCCCTTCCGAGTGAACCCCTTCCCAACGACGCGGCCTTTTGGTCCCTTGATAAAGTTACTGTATTTCCGAACGTGTCAAACCTATGGGAAAAAGACACAACCTTTGTTTCAATAATAGTGTGGTTTTCATACGCGTAATCCCACGCGAATGAAATCCCATTTTAGGCGCTTAACTTTACACGTTCGGTAATACGATCTGTTCGGAATTACAATACTTGACTAGACCTCTATACTGAATACAGCATGCGCGTCTGGTCCACTCACACTTATTGCGAGGTTATTCTCCGGGTTTGCCCATTGACTTATCAATATATGGTCCATGGACACAGCCTCGCACTTACAGGGTACCATATTACGGTCCAATATCATGACCTTAAACAGTAACAAATTAACACTTCTTTCAATCACACAAAACGTTCACTCAATCAGCATTAGATCTAGGCCTATTCACATGATTCAGGCTATTTGGCAAGATGTTCACCCAGTGCAGAACATTGAATTTCAAAACAAGACATGACACAGCTCGATGATCGAGAATTACTTACGGTAGCAGTTTCTTCTATTTCCACACGGAAAGTCTTCTGCTGTAATGTTTTCAGTACTATAATCATGGTAGTGGTCTCCCTGATACTTAAACAGGGTAAATAGGTGAATTTAAATATAATTAAAACAGAGAGATTATCTCGGGTAAGATATTCTCAGACACACACGCTCTCCGCCATTTATTTACGTGACGTCAGGTTTAATACCGCCATCTGTTGCCCAAAATCACGGCATACAGCCTGTGCACATGGTTTCTCTGGGAGCTCGGAGGGCTCAGAGGTAAAAAATAAATGAACATATCTATCCCTCTACTTGCTCTGTCTGTCTTTCTCCCCTCCTCTCTCTCTCTTTCTTTCTTTCTTTATATATATCCATCTCCCTATTCTTTTACTCTCATTCTTTCTCTGTTTATATTTTCATAACTTATGAGGGGAATGGTAAACATAACCATTCTGAGGGGCATATAAAGTAACTGTAGGTCTGATGAAAAAAAACATCTGACAAGCAGAAAAAGAAATTTTGACATTTTCCAGGGGATATCATTAGCATTTCATGGGGAACCTTCTAGTGGGGATTAGATTTAACCTATTGCGACTTGGGTTTTTTCTAAGGTTTTTTTTTTTTTCCACTGTAATAAACACCACGAAGGATGAGGAATATATATACATATACATATAATATACATATAAAAAAATAAATATTTAGAAAGTCATTTCATGCTTTCATTTAACGTTTATTTGTTCCTGTCACAAATTTTCCACACTTCCGAGTGCCTTTATCAACATTAGATTAAAGCATGAAACGACTAAGGAAGTGTCGAAAATTTGGGACAGGAACAAATAAACGTTGGACTTTTATTTTTTGTCTTCATATGCCAACACGCAGATTTCATATCAAATATATATAAATATACATATACTCAGTGAAGAAAAAAAAAAATTGACAATGGATTAAAGCATGAAACGACTTTTGTTTATTTTTTGTTGTCTTCTTATAAGAAATGTCAACACACAGATTTTATATCGAATATATATACATACATATACTTGGTGTAAAAAAAAATACATTTGACACTTTTGATTGTTAGTAACTCAAAAGTGTAATAAATATCGGACTGAGATTTTCAAAATGTAAAAGTAAAGGATGTCAAATATATTTTCAATAAGTTTTGTGAAATTTCCTCCCTTAAAATTCTTAAAATAATGCTCTGAATATTTAATAAGATTTTACCTTATTGACAAATTGAGACCACAAAATCTGTATGTGCCAGAACACAATTGCCATTGTGTATCACATATGTGATTTTCTGCCCACCTTTTGCTATTCATTGTCATTAGTGATTCATGACTCTGGGTTAAAAGAGGACTGCTCTGAAATTTCTGGTGCATAGCACAATGGCAATTGTTGTGAAGTGAAGATCTGATCAAATATTCAGAGCATTAGTTTAAAAATATTAAAGGGCAATCCAACCTTGGTAATAAGATGATTTGTGTAAAAGCAGAAAAATAAGAAAAACAGGATGGTGAAAGTTTGAAAGAAATCGGACAAGGACTAAGAAAGTTATGGATGTTTGAAAAATGAGATCACTACGTCTATGCGAATCTCAAATTGGCAATTTGGTGAGCCAGTTGTGATATTTTTGTGGACAACTCTCCCATTTGTCGTACACAAAAATATCATTAATTTGCGATTTTCTTCTAGGCGCTTTTACCCTCAGGGCAGTACTCAAAATATATTGGAGATAGCATATTGTTATAGGTCCTCATGAACGAAACGATCCTACTGAGTAATGCATTTTGAAAAAAAGTGACATTTTAGTCATTTTGTGTGTTTGAGCGAATGGGGGAGTTGTCCACAGCTACATCACAGTGACATTACCTATTTGGCCAATTTGAAATTCCCATATGCATAGTGATTACAACTTTCAAAAATTCATAACTTTCTTATTGCTTGTCCGATTTTGTTCAAACTTTCAACAATCTTCTTCTCTGATTTTTCCTCTTTCTTTCAAAGCAACTTGCTATTGAGGTTGGATTTCCCTTTAATGAAGGAAGTTTCAAAAAAATTGTTCCAAATAAATTTGACATCCTTAACATTACAATGTGAAAACATCAGTCAGATGCGAGTTATAAGTTTTGAGTTATTAACAAAAGTGTCAAAAACTATTTTTACACCTAGTATATATATACATATATACTACTACTACTACTACTACTACTAAATATCAGATTAGACACAACAATCCAGTCTGAAGCAAAACCTATTATCGTAATTTTTTACTCTTTTATTTTTTCTCAAAATGAAGATCCAAAATCAAAATTAGAAATAATGCTCTTTAGAGCCATATTTTGTCAAAAGGGTACCAATAGCATCACAATCTATCTCACACATTCATAACACATGCAAGCTCGATGCTCCTTTTAGACTTAATTGTAAGATTAGAATCATTACATGCAAAGAATGGAAAAATTTTTAATGAACACATTTCATTCTAAGAAAAAAAAATCAATAATACATGTAGTTAATACTAGTTACATTTGTGGCATTTCTCTTTTCGTCTAAGGAAACTGAATATAAACAAGGCACAAACAAATTAACATATATTGCTTATTTTCGAGGGAAAAACAAAAACACTTCAATCATTTCAATGATGAAAAACTTATTACCAAAATTTCATTTTCTATTTAGAGATTGATAAAAAAATATTACCTTTACACCTTCAACTATTGTTTATCAAAAGACAACAGATATTACAAGAATTACAATATGAGATACATGTACTTGCTTTCATTATCCTATGAAAAGTTCATGAAAGTTTTTGCAAGTAATCATTATAATTTGGAATATACATGTCAATTATTATATTCTAAGTAATATAAGGGGAGGAAAATGAGCCCAAAACAGCCGAGTCATTGTGATTAAAACCTTTTTCTCTTTTAGACTACCACATTATTTTGCATCTTTTCATAAGCCTCTGTTAGAAATGTGATATGCATATAAGCTAATATAAGCTCTAAGTTCAAGAAGTGAATAAAGATGACTGAAATCTTATGAAAATAAAACCAGCAAATGCCCTGTATTTTTTTAATAGAAAAGTACCTAGTCCTCTAAAAAAAATCTTTTTGTATTATCTTTACACAAGTTTGGTGCTCTGTTCCTTCAAAAACCTTGTCTAGGTTGTTTACATGTATATAAAAAATACTGCCATCTTAAACATTCTACAAATTGCTTATTACATGTACTGAATACATACTTTGTTTAAACTTCCAAATAGATGGACACTATAACTTCAATTTTGTGCAAATATACTTATTTCACAAAAAATAGTGCCTTTATCGTTCTGGTCAGGTATTTTCTTTTTCAGAAGTTAAACTAAATAGGGAGGGATGAAAAATATATGCAACCTAATAAAATACGAAGTACAAAAATGTTTGATCTGATTAAAGTAAAACCTTTTCAGCATTACACTTTACTTCCTATTCCACTAAATCTCTACTGCATCACAACATTCACAGGAATGTACTTTAAATGAGGAATTTAAATATTCAATATATTTGGCATTAACTTGCGCTATGGAAATAAAACTTTTCATTCCAACACACACAACAATCGTAAAGCCTAAACCAACTCGTACCTTTCTTATATTTCAACTGTAAATCATAGTGCTAGTTCAGAGGGTCATATACAGCACAGTGTGGATGGGAAAGGGACCTTTAAAAAATGCTTAATGAAAGTTAATAACTGTTAACAAGCAGTTTCAGTAAAGATTGCAAACATGTGTCGGAAAATATTGAATTTTCTGTGTATGTGTGGGGTTTTTTATGGGGGGGGGGGATGATCACATAGCTTATTTCTATGAAAGAACATTTACTAATTTTCATTTCACCCCCCCAAAAAAAAAAACAACAACAACAAATAAATAAATAAATAAAGAGGAAACTCTCACAAAAGTCCCCAACTGCACAAGTGGAAAATAAAGCTCACACAATAATTTGACAATACAAGCTCTTATCGGTAAAATAGGCTATGACGATTATCATCAACAATTTTGGGTCTTCGCAAGTCATATACTTTTTGGCCCGAATTCACGAAGAGCTTTTTTTTTAAACCATAGTCTAAACCATGGTTTAAACCTCCACCACGCACTAAATTATGCGTAAAGAAGCATATATAAGCGCATTACTGTCCGCCCATTGGACAAGAGGACATATGCTTATGGAGGTTTAAACCATGGATTAAAATAAACCTCTCTTGTGAATTTGAGCCTTTCTTTTTGTATTGTTTCTCTGAGAGATGCAACATATTTCATACCCTTTTGTTGCTCGTCGACTTTGTGTGAAATATTACTTTTATTGCAAATCTCACTGATGAGGGAAAGGGGTATCAGATCAAAACTGTAAAAAGGGTATTATCTAACTAAATTTTTTTATATCCATTGTACTTTCAAATGATTACTATTCACGCTTAGGTGGGTTATAACACCATGTAGTACCTGCACAGGTTACCTCTTAGGGGGAAACCCAGCCTTATTTTTTTTTCTACTAATATTATATGAAGAGCAACTTGCTGATTAATTTGATACCAAATTTACCAGAATTGCACAGCTATGAAGAAAGTTTTAGAATGATGAACCCCCAAACACGTCTTTCGCCCGTTGTCTGCTGCACATGCATGGGGGCCGCCATTTTCCATGTTTCCAGTGGACATAGTCAAAGAATGATGTATCTGTGGGCAATACTAGTCTAGATTCTATCTTTTCTTTTTCTTTTTTAAATTTGGATTATTCCCCTATGCTGCTCTTTCTCTACACACATATCCCATGCAAAGCGCGACTCTTCACTACTACTAGTTAATAAAAAAAAAACTTTGGACACTTTTGATTGTTAATAACTCAAAAATTATGTACATCGTATCAGACTGAGGTTTTTACATTGTGAAGTTGAAGGATGTAAAGTCGTTTGGGAGCAAGTTACATCACATTTCTCTGAATACTTTTCTTAAAATATTGCTCTGAATATTTAAATAGATTTTTCACTTTTTGAAAAATCAAGGCAAGAAAATATGTGTGTATCAGTAATTAATTCAGAACACAACAATGGCCATTGTGTGTTGCAGTTGTCGTTTCCCCCAACCTTTTGCGGTCCAGTGTCATTAATGATTCATGACTCTGGGTTAAAAAAGGTGTTCTGGAATTTCAACTGCAACAAACTATGGCAAATGTTGTGCTCTGAATTAATTACTGATTTGTGGCCTTGCTCTTTCAAAAAGCAAAAAATTTAATTAAATTCAGAGAAATGCTTAAAGAAAAGTATTCAGAGAAACGTAATAAAACTTGTCCCTAATATTTTGTTTATGGTCTACGTATCGCGCAATCCGAACAACTAAGAGTCATTTGCAATTCCACCTTCCGGGCGAAATTTTGGGGATCGCGCACTAGGTGGAGAGTTGCGCCCTGTGTAGCATAAAGAAAGAGCAGCGTAGGGGAATTAACCAAATAAATGCAAAAAAATAAATAAAAAAGGACACAATCTAGACTAGCTAGTTGTCCACAGATACGTCATTCGTGGAAAAAGGCGGCCCCATGTGCAGCAGACGACGGGCGAAAGACGTGTTAGGTGGGATCTAAAACATTCTATAACTTTCTTCATAGCTGTCCAATTCTGGTAAATTTGGTATCAAATTAATCAGCAAGTTATGCTTCATATAACATCAATAGAAAAAAATTAAGGTAGGATTTCCCTTTAATACCCTAATACAAAAATTATACACACACAAAAGTACAAAAATACCTCTTCTGTTTTACCTACTAAAGAAATAGTCTTCAAAGTCAAAGCACAGTGTCCTTACAAAAATATAAATAATGGAAACAGGTGGCACAAGTGAAGGATGCATTATCAGAACTTCCATGATCAAAAAAGAATTCTTTCAGTTAAGACACACACCAAATTTACCAATATTAACAGAAGAGAATTTAATTTTGCATCAACTCTAGAAGAAATTAACATTTATAAGCTATCTCATATAATATTTATCTCAACTATCAAGTAAAAGCTTCACTATAGAAATAGCATAGCAGCATTATATTGTATGACTTACTTCCATCTCTCTCTCTTATTCTCATGAAAATACTTATGCCCTATTGACCATTTTCCATGAATTGAAACCATTTGTCTCCCTTACTAAAACATTTTCCACAGCTGACCATTATTTAATTTTGCATCAACTCTAGAAGAAATTAACATTTATAAGCTATCTCATATAATATTTATCTCAACTATCAAGTAAAAGCTTCACTATAGAAATAGCATAGCAGCATTATATTGTATGACTTACTTCCATCTCTCTCTCTTATTCTCATGAAAATACTTATGCCCTATTGACCATTTTCCATGAATTGAAACCATTTGTCTCCCTTACTAAAACATTTTCCACAGCTGACCATTATTATAATATATTGCATTTCATATCAATATACATTTTCCACAAAGCTCAACAAGAACGATGAGTATCATATAATGACTTATCACTTATCCACATATTTTCATTAGCCCTACAAAGTTTGAGCAGATTTTCACATAAAATAAATCTGTAATTATCTAATGGCAATCTGTTTATGTGGTTAACCACAATGGAAGTGGACCTGCATATAACAACGAAGATATAAAAAACAATTTTTTGTTCTTTTAGATATTTTTCCGGTTTTTAACTCCTGATACCTTCTAAAGAACAAACTTTGGCACAAACTGTAGGATGTATTTCTATTCCTCACTTCTTCAAATTTTTATCCTTGATTCAGTGTTGAAAAAGCTGCCATGGTCAGACACTCATTAACATTAAAAAAAAGTTAATCAAATCCCATTTTCACAAATACATAGGCCCATATTAATTCAGTTAAACCCAACACTGACCGTTTAACTGTTTAACAAAGGCAACACTCAGATATGAGTTAAGCTTGCTTTCTCAAACCCAACTTTAGACAGAAATGACCCTGCAGCACAGACTTTAAAAGTTGTTGGATACTGGAGGCATAGTGTGTGCAATTTTACAAGAAAATTATTCAAGCCTTTAAAGAATAAATGACATGCATTTGGTAGAGCCATTCCATAATCTAGAGCTTAGATTTATGACCTACGAGAACAAAATGAAATTCACCCACAGTACACTTGCGACATTTTCAGTAGTATACTTGAAGTAACAATGTAGGACTTGCTGCAGACTTGAGTCGTTTTTTTCCCCCTACTTATTGGTATAAAATGCAAGACATTCAATGTTCATGTTGTATTTGTACATTTAACTTCAGTTATATCTGCATTACTAATACAACTACAGTTATAGTTTAGTTGTTAACAGTATCTCACATTAAAAAAAAGCCTTCAAAATTGCAAGTTTGCATGCATAAATTTTGTGAAAGAAAAGCAAAGAATATGGACCAATAATCAGATATTCCTCATTTTAGAAATGGATTATGATGCATTAGTCTTAGATTTCTACTCAAACAATATGATATGGCTTGTATGCCTAGATAACAAATATTCTTACCCTGTTTTACAGATTTACCTCTTTACCAAAACAATGTTCCATAACATGTATCTACTTTGATAATAAATATTTTGCCTAAACAAAATTTTCATCATTAGCTAACAAAAAGAATTTATGGCAATTTTATGTTAACTTTAAAGGAACCTGCTAAACTCTTACCTCTGAATAGTTCAGACAAATACCTACATGCACATTCATGTCTGTCTTTTCTGTCCAATATAAAATTGGGGAATAAATACTTTACTCTCACTATATTATATTTGCACCTTGAAATTATATGTAAACAAAAACAAAAACAAAAACAAAAAACATAGGAGAGAAAAACATATTCATGTATTAAGATACTTCATTCTTTGCATTCATCCATTCACATAAAAAATAACTTACAATAAGCATGTCAATATTTCGTTAATCAATACATACATAGGGTAGAATTTGTATAGAATTTTCCTCATCAGTATTTACAGTCAGGCACTGCATCCAGTCAAACCAGTCTCCTTTATCGTTATAGCAACCATTCACCCCCTCCCACTCCTCATTGTGAATGCGATCTATATCCCCTTCCAGCACTGGGCAAGGAGGAGTCAGAGGTTCATCTTCAAGGGTCTCCATCATATTTACTGGTGTCTCTTCCTCCTCCTCCTCCTCTTTCTTTGGAGTAAAAAGAGAATGAACATACTCTGTCCTCTGAGAAACATCTTCAGAAAATGCACTTATTGTTGGTGTAAAGGGTCGCTCATCTTCAAAGCTTGCCGGTGACGCTGGCCTGTCAAACAGGTTGCTGGTGGACACTTGAGATGAATGAGCATCGCTGAAATCTAAATCAAAAATAGAGGAAGGCTTAGAAGAACTAGGAGCGTTGCACATATTCTGGGGAGTAGCACTCCGGGAGGATTCCCCTCCACTTTCCCCAAAGCTGAAACCTGCTGTGTCCCAGTCCGTTGAAAAAGTACCAATGGATTTTAAAGAGCTTCCACCTACAACAGCTGGTGAATTGGAAGCAGACGAGTCGTTAGAGGGTCTGGGTGATCGATCATGGGAAGAACTCCTTTTCTTTCCAATGGCGACACAATGAGGTCCCGGTGAAACTTTCACTCGCTTATCAGACTTTGCCTTGGCAACACTAGGTGATGATTTTCCTTCTGATTTTGCCTGTTTCTCTACTTTGAGCTGCTGTGCAGGAGATACTGAATTTAATGATAAGTCTTTTGTCCTAGGTTTGGGAGATGCTAACCTATCTGACTTTAACTTCTTTAATGAACCTCTGTCTTTGTTAATGCTGGGTTTGGGCTTAGGTGAAGGAATGCTAGTCTTTGGAGAAGCGGTTCTAACTGAATCTTTGATAACTTTTCTCCCACGGTCAGCATCTCTTTTCGAAGACATTCCATTAAGACCGGAGTCATCTTGTCCATTTCCCTCACCCTGTAATAAAGGGGATTGCCCTTGAGATGATATTAATCTTTTAGGAGGAGGACCCTGCGATGCAGGTGATACTGATGGTGAATTTTCAGGCTGTCTTTTTCTCCTTCGAAGATTCTCACTTTTACTCTTATCAACAGAGGTGGCATTTACTGTCTGCTTTGCAGGCTTTGATTTCTGTCCATCAGAGGTCGATGACCCTTCTTGGCCTTTGACCTCCTCTTGATTTGGTACAGGGGACTCGGTCCTTGAGGGCTTGACTGCACTTGGGGGCAGGAACTGAGACTGCCATTGTTTTATCAGGGCGGTGCATCGCTTCTTGAGGTTACTGGTTGTAGCCTTTTTACGCACAATTTGGACAAGCCTCCCGAGTCTGGTTTCCTGGAGATGTAACAAACGTGGGGGATAAAAGTAAAAAGTAGGTTTAGTACAATTAGTGGAATGATCAAGTGATTGCACTTGGTTAGACATTTCTCATGCAGCAAGCTTAAAGGGAGCCACCGCTCAATATCCATGTACGTTCAATTTTATTCGCTTGCCTCTACTGCAAGGCCATCCATAACAACAATCTTGGGGCAGCGAACAAAATTGCCATCAAGGATGGGGGAAGTTTGTCAGTTGGGTTGTTCAGTTTGTCTTTCTTTGGTCGATTGCGTGCTGCATACACACAATTCATGTGTTTACCGAAGATGTACGGAGATTCCTGAATATTACCGGAGCCGGGTCAATCTCCAAAACACCAAGATTGGCGACTTTTCACTCCCTTTAAAGCCCAAGGCACACTACCGTTCAAACTGCGATTTGATTTTTTTTCAATGGCAATATTACTGGATGTAAAGAATTAAAGATTAAAGACTTATAGGCCTGAATTCACAAAGGGGGTTTAAACCATGAGTAAGGTTTAAACCCCCATAAGTGTACTAAAATAAGCGAAAATAAGCGCACATTGCCCGTGCGCGCACTCAAAGAAAATATTTGATTGGATCAGATTCCGCGCGCACGTATGCTTAAAACCCAGGAGGGGGTTTAAACCATGGTTTAAACCAAACCTCCTTTGTGAATTCGGGCCAAATAGATTTATGATAAAATCCTGGAATCAGTTCACTTGTTCTAGTTACAAAATACAAATGTCCCAAAAATTTCAAAAATCTGCAAACAATAAAGAATTTTCAAAATCACATGCTACTTGAAAACTCAGTCCATCAGCACTATGAAAGGGCTTCAGGAATTGTGATGATCTGAAGTGAAATGAACAAGCAATATGTTCTGATATTATGCTATGACAGGCTTTTAGCCAGGATTTTAAAGTGGGTGTCCAAAAGAAACTGCATCCATTATGAATGAGGTTTAACAAAAACTTAAAGGGCATCTTTCAGAAGAAAATGGTATTTCTTGGATGCCCAGACACAATCAGGACTAAAAGCCTGTGCTACGTAGAATAAAACTCCCCAAGGCTGCAACAAGTGGCTTTCGGTTTTCAAATGTGAGAGAAACTTACCTCGAGAGCATCTTTGGTGATTGGATTGCTCTCCAGAAGAGAGACTGCTTTTGTAACACTGCCCATGTCAACGATCTACAAGAAAGATGGTTTAGAAGAAGAAAAAGTTTCCACATAAATTTTTCTAAAACAGAACATGTATGGCAGGGCTCACTACTACTTTATAGATACTACTGTACTGTAATACCTCTATATAAAGACTGCCCACAGGGAGAAAAGTAGTATTTAAAGACATCTGGGCCCCGTTGCATAAAACCTACCATTAATGGTAACTCTGCTATCAATGGTAACTACCATGGTAACATCACTCAACAGCCAATCAAAATAGAGGTTTCCATGGGAGTTACCATTGATGGCAAAGTTACCGTTAACCCTTTCAAGACAATTGACCACATTTTGTGGTTTGGCTCAATAACTTTTGATTCAGAGCTCTAAAAAATATACCAGATGCAGGAGTAGAAAAAGCAAAAATTTCTACACACATTGTGTCCATTTTTGTTGCATGACCATATTGCGTTTGATGCCAGGAATTTTAAAAAGGAGAATAAGCTTCAAAATCCTTAAATTGGCAACACATTGAGAGGTTCAAAATCACTATTTTTTATCAAAATTGGCAATTTTTCAACTTTTCTACTAAGTGTCTAATGATGTATATTGTTTTCAAAGACATTGCATTTTGTTAGAACCATGTAGCACTAAAAGAAAAATATTATTATTGCCAATTTGAAGAACAAAATGTGATCAATTTAGCCCTTAAATAATTCCTGTCCTGAAAGGGTTAATGGTAAGTTTTATGCAACGGGCCCCAGGTCTTATGTTTGAATGTGGAAAATAAGTGTTCAAGGAAAATGGAACATGGAAAATGAGGTGATCACTAAAGCAGGTTTTATAATAATAATATTGGATATTTATATAGCGCTCATATCCACCATGAATAGTGCTCAAGGCGCTCCAACATTACCCCGGCTCTAGCTAGGCTGCCGATTTCGGCGCTCACAGTATTCAAGGAATTCATTCCTGCCAGTACCCATTTAATACCTGGGTGGAGAGTAGCAAATGTAGATTAATGTCTTGCCAAAGGGCAGTAGTGCCGCACCGGGGTTCAAACCCATGACCTTCCCATATCCAGTCAAGTGTTTAAACCACTATGACACCTCTACTTTTGAAAAAAAAAAAAATGTCAAAAAGTCAATCCACAAGGTGACAAGAAGCAAGATAACATCAGTTAGGACAATGGATTTCCTTTAAATTATTTAGACTATCATTATGACAGGGAATGATTCTATGGTTATTGCACCATTATACAGAATTATTTTCCTTTACCGAAAATAAAGAAAATAATTAAATAAACAGATTTTTCCTCCAAATTTTCTAAAATCTTAAAGATACAATTATTATTAGGTGGTCTGTCGGTATCGACAGATCACCTCTTAATTTCGTACGAATTTTCTTTATTATTTATTATTTATTCTTTATTTTTATTTTTCTCCCCATTTCTTGTGACCGTGAATTCTCAAAATCAACAGGATCAATTTTCTTCAAATTTTCGTCAGTTATCAGGCCTATCAAGGTCAAGTGCCCCTATCTTTTTCAAGGTCATCAGGTCATCGTGACGTCATCCAGGCGCCATTTTATGAAATCACATTATCGATCATATCTTCATAACGAGTCATCAAAAATAAACCATATTCGACACACATTAACTTCAGGTCATGGGTCAACATAAAATGTCAACAAAATCCGCACGCGCATGACGCGCACGTACGCGCACATCAAAATTTAGAAATGCTCAAAATTACTTTTTAATCAAATTAGAGTACGGTTCAGGACATTTTAAGCATTTCAAAATTTTCTGTCCGTGCGCGTCCGCGCCCGCAGCGCGTATAGAACGTAAAAACGCTGTTTTTTCGCATGGTTTGTCTTCCTGACACTATTCTTGACAATTTCCAACTATTTCCAGTCATTCTCGACTTTCCATAATGCCACACGCGCGCGTCAAACTTTCAAATTCGTGCGCGCGTCAATGGGCAATATAATGTAAAAAGTGCTAAAAACATGCCTATCTAGAATCCGCCATAGCTCGTCAGAATGCCTGGATACCCCCAAATTTTATTACATATTCCGAAAGCCTGTGAGTTGTAGATTTGGATTCATGCAAAATTTTGGCCTATCGCATTTTCTGACGTTATCATATTTGCCTATGAACTCAAAAATTCAATTTTGAAAAAATGACAATAATTTTTGTATTCATTTGACAATATTTCAGTAATGGGTTGTTGATTTTCTTCCAGATTTTGATATGTTGTAGCTGAGACAATTCTTTACAAGAACAGTCACCATGATTTTTCATTTTGACAAAGGCATCATGGCGTATTTTTGCGATTAAAGGAGGCATGTCAATTTTTCTAATTTTGCGTGTATTCTCTTTGAGACATGACTTTTTCTCAAATCTTGATTATACATTCTTGTCTTCTTTGAGCTGTATCTCTGTTATTTCTGCTCGATTTTCTTCCAAATTTTAGTATGTTATAGCTGAGACTATAAGCTTTTACAAGTGTGCCCTCCAATTTTTGATCAGATGTCGAGATCATGCCCCTTTTTTAAGTACAAATTGTAATTTGAGAATCCCATTTTTAGTGTACGTGTTATGTCTATTGCAAAACTTTTGGTCTATTGGTAAAGCACTTGCCTCCCATCCCGCCGACCCAGGTTCGAATCCCGGTGGGTCCATTTTTTTGAAATTTTTTTTTGCTTCTTTTTGCCTTATATTTTACCATTTCCTTCGACTACTGTAACATATAAAATCACAAACAATGTAATAAACTTTTTCTTTTTGCGTGTTATGTCGAATTGAATGTAGTTTGTGTACAACCTTATGCAAAATCTGATTGCCTGTCGTGTATTAAACCTATGGGTTAATATCCCATGTATAATGCAATATGAAATTGTCCGATTTTCTTTGACGCAAGTCTCCATCCATTGTCAACATTATCAGGAATATTATCTTGCACAAATATTATCACATCTTAGCAATTTTACCAACGGGTAGACAGGCCACCTAATTCGTCTTCAGTGACAAATTAAAGTTCTAGTTCTAATTTAAACCATTGATTTTGCCTCCCAATTTTCTAAAATCTTGGAGGGATTTGTACATGCATTAACATTCCTACAGCCTTTTCACACTTCAAAAAAATGTAATATCAGCCAAGAAAAAAGATTTTGATTCCCAACTAGGTACAGTTGTATTCTCACACCCTGTATAGACTTCTGAACATGGATGAGTTGACCTGGGATCAAGTGGGGGGCTCTGAAGGGGTTTGGCCATTTGGGTACAGTAAATCTGTTAGATTTATTAGAATACATTCTAAAACAAACCTATCAATCAAATATGATTATTTACATCTGGGTCCGACCTTTAACGTCACTATCCAAAAGACGTGGCTGAGATTCAAACCCGAGTCCGATCAGAGTCAGTTTGTAGGCAAAGAGCTGCCCGTTGACATTACTGCTAGACCACTCACACTTATGCAAGGTTATTGGAGAAACTGCTAGACCAACTCCTGATCCCTTTACACTTACACAATTTTGTACATAATAGTCTCCTTCATTTTTTCAGGTAAATTTAGGTCACATAAGACTCTTTGGTTATGTGAGGGGCACACATTCACCCCTGGCCCTACATCAGCAACTGAAAAATCCATCCTTTTTTGCACATCATTTTTTTCACGGAACCACCCCTCCCCCCTAAAAAAAAAACAAAAAAAACAAAAAAACAAAAAAATAATCACACATCAGCCCAAAGGGCTAAGCCAATTTAGCCAAGGGCCATGACATTACTTTTTTTCAACATGTTATGTTGCAATTGCACCTATTAAATCTGAAACTGGTGGAAGTGAACTTATAAGTTATAATCCATTCATTTAGGGTCTACCTTCATGAACTTAAAACACACAGACAGGCAAAGTCACAGTGAGATATCAGATAAATTCAATCATAATATTTCTTATTTATCTTGATGGCTGCATTCTCTGACAAAAATACCTTTAGACAACACGTAACTGTATTATGTACAGTGACAATGGCGAGCTGAGCTTATCACACTAGCTAGATGCTATGAGCAACACACCGCAGTGTGCTCTTCCTGTGCGCCAGCAACTCTGCGGTACTATGTTGGCTCTGCATGCCGAGGTTGCTGGCTGTGGTTTGAGCCGATTGCTGCATAATGAGCACCCAATTTGTCATGCATTCACCGACGTGGGATCCCGTCTGTCTTGCGCATGCGCTCGGCGAGACCTCTCATAGGCCCCGAATGGGTCAACAATTCATTCTGCGGCAGGCGAGCTTACCGTGTACATGAATCGTCGTCGTTCTAGAAAATCGTGACAACATTAAAAACGACACCAAATTTGACCTAAAATCTACCTTCAGCTGATATGGAATATATACCAGTTTTGTCTACAGAAGTCAAGCTTCAATCTGAATATAGTGAAGTGTTTTGACAAGCGGCACCTGCGACAAATTCTTGCCGAAATCAGCGATATTTTTTTCAGAAAAATTGATCGTGGACAGCACGCGGCCGCCTATGGCGGATCACCATTGCGATCTGAAATGGTTGTAAGACTGTCGAATAAAGTCGAAATTAGAGGAAACCTCTCAAAAATACAAAAAATTAATGCTTACATTTTCATCTTTGTCGATTGCACTGAGCAGCAGCTCCTTTATCTGGCTCGGGGTTGGCGGCATTAGACCATTTCTAAGCAGCCAAACGGAGCCCTAGTGCCGTAGTCCTGCCCGAAAAGCAGTATCCAGACATCACGGATATTTCTTTAACACAGCGCGTTGATTTATGGGAAATCGCGGCAGGAACTTGCGATGTGACGTCACGTTTAGGCGCCACATCATGAAAATTCACATGAGAAACATATAAAACATGATTGAATATTTCACAATTTAATCCAGAGAAATGCACATTGAATTCACAAAATAAAAGTGATAATTACCCTCAATACAAATTCACTCAAATGGCCATCTAAAAACTGAAATTATGAAGTTTCCAGTACATGAGTTGTGATGACCCTTTTTGTTTCCAACTTTGAAGAAGTCGCTCAAATCGACAAGCCAATAATCACAATTATGACTCATCCCTAGAAAAGATGAACAAAGCTGTCTGAAGCTGAAAATCGGTAGTCTGATCACTGATTCGACATACATGTATAAAAAGAAATTGACCTCTTGTTTTAGTTATTTATAGTTATATTTTTAAGGTACTGAAGAAGAATGAGGGAGCCAATTTGGGTACTAATTTTCCGTCGTGGACAAAGTCGAGAAAAGTAAAGGTATCACTTGGATTATCTAGAAAATAGGACTTATTTAAAATCATTCATTGTTCACACTTCTGTCCAAATCTTAATCAATCACACAGTCGAGAAAACATAGGTTTCTAGTCCTATTAATATTGTCGATGATCTTTGTCTGATTTTTAAGCATTTTGCGATATAATAGTTAGTGGTTGAACATTGATAGTCTGATCACTGATTTGTGATAGAAAGGAAAAAATCGACCAACCCCAATTCTTGATTTTTTTTTCTTTTTCTATTTTTTTTTTCATTTAATTGTTAGGGGTCCTTTCTGTCCTGGATCAATTTTACATCGTGGAATAAGGTGTCGAAAAATCATATTTTCTATTTAGGTTTTTTTGCCTGTTGTATTTTTCTATTTGCAAATGATCAAAATGACTGAGTATCCGAAAATCAAAATCATAGTAATTTGGGCCCCTATCAGGAGATAAGAACGTCCCGACTCGTCCCCCCCCCCCCCACCCAAACTGGGGGGAATCAGAATACAGGGTTTTCACTTCAAATCAGTAGGGCGGCTCCCTCTCACGTAGTTCGAAGTGGCCTTAGCCCCGCATCGTAGTTGTTAACGCTTTCAATCAATGATCGACGGGCCTATATATATATATATATATATATATATATACATATATATATATATATATATATATATATATATATATATATATATATATATATATATATATATATATATATATTTAAGTCAACATTTTTATTATTATAAATTTATTATTATTGTCATAATTCATGATTATCATAATCATTACAACATTATCATTATTGTTATCATTATTAGCATTATCAATTTGTTACTAGTTATCATTATAGGCCTCGATTCAGTGCCTATAGTTGATTTAGTAATTTCACTGCAAGTCTGTATAACGGGACCACCCGATCGAATCACATTTCTAGCCTGATCTATATGGACCTGCTTAAAATTAAAAATTTGACTTTCTTTTTCTCACAGTGACTTATTACCCTGTCTCCATGCGCTCCTCGCTCATGACCCCGTCCCCCCCCCCCCGGCCCCGCCCCCCTCGGTCTCCGTTTTTCCCACTCCGCTTCCCCGCTCCCCCTCTCTCTCCCTCTCTCCCCTCTCTCTGCATCCCTCTCCTTCCTATCTCTCTAATAGCAATATTTCAATATATTCTTACGATTATAATAACATTAACTGACAGTATATATATATACCAATGAGGCTTACGCCATCAGGGGATACGGCAACCCTTCAAGTTTTGGGGAAAATACAGAAACATTCAGTCCATTGTCAGCAGCCTAGGTCAGGAAAGCTGAATGGCTTCTTACTCAACTCATATGCACTCATTTGGGCAGAAATCAAATATTGCTTTCATTTTACCTGTTCTCTCGCATACATATATCTTTCACTTTTTACGCCTGAGGTGTCATGAAAAAGAAAAAAAAATATGACTTTTTATGTGATGCTTATCTTTTTCAAAGTATTTCCTTTTTTTCTGGGACACACACACATACACACACACACACACACATACAGTATATATATATATATATATGTATATATATATATATATTATACACTTGGTGAATGCTATCCTTGTACAGTGCTCGATGTCCGTAAGAAGGCAGAGCTCTAAATAATAATTTCAATTCACACATTATTATTATTATTATTATTATTATTATTATTATATATATATATATATATATATATATATATATATATATATATATATATATATATATATATATATATATATATATATATATATATATATATATATATATATATATATATATATATCGAAGAATGAGTAAGGAGTCAAATAAAAACACCGCAGGAGCCAAAAATTTGGACTGATGTTTCGGTCAAAGACCTTTATCAACGTCACGAAACATGCTATTTGCCAAGTAGTGGGATGCTTGATATTACAATTTTCATTTTTTCCTAAATTCAAGGCAACGTTGTCTCTCCCTCACATCCATCCCAGAAAAATCTTATCAGGCTCGTGATGCAAACGAGACATCATACAATCAGTAACTGCCACTCTGCTTGACGCCCAATGTAAAAGTGACAACGTATAACAAAAAGTGCAAACATTTCTTTGAATTCCTGGCGTATCTTGCATTCACAAGTCTGATAAATGGAGGTAATAACGCAATCGATATGACGTCTGGTGTGCAACGGGCATTACACTTCTGTCTATTCTCTATCTGGCCTTTCTCATATTTTTCGTCCTCTCTATTTCCAGGGGTTGATCGGGGTGGTGGTGGTGGTGGGGGGGGGGGGGGATGTGCATTCGACCCCCTTGTTTCCTGACCTTTCTTGGGGGAATTGGACCCCCTATATTACAAATCCTGGAGCAGGCCGTCATCCCTGATTTTCCTGGTTTCCCTTTCTGGACTAGTCTTCTTTCCCCTTGTAGTATCTTTCTCCCTCTCTCTTTCTCTCTCTACACTTCATCTCTTCCTGTCCTTAACTTTAATAGAAGTTCTACTTGAAAATAAAATGTAATCGGTATGCTCCCTCTGTAGTGCAGTCTCATATACTTCTTGTGCATTCTGCCCCTTTTATCAATTTGTGTGTATGTGTGTGTGCGTGTGTGTGTGTGTGTATGTGTGTGTGTATATATATATATATATATATATATATATATATATATATATATATATGCCACTGACTTGCACAGAGTTGCGTATGAAACACAGCCCAACACTAACAATTTTAGCTGAAATACTGGGCAGTCAACTTTGTCTGACTTGAATTGTTTTGGTTATATGAAGTCCAGTTTTGGTTGCCCTGAATTCAACAATAATACAAAGGCTTTTTTGGCATGGGCACTGGGGACAAATTCTCTCCCTTTTGAAGCATTTGATTGCCTAGTTCTAATTTAGGGGTGGCAATAGGCATCCAGGTTTCGGGCTTTGATATTACATAAATAGACCAAATATGTAGTAAATGAAATTTCATATACTGCAAATCTTTTTTAATATTAGCAAACAAGCATTATTACTAAAATTGCATTTTAAACAAGTGATATTACAAGAAATTTGTCATAAATGTAATATCAGAAAAGCATGTCTGACCACAACTGACAATAATTTGTGGCATTACACAAGCTGTAAATAAACAGAACATTTGGGTTTTACATCATCATAGATAGTTTCTTCTTTTTTCTTTTTTAAACAAATTTTATTACTATTTTTGAAAAAAAAAAAAAAAGTCTAATCTCTAAAGGTTACAGGAATCAAGATTACATGAATGATGACAATGGAATGAAAATGTTCTCAATTCATAGTGATAGCCATTTTGGCATGATATGCAAGATTGCTTGCTAACTAGACATTCTCCTAGCACATTTAACCTAACACTATCGCTGATGTCTTACATAACTTTTCAAATGCATACATATAGCAGCAATTCACTTCCATCTGAAAATTCTGTATTTCATGGTCTCTCACAAACATCTGTTCTATTGTTAAGGCACT
Source organism: Heliocidaris tuberculata (assembly GCA_025618425.1). Classification (NCBI taxonomy): domain Eukaryota; kingdom Metazoa; phylum Echinodermata; class Echinoidea; order Camarodonta; family Echinometridae; genus Heliocidaris; species Heliocidaris tuberculata. The sequence goes on from CM046838.1 coordinate 22,340,814, forward strand.
CGATAGAGAAATATAAGGCCATGATTTTGAAAGAGAACAGAAACGAAGTATAAATGTACCTTTCACCAAAAAAAGAAAGAAAAGTGCATGCCTTCCACTTTTTACAATTTTCACCCTGTGTTTTCTTCCTGGTTACTCTCCTTTTTGGACTCATTACTATTTACTTCACATCATATTTTTACAATCCCCCTTTTTTTTCTTATTCTTTTTCATAATGAACAGTCTCTCCACCCAAAGCACATTTACAAATTGGCACTAGCTTCATTGGCTATAGCACTGTCAGTTACAATCCTTATACATACATATACATATATATATATATATATATATATATATATATATATATATATATACATATACATATTTCACTGGATACCGCTTTTTGGAGATACATGACAATGCAGTTTATTCCGTCACAATAGCGTGACCTACGAACGGGAGACACAAGGTGCGTACGGGAGACACGAGTACAAAGAAAAAATACAAAGAGTGTCTCCCCATTATATCAGTTTTGGGTTTTTATATATATATATATATATATATATATATGCATTTCTTAATAACTTACTCTTCTAATCCAGGGGTAGTAAATACAGGTATGGTGGAAAATTTCATTCCATATCAAAATGAATTAAATACACAGGGTATCAAAACTATATATGTTGCAGCTACCAGAGTTCTTGCCAAAGAGTTATTACAATTGGTTCACATTGAGAGCATTGTCCTTGCAGCATCCCAGGAGGGACTTGTTATGGGGGAACCGACTCATCTTTGCAGGTTGAAGTTAGAACATATATATATGTATGTGTTAAGTGTTTTTCACATTTTACCCTTCTGGATTCTGTGGAAGTAAAAAAACATTTGTCAATGGCTTACTTCAAACCATCATGTGATCGCGTTCAAGTCACGTCGTCACGTTACACAACCTTTCGTGAATACTAAGCCCTAAATTCATGAAGGGTAGGGTGTAACATTGTGAAATACCCCCCTCTTTTTGACTAAGTGTCAAGTTTGAGATGTATTTGTAGATTTGCAATATTTTTTTATGAAGTGTCGGGTAAACTGGACCTGACATTTCACCAATAAGAGGGGTATTTCACAAATGTTACACCCTACCCTTCGTGAATTTAGGGCTTAGTAGTCACGAAAGGTCGTGCAACGTGACGACGTGATCACACGATGGTTTGAAGTAAGCCTATGTCAAGTATCTTTTTGGCATTTCCTTTCTGGAATCTGCCATGCTTGTTACTGTCATCAAGTGTGTCACATACTGGCAAGAACCTGGGCTGCCATATAATGAAGAATACATGATCAGTCATTCCACTTGCCCTCATATAGCTTTCTCACCTTCAGGTCCCACAGGAAGTTCATTGCAAATAATGTTACAACATTAAGAAGTGCATCATGTAGAGTTTATGACCTTTGAACTTCACTCTATTCCATCCTCTGTGCTACTATGCCCCTGTATATGACCGTGACATAGATAGCCAAGATGAGCACCACAAAGAGGTCATCAAAGAATCCTAAAACTCCAAAGACAGCCTCAGGAATTATGTCAAGTGGAGAGATGAGATACAGGAGTGCTGCTCCAAAGCAGAAGATGATTCTTAGACGGAACATCCAGACGACCCCATGGAAGGTGAAGAAGTCGTGGACTGCATGACGTAGTAGGGTTGGAAGATCGTAGATGTAGTCCATAAACTGATAGATGGAGTAATAATATAAAAAAAAAATCATAAGGAAGTATGGGATATGATAACAATAAAAAAATTAGCTGTGATATCTTCCAACTTGCAATGATTTTAAAACAAATACAATACCTGAACCAGAAACTCTCACAACATAACTGTTGGTGTCTTTATGCCTAAACATAATTAAATCATCAATTCCAACAACTGATATATGCAACTATAGACTTTGCCAGTGGTGTAGCATGTACATGTACCTTGAGGGGGCAGTGGCATAATGGGGAGGGCAGGCACATACCGAGCTTACTAAGTGGATGAAGCACTGGCGTAGCCAGGGGGGGCACAAGGGGGCCATGGCCCCCCCTGTTGATCGGAGAGCAAAAAAAAAAAAAAAAAAAAAAAAAAAAAAAAAAAAACTAATTTCCTTTTCACATGCTGGTCTTACTAGGACTTACCCTACCCCTACCTTACAATCGAAATAAGGAAAAATAAAATGGAAATATTACCAAAAAAGTAAACAAAATAAACACTGCTTTCATTTCCAGCAAAAACTGTTCCTTTCCAAATCATAACCCCGAAACTTTGTTAACAACATTGACTAAGTAGATTGGTAACAGAACATTTATATTTCTTTTAGTTTGTCGAGAGTTGAAAGAAATTGTACTCAGAATGATGAAGAGGCGTATCAGTTATTCTTGCCGAATATAAACCTCTCTTTGTGAATGGGTATATGTCCGATGGAGGCAATAACCATTTTCTTCGTTTTGTAAATCTTGAGTTTGTTTAAGAGTTATCATTGTGGTAGCCAACATTGCTTTTATACGAAAACAATGTCACCGTTATAGAGCCTGATCGGTTAGTCACGGACGGACATTTGACAAATTTTGAAAGTTTGAAGGCCTGTAGAAAATAAGTATTAAATTGAAGAGAGCTATTTTATGTTTCATTGTGAAGGGCATCACTGAAGGAGTTGAAATTTGATAACATTTGGTTGCCATTGTCGCCTACTAAACTTATAATCTATAAAATATTCAATGTCACGGACGGACAAAATGCCTACTCTTAACTGATCAGGCTCTATATCATTTTTATGGTCTTCATCCGAGGAGAAGCAAAACACTGTTTTTCAAGGTAGAGTTCGATTTTATAGAGGAATATTCAAAAAAGATACAATTTCATTCTTTGTTCAAGTCGTATTTTATATACTAGTAAGTCATCGGACGAGATGCTTTCTGCTTTGATGTTTACAGTTTTGAGTCAAATCTATTATCACTAAATTGAATGACAAAAACGACCTTCACATGTGGCAAATCATGTGCGCTTGACTTGGTTGTATGAAGACTTTGTTTAGCCCGTTCTCTATGTGTAATTACATTATTTCCATATGTTTTTATTACAAATTGTGATCTCTATACTCTTTACACGATGTAATTCTAATATTTTTCCGTGCTAAATACTCACATTGATGTTCATTTTGGTTACAAAAATTAATCAAACTATATAATTCCTCAGTACTTAAATGAAGGAGTACGTAGCTGGATTCGTGTAGTATATACGAATTAGGCAACTAATGAACAACCTCTAACCGAGAAAATGAGATAAAGAGCTAAACAAGGCAGCTAAATAAATTGCTAAAGTCTTTTACATACACCTAATAAAGATGTTGCATGTGTTTTCAAATGAGACTACCGCTTGAGATGAGATATAAATTCCACTCCATGAGAAAGGGCGTCCTCTTAGTCATATGTTAGTCAATAGTCAGTGTGTCTGTGTGTGGGTTTTTGGTTGTTAGTCTGTATATTTTCCTATCCGAAAACACGGGTTTCAACGTTTCGTATGTACACTGGTACAGCTATTTATACACACCAACTACATGTAATTTTGCGTATTGCTTGGAATTCTGGAGCCCCAAGGAGTGGTAATCCTTCCACTACAATTCATTCCAGCGGAGTAGAGAAAAAAAAAATCCTATTTCATCTGTCACTTCTCAAGTAGGTTACACCAGAATAGAATTTTAGGGTGCAGAAAATGCCATTTTCATGACCTGGTTTTAAAAAATTTTCCTACCGTGGGAGGGGGATACCCCCTCCCACACCCTCCCCCGCTCGGTCGCTTCGCTCCCTCGCCTTGGCCCCCCCTCTTGAAAAATCCTGGCTACGCCAGTGGGATGAAGGACAAATTATCAAGGCTACTGATTGTGGGAGGGTGTGGAATCAATGGGGTCCAGCACCTTCTTTTTTAGTTTCCTTTTCCCCCTATCCCTTTGTTCTTTCCTCTCTATCTCCCACCTACCCCCCCCCCCCAGCCCCCTGAGGCTACAGGAATGAACTGTACACACCATATAAATGAAGATCAATCTCTCACATCATAAACATCATAAAACCTAATAATCGCCTTTGATCGAATCAGAAGTGACCCTTATCTGATCTTGAAAATCATTTGAAATGCACCTCACAACATGACTTCACTCAAAGCATAATCTATTTATTACTTTGTAAAGGCACTTTTTCAGCATTTTCTAAAAAGTTATGACCATCAGCAATCACATATAGATTACAGGTACATAAAGTACTACCTCTTTATTTTGAGCAGTGAACATTTTTTTTTTTTTTTTTTTTTTTTTTTTTTTGGGGGGGGGGGGTCTCTGAAATGAGTACATTTTCTTTTTACATCCTATCACTCTTACTTTGCTTTGGTACTATAATTTACCAAGGTGGGTGCTGTTTTTTATCACAAGAAAGTGATACAGGACCAAAGAAACTTCACTGGCCTTATGCCTCAGTAGGATTCATCTACTGTATAAGCTGTTTTTTTCGCGTACAGATATTTTCGCGATTTTGGACTAGGTAGGGAAATTCGCGAGGGTTTAATTTCGCGATTTTTGTGATGTTTTTGTTACTATAAACAGCCATATATTGAAGTGGAAATTTTCGCGAGGACCGACTCGCGAAAATCGCGAAAATAAAACCACCGCGAAAATAACCACTTATACAGTATTTGGTAACGTTTTATGACAATTTAGCATACATAAAGTGAAATTCATGGCTTTCAAAATGCTTGCTCTTCCTGCCAGATGACTTAAAAAATCTTCTACTACTCACAGGCCTTGGCTCTCCTGAGAATCTGCGATTATAGTCCCTGATTTCAGCTCGAATTCTTCTACCCTCACCACTATTCTGTTCATCCTCCTGGAAGACTGGTAGGATGATTGTTACCTGCAAGAACACGCAACATGATATCATGGCTATAATAATGATTATGATAATAACATCATTACTGATAATTACCATAATAATCATGGGCGCAAATCCAGGGGGGGGTTACAGGGGGACATGTCTCCCCCCCCCCACCTTTTTTTTTTTTTTTTTTTTTTTTGCTTATCAGAGAACTTTGGAGGAAAACTAGACCCTAAAAAGGTTATCACATTTTTGGAGGTAGAGGGGGGGGGAGGTTATCAGAAAAAAATTCAGACATTTCAGACAGGTACAAAAGTTAGATCATGTGGTGAACCCCCCCCCCCCCCCCCCCCCCCCGAATTTCAAAATGAATTTACACCACTGATAATAATACAAAATAAGAGTACTCATAACAATAACAATCATGATAAAAAAAAACTGAACATAATCACAGTAATAGAGAAACCCACCTGTCCATAACCTTTTCCTTTCAAAATTGTGTAAATCATTGATATACATTGTACCTAGAGACGTTAAAATTTGGACTCAATATCTTGGTTTCTACATTACATCTTGAAGGTGCCATGATATTATCATCTTTCACCATTATACAAGTGTGTCAGATGCATTTAGCTACTATTTTCAAGCTGTCTGGAAAGGCCATCGATAGTAAAAGACCACTATCCAGATAACTTTTCTAAACAGATTCTTTCTCTTGGAAGGACCAGTAAAGGCAAGTGGCCTTTATGAACTTGACAACTACAGCATTTTGAACTACATGTATTTTCAATCTTCCATGCGTACCATTTGTCTACACACAGGACAGCTTATAGCACCAAGCCATGTACCGTGTCTCCAGTAGGCAATTAAACAGTTACCTATTAAAAGAAGAAGGAAGAAAATACATAAAGTAATGTAGTTATTCAAAGGATTATATATTGCTCAAGAAATCCAGGGGTGGTATTCTGAGATTTATTTTATCTTGATTTTAGTGAAAAATTTTAATTGTCATACCAAAATGTACGATTACGGCGCATCATTGGTTAATGCCTGCGCAAAAGTGGCTGCGTACGCGGAATTCATCTCCGCAAACACCAATGAAATGTTACAATTTGAAAGTTGTTATGACAATTAAAATCTTTTCACTAAAATCAAGATAAAATAAATCTCAGAATGCCACCCCTGCATCATTGAAAAAAATTGAACTTCATATAATCAGCAAAAAGTAGAACGCATCAATTCTATGATACATGTATCATCAATGTTACTTGCACACACAATAGAACACCTATTAATAGTATAAGGATGCCAAAATTAAAAGGGTGAACAAGTTCAGAACAGGATAAATGGATTTTATCAAAAGCAGACCTCAAGTTTCACCATCAGAATGAGGGTAGGCAGTCTTGTAATATATCCCAGTCTTTGGCTCTGAAATACATTGCTACATGTACATGGTTTTGAGGGCTGTCAGTACAAAGGAAAACATTTGGCATACGCAAAATTGCTTCTTCTTCACTTTTTTTTCTCATCTTTCTTCCCCATTTAGTCCTCCTCATCCTCCTTCAATTTCTTTCTTCTCATTCTTCTTTTAGTCTACCCCCTCCTCCTCTCCTCCTCCTTCTTCTTTTTCTTCTTCTTCCTCCTCCTCCTCCACCTTCTTCTCCTACATTGCACCTCTCCTCCTTCTCCTAGTTTCTCCCCTTCTTTTTTTTTTTGGGGGGGGGAACGAAGTCTGTCAAAACAATTACTGACACTTTTTTTGAAAAAACATAATTTCCATTAGAATCTAGGCACCTACCACAAAACACATGACCACAATTCGTCTCAGCTGCACACTCTTTTTCGTCAAGGCAAATGGGGCAAGCTGCATCTGGATTATACTGCCGAGCGGGAGCACTTGCACCATGCTGTCTGTCGCTGCTTTGCCTTTCACTTTGTTGCCTGTTTGATTCCCCTGCTGCTTGCCCGTTAGTTGATGCAGCAGAATCTCTACCCTCCTGGGAGTTGTCTGTGTTGAGCCTGCCAAAGCCGAGCTGGTTGCGTGTATGCTGGACTTGGGCTTCGTTCTCGGGGTGGATTGCACCAGTCTCTGTCAATCTTAACCTGGAAATGAATAGCAAATAGATGTAAAACTAATTTGTCGCTTGGCTCCTGGTTTTTGCATACACATAAGCCAAGTTTCTAAAGGCATCTCTGCATATTCAGAGATGCAAAAAAAGTGTCTCTCTCTCTCTCTCAGCTCTCTCTGTCACAACTATCTCTCATCTCACTTGACATTTATTGGAAGCTCTTTGTCTCTATGCTTTGATGAAAGTTCAATATTGGTCAAACATTACATTTGTTAGTGAAACTGTGAGCCGTTTTGGGAAATAAAATTCAGGTTAGGTATTATATGACAAGTGCACAATAAATAAATCAAAATAAACTGCACCCATTCCAGATGACTAGACTCTACTCTAGCTCAAGTAAAAATAAACAGATTTTAAAAATTCTAAAAGTTTGAATTTGAGAAGATATCTTATTATTATTATTATTAATTCTTATCCATTTCATACCCACACAGCTCAGATTATGAGAACAGTAAAGAAGTTACCAATTTATTATCATTATATATCATTTTCATGTACATGTACTTGCAACTCTACCTCCGCCTTCAATCTGTTCGTTCTCTGCCATCAGGGTAAAAAAATCAATACAATTCATGTCCCATACGTTCAACTTTGTGTCAGCCAGACTGTGTCGGTTTGCTACGGTCCGACACGCGACAGCAGCAGTGCTACCCTTCGCTGCGCCGGCCAAAGAACCAGCGGTCAGTTTACACTAGGTACCGGTTGCTGATAGTAGACCTTACCTGTTTCGATAGGCGACTAAAAGCGGAAATGAAACTACAATGATTAAACCAAGGAGGTGAAATAACTCATCTCCTACACCTTCAACAATTGTTCCTGTTTCGGGCTGGCTCATTTTTAAACTTCATTGAAAATACCGACATAAATGATGACAATTTAAATCAGGAGCTCTTGGTCAGAGTTTCCGTGTTGTGTGTTCGAGTGACGTGTGTCTGTGACGTATCAATGACATCATCAGTGCTGAAGTATTTAGGGAGTTTCCCTTTTTCCTCTGGTCCCCGCCCTTACCCTTGACCAGTGCCCCCCCCCCCCCCCCCCCCCCCTCCTCCCGACTTAGAAATAGAAATGATACTGTACATGATTTAAATAAAAGCAATAAATAGAAGGAAAGGAGAACAGATAAACACACATTATACAGGACAGGCACCGCCATGGGGTTTGGTTGTTGTTGTTGACCAATCTTTTATTTGTATGGAACAATATGGAACTTTACGGGGGGGGGGGGGGGGGGGTGAAATTCTCGAAATGTTTAAAATGGCAAAAACACTCTCTCTTTAGTATTCTCTCAAGTATATTATTAAGTATTTTCCAGAGATTCTTTCTCTACAGTTTTCAAGGATTATTGCATTCTAAAATACATCTTATGATAAATAAGTTTTAACCCATTGCCTATATACGTGGATTTGGATGGTCCCTGCAACACTGCAAAAACCAGGGTGTTAATTCAACACCATTCCGGTATCTATATTGGGCTACACCAGATAAGTGTTAAAACAACACCAGTTTCAAATCAAAATGGAGTTGTTTTAACACTAACTGGATTGTTTTAACACTTATCTGGTGTAGCCCAATATCAAACTGGTGTTGTTTTAACACTTGTCTGGTGTAGCCCAATATTGATACCAAGATGGTGTTGAATTAACACCCTGGTTTATGCAGTGTATATCAAAATATATGGGAATGAGAGAATTCAGTAGTCAAATGGTTAATACAAATTCATATTCAAAAACTTCCAATTTATTGATATAAAACCTGACATAATAGGATTATCATCAAAACAAAACATGATAGCAGCATATTGGATATAAAAACAACCTTGACAACACGTAGGAAAATTATACAGAAACAATTGGCATGTGGGATAATACTCTACAGAAAGTAATGTTGCTATCCTTAGAACAAAACAAAACTTAGAAATTAATGGAATGATGAATAGAAGCGAAACCTCAATGAAACAAAGGTAATTTTTTTTTAATTGTATGTATCGTGTTACTTACTCTACTGAAAGAAATGTTGTAATCATTTAAAACAAACAGACAAAGAAAAACACCGATAACAACAAAAAGCAGCATGTATTCACTATTACATCCCAACAGGTGGACCAGGGAAATGTAACTAAGAATTCCCTGGGTGGACATCAAGGCAAGACAACCTTTTTCCAATCACTTTATAATTGTTCTAAGCAATTTTAAAGGGTCAAATCTTATGAGAAAAATGTAGTGACTATTTCGGGGCTCCTGGCCTTATAGGGCTTGTAAGAGGCTTGCTCGCCCTGCAGAAATATTATGGATTCAACCAGCATTTCGGCTATATTAAACAAACAATAACCCGTAACATTTGAATAATTGGGCCTGGGATCTAGGAGAAACCTCTTTACATTGGAACAGACTACATTATGGGATTTCGTCTATATTTTTGAAATATTATGCGTTCCAGTGGCATCAAAATCTTATTGTCTTAACATTTCGTCTTTAATCGCGTCAATACAAAATCGTACCCCCCCCCTCCTATATGAACCTAAATGTTGAAATTTCAAATAAAGTGATCAAACGAAATACTCTATATGGTTCCGAATATTTATTCTAAAGATCTCTCAAAAATTGTTCTTTCACAAAAATCTGCATGTCCGACATAAATACATCACTTTCGCTAATCAAGCAAAATTATATCGCATGACTTTATAACAAAGTTAGCGTAGAAAGACAGGTCTTCTCACTGTTGTAGAATCGTTCACGTTTCACATATAGCTCCCTCACAACACACATATATTTGCAGGGTTCTTGCTAATTTTTCTGATAGCAGGTAATTTATCATTCACAGGCGGTTACTCCAAAAAAGCAACAGGGGTCTGGGGGCAGTGAAGCCCCCAGCGGGGTCCAGGGGCAGCGCCCCTATCTTTTGCAAGAATTGATAAGGTAAAATCGTCCATTCTTCCAATCTTCCAGACCCTACATGTACAAGGAAATTACTTCTTTTAAATAAAGAACAAGGCAACACTAAACAGGTTTAAAATGCCAGCTCAGATGACATTGGTGTTATTTTATTTAAAATCCATGTTGTTCAGAAAGTGAATGCATGATTTTTTTTTATATCTGCAGCTATTCTTGATATCCTACAGTCATATGATTTGCACAAGTGAATGAACACAATGAACTCTCATGATTATGATCAAATTTACCACACTGCAGCGTTACAAAAAGGCTAGGATTACCGTAAATAACGTATAAACCGCTGTCGTTAAATTAAACGCACCCCCAACTTTCGACCCCCTGTCCCTGAGCAAACAAATAAATAAAAAAATCATGATAAATTCAAGTCATGTTCTTATCAAAACGGCAAAATCTAGAGGCAAAAGCATAAAGAAATGATTTAGAAAAGTGTAAAACAAAATTGTACTTTAATTGGTTGTTTCCTGTTTTTTAACTCATTTTCAAAGTCGGGGAACTCTTCGAATCTGAGTCGTTGACCAAAATAAGGCTTGCTCCAAAGACGTGACAAGCCCTTATCAAAGTACAGATACGGTACAGATTCGTGATCGTATCTTAATCACTATCAAAGTGAAAGAAAACATCACAAAACACACATTAACAATACAGATAAAGGCAAACTGATACCTTGCTTAAGAAAATATTTCTAGATAAATCCAAGAACTATCACAGAAGTTTCATGTTTGAAGAGCTATGGCGCAAGGTTTTTCAACAAAATAATCGATCCCAAAACATTTGAAGTTTCCCTCATTTCATACCCATGCAGAGGTAGGTTTGCTCCCCTGCTCCAGCGGCCCAGCAAGTTTGCAAGTTCTGCTAAAATGAGAGAAACGTCTCTGCACATAGCTATTGCATAAATTAATTTGCATACTAGCTCAACCAATGCGCATTGGTTGAGCTAGTATGCAAATTAATTTATGCAGAAGCCATGTGCAGAGACTATTCTCTCATTTTAGCAGAATGTGCAAACTCTCTGGGCCGCTGGAGCAGGGGGAGCGAACCTATGGAGCGAACCTACCTCTGCATGGGTATGAAATGGGGGAAATTTCATACGTTTTGGGATCGATTATTTTGTTGAAAAACCTTGCGCCATAATCTCTTCAAACATGAAACTTCTGTGATAGTTCTTGGATTTAGCTAGGAATATTTTCTAAAGCAAGGTATCAGTTTGCCTTTATCTGTATTGTTATTGTGTGTTTTGTGATGTTTTCTTTCATTTTGATGGTGATTAATAATACGATCACAAATCTTTACTTTGACAAGCGTTACGTCTCGAAGCCTTGCTTGGTCCAGTGATAACTCCTTGCTTGGTCAATGGACTTGAATTTTGGGTAGCCCTCATTGAGAGTAAAGCTGCCACCGTGGTTTAATTGTGCCGGGTTTGTGTCACGGCATGAACCTGTTTGTGGGTTGTATGTATACGCAAGTTAGGCTGTTGATTTTAACATCAAAATTAATTTGTAAAAATATGTCGTAGCATTTAGACTTACAAAACAGTAAATGAATTCTCTTTGATCATATAAACAGGACCTTAGCCCCCTAGATTATTGTCAGTTTTGGTGATATATGACTCTTCATTTGTTTTGGGCTTTTTTAAGCCCAGCATGACAGCATCGTGTATTACCCGCAACCCCGACTTATGCTTATTCCGCACGCGCGCTAGCGCGCTAGCCCTCGTCGAGTCAGTTTAGTTTTGTTTCTTCTTGCTTTCTCGATCTCTCGCTCATTGGCTGTGTTTGGAGCTGTTTCTTCCCGTTTCTTTACGACCGCTTTCACAACACCGCTGTGAAGCTTGTGTAAACTGAAATTTGAGATAGCGACTTGTTGAATTGAATCGAGACTGATTTTATATAATATATATATATTTTTTTTTTTTTTTTTTTTTTTTTTTTGTGAGGCCACAGCCGGTTACGATCGGCGTTACAGCCGGAAAAAATAGCCGGTTACCGGCTATTAACAAGAACCCTGTTATTTGCCCCAAACGGTACAAGCTGAAGATTTTAAAATGAATTTGGATCTTCATCATACTTCTGTTAACGCTAAAACGGATAAATACAGTAAATAATCATAAAAGAACAAATACCATACAATTTTTTTTTCACACATATTTATTGTCTGTATATATCCAGGTAAGGGCAAGTAAAGACGCTTCTTGTTTATCTAAACAAGATGCTTCTTCGATGTTTTAAATTTCATTACAGAAATTTGATATCAAAGTGCTTTTAATGATAAAAATTCGATTTCTCCTGTCAAAAAAGTGGTTTTATATGACATGATTTATATTTTTCTTGTTTGCTTTTGTTGTCCTTCATTTCGAGGGGATTTGCCGCCAAATCTCTATAAATGGCTTTATTTGCGTATAATAGGAGGTTGGGCACATTTTTCGTGAGGGGACTGACGCCTTTTGCCCGAACTTCAACTTTCCAGTTTCTAAGTTTTTTCTACTTTTGAGGTGAAAATGTATAGAGAAATTACATATTCGGGCACCCCGCTGCTGGAATATGAGACTCGGGTACTTCGCTGCCATTATATTATTCATACACATCACTGCCCGAATATGAGATGGTGATTGCCCGAATATCGAAACTTCAGAAAATTTTCGGGAGGGAGGGCATCCCCTCCCTCACCCCGGTAGGATCAGTTTTTTCCCTCGGAATATGATTTTATAAATGATCAGATGATTTCGGGAATCCCGCCAGCCCTCCACAGGAATTCTCAGAAGTGAGGGGAGAGTAAGGCAGGAGCGGGGATTCCACTGGCAGTGCAGGCTCTCTAAGTCTTATTGTCAATTGGAAGAGGGGGGGGGGGGGGGGCTGCGGGATGTGTCTTCCTGGAATATAAAATATTCGGCCTAGAAAGCTTTCCTTTTTTTTTTTTGTATACACGCCCATTGTATACACGCCTATATACGCTTATCAGGAAATACAATGAACAATGTAGATCATGCCTACAATTATATTTGCCTATAAAATCTAAATGACGCAACGAGTGGCCGTGTGCTTTTCCAACGACACCTACCATACACAACAATACATGCTATAGCAACATTGCAAAATAAATGGTCCTATTTTTAACTTAACCTCGTTCATTTCTAAGTTTTTAATATTTTGTTATCATTTGAATCCCCTAATTTCTTTTCAGTCCCCTTCATATCCCCCTCCCCGTCCTCTGGTAGTCAAAAGGTAAAGTGTATAAAGTGTGTGTGTGTGGGGGGGGGGGGTGTTACAATCCCCAACATTTAGTAATTGTAAGCTCCCAAATCATCTGGCGTCAGATCCGAGTATTTTCCTTGGATGGTCCCTTGAAGAACAAAGGTAGTTGATTTATCTGTCACTGACATCAATCCTTGAGGTAGGTATTATCCGCTACATCTGCAAGCAATTAAAAGGTCAAGTGTTTGATGAAAACGATGATAACGTTTTGCATGGTTTCAGTTTCAGATTCAGTTTCAGTTAATTGTTTCACATGTCACATTTTTCATTGTTTTCACAAAATAAATGTTAGAAATAAACATGAATTCTAGTGTCAGACTCTAGAACAGAAAGTGAAAACCTCATAAAATGTATTTATTTGTTTGCATGCAGTATGACTTGAATAGACTGACCTAACATGTAGCGTGAAATATTGAGGAGCCTATATAGGTGGAAGCTATGTTTATAAGTTATAGGCTTTATAAAGGGTTAACAGTGGGAACGAGCAATAATTATTACAGCAAAAGATAAAAGTAATGTAAATAGCAGCAATAGAAATCGCAGAAATAGAATTCGCATTCGAAGAAACGTCGTTGGACGTTTAGGGGGTGCCACAATATTTGACAAGTTTGCTGACAAGAGACAAGAAATATAAAAGGCTTTCAGCTTTAAAATCTTGCCAACAGGGGTTTAGCAACCACTTAAATCGGAAAGAAAATAATCAAAATCAGTTAGCATAAAAATAAATTCTTAACTGATACTTGAATATGCCAATGGGATATCCGATAGCTTAACTGGTCTAAAATTATTTGAGTTCAAATCGCTTAAGTTGAGTTTCTCACTCAAATCAGGCCTATATGTAAACAGTTTTACTTATACGTGTAAGTGCACTGGGATGCTATATAAAGAAACCACCATTGGAGTGAATTGTATGATCTTCTTTCCACATAGCCTCGATTTTCCTGTCTTTTTCTCTTTCACTCTTTTTTCCCCTTTCTTTATCTTATTTCGGGGGGCATGGGGGTATTTGAGTGGGGGATGCATACCCTTAAGCTACAACGCTGGTTCCATGCACGATTTATGTGATTCATAAATCACATTATGTTTCATTTTATTTCATTTTTTTTAATTAATGTCTATACCTTCTCTCTTCCCCCTCAAAACTAACAACAACCGACGACAACAACCAACATAAAAAACCGCAACAAAAACTGACCATCACGAATCATGATGTCGTGGAAGTCCCGAGTCACAGTGGTAAAGTCGAACTCCTGCACGTTCGCGACATCCGCGGGTATCACCCCGATTCCCCTCCCGTATTTCTTGGCAGAAGCCAGGATATTGGTCCAATAGACAAACCCATCATGGTAGGCCACCCCCTGGGAGTGATGTAGGATCTCTCTAGGAGGACCGTTCGATTTCTGCCATTTACGTCAATGACCTCAATGGTGCTGTTCTGAAGAGGGGGCGAGGAGGTAAAGAAAATGCGCTGGCCTATGGATTAAATTGTGATCGAGAGTGAACGGTGACAAAAGATCAGGCAAGATGTATAAGGAGATTCTAGAACAGGCACTTCCCTATATAAGGAAAATACTCCAGGACAACTACTCCCATGCAGGACAACTACTCCCAGGACAACTACCCCTTGGACCAGTGGCGGATTTACATACACTCTTAAAAAAGTTGGGCAAAAAAATGCCCAATTTTTAACCAACACTGGGCAACATACTGTCCACACAACTTTTGGTTAAAATTTGCCCACCTGATGTTGGGCAATCCATTTACTATGTTGTTGGGCAAATTAAATTGCCCATCAGTTGGTGACCCATTAGATTTTACCCAACTCTACAATTGCCCAACTGTTGGTTATATTCTCAGTTGGGTAATTATTGCCCAACCAATCTTACCCAATAGGATTGCCCAACCCTCTATTTGTTCAGCTGTTTGGTAACAAATATCATGTGGTTGGGCAAATTCAGCTGCCCAATTTATTGTTTCCTTTTTCCTCCAACCTAGGTAAAAAAAAAATGAAAATCTGCTTGTTACGTCCTTCTGGTTCTTAACCTAATCAATCCTAACCTATCCTATTTTAAGCTATCCTATCCTATATCTTAACCTATCCTAACCTAGTCCTGTCCTATCCAGTTAGTGCAAACTAGTGCAAGCTCTTATATACCCCTTATATTTTTTTATGCATTCGGTGACAGTTAGTAAATCGGGCCACCCCAAACCATACGCTACTAAAAATTCATGAATATTCATATAAGTGTTTTCCCCAATATTGGGTAAAAATATTTACCACAAGTTGGGCAAAAGCGAATTTCTAACCAACCATCAGTTACCCAACAAAATTTACCCAACTGGCAAAGGAAATGTGACAAAATTACACAACTACAGGGCAACAAGTACCCAACCCATAATTACCAAATACTGTTGGTAAATATATGCCCAATATTTAGGTAAAAAGTATTGACCAATATTGGTTACAACACTCGAGTGTCCAGTTGGTTAATAATAGCCCAGAATTGGGAATATTTTTAACCAACCAGCAGTTACCCAACTAAATTTACCCAACATTTTAAGAGTGTAGGGGAAAAACCGGCCTGTGCCCCCTCTTTTGAAACCCAAATGGCATACCTTAAGTACACAATGAAAAAAAAATCCCCTTATATGTGTACTTTTCCGGCTCTGTGCCCCCTCTTTTACAAAATCCTGGATCCGCCCCTGCCTTGGACAATAATACCAATGGATAATTAGCCACGGATAAGTAAGCCTTTTCAAATTACCCCAAAGATACAAATGAGTCATTAAGAACTGTTGTTGTTCGCAGGAGGAGTATAATATTGTCCGGGGGTAGTCGTCAAGGGGTATAATCCTAGCTAAGGGGTAGTTTTCCTGGAGATGGTAGTCCAGGGAGTAGTCGTTAAGCTCGTGCTTAAAGAAAGAGATCAGTAGATAAAAAAAATGCAAGTGCAGGCCTAGATCTTACTTCTATACAAGAGTAGAAAAAAGGGAGAAACCAAAGTAAAGATAAGGGGAAAAGGGCCTGATCCTGGGGTGGAAAAAAAAAGATGAAAGAAAATTATGATGGTAAGGATGACAAGGGCCAAAGGTAAAGTTTTGTCAGCCTGAGTTATCTTTTTTTATGATTATGGTCATAAATAGGTAGATATAGATAAATATATCGATATATATCGACATAAATTTGACATATCCGAACAACTTTGGCGACTCTCCTGGAAATAAATACGGAGGACAGCAATGGGGAACTTTGACATAGCTAAGCACCGTTATTCTCTCATTTTCATTTCTCACAATAACTATAATTTTGAGTTTGGGGTTAAAGCTTACAACCTTTTTCTTGGGGGGGGGGGGGGTCTGGATAGACCCTACACTCTAAAAACTAAAGTGTTAAATCACCATTTAAAAGAGCTGAGGAGTGACAACTTTTTCAAAATGGTAGATCAACTCTTTTAAACTGCTGGATTCAGCCTTTATAGTGTTGTATCCAGCATGTTAAAAGTGTTAATCTACAATTTTGAAAAAGTTGTCACTCCTCGGCCCTTTTAAATGGTGATTTAACACTTTAGTTTTTAGAGTGTGTGTATATATATAAATATATATATATGTATATATATATATATATATATATATATATATATATATATATATATATATATATATAATTGTAAGGAAATAACATACAACAGCTTCGGCAACTCTCGTGGAAATAATTATAATTGTGAGAAATGAAAATGAGAGAATAATGGTTGCGTAGCTTAAATCAAAGTTCCCCAGAGCTGTCCTCCCTTTTTTGAATTTTTGCAAAGGTTGAAAAAATGTCTCCGCCGGGAATCGAACCCGGGTCGTTGGCTTAGAACGCCAATGCCTTAACCACTAGACCACGGAGACGGGCCAGTGATTTCGGCGACACCAGATTCAATTGACCGACAGATTGACAAATCTTCAACCTTATTAATTAATTCCTTTGTCGGTGAGTTTTGAACAAAGACAAGCCGCATGCCTCAGCTGGATCCAAGCGAATGCTTTGAGATACATGTATACATTAGAATAATAATCATTATAAACAATAAATTGTAAGGAAATAACATACAACAGCTTCGGCAACTCGTGGAAATAATTATAATTGTGAGAAATGAAAACGAGAGAATAATGGTTGCGTAGCTTAAATCAAAGTTCCCCAGAGCTGTCCTCCCTTTTTTGAATTTTTGCAAAGGTTGAAAAAATGTCTCCGCCGGAAATTAAAAAAAAGGGAGGACAGCTCTGGGGAACTTTGATTTAAGCTACGCAACCATTATTCTCTCATTTTCATTTCTCACAATTATTTATATATATATATATATATACGTATATATATATATATATATATATATATATATATATATATATATATATATACACATACATACTTACATACATACAAATATATGATATATTTCTTAATTATCCTCAGTCTGCGATTACGGTAAAAGGTTTTGTAACATTTTCATAACAACAAACATTACAATGCAGCTGTTTCCATAGAAACCAACCTTTTCTGTCCCAGGCCACGCCCTTGATGGACAGAAAATCATCGTTAAGGAGGATTTTCTGGTTACTACCGTCTACCATCATCCGATAAATTGCAGTCGTGTTCGTCACCAAAAGATAACTGCATGATATGAAAAAGTGAGGAAATGTAATATAAGAAATACTCCCCGACATGAAACGTAAAGTGCAATGATACTATACAGTACAGGTCTCTGCTAGATATTACAACAATTTGTTTTTCCGAAAAACTTTCTGCGCCGACAAACAAAATGTTCACTCCCTTGGGCTTTATTAATCCGAAAAATGACGAATTGCAAAGCAGGTGGCGGGCAAATTATAAGTTCGTCAGAGCCATTCACAGAGTTTGGCCAACGCAGTTTCAGTTGGGCTCAGTATGGCGTATATAGTCCTTTAATTAATTTGTAGCATGCTTGCCTAACAGAGCAACATGCCAATGCGTCATATTGTTACCTGCTGGAGCCGAGTTGGCCAACTTGACTCTATCTGTAGGAATATATACATTGCATGGGCCGCGGAACCGGGGGGGGGGGGGCTGGGGGCTGCAGCCCCTCACACTTTTTTTAGTAGTCACGTGTTATAAAACATCGGGAAAAGGGTTCGAAAATTGTCATTTATGAGTGAAATCATATCACCCCCCCCCCCCATTTTTGGTGTTCGTGGGCCTGGTATTTCCATATCGCTCCTGGCGTATGTGAATTGGTCTAGTGGTCGATCGACACTCTGGTCTGCAACGAGACCCAGGATTCAATCCCGATACGCGTATTTTAATCATATGACATTAAAGGTCTTTCCCAAAACGTAAATATTTCATTATGGCATTAAGGTTTGCCTGGGAGCTAGGTTTTCCTAAAGTATGAACGAGCGCAGATACATTATTTTTATGTATATCCCGGGGGGTGGGGGGCATGTCTCATTGAGACCTGTACATCATCCGCGTAAATCACTTTCTGAAAAGCATCCTAAACGGGGATTGCAGTAGGAGTAGTTTTGATACCTATAAACAGGGAAACCTGTCTAACATCTCTGATTTTATACCCTAAACGGCAATTTCCGCGGATCTTCATCTTATCACCTCTGAATTTGATACCCTTTTTCTTGATTTTTGCTGTTTTTGATGTATATCAATGATAACAAAACAACAACAATAATAATGATAATGTAAGCGCTTTGGTATATTCTTGTAAAGCGCTTTATAAGCAACCGTTATTATTATTATTATTATTATTAACAACACAACAACAAAATTTTCGCACCTTCGTTCCGAGACATGTGCAACAGTTACATGCTCGACCTCAATGTCGGTAGTAATGGACCAGTAGAAGTCCGCATCCGGGAGGTTCACAACGTGGATTGTGTTACGGCGTGCTACGGCGTACAACATTCTACCGATGTGGTCCACGGCAACAGACTTTGCTGCACGGTTGACTAAAAGTAACATGTAACATGCAGTGATGTCGATAAAATGGGAGTCACAAAGAGAAAAGAGGAGGTAGATGGAATAGTAGGATATAGGAAATATAAGGGTAAATTAAAAAAAAAAAAAAAGAAGAAGAGATGGCATTGAAAACGCACGTTTCTTTTTGGTTCTCTTTTTCAAATTATGAATTCGAAAAAGTGAACTAGAAAGAAACGTATTATGTTCCTCTGTTCTTCATGTTCTTATTATGATATTTCTCTCTGCATCCCCGTCTGCAGAGGCGGGACTCCCGGGGGGCATAGGGGATAAAACCCCAAAGTGCCCTTTTTATTTCTGAAAAATGCCCCCTTTCTCAATGATAAGTGCCCTTTTTACGACTAAAAGTGCATCTTTTCCTTTTCAATAAGTGCCCTTTTTTCTCATTCTGATAAGTGCCCCTTTTCAAATCTGATAATTGCATTCTTATCTCTCTAATAAGTGCCATTTTCTCCTTCTAATAAGTACAATTTAAATCGGATAGGTGCCCCTTTTCTTTTTAATAAGTGCCCTTTTCCCCTTCTGATAAGTGCCCCTTTTCAAATCTAATAATTGCTTCCTTTTCTCTCTAATATGTGCCCTTTTCCTTTGATAAGTGCATTTTACTTCTGATAGCTGCTCCTTTCCGATCCCCGTCTAATAAGTGCCCATTTTCCACTTCTGATAAGTGCCCTTTTTCAAAGCTGATAAGTGCCCCCGCTTTACTTCTGATAAGAGCCCCTTTAATATGTGCCCTATTCCTCTTCTCATAAGTGCCCGTTTTCACCTCTTATAAGTTCCCCCTTCCACCTCTGATAAGCGCCCTTTCCTCTTCTAATAATTGGTTTGCGCAAATGCCTCAGTCTTGAACTTGATCAAAGTGCCTAACAAACAGTAACTTCATGTTCTCTGTTAAGTATTAATAATTGATTTGAACAATCATTTAATCTTTAATAATATACCTATCCGCACACTCCACCCCTCCCCATACACACACTCAAACGCCCTACCCAAAACATAGCAGATTATGTCTTTCTGCACACAATTCCACTTTTGACTGGAGCATGTGGAAAGGATGTAGATTGTAATGCATTACAGGTAGATGGACCTTAAATGTTCCATTTTCAAAAAGGGAGAGAGAGAGAGAGAGAAAAAAAAAAACTGGTTTCGAACAGTTTATCTGGTTCCTTTTTTTGCCCCATCTCTTCCAACCAGTTGAGGATGCGTCAGTGTCTGGAGCATGTCGAAAGGATTGACTGTTCTGCATGATGATATTTTTTTTACATGTACACAAGGGCGGCGCCAGGGTAGTTAACTAGGGGGGGGGGGCAAAATGACGCGTATAGCAACGTCGCACGTCGAGGGTCTTGAAATAACAAATAGGACTATAACAGTTATGTCATAATTGCATGGCCTAGCCTTCTCTTCTCCATTTTCCCTTCTCTTTCTCCTTCCCCCCCCCCCCCCCCTTCCTTTTTTTTTTTTTTTTTTTTTTTTGCTCGCTTGAAAAATGATAGGGGGCGGCCGCCCCCCTGCCCCCCTGTAGCGCCGCCCCCACATGTACATTTTTAATTGAAGAAATGTTAAAACATTATTTTACTCTATACATTTTATTCTCTTTTAAATTCTCATTCGTCATACAAGACGTTGTTTATGGGGTCTTGTAACTTTTAAGAGGAATAAGAAATTTGAAGAAGAAAATATTATGTCAATGTTAGGGTTCTCCTTCCGTTATTGCATTCAATCTTTCCAACACTCTTTAGGCAAAAATGGGTATTGATGCAGATGATCTGTGCTGGAAAGACACCACCTGCAATGGTGATGGCAGTTGTGGGGGGGGGCAGAGCAGTGGAGTATCCAGCCATTGGGTGAAGCTGGTGTAGCTTCTTCTTGAAGGCCCAGGAAAAAAATCAGTACAACTTGTTATAATCTCATGCTTGTACAAGAACTGAGCTGTCTAGATAGGCCGACATTTAACCCCTGTATTGGGAGCATCCCGCCCCTCCCCTTTTTCACTTTCTGGATACACCATTGTGGTTGTGCACTACTAGGTACAAGGTTAAGGACTGAATGACTGTTCAAATCAATTATTGATACTTAAGAGAGAACATGCTGTTACTGCTTGATACTCACTTTGATCAAATTCAAGACCTAGGCATTTTTTGCGCAAAACCAATTTTTTCGAGTTTCACAAAAGTAGCCAGTATATTGTCAGTACTAGTGTCATCCAATGAAACAGACCCACATCCATAATTGTAGAAGAAAAAAAATCATATCGATATGGTGAAATTATGATTTTGGAGGATATTTTCAAGTGTGTACTTTTTTTGTACGCACTGCATAATAAAATCAAGCAGCTGGCATAAAGTACGTTGATATCGATGTGATCCTTAAGATAAAGCAGCAGAGTTAATGTATACGAATTTAAAGATCATTCGACATTTCCCCCAAATGAATTTGCTGTTGTCATTTTCATTATATCTCTGGAAATAATGCACAACCCAAGGACTTCAGCATTAGAAAAAAGTCTGGAAATTTTTGCTCGCTCGCTTCACTCGCTCGCGCATGAATTATTAGACCATTACACACAACGGTTAACCCTTTCAGGACAGGAATTATTTAAGGGCTGAATTGATCACATTTTGTTCTTCAAATTGGCAACAATATTTTCTTTTAGTTCTACATGGTTCTAATAAGGTGTAATTTCTTTGAAAAAATATAGGCCTATATGGTTACGAATTTGGTCCTGAAAAAGTTGACAAAATTGCCAATTCTGTTGAAAAACAATGATTTTGAACCTCTCAATATGTTGCCAATTTTAGAATACATGTATTAAAGCTAATTCTTGTTTTTTTTAATTCCTGACATCAAACGCAATACGGTCATGCAACAAAAATGGACATAGTGCATACAGAAATGTTTGCTCTTTCTACTCATGCATATGATATATTTTTTATAGCTCTGTATCAAAAGTTAGAGCCAAACCACAAAATGTGTTAAATTATCTTAAAAGGGGTAATTGGGTAAGCTGAAACAGTGTCCACAACCACAATAAAAAATTAAGAAGATGATGCTTGATCATATTAACTATAGGGTAATACCAATGTCACAAAATGGTCCTTTTTTCGCTTTATGTTCACCCCTTGTAGGTGCCCCTTTTTTCCCTAAAAGTGCCCTTTTTGGTGGCCCCCCTTCTTTGAAAGACGCCCCGCCGCCCAAGCCCGTCTGCATAAGTAGGGGAAGCGGAAAATACTTTATTCTTTTTATGGTGCATAAGCGTGCAGACCCGGGGGCAGGAGGAATGACCCCCCCACACACACACACACACACACACACACCAATGTTTGTGTTTGTGTGTAGTCTGGGGAGGGTTCGACACGCCCTTGTTAATGAAATAATTTCTGGATACATCACTTGACTCTACACAATAGCCCAAATTCAATGTTGATTCATAACACATGTATATTTCATTGACTTCCGTTGCACGTGCACGTACATAATCATGACCATGACGTCCATTTCAATATTCTCAGACTTACTGATATCCATGAGGTTCGGTATTTCGTCGCCCAGCCCCAACGTGTCCCAACGGAACAACTGAACCTCCTCCGAGGAATAAAACAGACGCTGGTCTACAGGGTCGAATGCAAATGCTTCTATTACGGCTGGTGACTCAAGTAGGTATGTAATTGGACTCAAAGAAGTATTGCCCACCCGAATCCGAAAGTTTTGTCCGTTTAGCAAGAAAACAACGGGCCTGTGACCTGTACACAATCAATAAATTCAAAGAAAGACATTCCGAAAAAGTTTTTGTTTAGAGGTTTGTTTGGTTTTTAAATTTTAATGTGGCTTCATTGATAATTGATGTACCCAGCTGCATTACTTTTCAAACTTCGTTCCATGCAGTCATTTTGGCAAGCACCCGTTTTCCCTTAACGTGCCCATTTGTTAGTTCTTCCTAATCCCCCCCCCCCCCCTCCTCAGAATGTCTGGAGTGTCTTACCCACAATGGACACGATGAATGAGCAAGAGTTGTCATTCCCCGAATAATCCGTAGCTTTACAGGAAACCCTCGTAAGACCAAGTGCGAAGTCATTGTCGAAGTCATTGTCGAGGTCACGATTAGAAGCATTACAGACGACAGAAGGGCTGATATCGGCGTTATCGTAGACGATTGGCACGATCGTAGGATTCGATTTTGAAGTTCCATTGGTCGAGTATGTTCTGTCCTCGCAGATCATGGTAGGAGGTGTGTTGTCTGCATGAGGTTGTAAAGAAAGAGGATGGAAAAGAATTTATGGGGGAGCTATAGACGGAATTATTAGAGTAGTGGCATATCCAATTCAGCATGAAGCCGCCCCGTCCCTTTTTGAATCCACCTCCCCCCCCCCCCCAAAAAAAAATAAATAAAAAAAATAAATAAAAAAATAAATAAATAGGGTCTTTGACACCTGCCTGCCCCTCCGTCTGGGCAGAACTTTTCGCCCTTTGTCTATGTGTTTCTGGATACGCTCCATCAGAGGTTCTAATTAAGAGTGATCAGCCAGGGTCGCGCTCTTAAAGTGGCACTTAATTTATATAGCAAAATCGCTTTTAAAATTGCACTTGATGTATCATAAAACTCTGTCTAATGAAGATGTGTATATACTGCAGGTATAGTCGTACGGTATACAAGGTTTCGAAATATACCACAATTACAAACTAAGTCACAATCACAATGCTGCCGAGTTAGCCCGACTCCCGACTCCTGGGGTAATTGTCTTTTCCGGGGGGGGGGGGGTAATTGTCTTGGCATAATTAGCGTAGAGGTGTTGTGGTCTAGTGGATAAGTCTCCGGACTGCATGGTACAGGGTTCGAATTCCTGGCGCAGCCTTATTTACCACACTCGACCCAGGTGAGGTAATTTGGCAGGAATTAATTTCTCAAATGGTTTAGAGCTGTAAAGCCAGACCTGCTAAAGCCGGGGTAATACTAATTGAGTGCCAAGAGTGGCAAATGTACCAGACATGGGCGCTGTTATAAGAACTCAGTATTATTATTATTGGGAGTAAATTGTTCCGAGGGGGTAAGTCCTGAGGGTAATTGTACTAATGGGGGATTGACAGAGGGGTGATTGTCCGGGGGTATAGTTGTCCGGTGGGAGGTAATTCACCAGGGGGTCAGAGTTGCCAGGATATATTACATTTACATCAGTTGTAGTCTTTTAACATATACCTATGACAGTGATGACAAAAGAACAGTTCCGTCTGTTGTTACTCGAATTTTCCAGTTGACATGTAACATTCGTCTGTCCCACAGGGAACTTCATTCCAGAGACATGGCTGCACCTCATCGAAGGATGTTCATCGACATCATCGATTGCGGAGAAACTTATGTTGGCTCCGTCAGAACCTTGGTCCGTGACTCGTACGATGTTGTCGGGGCAGTACGGCGCGACAGTGTCAGGCTCTGCAAAAAATAATTACGGTTTTGTTGTATTGGTACAAATTTGCCAAGTGAATTTTCGTCATAGCGCTCGCCCCCAAAATGTCAATTTTCCGGTTTACCCACCAAACTACTGGCTTTCCAAATAGATTATTGCAAAGAAACGCTGATGTGTTTCTCCCCTCATGACAGAATATGAGTTACAATTAGATTATTATTATTATTATTATTGTTATTATTATTATTATTATTATTACTTATACCGCGCTTTTCCCATAAGGCCCAAAGCGCTTACAATAATTTCAATTACAAATACTTATGGTAAGAAAAACAACGTTACAACTACAAACTGCTAAAGAGATGTGTTTTCAAGGCCTTTCTGAAGACACTGACTGATGAAGACTGTCTAATTGTTAGTGGTAAATCATTCCAGTATTTTGAAGCAGACGCAGTGAATGTCCTATCACCGGCCAAGGTGCGAGTAACTGAATATGTGAGTGAAACCTTGCTAATATATAAAACAGCTGCTCCTGGCTGTATTTTAAAGTAAGTTTAATCATAATTACGGGGTATATCTTGGATCTTCATGATCTTAAAATATCTGGAAAGAAATACAGGGGTCCGGGGGCGTATATTTATGCGCATGCAGTATTCACTGTATTAATTATATATTACAGTGTCTGATATCTATCAATTTGTTAGAACACAAACCATGCAGTTATCATTGCACCTGGGCGGATGGGGGGGGGGGGGGGGGGGTCACATGGGGTCCGGACCCCTTTTTTCTTCTCAGTATTTTTTTTTTTTTGTGTGTGAAATGGACCCCATACAAAATTCTGTCCTCGAGCCGCTCCTGCCCCCTCCCCATTCTTAGAGATTAACCGACGCCCCTGCATGGCTCCGTATCATTATGACATGCTTAGTACCTTGCGTGTGACACTGTAAGATGGTTGTTGGTTTTCCACCTACATTGCATAGGCGGATCCAGAGGGGGGGTCGCGGGGTCCGGACCCCCCCCCCCCCTTTTTGGCGCCGTTTTTTTTTTTTTTTTTTTTTTTTTTTTTTTTTTTTTTTTTTACTTGGCGCCGTCTTTCTTGGCGTTTCCCCCCCCCCCCCAGAAATTCTGCCGACCTGATCATGCAAGATACTGCGTAGGCCCTATTCATTACCCATTGTTTCATTCTCCGTCGCAAAGTAGGCCTAAGTACTGTACTGCGGCCATGCTAGATCAGATATGCGGCGCGGCACGCATAGGTTTATGCATGCGACTTTTGATCGTACGTACGCTGTCTTGCAACTATGCTTGCAACCCTCGAGGAGGCAGGCTGCACGCGGCATCATTCAACTTCAAGTCACTCATTCGAGGCAACTCGTCATTCTAGACAATACCAAAGCACAAGTATCCATATAGGTAAATAATTTTTGCTTGGCCCAAATATATAAATGCAGCTCTGCTGCAGGTTAATTGATAAAAACTTTCGGCGCTAGTGCAGTTGATTAAGTAGTGGGCAGTGGCGGCACCAAGGGGAGGCATGGGGGGGGGGCATTTGCCCCCCCCCCCCAGTCAGAAGCTTTGCCCCCCCAGTTGCCCCCCCAATAATTTTCGGAGTGAAAAAAAATAAAAGGGTGGAAAATGAAAAAGAAAAGAAAAGGAAAGAAAAAAGTGAAAAAGGAATGGAGAAAAGAAGCAAAAAGAAAGAAAACGGAAACTTTGAAAGCAATGGCGGCATCAAGGTGGGGGGGGCATGTGGCAAATTTGTTCGCTCAGCTCGTGTAAATATCCTCATATTTGGGTAGTTTTATAGCTGAATAATTTCTGTACATTTCCACTATAATAGTGTCAAAATTTTTGCTCGCTCGCTTCGCTCGCTCGCAATATACAGGCCTATAACTCCCACCACATAATCAGGCCGTGAGATGATCAAATTTCCTCATATTGGGGTAGTTTTATAGCCAAATAATCATTTCTGTACATTTTCACCACAAAAAGTTTCAAAATTTTTGCCCGTTCGCAATGTATAACTACCACCTTATTATCAGGCAGCAAGATGCTCAAAATGTCCTCATATCTGGGTAGTTTCATAGCTGAATATATAATTTCTGTACATTTTCACGACAAAAAGTGTTCGCAATAAATAACTACCACCTCATAATCGGGCAGCAAGATGCTCAAATGTCCTCATGCATATTGGGGTAGTTTTATAGCCGAATATGTAATTTCTGTACATTTTTACTACGAAAAATGTCAAAATTTTTGCTCGCTCGCTTCGCTCGCTCGCAGTATATAACTAACACCTCTTTATAATCGGGCAGTTCAGCTAGATGCTCAAAATGTCCTCATATCTGGGTAGGTTTATAGCCGAATATTCTGTACATTTTCACTACAAAAAGTGTCAATTTTTTTTTGTCCGCCCTTGCCCCCCCCCCAACATTTTCTTTTGCCCCCCATTTGCCCCCCCCCCCCCCACTTTAAAAATCCTGGTGCCGCCACTGGTAGTGGGGACATGCATCCCCGCCGTGGCCGGCACGGGCCGGGCGGGGCCCGTTCGCTCCGCTCGGCCGCGAGATTACTAGAGTTTGGTTGGATGTGTTAAGTTGTTTTAACGTCATGATTTTACATCTTTCTTTTTAAGACGTATTTCAATGTCATTTTACAACTCTCTGTAATCTTTAAAATTATCATTGTCAATTGTTCAGTATTGATGTACTTAAAATCATCAACAACAAAATGTAAAGTTGCCGGAGGCAAAAGTAACGGCACATTGAACATGTTGAATGCCGTTTAAATGGTAATTAAATTTATCCGATGATAAATGCTATAAAATTTTTGGTTAAAATTGCAACAGATTTTGATGAAACCGAAACATACTCTCCAAAAAACAATTCTTTATTGGTATTTACATTTCCAACGAAATATCATTTTCCTCAACAAATATTTGAGATTTCGGTTGAAAATGTAGCGGTCTCGTATTACTTTCATGGGTAGGGAATAATGGACCATTTACCTATGACGTCATTAAGGAGATTATTTCATTAGGTAAACAAATTTTTGTCATTATTTCGGTACCCTGAGAAATAAAAAGAGTTGCTGAAAGCATTGGTAAACCTTACTAGTGTGTGTCTATGTTCATGTTTATGCAAATTATGCAAACGTGCTTAAGGGTCTGGTATTCCCTACACCTACCCTATGGTTGTACATCGCAAGAAGTGAACTTCATGTGTCCATATAAAGGTTAAAGTTGTGAAGGTCAAGACTTAAAGTCATATCAAAGGTCAAAGGTCTGTCAGAGTCAACAAAAAGGTCAAAGTCACGAAATTCAAAGGTAATGACAGGTGCTCGGGGGGGGGGGGGGAGGAGGTTTGTTTTCTCCGAGGACTTTTGATATATTTTTTCTTGTTGTTGATTGGGAACGCTTGAATCTGATACATTGCACCATGACTAGTTTTGTGATACAAAACTTATTTATTTTGCCTAATGAGTAGATGCTGTGGTTGATTGTTAAATCCTGTGAATTTTCAGCAAAACTGGTATTGGTACTGTTGTTGATCGGCCTTGATTGTGAACTCCTGAATCTAAGGAACTTTCCCTTTTTTGTGTTCTTTTGTGATTTGTGATTTATAACTCGTGATGATGTAAACACTTGCGAATTGTTATCTCAGGGATGGGAGGAGATAATATAGATGATATTTAGTGAATAATTCTTCATTGCTGTAAAATGTGTACATGTATCACTAAAATTTACTAAGTGTGTTTGTACAGCATGCGCACACCCAATTCGTAGGTTATCAACATAGTACTTCAACATTGAAGAACCAATCTCAAGTAATAAATCTCCAGATTTTATTCTTATTTGTCTCACTGGACTGTTTGTGTTGATGCCACATGCCATCTGAGGTCCTGCACAGCAATGCAGACTGGAAAATCTGGGAAAACTTTAAAAAAATATATATATATACATATATATATATTAATACAGTCCAATGGCGCAAATCCCGGAGGGGATGGGGGTATGCATTAACCCCCCTCCCAGTTCTGATGTACGGGGGGGGGGGGTGGCCTGTACAAATATACCCGCACTTTTTGATAAAAGATGGTAATTTGCAATCATTATATATGTATTTTCCATCTCAAATAAACAATAATTCCATGTAATATTAATAGATTAAATGTAATTTCAGTACAAACTAAGACATTTTCAGGCTCGTATTATCAAATTTTTGTGGCGCGCTCCGCGCGCCCAACTATATTTCAACATTAAAATAGTCAAACAGGCAATATATATATATATATATATGCCTATAGAGGCGCTTAGCGCCTTCGGCGCTTGCGTTTGCCAGAATGATAACTTCTCACCCTTTGGACCCCCCCTTTTTTTTAAAACCTGGATCCGCCCTTGCATTGGTATTCAGTATGACAGGATTCGTATTCCTCTCACAAGATCTGATAGGAATCCAAGGTTGGCACACGGGCTCACACGACTGGTCACAGAGCAGTGCAGCACTGATCCCAACTATATAGATTAATGAAATAAATTCATTAGCGTACTTTGAGGGAAGGGGGCAGGAGATCTCGACAGCTCTCTGACCAAGCCGAGATAACAATCTTCAACCCCCACGTGCCCCAAAAGTGGAGGAGAGGGGTAATTCTATAGATGCACGACACCCCAAGCGAGAAATAGGAGATAACTGCCACCTTATATAGCGACGATGAATTTTTTGGTATAGAGTTGGGTTGGCTAAAATAAAACTGTGTATAAGATGAGTTTATAGGCAAAAGCAGAGGGTATATAGTCATTTCTACTTCGGAAGTGCACGGACATTTTAAAAAGGCAATAATTATGTGATCTACAATGATTAAATAGTTTAAATAAACTTTTGGTATTATAAGTATAATGAAGAACCAAAGAGATATATTATTCAACTATATGTACATTATAAAAAAATTGCCGTTTTTTCACAGCAATTTCCTGGCAGTCAGGATGCCGGGAATGCCCTCTTTTCCACAGTGTTTTTTTTTTTTTTTTAACCGGAAATCAGCATATATTTACAATAAAATTATGTAAATATATGCTGATATCCGGTAAACCAACAAACTTGCTGTTATTTTACAGGAAAAGACTGTAAAATTGAAATAAGGGCAATAACCTGTAATTTTAAGGGCTAAAAAACCTGTAGTTTTACAGTTATTTTTTTGCAGTGTAGATAACACAAAGCCTGTAGTTTTCATGACTCTACCATTTATTTAGTAAACTACTCCGATTAAGGCGCAAAAATTGATTTTATACAAAGTATACTTACCGTGAAGGAGGAAGAAAAATAAAGTACACATCTCATGTGAATTGATTGGCAACATAACCCCATTCATTTTGCAGCAAGCAAAAAGGAAATAAACCAACTCCCAAGACACATCGTTGAATATGATTTTGAGAGGATCCGCTCCAAAATCAAACAAAATATTCGCGTACTTAGGCCTATATGGTGCAACACAATCCGTTATACATGTATATTCTGATCAATGGCATGCAGTTGTTTGTTTTTAAATCATTTTGTTTCAGATGTTTTCCAAAAAACATAATGTTTTCCTTTTATCAAACAATAGGGAATTTTGATCGATCATGTTTTGAGGGTTCAGCATAAACAAGAGCTATTTTACCCCGGAAAATTATTAGATTTTATTTGCAAACTATACAGCATAAATCAGATTGATTGATAATGGGAAGTATTATTGTGTATAGTTGCAGTACTATTCAATCCGATTTCTGAAATATTTATCAACGAACATTAATTTGCAATTTAGGGGTCTATATTCGCAGACAATAGACAAACGACAAAGGTATTATAGATCGGGTCTAGTTGAATTGCTCCGCTTTGAATTTCTTTGTAGGATTTAGCAATTACAATTATTGAATAGACTGGGACAGAAATCGATTAGCCTACTAATTGTTTATAGATATAAATAGACCTATGAGATATTTTGAACTATAAAAGGCCATTGATAGCCGAGGCATGTGGGTTCATTGTTTATTGGTTTTTAGTTTGTTTGCTTTTCTTTTCCCTTTAAGCTATGCTTACCCGAATATGTCAGATATGTTTTTAATGAAACGTGATTTTGATTTGATTCTGGAGATTCAATAAACTAAAGGTTGCCTAACCGTTGAAAACAACTCGCGGTGTGCACATGCACTAAACTCAGCGAGCAATATATTTTTTTCTAGAGCTCTAGAGCTATAACTGTTTCAACACAATCATATTGATTTTTATTTTTACTTGGGGATGTATTATTAGACAAAAGACAAAGGCCACTGTTTTTAGGTCATCCCAAGTTTTAGATTGTGTTAACTGAAATGGAAAAAATGGGATCGTTAGTCTAAGGTCTGAGACCTTTAGAAATGAGGATGAGAAAAGACGTCACGCTGGACAGGACCTTTTCCAGTGGAGGGGGGGGGGGGGCCGGGGGGGGGACTTTAAAAAAACATTGTGTTGAAGGATAAAGTGCTAGTATACGCATAATTATGTATGCCTACAATTCCGCGAGGGAGCCTATAGCTACCGAGCAACAAAAAAAAAAAAAAGAGAAAAAAAAAAGAAAAAATACAATGAAGTAATGAAACTTGACATTCTAATACGTAGCAAACTTTTAAAATGTCATATTTTCATTTTTACACTTTACACTTTTAATTTTTGTGGAGGCACTTAGGAGGGCATTAGAAATATGTGGGAGGGGGCGAGGGGTACATGCTCCCATCCTCCCCCTCCATGTCTATCTAACTCGTTGCCGACAAATTAATCTGTAAGTTCCCATCAGGATATTAGGCCAAATTCGGGGGACCGTCCTTTTCCATCTCTATCATGTCTAAACAGTTTGACAGATGGTTCTCATGCGGGGTTCGAACCTGGGATATTTTGATGAGATAACATGAAGGCCTATCAGCCAGTATTAGACACATTATACTAGTACTTGTAATGTCAATTCAACTCATTTTACCGTTTCCTTATCTCCGTTTTGTTTTTGTTTTTTATTTCTTTTTGTTTTGTTTTGTTATGTTATGTTATTGCTGTTGTCTTTGCCTTGTTTTTGTGTTGTTTTGTTTTTATTATGTGTATATAAGCAACCAATGGAAAAGTATAATCTTACACTCTTAAGCATCGAATCCCGGGTGCAGATGGGGCACATGCCCAGTACCTCGCATTTTTCCAAATCAAGTAAACTGCATCTCCGAGGGCCCTTTCCTTTCCCATCCAGTAAATAACAGAATATTCAAAATCTGAGCCTTCCAAAAGGGGCCGCTATATGGATATTCACTGAGCTGAGTTGCACATTTTATTGTTTTGTGAGCTGTGAAACACTGCCAGTGCGGTAATTGCATTACCTCCCACCCTTCCAAGTTAAACAAAACTGTTACTGTCCGGAGACGATATCAGATGCCCGTTTTTGCATTTAGTTGACGACACAACTGGCTAAAATTTTTGTATATTTTTTTTAAGTAGGGGATGATTCTGAAAATTTCCTGACAAGCTATAAAAAAATGTATATTTTTTGTGTGCTAATTTACTCAAAACATAACTGATAAGGAAGTTTAAATGAAAAAATGAACGGGGGTAGGGGGGGGGGCGCATTTTGGGGTTGTTGATTTCAGGGATGTCACTTAATTCAATTTCCAAATTGGCTGAGCAAGGAACGGTTGTGCCCTCTAAATCCGCCATTGTTCTTGACAGCGAATGGGGAACTGAGGTAGAGGGATTACCTCCAGAGGCGTTGGAACGTTGGGCTTGGAAAAAAGGAAGTGTGTGTGTGTGGGGGGGGGGGGGGACCTTTTGTCCGCCAATTACTGCAAAGTGCCCTCCCACTTCCATTGTCCGAGTTCGACGTTCCGACGCCTGGCCTAGCAGTGAATACAAACAAGCATTCACTGCTAAAAATAAATATCCAAAAGGGTCGACCCCAGGGGGTCGACCCTCCCTAAGCAGATTTGTACAATTATTTCCTTTGAAAGTTGTCCTTTTATCCCATGCAATGTCGATTGCTTCGTTACGGGTGTTCGGTCAACCTTTCCTTTCAGAATAATTTAAAACAAGAGGTGTCCATGCAATTATTTGTTTACTGGTTACAAGTCATGTTGTTTTCCCGGTATAATTTCACAGTTCTAACTGCATGCCTTCAAAAGACACAAATATCATCATTGTTTTGGGGTTTTTTTTTCTTTTCATTCTTTCTCTTTTTTTCAGTGCCTTTTTGGGTTGTAGATCGATGCGAGGGGTGTGGGCCCATATTTTTCTTAATACTCGATTTAAAAAAAAAGAAGAATGTTTTTCATTTCTAGGGAGGGGCACGTGCCTCCCTCTCTCACCCCCATACATCCCCAGATCCACCACTTACACTAATAACACTGGCGTAAATCAGGTTCAGGGAATGAGGGGTATGATCGCAATACTGAGGGGAAATTTCCAAAGTTTCGGGCCACCGATTAGGGCTATTTCTAAAAAAAAAAAGGGGGGGGGCACCTATAACGGGAAAAATATACCATCTCTAAACAATGTTATATATATATACTCTATACATTGTGATTATAGGAATTTCAATTATGTTTCTCTTTTACATGCTCTAATATAATTTACTTAAGCATCAAAGTTTGCAGTGGGGTTTGATGACCTACATATTGATGTGCGAGCGAGCGATGCGAGCGAGCAATATTTTAAAGATCCGTGAGGCTGCATGTGAGGCTGGCTAAAGCCAGGGTAATCCAACCCCTTTGGAAGCGCGTAGAGACGTTATTTCATAATGTGATATGCGCTATACAAGAACGGTATATTATTATTATTATTATTATTATTGTTATTATTATTATTATTATTATTATTATTATTATTATTATTATTATTATTATTATTAATATTATTATTATTATTATTATTATTATTATTATTATTATTATTATTATTATTATTATTATTATTATTATTATTGTTATTATTATTATTATTGTTATTATTATTATTATTATTATTGTTATTATTATTATTATTATTATTATTATTATTATTATTATTATCATTATTATTATTATTATTATTATTATTATTATTATTATTATCTTATAAAGAGGAAAAACCCAGTTCTGAAAGGTGTTTAAACACAGTCTCGGCATGAGAGACTGAAAAGACCTCTAATAAGTAACATAACTATATGAAATATAAATGTGAGCGAGCGTAGCGTGCAACTTTGACGAAATTACAGTATAAAGTTGCTCTAAATAGCTATAAATTAGGGGCACAAATTATGGAGGAAGAAAAAAGGGGCCCTCATCAAGAACGAAAATGGCACTTATCAGAAAATAAAAGGAGCAGGAATGTGTCATATTAAAAAGAGCAACATTATCAGAGGATGAAACATGTGGTATTTGTCGCACATGAATATTGGCATTTTATACCAGAGGTGAAAAAGGTACTTATGAGAATGGAAAAGGGACCCTTTTTTTTAAAATAAAGGAAGAGGGGCCCTTATCAGAAGGAATAAGTGTACTTCTTAGAAAGAAAAGGAGCCCGTGTCAAAATGAATTAAGGAGAACTCATCAGAGGTGTAAAGGGGACCTCATTAGAGATGACAAGGGTCATTTAGCAGAAGGCGGAAGGGGCACTTGTCTATATTAGAACGGGCACCTCTCAAATTTGAATAGAGGCCATTGTCACAGGTGAAGATGCACTTATAGATAGAAAGGGGAGTAATTCTTGTATTTGAAAAGTGAGAATGGAAAATTAAGGCAGTTATTGAAAGGAATTAATAGGTACATTAACTTTTGATGCAAATGATTTAAAAGGGAACTGTCGAAGGTAAAGATTTTATTAGGGGTTTTATGAGAGGTGAAAAGGGAAGAGGCTCGTTTTTAGAAATAAAATAAAAAGAATAGGGGCAATTATAAGATTGGAAAATGAACTGTCAGGAACATAAAGGAAAGGGGGCACTTATCTGAAGTAAAAGAACACTTTCCTTTTTTAAAAGGGGAAACTTCTAGGATACCCAAATTCCTGAAATGGGGACACTTTATCACCCCCTACCCCACAGCGCCTGATTTTAAATAATCCTCAAATTTCTCTAAAGAGTTGATGCGTCATTCTGAATCCTGAAAGAAGACCTAAAGACCCATGAACTTGTAGAAGATGTATTAGATAGACTGTCATTTTGGAGAATGCTGTATAGTCCCGAGAACTCTCCTCGTGTCCTCAGCATGACGTGAAAATATCTGAGCTTGTTTTCTACACTTTGTTTATAATACCATGATTTATTAGGCCTACATTTTCATTAACTGTGCATTAAAGAGGCGGGGATGTAATGCCCATTTGTACCAATGGAAAACATGTTAGTAATGGACATTGGAAAATCGGAAATATCGAGACATTCAAATCATATCTTTAGGATTTTAATTGCATTTTACAGGAATTGTTACTACAATAACAGTCTTTTATATTAATGGGACCTTCTGCCTTCTAGCCAGGCGCTAGGCATATTAGAGTGGAGGAGAGTAATAATAACATATTATGTTATGCAGGGCCCGCTGGGAGACCAGCTATTTAAAGCTGAAGTGGCTACCCTGGGTAAATAAGAGGTTATTATTATATCAATTTTATCAATAATGTATATCTCTTCCTTGAAGTGGGGGTATATATGTACAGGCCACCCCCCCTCCCCGAAAAGTTGGGGTATATATATACCCCCATCCCCCCAAGATTGACGCCAGTGCTATATAAAGTTCATGTACGAATGGGGAAGATCCAAAAATAATTGAAGGGGGGGGGGGGGGATCATCGATCTCTTTCGATGGCGGGAATGCATAACCCGGCCTGCAGCGCAGCGCAGCTAACAAGTGGCTTTCCATACTCCAATCGCGCGCTACCTTCGAATGTTTTGGAATCCTTTTTTTAGGAAAAGATGACGATTTTCACAAAATAACTGATTATACTATGTTGATTTACAGTCTTAAATAGCAGGGAAGATGTTGCTGCTATTTTAAAGGAGTGGAAGGCTGGTAAAATGGTAAGAGTTTGAGATTTAAAAACGAATTTAGACGAATTTAGACAAAATCTTGGCCTACCGTACCACGGGTATGCCACGGGCACTGGCTTACTGCGCTCTGCAGGCTGCCTCAGGCCTCACGATCACGTCGCGCTGGCTCCTCGTCATTCTTGAGCTGTCTTTGAAGTTTTTTGACAAGTTTGAGACTTGACCAAGGCCACTTATCCAATGAACAAGGTTATAATATAACAGCACCAAGAAGGTCACCAAGAAGAAGCCGGCAACACACCCACCTGCTGCCGAAATGATAACATGACCAAGGCCATGGTGACTGCAATCCAACTTTGGTCAGTTGGTAGACTCTAGATCTAATAATTTGATTGTGTGAAAGCAGAACAATGAATAAGAGAAATTTCCAAGATGAAAGTTCGAAACATACCAAAGAATAAGATTAAGAATCTATAAATGCTGGAAAAATAGATCACTACACTAAATCTATGCGAATCTCAAATTGGCAGTTTGGTTAGTCGATTGTGACTTAGATCTATTCCTGGTCAACTCCCATTTGCTGTATGATGGGGTGACCAAATACTTTGAGGAACTGTCACTGATGTTAACAAATTAATTGTTTGTGAGGGAATGACATCTCAAACTCATGACTGAGTTGCCACTATGTCCAGTGATTTTCATATTTTTCTCTAGTTTTTCCTGTCACTAAAAAACTTTCTTATGAGTTATCCAATTTTCCTTGAATCTTTTTAGTCTTCTGTTTATCTGATTTTTCTGCTTCTATTAAAACCAAGTGATTCTTGGACCTGACTTCCCCTTCAAAGTTCATTCAAATGTACTGTGGTAAACAACCTCAAAAAACTGCAGGTTGTTTAAAGTGTACCAATCACCTGAAAAAATAATTTGTGTACAGCTAGAAAGTATAAAATCAACCTCAAAGAACTTTGTCTGGTTTTCTATGTGTCAACAGTAAATGAGTATGAAGGAAATAAAGGATAACATGAAAATGCTCGCACAGAACTGAACTCCGGGTTTGGTACTGCGCAAGCCTTTATCTTGGTGAGCGCGTACGGGTGCGTCGGGTAGTCTACTCACAAGTCGCTTTTACGCTTATAGAGAGTGTAATTAACATTGCAATATCTCTTACCTAGGGATACCTAGGGAAGATACTGAACGCAGGCACTAGGCCTCTGTATTCAGTTCCAAGTTCTTCTTCCTTTTTAAGATGGCTGGATCATTTCCTGGTGCAGGCGACTCATAGTCGTACTTAATCGGCTCACTTTTCCAGCACCTATCCAATGCTACTTCAAAACTGTGCACACTCAGGGCAGTAATGGAGTCGTTAGAGAGATTATTCCATGGTTTACGTATTCGTACATAAAAAGAATTTTTGTACCTCTGAGTTTTGGTCCTAGGAATAAACAGTTTCTTACTATGCCCTCTTGTCTGATCTCTGGATTGTAATACAAGATTTGGTGTTACATCAGAATCGTATTTATTAAAAATCTTGTACAATTCAATCATATCACCTCGAGCCCTCCTGTAAGCTAAAGTAGGGATATTCAACTGTCTCAATCGTTGTGCATAAGGCAGCCCCTTTAACTCTGGGACTAATCTAGTCGCTCTTCTTTGGACATTTTCCAAAGCATGGATATGTTTTTTTAGGTGGGGGCTCCACACCGCATGAGCGTACTCTATTTGAGGGCGAACAAGCGATTTGTACAAAAGGGAGAAAATTTCCTTATCTAAATAAACAAAGGTTCGTCTGATTAAATTCATTAGACTATTTGCCTTATTGATCTTTGTATTATAGAATTAATATTTGAAGCCCATATTTTGAATATTGTATAACGACATGAAACCTCTAACATACAGAACAAAATTATTTTGGGTGATTGGTACCCTTTAAGCATACTGCACTTCACATTTCTGTATCTTATAAAACAAAGGTAAGTGGGTAGTACGCATAAAGACATTTATTGTGTCATGCATCCCCACTTCCTATTCATTTACATGTAATACATTAAAAAAACTGCAGCAATTTTTTTTTTGCAGCAGTTTTTCTGCAGCTTGTGTGAAAGAGCCTTTAGAATGTAGTTATTATCGATCATGTTAATTTGCTTTCTTGTTCAAGCTGAGGAGACTGGCTCCCAGTCAGATTGCGTTGGGAACTGGCGTCAAGAGAAAGGACACAGAAGATGGAGGGTCGACCAAAGAAGTCCAAAGAATTCAGGTAAATCTTGGATTCATCATGCTTGAGCATATTTTACTGTTGGATATAATCATAACTTTCCTCCTCATATGTTCATGTATCTCTTTTGTCTTAGGATTTCAAAATACAAAGTAGGATTTATTGGAACAGTTTGTGTGTAGTGAAGTGAGAATCTGAGACTGAACGGTGTTTTAATTTGACAAAGTGTTATCTGCATTTATCACCCATCTAATTCTCTGCTCAGGATGCTTTTTTTGACATGAAAAGGGGAACTTTATGTACAACCAAGAGATGCCTAGCCTTCAAATAGGTCTTCTTGAGGAATAAGGATTTGTTAGATATCACAAGGTGAATACTAGTTTTGTCATTTATAAGAAGTTCTGATTACATGTACCTGCTATCTTGAAGTAATTACCGTTAGGTTGTTCATCGCTTGATAAGAACACAGTACTCTGATCATCGGATGTACTTTATACCTTTATCTTTCTGTTGACTATGATGTATCATAGCAAACACACTTAGTTTGATCAATTCCCTGTATGCTTTTACTGTAAGCAAGTGTCAGTTTACTTCTGAATACATGTATTTTTTACTCAGATATCTAGCAGCAAGAGGGCACGTCTTAATGAGACGGGAGGAACGCAACGCACCAGTCACCTGAAGGAACTTCCACCAGGCCTTTGTAGGGTCAGGCAGCCTCTGGCAGTAAGGACATCGATGCAGGATGGAGCTGACAGATCAAGGAGGATGAGTGATCATGTAGGTGGATGGTTTATTTCTTCTTCCAGCAAATACTCTTTTGCCCAAATTCATGAAAGAGGTTTATCTTATACCATCTCCATAAACATAGTATGTATGTGTCATGTCAGATGAGAGGGCAGTGTATGCTTA
This sequence comes from Heliocidaris tuberculata, assembly GCA_025618425.1. Classification (NCBI taxonomy): domain Eukaryota; kingdom Metazoa; phylum Echinodermata; class Echinoidea; order Camarodonta; family Echinometridae; genus Heliocidaris; species Heliocidaris tuberculata. Next base: position 22,379,534 of record CM046838.1, read on the forward strand.
TATGCACTTATAGTGTATACTCTCATTTTTTGTCCATCATAGAGGTTTAAATAATGATTTAGACTATGGTTTGAATTTAAACTCCTTTCTCGAATTTGGACCGTACAGTGATTAAGCACTAAAAAGTTTGAAAAGTGTTACGAAATCAAGTTTTAAAAAAACCTTTAAAAAAAAAAAATGATCTCTGTAGAAAATGAAGAAAAGGAGCTCCTGTGAACAGAAAGGTAATTTTTACACTGCCTTGTCTTGTTTTTTATCTGTATTTTTATTTTGGGATACATGGTTTTGTTATTCAGTTAGTGGATGACAGATGCGCCTTCTTCAAGAAAGAACAAAGTTGAAGGAGGAGAAAAAGAAGATGAAAATGAAGTATGAGGGAAGTGGAAGAAGTTAGATGGAATGAAGGATTAGTATAGTGAATTAAAGAGTATTTAGCAGAAAAAGAGAAGGATAATAGGCCAACATCTCCTGGTTGTTTTGTGCTACACAATGCATAATTCCATGCAAATAGCAAATTTAGTTTGATGATAATGATTGTCATTTTGTTTATGCTGGTATCATATCTCTTTAACAGGAAGCCTTGATCAAGATGATTTTGTCTAAGCCGTTCAAAGTGCCGATTCTGAATTACAAAGGTAAGCAGGCTGTTTAAATAAAAAACTGAATGATTTTATAAAGTACTCGTTACCATCCAATTATTTTAGATGACTTTCATAAAAACTAAAAGCAGTGCAAAGAAGGTTAAATTGATCATTCATCATTCATATTCAGTGGTTGTATTTTCTAGCCCGATTTTTTTTTTTCAGTACATATTATTCATAATCTTTTTTTTCAGGACATATTATTCATAATCTTAGCCATTTTAATTTTTTTATCATTTGACTTCTAACATTTTCACAGGGAGCACAGTCGGTCCTCGAGGGCTAGGTATTCGCCGGCAAGGTGTCAGACAACCTCTCCATGATCCAACAGAAGAGGGAGCCCTAGTTCTCTTCTTCCCGCCAGAACTTAGCGCTCATGAAAAGCTTTCTGTCGATAAAGAGAAACGGCCTGTTCATGGTAAGGGAAAAAAGTTGATTAGGCCCAGGTGATAGCTTATTGATAAAAATCATATCTATAAGTTGAGTTGTAAACGAAATGAATGAAAAGCAGAGCTCTGGGAAGGGTTATCAGATATACTTGTTTTATTGCATGATGATAGAAAAATAAACTGAGTAACAGATGGTTTAACCACCATCAGGATGCAACTCAAGAAAAAAAATGACACAAAAGATGTGAATGTTTTACTCTTGAGTGGTGTAAGAATTGCTGATTAGTTGTTGGATCTAAATTCTGCTGCTCACCACCACCTAGAACTCTGAATCATCGATCTTTTGGTCTTAGGACGGAGTTAGGAGTACATGTACGTCCTGGGATGAAGGGTGACATAATGCTGATCACAGTTCCAGGTACTTTACAAACTTGCTTTGGATCATGGATTTTGAAAGTACTAAAGCCACACTTTCTGTCTGGATTATGTTGATTATACCCTCTATAAGCAGCATTCCGGAGAGTCATCACCATAACATATGTTTGGACTTCTACTTTCTAAACCTTGCTCATGCACTACTTTGATCAGCTCTCTTTCATTCAGAACTTCTCTGCTCATTTCAGGTGCAAGAAAAAATGCAGCAATCTCTTGTTGTGCTTCCTCACTGTATGTTTTCTTTTCTTTTGGGCGCAGGCTTTCCACCACTTTATATATTTTTGGTGGTTTCTGCAGTTTTAAGTATTATCAAAGAATTTAGCAAGTACTTGTACTGTGTTCCAGGTTGAATATGCATGCAACTTCGAGTGAAAAAAAAAAAAGTGTTGGGGTGATCAAAAATGAATATGTTTTATATGAATTAAAACCTGGAAATGATACAACTCATGAAGTACTAATGCTGTGTTATTCAAGTAATATTCTAGTCCCTTTTGCTATGACACATATATAGTGGAGAAGTAAAATTTTGATTTTTTTTTTCAATTTCAGTGGTTGTGGATCCCACACTGAGTAAGGTGTTGCGCCCCCATCAGAGAGAGGTATGTATGATTCTTATCATTATTGCAATAATTGGTTCCCTGTTTAATTTTCCATCTCTCTCTTTCTTTCTCTCTTTCGCTTCCTTCTTGTTCTACATGTTTTCTGTTTTTCCTTTCACATTATCTCACTGTTCAGCGAGTTTGCTCAGTGAGGAGGCAAGTTGGCTCAGTTGGTAAAGCGTCCGCCTGTCGAACCAAAGATTGTGGGTTCGAATCAACCCTGGGGGGATAACTGAAACCTGTGTTGTTTCATAGACGCAGGCTATGTTACTGTGGAAAACACTCCGTCCCTCAGATAGGACATTAAATGGAGGCCCTGTGTATAAGAGAGTCACCACTGCACTAATCGAAGAACAGTAGGGGGAAACCCCATTGTAGTGGTACACCTGCACATCCAAATCAGTTGTATCAGGAGAGATCCGAGGGTTACAGTGATTCAGTTTGCCTTTTCCCTCCCAGGCACAGGTGATGTCAAATACTTTATAATAATAATTAATTAATATTAACAGGCCTCTAATAATCCTGATTTTGTTTGAATATATTCCTCTCATATGTTACGTTACAAATCACTTCCCAAAGATTCATGTACGTATTAAGGAATATCATAATCCAAAGTTATGTCTTTATTTGTTATTACTAATATAGTTTAAAATATATGTGCTGGCAATTTAAACATGATTTTAATGTTTTTATTGTTTCTTCCCCCCATAGGGTGTCAAGTTCCTGTGGGACTGTGTCACTGGACGAAGGATCGAGGGCAGTTTTGGGTGCATCATGGCTGATGAGATGGTGAGATAAGTCCTAAAAACCCTCCCATTTTGTTTTGAATGTGCCATCTTTGTAACTAGATTAACTGACATTTGTTTTGATCTTTTCCTTCTCTTTGTTTTGTTCTCTCTTTGTTCTGGCTACCTATCAGGTTTTGTTCTCTCTTTGTTCTGGCTACCTATCAGATCAAGGATTCACTTCAAGATTATTCTACTTACCTTTAAATGTATCCATGGTCTCGCCCCTCCCTACTTATCTGAACTCATAACTCTCACCTGACCATCCCGGTACTCCCTCCGCTCCTCACAAGGCACCATGCTCAACTACCCATCTCCCAAGATGCTGCCCACACTTGGTGACAGAGCATTGTCAACTGCTGCTCCCAAACTGGAATCAACTACCCCAAATTCTCCGTAACCAACAATCTCTGGATGTATTCAAAAAGCTTCTCAAAACTCACTTATTGTCCCCGCCGAACGAAGTTCGCGAGGGGACTATGAAACGGGCTCCGTACGTGTGTGCGTGTGTGTGTGTGTCCGTCCGTCCGTCCGTCCGTCCGTCCGTCCGTCCGTCCGTCCGTCTGTCCGTGTGTGCTCAAATGTTAGAAAATGCTACTTCTCCGTCATTTCTTGGCCGATTTTGATTCCGATTGTTTTATCTGATAGGGCTGGGTGGGGGCTACCAAACTTCTACACAGAATTTTGAAATTCATCAATTATGCAAATTTATGCAAATTTATTCAAAATTGACGAAAAATGCTACTTCTCCTCTATTTCACATCGGATTTTGATTCCGATTGTTTTATCTGATAGGGCTGGGTGGGGGCTTCCAAACTTCTACACAGAATTTTGAAATTCATTAATTATGCAAATTTATGCAAATTTATTCAAAATTGACGAAAAATGCTACTTCTCTATTTCACATCGGATTTTGATTCCAATTGTTTTATCTGATAGGGCTGGGTGGGGGCTTCCAAACTTCTACACAGAATTTTGAAATTCATTATTCATGCAAATTAATGCAAATTTATTCAAAATGGCTGAAGGTTCATAATGTTTTCATGTTTTATATTTCAGTTGTATACATGCATTGTTGGTATTCTCTTCTTTTGCATGCAGTAACATTATTATTTTATTCACTAAAGTTTTTCACTGAAGTTTTAAGGTTCAGGCTAGTTAATTTCCACAGATCTGCACTTCCGGCGGGGACATTTATTACACATTGCGTAATTTACTCATTCACTTGTTCAGTTAATAACATTGTACTGTGCATTTGAAAGTATATAAGGAAAATGTGCTATATAAATACATTATTATTATTATTATTATTATTATTTGCAGGGTTTGGGAAAAACATTGCAGTGTGTGACGCTAATGTGGACATTATTACGGCAGAGTCCAGATTGTAAGAATTCTTATGTTTTTTATTTCTATGTAAATATTTGTACAACTTGTGATAAAAACAAATTGACTATTTTGAAATGTGCCATTGATTTATGAAGAGTATTCAAATTGCCTTTTCATCAAAGTATCACAAGAGTACTCAAAATGCCAAATCAGAAAGTGTAACTCCTGACAATTTTAGCATTTGAAGTTGAAAGAGATTTCACATTTCCCGAAATTATGGGAACACTTTTGCTGCAAATATGTATAGAGAGCATTAAAAGCAATAAATATCCTGATTTAATTCTGCAAGCTGGGTGGATTTGTAAAATGGCAAACAGAAAAGGATAGTAACATTTTGCAGTTAAAGTCTAATATGAGCATACTAGTAAATTAATGAATCGCTTTGAGAACAGTACTATGAAGAGAACTTTTAAATACAGTTTTCAGTATAATTATGTACATACTCCTCAATATTCCTGCATTTTTCTCTGTGCCTGCCATTATATCACTAGGTAAACCTGAAATAGACAAAGCAATAGTTGTGGCACCTTCTAGTCTTGTTAAGGTAAGAAATGAAAACATGAAATGTTATTTCAGTTTACATAATGATTGACTTGAGACTGTGTTATTAACAATCTGGCACAATAATTTTGTTAAAGACAATAAATGACATTTTCATATTTTGTAGTTAGCTTCTCCACACTGATAACAGAAGTGTGTCTTGAAGGGCTGATGATGTTTGTCAAGAAAATAACTTCAAACCGTTCCTGTATTGTATTTTTATTGACTTGCATGCCATTATAGTTCTTAAGTCTTATAAGAGTGGGTCTGTGACTCAGAGATTAATGTACATGTATTTACCCACTACTCTACTTGAAATAGATATTTTCATCATCATTATTGAGTGAACTCTTCTAGTTTAGGCTAATTAATCAGTGTTTAATCAGTGATAGCTATTTCTTTGAACAAAATATCTACTGTTGAGGATGACTTGCTTGTTGAGTATAAGTAATGAACATTTTTGTTTTGCCCCAACAAGAATTGGTACAATGAGATCCGCAAATGGCTTGGAGGAAAGGTTAACCCATTAGCTGTCGATTCTGGTACTAAGGATGAGATTGATAAGAACTTGGGTAAGAATCTTGGTTTATGATATATTGTGCATGACACAACACTGGAGAAGAGTATTACATGTACATGAATATTGATATTGTCAAGTTTTAATCCTGACCCATTTTTCCTTGATGTTAGTTAAGTTGGAGAACCCAAACCTAACTCTAATGTTCTACTTTAATGCAAATCCCTTTTTTGTATCAGAATATTAGGAAAATATATCAAGTTAACATGATAATACATTAACCTTCACCTGGTAATAACTGCACAGGCATCATTCTGAGATACCTGATTTCAGGGACATAACTATATACACAGTCTTTGTATTCAATATTCGACATGTATGCAGGTTTCTCAGCAGAAAATTGTTTACCTTTGGTCCAAATTGAAAGAAATATAGCTTTGTGGCATCCAGGGGTGACTTGAGAGGAACAGATCAATTTTGCAAGTATGCATTGACCTTATATTTATTGCTCCAAATTGAGTGAAATACAGCCATATGGTATTCCTGGGAGGTTGTTTGGAAGGACCAAAACAATTAATGTACTTATTACCCTTGTTGATACCCTTGTTAGAAAAATTTGCCCTTGGCATTTTTTCTGAAGTCCTCAATTCAGTATTAGCACACAGGAGGTTATGCCCTTTCAAAAACCCTGTGAATGTTATCATGTTACATATTACATGTAATAAAAACTGTGCTTATCTTATAGGCAGCCCTGTTCAAATTCTCTACCTTTACAGGCTTAATACTTTTATCTTACTTATTTTTCTTATAGATGGTTTTATGAAGCAGCATGGCAGGCGGAGTCCCACACCTATTCTGATCATCTCCTATGAGACCTTTAGGTTGCATGCTGAGGTGCTTCACAAGGGGGAGGTTGGACTGGTCATCTGTGATGAGGTAGGAGAAGCCTATGTATAAAAACAAAAGAGTTCATCTTCAACAGATGTAATGAGTGCACTACGGTGAAAGATAGTGCACAATATTTATTGTGTGATTTCAAATCATTAACGGTGTAGAAACAATTCTGGATGGCTTGAAGTTTGAAACATTGGAGGATTTTGACTATAGAATCTATATTCTAAATTTGTTATGTGAGAGAGACACTTTATGTTATGACTTACTCACAGGCAATGCATGCTTGAGCTTTAGGTGAAAGAGATCATTAAATTGAACTTTGCAAGAAATATGCTTCAAGCTTGGATTCAACTGGGGATATCTGAGGACATAACCCTCTGAGCTTTTATTTGATTATTGAACTTCTGTTCTCAATGGTCAAACTGAAAATTCAATATAAATTTGGAGCTTCTTTTCTATCCAGGGTCATCGGCTAAAGAACTGTGAGAATCAGACCTACCAAGCTCTGAATGGTCTTCCGGGGAAGAGACGAGTACTGCTGTCTGGCACACCCATCCAGAACGATCTCTTAGAGTACTTCAGTCTGGTACATTATGTCAACCAAGGCATTCTAGGTAAGAGTTTGTGACTCACTGCATTCAGTATGGTCCTTATTCTTTAATAGGATGTACACCATGGAATTTCAGTGAAAAGTTGTTTCTTAGTTTAGTTCAGTGTTTTTCATATCAAGAACGACAATTACAATTATGATCAAATGGTGCTAGAAAACATTGGTAGAAATGCTCTTTAAAAAAAAGAAGAAGCAAAGACACAACATTCAATTTATAGTCCATGCAGATGGTGGTATTATTCTAAGTAAGTTGAATATGTAGGTATGTGGGAGCTTATTGTCAATGTAATGTAGTCTTGTGTGCTGCTAGTCTGGTCTCAGGTAGATTTACTTGTTGCACCTTTATGTTTAAAACTCTTTCCACATAGGCACGGCACAGGAGTTCAAAAAGAACTTTGAGACCCCCATCCTACGAGGTCGGGATTCCTGTGCATCAGACAAGGAGAAGCAGAGAGGACAGGAGAAACTGCAACAGGTGAGATGGCTCTAAATTCTTGAGGGTCTGTTCATATTTCAAGGAGAGTATTGGGAATTGGATGGGATAAGAAAATATCTTCAATTATCATCTTCCATTTTGTCTGTCATATTTCACTATTGTGATCAATGTTATTACGGATGCTAGTCTTCAGGCCCTGACACCTATCTGTGTCAGATTTTTCAGGCTTCATGCTGTATTCTTAGAATATGCTATGATCTTGCAAGTAGTGCGACTGACCCTTGTGCTCACTTAACATGAGAGGGCTCTCAAGAGCCGAATTCAAATCTTTGCCTGTGAACATAGCTAAGAGTCCACCATTAAAGATTCTCTTTGATGACTTGACAATTACCTCATATAGGAAATCCCACAGTGGTTTCCAAACTCTTCTCAAAATGAATATCACCCCTCCCTTACACATCCTATCAAGAATAGCAATAACATTCATAACTGCAAAAAATTTAGTCGGGGGGCAATCCGATTATTTACCTGCCAGATATACATGTAGTTAATAAATCTTGAATAGAAAACAATTGTCATGATTTCCAAATGTGCATTGTAATTTTGTACTATTTGAAATATTTTGTGGTATCGCCTCATGACAAAGCTTGCTACACTTCATATGACAGCCTCCAGCATGTTGATGCATACTTGTTTGTGCGGGTCTCAAACAGTGGTAGTGTACTCTAGTATAGCTTGGACATAGGTCTTATGTGCAGTTTCTTTGATCGTTCTGGAGGAGATCTTGAGGTTGTGCCCAATAAAGCCTAGGGCCTTATTGACTTTAGAGCATACAGTACTAATGTGCTCCATCCAGCTGAGGTCTGAGTATCTTACACTCTTCATTGCCTCCAGCATGTTTCCATGTAGAGTGTAGATGGCATTCAGGATTGAAAAACTTCCTCATGTGGGTTACTGGCAGAGTGACACATTTCCTTGGATGGAAGAGCATGTCCCATCTTTTCTCCTACTCAGCAAGCTGGTCCGCATTGTGCTGAATGTGTTTTTGGTCATCAGGACCAGTTACTTTGTTGTAGGTTTTGTTGTCATCTGCAAACTATGTGTTATCATATTTCACAAAGTAATTATGAAGTTTTCAAGGTAACTTTTTGAGTAGATCCTTCTCAGACTTTTCGTATATGTAGTGCTTCCAGCTTTATTGTTTCATGTCATGTCAGAGCCCCTGGCTGTCACTTTTTTATTGATCGCTCTTCCTCCCTCTTTTGTAAATTCTCCATCATCTGTCCTTGTGTTCAAAACAAACTTTCAGACCAGCTAAATACATCTACACTCTCTTGGACATTCTACATTTCCAATGCACACACCATCAGTCATTGATCCATCGCAACAAAAAATCAATTCATACGCACTAACCTCATGACCACAAATGAGCTGAAAAAATCTGACAGAGAAACATTCAAACTCTCTGATATATTTGCTTCCTTTCTATTGCTTGTCACATGTTAATACATTTAATATTCAAGCATTTTTTTTTTCTGTTCTGTTCCATTCCGTCAGCTTGCCATACTTGTGAACAAGTGCATTATCAGAAGGACAGGTATGTACATGTATCGTGGGTCTATAGTTTCCATTAATCAAGTTTTATATGTGTGATTTTAATAAGAATTTGTCAGTTTCCTTTTAAGAGGGCCAGAGTTTGAGCTCATACTTCTGAAATTGTTTCATAGTATAAGCTTCTCTGTTTTGTTGAGACACACAACACCAGATATAAAGCTGCATGTTTGCACTTATTTCTTAATTTATGTTGGTTCAAATTTGCATATACATTTTGGTATCTCTTAGTTTCTCTTTCATATGACTAGTTTGATGATTTCATGCTGTGTATTGCACTTACTGATTTTTTTTTTAATGTATGCTCTTTAATGTAATTGAACAAAATTTAAAAGGAACCATAATTTTTTCTAAGACTAGTACACCATATTGTAGCTAAGAATCATTCATTTACTATAGCATCAGGCAATAATTTTTTTTAGGGCTTAGGAGAATACTACTTGTTAAAAATTTTTATCTTTTGTATGATTTTCTTTCAGCTTCTCTTCTCACCAAATATCTTCCTGTGAAAGGTATGTTACATACTCCAGCAGAAGTTTTGAAATATTGTATCCCATTTTATGATACATCATTCTTTTTATCTACTTTGTAGAGCTTTCAATAAAAATAGGAAACTTTGCCCTAACTGCTGTTATGAATGTTGATTCTGCCAAGTTAATGTATCTTTAAATTTAGTCCTGTATGGTATACCAACTTGTCTACCACATACCTTGCCAACTTGAAGATTATATCAAAATTTTCCTTTTGAAAATGCAACAAAAATTCTTGCAATTCGTGCAGATATAGTTTTCCTTTCTGCTTGTGCATGTGGAATATTTTTTAGTACAGTGGGTCACCAAGTGATGTACCATACCACAAAATGTGGCATTGATTCTTTGATTTTTGCAAAAATATTTAGTGGGTGAAAATTTTTGAAAGATAGTGTTGAGTATTGTCATATAATATTATTGTGAAAGGAACTTGAATAAATTGAATGGCTAATTATGTAGTATATAGCAACAATCATGTGTTATGAGGTTTTGGAATCATTAGAATGATATTAAATGTCCTCAAACTTGCCGAAAATCTCACACAGTGAAAAAACACTGTACACAGATATGAGTATATGGAACTACATAAACATGTGGCATAAATATTTGGTCCAGAGTTTTTAACTATCTTCTCGTATCTGGAATATTAGAACAATTCAAGAGCAATCTTGTGGAATTATCCTTCCATATGGAATAAAAAGAATTTGAAAAGCTCACAAATTGATTTTCACCTTTACCAGAACTTGGCCTTCTCTTTAATCTTTGCAGTGGAGCAGGTTGTATGCTGTAGACTGACCTCCCTCCAGTCCAGCATCTACCAGCAGTATGTCAAGGTTAAAATGAAAGAATGTCAGATGAAGTCCCAGGGCAAGGTCTCTGTCTCCACACTCTCAGCCATCACCCACCTAAAGAAATTGTGCAATCGTGAGTAAAAAGCAAGCCAAAGTGGATTATTTGAGTCCATTGTTTGTTGATTTTTCTTGACATCTATGATAGCAAGTATAGTTTTACATTGAGTATAAAATACTTTGATACTCCTACAAGTATATCAACATGTTTAATGTAAGTGCCAAGATATGTTGATCAACATGTTAATGTAAGTGCCAAGATATGTTGGGCTGGGGTCAATAGAAAATGTTCATAGTTTTCCATAATTGTTTGTGTCATTAACAAATTCATAACTTTCTTATAGTGGTCCTTTTTCCTCAAACTTTTTTTGATTAGTTTGTTTGATCTTCTGCTTCTATTTAAAGCAAGTTATTCTTGCACCAGACTTAGCCTTTATTGGTGTATAACTACAAAGCGATGTATCATAAAAAATCCGCGGAACCAAAGTGCATTCCTACAGATGGCATCGATCCTGATGGTCGGCCACCACACTGGGCAGGCAACTGTTTTGACTTTGCCGTACTGTTTATATTGCGTTATGTGCTTTATTGTGTGACTGATTTTTTTGTTCAACTTATAGTACAACTTGGAATTCACATATTCAAATTATTTGAAAACCTGTTGGTTGAATAGTCAAAGAGGTAAACTAATATTTGTTACAGGCCTAGTTGCATTCATGTAGTTTTTGTTGTATTTGTTCTACAGATCCTGCTCTTGTGTATGACAAGTGTGTTTCATCTAAAGATGGGTTCCATGATATGCTGCAGTATTTCCCTCCTGGCTACAATAACAAGCAACTCAGACCAGAGCTTTCTGGTAAGGTATTTTCCTTAAAGTTGTACTTTTTAGGTAATGATTATGTACAACAATATTATATCAATGAAAATTGTAAGAGCATGATATTACTACAGTTCAATATTTAGACAGTATATGCTGTCAGAGTCAAAATGTATGGGTCATACTATGTCATTCAATGGAAGTTCACTGCTGTTACGGTGATAGCCGGTGATGCATTACTTTAACTTTTCCTGTGATGCATACAAAGTTGAAAATCGAAAGTGTAGGCACAATAATCACTTGAAATATGATAGTTCTAATAAAAGATTTTACCAACCCCATTACGAGAATTTCTCGTTTAAAATCCACCCCACCCCAATAACACAGGAACCTATGTATTTCAGGTGGGGTATCGAGACCCCAATTTCGTTTTCCCCGTTTAAAGAGTGGTCAGCGCCTTGCAGCTTCGCATGAGAGGTTATGGCCTTGGATTGCAGCTGTACTCTTCATCATCTTACGTAATAGTGTAAACAAACTCTTACTGGGGCTCTGCCTGAAAGGAAAGGAGAAGAACGAAATACGTATTTTACTTGTCCCTTATGGGAATTTCTCATAGCATGTCTCGAGGATTTTCTTTTGGTGCAAGGAGTTGACAAAAACAAAAAATATACCGGTAATTTTATTGCATGTGAAATTATGGAAGGTGAAATAATATTGAAAGGGGACAGACAAGCTATCTTTTATAGTTGTCCTAAATACTTGTGTCACATTTTGGTTGCAAGTTGTCAAAATATAATCATAAAATGTACTGAAGCAGACATAAATTACAAGCATGTTCGTTCGCCCAAATAGAGACACAAATCAATGCGCACAGACATATTATAGTTATTGCACAGTAAGTCACAGTATCAGGCTTTCTTTAACATCATGCTCGTTGCTAGTGATGCTGGACCTGTCGGTCAGCTAGAGTTTCTCCTTGCTGGAAAACTTTGAGGGTTAGCTTAGGGCGAATAAAGTGGACTTCAAATTGGTAAGTAGCATACATACAAACAAATGCCAGTGTCGTATCCAGCATAGGATGGTGCTGGCTTGTGCCCTAGACCCTCTCCCATGTAAAAACCTAGAAAGAAAAATTAATAAAGTGTGCAGAGTGTCTTCTTCTTCTCAACTCAACGCAACTCAATCAAGAACCATGATTCAGGCTCCAAGATCCATGATAGGGATCCAGGCTTCAAGATCCTTGATACCAGCTCCATGATACAGGCTCCGAGATCCTTAATCGGGATAATGACATGGGATCCATTTTTTAAAAAAGATCCTTGATATGGGATCCCGGCTCCAAGATCCTTGATAAGGGATCCCTGCTGCAAGATCCTTAATGCCCTCGTTATCAAATAAATGATAGTCAAGTTATTATCGATGGTAAAGAAATTGCATATTTCCTACTGTACTTTAATTGTGTAACTGCAGTCGTAATGAAAAATGATTTTGCATTTTAAGAACGACAACTTCTTTAAAGAATACAGCAAGATGATATTTCCAATGACTTATAGTAAAATGCACCTCCCATGGTAATGAAATAGCAAAATATGGTATAAGGGGCACATCAGGCAGAAAAATATCAGAATATGACAATTTTGCACCTCAGAATGGGCACCTTTTCCATCACGGAAGGATACATTTTTTTCGCTTTTGAGACATTTATTGATTTTGGTGTACGCCCAGCAATAGATATTGGCCCAGTCTTGTGTATCATCTTTTAAAGCTTGCATTTAACTTACAGCATGTTCGCAAGTGATCCTAATGTTTTCACGGTTTCACCCAAATCTAGCACAAATGTTTTTTTACATGCCATTTTCGAAACAGCTTTGTTCTGTGAAGCATGTATGGATTAATACCATTAAGGTATCATTTAAAAGCACATTGCATGTTCATGTACTTCTACATTATAAAAAAACAAAGAATTACATTCACTATTCAGACAGCTTATAGTTTGTTCACAATAGCCCTTTGTTCTCTGGTTTCTTTTTTTTTTCTGGGACGCACTGGTCAGAGAACTATACAATAAATGTTTCAATGTATAAAAATATGTACATCCATTTCTATTACATGTATCTAAACAACATAAATGAAACTAATGTGTATATCGCCTGGCAATTAAAATATTGACCTGAGACCCATTCAAAAGTCTCAAAAATTTTGCTCGCTCACTCGAAAAATATCATCATAAGCCTAATTTTCTGTCACCATATGCTACCAAGTATGCTATGAAAAAAAATGTATCTATTAATGAGTGCATCTAACAAGGAACAAATGATCAATATTTATATAATTTTTCATCATCTTTAAAACTTATAGGGAAGATGCAGGTCCTGGACTACATCCTTGCTGTTACCAAGACTACCTCATCCGACAAGGTGGTCTTGGTATCCAACTACACTCAAACTCTGGATGTCTTTGAGCAGCTGTGCAGGTTGAGAGGGTGAGTACAGATGCTAAGAAACAAAGTGTAATCATCTATTCTTTTTTTTATATATTTTCTAAGATTTTACCATTTTATTGAAGTAGTATGATCATTGTGTCTGCTGAGAGTCAAAAAGGCATGCTGGTAAAAAGGTGACTAGCTGGAACGCTCTCCAGGGAGTGGAGAGTGTGAGCTGTAAAGTGGAGAATCGTAATTGAATCCAGGGATCACGGAATAATAATACTGTAAGTGCTTTGGTCAGTTGCGTTGTAACTGGTAAAGCGCTTCAGAAGAAACAGACAAAATACTGTAAGAGCTTTGGTAAAGAGCTTTATAAGGAACAAAAAGAATTATCATTAAGGCATCGACACACACAGTACATGTATGTTTTCAGAAGGGTTAACACTGTTTTGCTCTCACGTGACATTTCTGTGTATTTCCTTCCTATAATGATGCGTCTCGGCCTCCATGTATTTATAATGTAGGCTCATAATGACATGGTACATGTAATTGTAGCGCTCAGGGCCTGTGATGGACACAGTTGGTTATATTTTGAGACTGAAATACATATATATATATATATATATATATAAATATATATATATGATATTCATATTTAGACTCTCAGGCCTCAATTTTTAATTTCTTTGTTATTCTTTCCAGGTATCTGTTTGTCCGTCTTGATGGGTCCATGTCCATCAAGAAGAGAGCCAAGGTGGTAGACAGCTTCAACAATCCTAATGTGAGAAAACAATTTCATCATGCAAAAAACTGAATTCACTTCTCAGAATTTTCAGATACTAACATAAGAAAATAAATAATGAATAATAAATCCTTATGAATAATAGTTATTGTTCACCTCCTATCTTTATCCTAATGGGAAAGAAGAGGCAAATACATGTACATGTTCATGGATGTTCGATCTGCCAATTTGGCCAGATTTTGTGTTCTTAGATGGAGTGGAATAGAAAAAGCCTTATTAGGCAACAAAATATGAAATATGACTTTGACATGATTTTTTGGAAAAAGTTGCAAGGGCCAGGGTCATCAGTCTTTGGAAAAAATTAAAGTGTTTTCAATCTCGCCAATGTGGCCAGATTTTGTATTCTCCGATGGAGTGGAATAGAAAAACCCTTAGTAGGCAAAAAAATATGAAATATATGTATGAATTTGATATGAATTCCTTTCTGTCATAATGTAGTTCCACTTTCATGTACAAAAAAAAAATGACAAACTTTACCAAAATGTTCTTGTCATTCTCTCTCACTCCCTCTCTCTCCCTCCGATGTCTTTCTTTCTTCTCTTTCCATCTTGTTTCTCTGGTTTGTCTCTCTGTCTTCTCTCTCTTTCTCTCACCTTCTCTTCTCTCTTTCTTCCCTTTCTCTGGCTAAAGCCAGGGTAATAATACTACTTCGGCGCTTAGAAAAATTGTATTAAGCGCAATATAAATGTTATGTATTATTATTATTATTATTATTATTATTCTCAGAGCCCTGAGTTCATCTTCATGTTGAGTAGCAAGGCAGGTGGGTGTGGTCTAAATCTGATCGGAGCCAATCGTCTCGTTATGTTTGACCCAGACTGGAATCCGGCCAATGATGACCAGGCTATGGCTAGGGTTTGGCGTGATGGTCAGAAGAAACAGTGCTTCATCTACAGGCTACTAGCGGTCAGTTTATGAGTAGTAGAACTTGTAGATATAGGTCACTTACATTATGTGGCCTTTGTGTGCAGGGCTAACTATAAATTTCTGCCACAACATCTGGGGTTAGTTTCTAATGACTCAAAAGATGAATCTTTGATAGTATTTGGCTAAATCTACGAAACTTCAATCTGTTTAAATCTCCATTTGATTATAATTTGGTACTCTGATAAATAACATTGAGCTAGTTTGGGGGAGTTGGAATCATAGGCAAAAAAGGCAGGTGACCTTGCTCTGAACTTTGTGCCATTGTCTGCTCAGATTCACCAAGACAATATTTTGAAAATATGTAATTCAAGACCATTATAGTAGACAAAAGATGAAACCTGAGCATCATGATTGCTTTAATCTGATCTTGTGGAAACTTATGGCAACAACTGCAATAATTTTGTAAGTCTGTCCTAAGCTTTCTTGTTATCTTCTACGATAATTCCTTTCTACCTGTAGACCGGAACAATAGAAGAGAAGATCTTCCAGAGACAGGCTCACAAGAAGGCCCTCTCTAGCTGTGTAGTGGACAATGAGGAGGATGTTGAAAGGCATTTCTCTGTTGATGAACTCAAGGACCTCTTCAGGCTTAAAGAGGGTACTCTTAGTGACACCCATGACAAGTAAGAAATCATATTTGCATGTTGGTATATGGAAAGAGAAGAGGGTGGTATGGTGGTTAGTACTTTGGTCCTGTGTTTAAAGCCAGGCCTGGTGATTTGATAACCTCCTTGTGTCAAGGTTTCCAAGTAAATATTAAAAACACTTTGAAACTACTAATATTATTATCTTGGGATATGTTTAACAAAGTGCATCTTTGTGATCTTTGATTTTATTTCACTCAAATTGGCACGTCCACCTCCCTCTGAAAAGGACTTGGATTATTGCTTTTCTAAAAGTAATTTTCAGACATTCTTCTGAGCTCGAAGATTTTTCAAGTTATCAGTGGTGAATGAATACTTCATGCTTGAGCTTTTTTATGTCTCCACCTCTACAAAGTTCATCTAATTTTTATAATTTTTTTTTAATATTTTGATTTTAAAAAGGAATTATCTTGTTTCCATCTGCAGGTTCAAGTGCAATCGATGTGTGAACAATATTCAAGTTCGGCCTCCTCCCAGTGAATCAGATTGCAACAGTGATCTTTCCCAGTGGAACCACTGTGCAGACAAGCGTGGCATTGAAGACCAGGTCCTGAAGGGAGTCTGGGCCACAAAGAATGTTTCTTTTGTCTTTCATCACAAGTCACATGAACAGATAAAGACAGTTTGAGAACTGTACAAGATTATGTGAAGGTCTAGACTTAGAATGTATCAGGAGACATGACGTGTTGCTTTATAAGGACCACATCATGAAGGAAGTGTGGGCCACAGTGAATGATTCTTTCATCAAAAGTCCCATGAACAGTTCAGGACAGTCTGAGAACTCTCCAGGATGATGTGAAGGACTAGATTAAGAATGTTTTCAGGAAGCAGGAAGTGTTGCCCTATGAGGACCATGACATAAAGTGGGTCTGGGATACAAAGAATGTTTCTTTTATCTTCCAATACAAGTCATATGAACAGATCAGGACAGTCTGAGTTTAGAATGCAACGGGAAGGACCGAACTTCAAGAACTAGTACTTTATGTGTAGGATGACTTCAATTAACCTTATTCTGTGGGTTTGTGAGGACCAGATTTTTAAAGAGTGTGATTTACAAGAAAAATTTCTTATGGCTTTTAACACAAGTCACACTAACAGAATGAAACAGTCTGAGTTGGCAGGCTGTGGGAGGGACATGATTGCATGATTTAACTTGCATACACTGGATTTTGTAATAATTTCCAGATGAAGAACATTCCCCCTAAGTCAAGTTAACTAATTAGAACAATCTGATATAGAGGGCTATGTGAAAGATTCAGTTTTAAGTTTCTAGTTTAAATAAAGCAGATATTGAAAAGATAGGGCTATAGGAAGCATTTCTTTTGTCTTCAGTCACCAGAATGGATCAGATATATGTGAAGGAGTTAGGTCCAGTTTGCAAGGACTAGATTTTAAGACTTTTGACTTAGAGGAAGATTTCTTAAGGTGTACCAATCACCTGAAAAAATAATTTGTGTACAGCTAGAAAGTATAAAATCAACCTGTGAGAACTTTGTCTGGTATTCTATAGGTCAACAGTTAATGAGTATGAAGGAAATAAGGGATAACATGAAAATGCTCGCGCGGAACGAACTCCGAGTTTGGTTCCGCGCGAGCCTTTATCTTGGCGAGCACGTACGGGAGCGTCAAGTAGTCTACTCACGGGTTGCTTTTACGCTTATAGAGAGTGTAATTAAAATTGCAATATCTCTTTATAGAATTAATATTTGAAGCCCATATTTTGAAAATAGTATAACGACATGAAACCTCTAATATACAGAGCCAAATTACTTTTGGTGATTGGTACCCTTGAAATTTGTCTTTCATCACGAGTAATAACAGACCTGAACAGTTTGAGTTAAGCTACATGTACTATGAGGACCATATTTCAATTTTCAGTTTTAGAATGAGTGAATGGAACATTGTAGATTTAGGAGTATCAGGTTTTGAAAGAGTTTAGGTTACAAGAATTCAATATACATGTAGTTAAATAGATGAAACAAAACGAATGTTTTCCTCAACCTCACCACAATTTTGGAAATGTTCTGACAAGCAAAGACAAAGGTTAGCTGATTCTCTGACACATTTGAAAGCTGGGGGCACATTTATTGCATTGTGTACTGAAGGTATGCCACTTTTTTTTTGAGGGGTGGGGCATGCTTTTTGTTGTGCTTCCCCCCCCCCCCCGACCTAAAATCCGCCAGGGGATATTAGCACCTTGATTGTGTTAAAATACAACTTTGCTGACCTTTGTGTACCTTTGAATATGTGTATTTACATGTACGACACTGTCCAATAGAAAACAAAATACACATGTTTTGTTTGAAATATTTCACTGAAAGTTATCCTTAACTTTTGGGACAGATTTTGCTTCATTCAATTTAAATGATGTAAAGAGCCTACAAGAAGTGTTAAGTTTTTCAAATGAAAGATATTTTGTGCCAGATAAAAAAGTACAAATTACATGTATCTCCAATTTCTTATTACCATTCCTGTCATGTCGTACATCAAATCATGACAACTTGAAATATCAATCTAGTACCTAGCACCAATTTTAATAATGTTATTTATGAACCAAAGATATCAGATATTTGAACAAAAATATGTGGCTTCTTTTAAACAAGTGTAATATGACTTTTGACAAGTTATATGCATTGGCTTGTTTAAGGTCTTCCTTCATCTTCCTTTTCATTTTCTTTTCGTTTTCTTTTTACCTAGGTACTGAAAATTAATAACTTGTTTTGTTATTGTGATTTATTTACCAGTCAACATTGTAAGTTTGTAGAAATGGTCTTTGTTATGTTATGCACAATATAAAAGCTATATTTGCTATTGTGGATGTAGTTTACTTTTATAATTTTTATGTTAAAGTTGATTGTACAAGAATGTTTGTATTTTACAATGTGTAAATCTATTTATGTTTATTAAAAGTAGGATTGGTAAAATTGTGTGTGCTTACTGCTAATGTGATGTTGTATCACTTGTGTGATTTAAAAACCCATGTCTAGCTTTAATATAGTCCCCAAAATAGTACCCACATGCCAAATACCATATATTGTAATGCTATATATTCCTAACCCTATCCCAAGAACTCATCCTTGCCTGGGTATAAATTCTGGTGTGCGACAAGCATCTGTTAAATCATTGGACAGCTGTGTGTGCATGTGTGAATGCAGATTTGTGCAGACCTCTGTGAGATTCCTTGCTCTGCATTTCATCCCAGACTCGGATGACCTTCAGAGGCGTCGGAATGTCGGGCTCGGACAAAGGATTGGGGGGGGGGGAATCTTTTGTCTGGCAGACAAAAGATGTCCCCCCACCCCCATGCATTGTCTGAGGCCTGACATTCCGACACCTCATGACCTTTGAGCCTCGATTCCTTTCACATATTCGTACTAAAATTCATTGAAATTCATGGATGATCTGTCAAAATACGTGGGATGTTTATGTTTTTAAATATGGATGGAACAATATTATATAAATAATGCATGGTCTGTCATGCACTATACTGGATTATGTGCGCGACAATACACTATTTACTATAAGAACATGTTCAACGAGTTTCATTCCAAATTCCTTTTTCCTACCAGAACCAACGATTATTTTTTAAACTGCTCTGTATTTCTAAAAACTAGATTTTGTTTTTATGAGTGATATTTTGATTGTCGTAACAAATGTAACTTCTGCAAACCATTGATTAATGATTTCTCATAGAGTTGGTTGTAATTAACAATTAAAGTCTGTGTTCTGAATTTAGATAGTTTACAAAATACATTGTTGGGTTTAGAAAGAAGATCAAAAGTCGATAAGAATCAAACAAGAGAAATTGAAAGACAGAAACAATGTATTAAGATTTTTTTTTTGAAAGTTGTGAGATTCATACTTTCAGAATACACAAAAATAGATTATAGGTACCATATTCTAACTAACAGATAGATAGATGTTACTAATCAATTATTTTTCTAGTAATGGAAAAAGAATTGGGAAAAGGAAATGAAGTACATCAAGAGGTTTGGAAAGGAATTTTACACACATTTGCTTTTCTTTATTGGAGGGGGAGAAAGGAAAATGCAGTCTTGCTGATAGTCTATGTTAACAAGAAGATAAGAAAGTTTGTCCAAAAGGGCAAGAAAAGAAATGTGATCAGTTTAGGGATTTTTTTTTCTATAGTTGCAAAATTATTGAAAAAGAAACACATTGGGAAGAAAGGACCACTATATGGTAACAACTGAAGCACTCATTTATGCAGACAATAAGGTGGAGGAAGGAGAAAGATACAGTAGAAAGTGAAAAAGAAAGATTTATTTTCCAATATCAGTGCCGAAAGTCTTTCTGCTTTTTTTCTGAACACAGTATGCAGAGAACACAGTAAACCCTGAATTTCTGTTTGTTGAAGCAGTGATCCTCACTGCTTTACTGGATGCCTTGGAATTTAATTAACCATGGATCAAAATATTTTATTTTCAAACCCGATAGTGTCTAGGAAAAATCTGAAGAAATTTTTTTTGAGATATCTCCCCCCATGAAAACATGCTGAATAAAACAGGGTTTTTTTTAAAAAGTGGCATTGATGATTGCATGCATTATGAAATTGAATGATATATACATGATTATGATATTAATCATGACTGATGGTAATAATGGTACACATGTATCATGTTTTGGGGCCAATTCATTTCCTTATCTTCTTTTTTTTGTCTACCTTACAAATTCTGATTTTCCTTCAACATCAAATTGAATTCATCTCATCTGTTCTTGTCCCATGTCCATTTTCTAGATTATCCTTTAAGGAAGAAGAATGATTTTACAGTTATCCCTTGGCATCCTGCTAATGGAGACATTTCGATTGAATGACACATATGTATGGCATTTCTATTTCTACCTGTTGATTTGAGGAGTGGGCGTGCGAAGTTCTATTTTGTGGAAACTTCGAATCTGCGCATGCGTATTGCAATTATCTTTAATTCATTCGATCCGTTGTCGATGTCTGTCACCAATTTCCGGAAAACAAATTGAATTTGCCGGTGAAACCAGATAACCAAAGGAAGTTTAGTATTGGACATTACTTACTTGGTTAATAAGGAATATACAAAATGCCGTTTTTTAGCAAGAAGAAACCAGATAAGAAAAAGAATGGTGGTTTAGCGGACCCCGTTGCGAATCCACAAAATTATATAGCCGGCGATACACCAACTCATACACCATACGCCGATGACCCTTCGTCCAGAGCTCTCCCGACGCTACCCGCCGACGATGCTGGCCAGCGGTCATCACCGGCAAGACAGCCCACCACGAATACTGCTCCCCCTCCTCCTAAACCACAACGCCTTGTTTTCAGTGCATTCCTAGCTCACGGAAGCCCTCCTGCCAAAGTAGAAGGTTTCACAAATGTTAAAGAACTCTATGAAAAAATAGGAGAAGGATTTTCCATGCCTGCATCAGAGGTAAATGAAGAAAAAACCATGAAAACATGTTCATCTGCCAATGTCATGCCTGTAGTGTTCATTTTGTCTTTTTGTTGTTGACCTCCAACATGTTAGTTACTCGAGAGTCAACACGGTCATTATGGTTATGAATAAGAGATTAACCGCCAAATCTTAGGTTGAGTGATACTTACTTGGTTGCATCTATTTCTTTTTGGAGAACCTCTTGCAATATTCTTTCTTCATTTACACATATAGATCTAGTCAAGGATTGTATTACCGAACGTGTACAGTTAAGCGCCTAAAATGGGTTTTCATACGCGTGTGACTACGCGTATGAAAACCACACTATTGAAACAAATGTTGTCTTTTTCCCAAAGGTTTCACACATTCAGAAATACAGTACCTTTTTCAAGGGACCAAAACACCGCGTGGTTGTTGGGAAGGGGTTCACTCGGAAGGGAATATCGTATTAAATCTACGTTGTCTTTTTAAAATTTCATCAATTTCTTTTTCTGTAGGACTTTGAGCATTCATTATGTAAGTTTGACAGATATTCGTGTGATATTTTATTTGCTATCATTGATTTTCTGAAAAGTGTTCGGACACTGGATCCACCACCATATGTACATGTAATTGTAACATTAGACATGTAGAAGAAAAACTGAAATTAATAACATTTTAGTGTATGACAAACGAGAGATAACCGGGAATACATACATGTACATCATATCTGATTGAACAAATTGCCAATTTGAGATTTGCATAGGTTTAGTGATTTTATTTTCCAAGCATCCATAACTTTGTTATTCTTTGTTTGATTTCTTTCAAACTTTCACTGTCCTTATTTGCCTATTTTTTCTGCTTTCAGTTTCACACAAATCAACTTAAACTCATAAAGGTTAGATTGCCCTTTGACTTCTTCATCATACAGATTCTCTAGATCTATAGACTCTACATAAAATTAATGATGTAGTATGACCTTTAAATGAAATATTACATTTAAATGCTTAACATTCCTTAAAAAAAAAAACTTTTGTCTTTGTCCTTTACACAGATTCTCTTCTGTACACTCAACACATTCAAGATAGACATGGAAAAACTACTTGGTGGTCAGATTGGTCTCTCGGATTCAATATATGCTCACATCAAGGGCCAGAAGTTTGAAATCGCAGTCAATAAGGTGGAAGCCGCTCTTGGTCTTACAATCACAGACAACGGTGCCGGTTTTGCATTTGTAAAGAGGATCAAAGAGGGCTCTGTCATGGAGCAGAATGGTTACGTGGAGGTCGGCGATCACATAGTGAAAATAAACTCAACTGAAATGATCGGATGCAGGCATTATGAAGTCGCAAGGGCGCTGAAGGACTTACCCGTAGGAGAGGAATTTACAATGAAGCTCATCCGACCACATAAAGCATTTAGTAAGTATCTACATGTACATGTAGGTCTTCTAAGATCATACAATGACAGTCAACAACTAAGGTTTTATTTTGTACTTCTATTTTGTTTTGTTTGTTGTTTTTCTTTTTTTTTTGGGGGGGGGGGGGGAAGGGACTGGTGGGGGATGGGCCAACATGTGCATTATAATTCAGAGCTTGATGCAAAGAAGGGTCTGGTACATACAAATGTATGCATGCAAAAAAATTTACTCACCCCAGTGAAATGTTACAAGGGTCTGTGCTAAAAAATGTCACTGATTCCCAGAACCCTTGAGTTTACTGATAAATATTGTAAATTATACATCTATATAGGAAGTCCACCCTGTCATGTGATTTGAATAAAAGCAAAAAAAAATGAGAGAAGAAAAAGCAGATAGAGAATGAGAAAATATGAAAAATTATCGTTTAAGATCACTACCCAATTTGCCCAATTTGTTGTGAGCTATTCTAGTCTCCATTTCTTTTTTTGTTCACAAATTAAAGTGGATCTTTTTTCTTTTTTTTAATAAAAGAATAGATGAATTTCAAAAAGGCCAGAGGAAAAACTGTGTTCCCATCTTCTTGGTGATGTGAGTCTGGCAATGCTGCATGTATAAGAAAGTATTTCCTTGGAGAAAAATGGAAATTTGAAGGGGGAAAAAAAAAATTGGGCCCCAAACAAGTCAGAAATGCATACCGTATGTAGAAATGTACATGTAGATGTAGCTTGCAAAGAGAATCACAGAGTAACCAATTTGTGTACATGTACATGTAATTCAGAAACTAAGATTCATGTCAAAAAACATGAATCAAAAAGCTACAGTAGTACAGCCAAAGTTATATCAATATCAAAATAATAAAAGAAATATTTTAATTAGTTACCAGTATATACATGTAGCATTTATTAAGGTTGCTTCAGAGTTACTAAATTATTCTTGGCTATACATGTAGGTGTACATGAAGTTAGAAACAGTAAGATCTGCATCATGATGCATTGTGACAGGCCTGTCACCCCTAGAGGTTGATTAAATTGGGCATATTAGCACAGGTGTTGCTGGCTGTTGGATGTTTCTCATCAATCTATACTCTTGTGTAATGTCCTCTTCCTCCAAGATCGCATACATGTATGCAATCGACACAAGTTGGAAGTTCATTGTTCTCAGAAGGCTTACAAAGGATTGGAGGGACAGCTATTTTAGAGAGATTCACTATATTTATACAGAGGAAAGTTGCAAAGAAATAGATCAGAAAGTAAATCAAGGTTTGAAAATAATACCAGTCAGTGTAACATTGGTGGATTCACTAATTAATGCAAGGATGTACATGTACAGTACATGTAGATGTTGTGCAGTTATTTTTATGCAAGTAGCCTTTCACATCAGGTACATACCCGGTACATGTATGATCTAAACACTTCTATATGTACATGAACGTGTAGTTTTCTGTAGCTAGAGCTCAATTTTACAGATCTACATGTATCTAAATAATCATATTTTGCAAATACTAGGCTGTACATGTGTATGCACAAAGTTGCTGCAGATCTCACAGAGTCACAGACAATGTTCACTGACCTTTGGACTGGAGTTCTGAACTGAAATTAAACATAGGTTATGGGGTTCTTTTTGTTGTATGGAGAGAAGAGAAAAATGAGGATATTTCATGACTAATCATTTAGAAATCGTTTCATTGTTGCTCACTGGTTCTGCATTTCAGAATTGGTACAAAATGGTTTGTGTTGTGTTTTAATTCTGAGTAATCAGAAAGTCAATAAGATGCACCTTTTGTATTACTAAGCAAAGAATAGTTAAATGGGGATATTCCCTGATCATTGGCACAATTCTTACTTGCGATTATTCTAACACCCTTTCAATACATAGCATCGGTTCCGGGTTGGGTAGAAACGATACACACAAAGGTTGTAATGTACAGTAATGTTCAATGACTATATGGGAATATGTAAAAGATCTAATAGTACATGTACAATTCAATACTTTCATTGTGTTACTACATGTATAAAGAGAAAGAAGTCTTTTCAGTTATTCATAATATTACCTTTACTACAAAGTGAAAGTGTACAGTGTACATGTACATGTACATGTACATGTAAGTTTAGATGTGCTCTTCAGCATTCCGACATGGGAGGGATATTGTTTGAAATCTATTTAAAGCATTAAGGATTTAAGAGACTTGTGTCCAACTTCCCAAAATTACAGTCTGAAATTGTTATGTTATGTTAGGAGGCATACATGTACATGTACATGAACATGTAGACACATTTGTTTGACATTTTTATTTTACATGTGGTATTAACTTGTAGGACAGTGAGTTGTGAAAGTTACCTGAAAGAGTTACTGCCCAAACTCTACATGTATGTACTTCAAGGCAAGAAGGTTTTCTGGAGTTGTGAGAAATATTAATGTTTACTTACATGTATACATACCTACATGTACATACATGTACATGTACGTAAATACATGTATAGCTCCAAGGCATCCTATAAATAGGCATTCACGTACATCTATACAAATATGATACCCCCCCCCCCTTTAATTTAATAACAATAACACTACTGTGGAAATATGTTCAATACAGGAAGTGTTTGAATACATTTCTTGATTGCATTTTGCTTATTTTCCTTCCAGATGAAATTGGACCTCGTGGAAGTAAAGTATCATCAATGGCAACCAACAACAACATCGGAACAGGCAAAGCCACGCTAAGATTACATAGCAAGGGACCAGCAACAGTCGAGCAGTTGGTAAGAAATCACCAAATTTGACTATGTTTTTTTTCAATATTATTTTTAAATACATGAATAAAGGATGAAACAAAATATAGACATGCCTGAGGTCAATTTATTTTCCTTCTCTTATACCCTTAAAAATGTCAACATACATCAAAAATCTTGTTCAGAAGTGGCTCTTTTTTAAATGAAGCATTTCCTGCCAATAGATCAGCTTATCAATGAAAAAAGAGCCACTGCTGTACAATAACAATAAATCATTCCCAAATCACTCCTCCGTTGTTTCTGTAGAGGTGTCGTGGTCTAGTGGATACGTCACCGGACCGTGGATCACATTGTTCACAGTTCGAGTCCCGCCGCTGCACTAATGTCCTTTGGCAAGGCATTAATCTACATTTGCCACTCTCCACCCAGGTGTTAAATGGGTACCCGGTAGGATGCGAATGTCATTGTGACTGGAATAGTATTTGTGCGCCTGTGAAATGGCCGCCAGACTGGAATGCTCCCTAGTGGAGTGGAGAATGTGCACTATAAGTGCAGAATCGTAAATGGATCCAATGACCGGGGTAATAATACACTGTAAAGCGCTTTGATCAGTTACTAACTGGAAAGGTGCCATATAAATGCAGGTATTATTATTATTATTATTAAATGAATTTAATAAGAAATCATACTTGTACATGTACATGTACATGTAGGTCAGGCCTCATCGATGAGAGTAAGCCATCAATCCTCAACGATTATATTGTCTCTTTGGGAATCACTCAGTGGGCAATCTGTGAGCCAATAACTGTACTTCTTCGATGTGACTTCAGTTCAGAAAAAGTCATATGATCAGTGTCCATCGTGCTTGATTGAAAGAACCCCAATGATTGTATTGTTCAGGTGTGACCATACATGTACAGGTGTATATCGTTATTGTTACATTATGTACATGTATATATACATGGTTATCGTTATCGTTGAGGTCTGACTTGGGCCCTGTTTCATGAAACTTGTTATCAATAACAACTGCCTCATTTCTATGACAAATTTCCTCTTAGCCAATCAGATTCAAGGATTTCAGTAGCTTATAACAGTTATTGTAACTTGTTATTGATAACATGTTTTATGAAACGGGGCCCAGGCCTTTAAGCCGATTTTTCCCTTTCCATCAAAGAGCTTGTCTAGGTAAGTACACATTTTCAGACTTGATGCATACACGTACATGTAGCAGCAACTTATACTTGAAGGAAACAACTCTGATTTTGCAATTGGAATGAAGCGTTTCCTCCCAAATAGATCAGCCGATCAGTATTTGATGCCATAGGGAAAATTAGATTAAAGTCGTTCCATCTACAAATTCTACATGTACATGTGAGATTGAGTAATACAGTTTATTTTTTCACGTGTCTGAGCACTATAATTAGATGGGTTGGTTGGTAAGTGGTTATGTAAAGATTTTTTTGTATTGTTGAAAATCGAATGGAGTATAATGCTTCAATGTAAATCAGGAAATGATCGTGTTATAGTATTGAAACATGGAACATGGAAATTAAATAAGTAAATGAATGAATACTTGATTCAACCTGAGCAAACAGATATTGTTATATAATCCAAACCTGATTTCAGTCCATTAATGGTAACTATACATGTAGTTCTGCATATTTTTGCTTCTGATGTATAATTCTTTCCAAGTGCTATGGAGAGCAAGATGGAGAGAAGATACTGGTTATCATTTTGACATGGTCATGAGAGCAAATGGGAAATTGAAGTTTGTACAATTTTGTCACAGAATTTAAAAAAAAATCTCAGTGAACAGCATTTAGTAAGGGAAAATTAATGTTCATTTCAAAAGAATGGTATTCATGAAGTAAAGGAACTATAAAGAGGAGTATTTCAAAGGAATTTTCTACCATCAATAATCTTGTGTCCCTTAAACTCTTTGAATGTTTCTTTTTTTTTTCCTTAACATAATTTTCAAAAGTTGAAAATATCTGCCCAAGATAGAATTTATAACATGTACATGTGGTTTGCAATTTGAAAATTCACCTCAGAATTAAGCAACTGATGAGAGATTACAAATGTAAAATGCAGCTACATGTACATGTACAGAACTACATTTACATACGTATGCACATGTACATGTGCACAGGTACATGTACATGTACATTTATAATTTTTGAATAGTTCATTTTAGTAATGCAGTCAAATTTGCTTGCCATAATTTTCCAAGTACATGTACCAATTCACATGTTGAGAAGTGCTGTATATGCATTTCGATTGCAGGAATGCTAATTACTTATTTCTATATCAGACAAACATGGCTTGCCTGACATAACAACATGTAATGAATGAAATTTTCATCCAAACTATGGTAATATCCAATTGATTGTAACGGGTGAATGTAATCATTTGCCACCAGACACATGCATGTACATGTACATGTGGATACATTTGTACATGCACATGCATCAAGGCATTGAATTTGAACATGTTACAAAAATGGCCCATTGTGTGATGTACTGTACTGAGGAGAAGGTTTTGATTTTTGATGGACTATGTAGGCCTATAACAATGTTTCAATTGTTTCTGTTTATTGCAGCCCAATGAATTTGAAGAGCTAGCAGTGGGGAAAGTAGATGACTGCCTTGAGAGTTACATGGGAATCAGAGATCTGGACTTAGGTGAGCCATCCATCATCACTGCTCTCTTTGTTGCATTTACAGTGTATTTTGCTTAAATTGTTTTGATTTGTTTTCTTTTGCTTGCTTCTGTCTTTTTGTCTTTTTGTCTTTTTTTTAATTTTTAATTTTTTTGCAGTAGGGGTAGGGGCTGTTGAGTGTTGACATTATGGCATGTTGGCATGTATCATTCTGCCTTTAAATTTTATGTTTTATGCAAGGTTCCATACTAACTGTTTGTAGTGTGACAGGATTTACATGTAAATTTTGGGGGTCTGAAGTTAGAATTTAGAGGCCCACAGTATGTGTCTGATCATCTATAACAGTCAAGCCCTCTTCTATGATATGAGTACATGTATGACAGAAATTATGTGAGCATTTTAATAATACAGGGAACACTCGTTATAAAGAACACTTACGACAAACTCATTATAACAAGGTAAATTTACCAGTCCCAGCTACATGTGTATGCTTTTATTTTTTATTTTTTATAGTTCTAATAATAAAAAGATTTCAATGTACATGTACTGTAACAAGGTAATTTCCTTGGTTCCACTGTAAGATGTTATTTTGCAGTCAGAAATGGGCCTCTGTGCTTCTAGAAATTGGCAATTTGAAGGGAATATTTTTCATTGTGTTCCAGAGAGATTACATTCCAAATGAATATGATACATAGATCTGTTTTATTTGATGACAAAGTCCGTTTCTTTGTTTTACTCCATATCAGCGGCATCCATTGTGGACATGTTCAAGGGCAAGACGGACTTTGTTGAGTTCATGACAGCTTTCACCGAGAACTTTGATGTTTTTGGATTCCCTGAGGCCTTTGTCTTTGAAGTCTGGGGCTTTATCAAGGATGCGAAGGATCGAAGACTCAAGGATCCAGCCACCAATTTAGTAGAATTTGATGAAGCCTTCTAAAAGGAGATATAATGTGCATCATCTCCACTGCTTTAGAG
The DNA here is from genome assembly GCA_025618425.1 of Heliocidaris tuberculata. Taxonomy (NCBI): domain Eukaryota; kingdom Metazoa; phylum Echinodermata; class Echinoidea; order Camarodonta; family Echinometridae; genus Heliocidaris; species Heliocidaris tuberculata. The sequence continues at coordinate 22,408,561 of CM046838.1, forward strand.
CCATATGTAGATAGAGGTAAGGATTTGCTGGAGGGTCATTCAGCTGGTGCGTGTCTGTGCATTCTTTCTTGTCATTTCTAAGGCAGTACATGCAAAATTTGTCTTGTGACTCGCTGTGTAAAGTAAATTTTGAATGCATCACGAAACAATGTTTTGAGAAAGAAACGATGTGATATAAAGTTGTGGGTTATTTCAGTGCCAGACCTGCATGTAGCACGGTTCTGTCCTTGAAATTTTAATTTATTTTATTGTGATGAATAAATTTTGAACAAGATTTGTAATGTGCACCATCTCCATGTTCTCTGAAAGGTACATTGTTTATATACAATGTCAATGTTCTATCTACTAATGTTAATATTATAAAAAAACATTCAAGAAACAATGCACATTTCATCTGGTTGGTTGTTTAGGAAATCTGTTTCTTGTTGTACAGGCGTACTTAAATGTATACATTATATGTACACCAGTGGCTGTCTGTAATTTCATATCATCTTTACACATACATGTACACGTACAGGTTTACATGATGTTTAATAAAATTCTATTCAATTCTAGTCATAAAACGTATTCAAATTTTGTGTAATCAGAGTGTTCATACTCATTGTAATGATTTTTGAGTGATTAAGCCTTGAAGTAACAATACTGTATTTTGTGTCAGTAAACATTTTTAATGTCAGTAAGTATTCAAAAGATTTTTATATTGAACTTTTTAAATAAAATAGTCCGCTCTGTGGATCCAGTCAGCTTTTCTTTTGACTTCTCGCTTTCAGTTAATTTTGTAGTAATTGAATTATTGATTCTTGCTTTGATGCGATGCAGGAGTTGTCCTTGACCATTTTCAAGGTCATTGATAAAAAGATGACATTCATAATATTTCAGATGCAAAATGAGAAATAGAATTAAATGCCTACATGTATGCTTTAAAAAAAATGCACTTATGATTGAAAGCTCATATTTTGGATATGTACAATGGAAAAGGGTCCAAAACGTATAGTATATGCTTTGTTACCTGATTTTATTTATCTTTTTATCTTCTACCCATAGCTATTAGGGTGTGTTCTGTTGTGTATTTGTATGTGACTGTTAAACATGACCACCTCACCACCTTATCATACATTAAGAGGAAGTGCACATTTCAGTTGTTCAATCACGTCTCCAATTTATTGTGTTCATATCAAGAGATAACATCATGAAATTTTTAGTGAAGTTTTAACCACATGTTACATGTACATGTATGTCCTGTAGAGGATCAAAGGTAAACACATACATGTGCATGGGTATGCAATAGTCTTAACAAGTGTAGCACTAGTTTGTGACAAGGCATTATTATTGTTTTCATTTACCATAAAACAGGTGAAGAGGAATAAAAATTGGAGTACTACTCCTTAGTTTTTCTTCATTACAAATTGAGGAAAAAAAAGATTTTCCAATACTTGTTCCTATAGGCCTTGATGTTGCTACATTTAGCAACATTGGAGTAACATTTACATGTACTCCTCCCTCAGTCTGTAAATTGCCACCAGTCACTGACATACATCTACACATGTAATTTTCTTTTTCATAAACTCTTTCTTTCCAGTACTCAGTCTTTAGGCATTAATACCAAATTATTCAGAGGATTATAAATGTGTAGAATGAATCAGAGATTTGGTGTTTGTTGCATGATATAAATGAGCATTCTAACTTGACCTAACACATGAAAAGTACTTCAGTTCTTAGTATACTATTTGCCATACTGTACCTCCTATAAAATAGCAAAATATTTTTGGGCATGCAATGACAAATGCATATATTTTATACATTTTGTAGAGCATGTTAAACTCATTGCAAATTTCAACTCCTGCCTGAAAATTGTGTATTACATGGATATGAATTCAAGTACATTTGATTTGAGGTCTTGATAAGGTTTGCTTGACAGACTAATCTGTAGTGGGTGTACTGCATTTGGAATTCAGACTTTGAACCTGATGACTGACTTCCATGCCATTTAAATTCATATATAATCAAGATTACATGTAAATGTGTGCATGCTCTATGGAGCAGATTTTAGGAAGCCCTTAATACATTTTGATATCAGTAGAAAGAACTTCATTGGACATGTCCTACTCATAATACAGGAAAATGTTAAACATTTTATTACATAAATTGGAACTGTAAATTAAATTGAACTGTAAACACAGATGTACAGTGCTTTCCTGTGCAAAGTTATACCAGTTGGAATTAGTCTGTTACTCAGTATTTCCTTCTTACATGAACATGTACATGTACATTCATAATTTGCAGGATTGCTGGGAAGATGAAACAGCTATGAATAATTTGTTCTGCAGATGTACATATACCGAAACTTGCAGCCTGTCAGTTTATTTACATTGAGTAGAAACAGCTTTTTTTTTTAGCCTGGAAGTCGTTATGCACTACACTAGATATTGTATGTTTAATCTTTAAATTTCCATGTACTACGTACATGTACATGTGCCTGCCAAATTACAAAATCAAGTGCATATTGTGTGCATATCTATTATGGAGGCTTTTATGATCGTTTGCATCATTAACATTAAATTTGTTCAAAGGTTATTAAGGTAATGTACACATCCATCATAGCACTACATTAAATGAGGCCTTTTATATTCTTTAATGCAAATATATGTATACACATTAATACTGTACATCTGACAGAATAATGCTGTTAATAAACTAGTGCTCCGTTGTAATGAGGTCATCTGATTGATAGCATTATGGAGCTTGCAAGGAGAGTATCCACCCTGAACTGATATGCATGAAATCATGGATTCCTGCTGATATCACAGTTCATCCAAATAGAAATATATTCCTGCCATCACTCAGGATGTACATGTATGATAAGTAAGAACAGGACTGATGGGCATGCTGAAAAAGGAGACGAGCTAAAGATCCATGAATTTTATGAGCTTGTGCTTGCATATTTAGTAGAACAGTTGCTGGCTAGAATCAGTATTTGTTTGAATTTATTTACTATGTTGCATCATTGGAATGGAAGACCAAACAGTTTGATTTGCATCTCAAGTAGAATTAAGGCTGGTGCATTGCCATTGTTAAGGTTTATATGTATTGATCAATTTACACTGTACATTGTTGAAAGGGGCTTTAGGAAGTAATACATCTTATACTTCAATTAAGAACTGAATAAGAAGCAGGGATTTTCTTCTTCTTTTTTAAATTTTTTTAATACTATATGGAATGCACATAAGATTTCTGAGGATTGTAAAGAAGTAAAGGGGGTGATAAGAAAATAAATTTTTAAGTATGGAAATTTTAGTATGGAACTGCACTATATCAACTTGATTACTAATAGATTACTAGTAGAAGTTCAATGGTACAGTTATTATCCCACCAAGTAAAATAATTATGCAAAGTGATATTAAAGCACATTTTTTCCTGCTTTTATCTTTTAAAAAGCCGAATAAATTTTTTTTATGGACATTATGATTCATCATATACATGTATACAGTTGGGAAGAAAAACAAAGGAATTTTAAATTGTGTATTACGACTTGCCAATTATTCGACTAAATAGTTTCATAACTTTCACTGAACATTTTTCTTTTGATTTCATGGCCAGTGAATTCAAATTGTTGACTATTTCTAAAATCCTGTTCAGAACCAAAATATTACATTCAACATGCACTTTCAATCCTTGCCTAAATTGTATTCAATTTATGTAAAGCTGGCCTGGAATACATGTATGTAGATCAAGAAAATAGTATAAATCCAACTGTGTATACTTGTCCATGTATTCAAAAGTTAATAGTGTGTTTTACTTATTTATATACTAAACAAACAAAAAAAACTAAGAAATTTTAAATTGTATTTCTAAAATCCTGTTCAGAACCAAAATATGAAACTCCAATGTGCATTTTCAATCCTCGCCTAAATTGTAGTCAATTTATGTAAATCTAGCCTGGAATAGAGCAAAGAAAATAGTATAAATCCAACAGTGTATACTTGTCCATATATTCAAAAATTAATAGTGTGTGTTTTAATTATTTATACATGTACACTAAACAAAAAAACAAAGGAATTTTAAATTGTATATTCCAACTTGTCCATAAATTCACCTAAATAGTTTCATTGAGCATTTCTCATTTGATTTCAGGGCCAGTGAATACAAATCTTTGAATATTTCTAAAATCCTGTTCAAAACCAAAATATGACACTCCAATGTGCATTTTCAATCCTCGCCTAAATTGTATTCAATTTATATAAAGCTAGCCTGGAATAGAGCAAGAAAATAGTCTAAATCCAACTGTGTATGTCCATGTATTCAGAAGTTGCTAGTACATTGTACGTGTTTTAATTATTTATAAACAAAAAATGTCAAATGTATGTCTGTGAACTTTATTCACATAAAACTCCAAACCGATACATTGCCATCATACTTTTGAATTACTAAATTTCTTTTTGAATTCCCCTTTCTGCTCAATCACTTCATACCTACAACTCCAACTATAATTACACAATGAATACCATGTTGTGCATGCTGGATTGTAATGATATGAACATTGATCTTTCAAAGCAATTATATACTTCAGAATCTGTGACTTTATTGAGTGACCTTTAAAGCTGTGCAAGCACCTGTATATTCAACACCTGTGCCTTCGAATTTGGTCACCAATTTCTTTCAAATGTGTTTCCGTTTTTTTTTTCCAGAGGGAATGATAGTGAGTCTAGATAAAAAACAAAGTTAGAAGATTTTAATATACCAGTATCGTATGTATGTGGATGCTAATTATTTTATAGTACCATGCACTGTATGTTGTGGCCTTAATGCCTACAGGTTTAGGGGTGTCATAAGGGGAGCCCCCAAGTGTCTTACATGTCCTGCATTTTAGGCTATTTATATTATACTTGTATTCTAGTGGTGTCTTAACAGAATGAGCCTTAGAACACAAACCTCACAATCCATTGAAAAAAATTGTTTGCTAAAGCTGTTTATGTAGATGAAGTTGCTCTTAAATTAGGTTGATATATTGGATTTACATAACTTTACAACAGTTTTAATTTTTAACCATGTACAAGTACATGTATGTGTACGTGTAGGTCTACATACATGTATTGTAAGATTTGTGAGTTGAGGGATTTGTGCATACATTATAGTTTATACATTACAGGCATTGTAAATTTGCCATATCATCCTGTTTAATTTCACTTGATATTTGCCTTTTTATTTTCTGTGCATTATGCTGCCTATTAATTCATGCTTTCAAATCTATTTTCAAAGTCATGTTATACCAAAATATTATATAGAATAAACAAGATGTATGTCTTTCAAAATGGAATGCCCTTTGCTTTTCATCTTTTAGAATATAAAATATAGGCAAACAAAGAATAAAAAGAATTAGTTGATGTTTTTATTTTACAGTATAGTATTTGTTGTAGCTATTCATAGACATCTAATGTACACTACAGGAATGTTCATCCTGATCAAACGATATAGGTTCTAAAATATTAATTAATATGAGGAGGAGAAATATTTAATTAGATCATGTTATTATGTAATCACTAAGCATAAGTGGATTACTTTGTATATCATTGTGTATGTGGTGCTAAGAAACGAATATATAGCTAGGCCTACAGTGTGTACATGTATAGCCTGTCTCTCTTTTTTTCAGTCATAGTGTAATAATATTTGTGTTTTTAATAGAAACAATGGTTAGTTTGCCATCCAAGCAAATTCTGTCTACAGTATGTAGTTTACAGCTGTATTTTATTTAAAGTGTACCAATCACCTGAAAAAAAATAATTTGTGTACAGCTAGAAAGTATAAAATCAACCTCAAAGAACTTTGTCTAGTATTCCATAGGTCAACAGTTAATGAGTATGAAGGATATTGAGGATAACATGGAAATGCTCGCGTGGAACCGAACTCCCAGTTTGGTTATGCGTGAGCCTTTATCTTGGCGAGTGCGTACGGGTGCATCGAGTAGTCTACTTACGAGTCGCTTTTACGCTTATAGAGAGTGTAATTAAAACTGCAATATCTCTTTATAGAATTGATATCTGAAGCCCATATTTTGAATATAATATAACGACATGAAACCTGTAACATATGTACAGAGCAAAATTATTTTGGGTGATTGGTACCCTTTAAAGTCACACCCACAAGCAGAGAGAGATGTAGGGTTAGGTTAAAATCTGCTGTATGTGTACGTATGTAGTACTACTACTACATTTTTCCATGTACATGTAGATGTAAACTTTAAGTAATCCAAGTTCATTTTCTATTCTAAATCATTCAAAAACTATCCAGTATCACACCAAAAGGTACAGATGAAAATACTTAGGACTGGTTAATACTACTTTATGCTGTGTGTGTGTATATGTAGTACATGTAGGCCTTGTATATACATGTATTTGATAGTTTTATCATGAACGAAAAAAATACATGAAAATGCTTTGGTAAAGTCCCTGGAAGAATGACCCTGTAATGCCTCGCTAATTTCATCTTGACATTAACAATGTAATAATCATACAGTACATATACATGTATGCAGGTAATGCTTGCTGAGCTAAAATTGCATATCGCATTTAACACGTTGGAAATGTATCAGAGTTACGCACTGCACATTTGCAATAAACTGGAGTATGCCTGCCTCGTGAATAATGATGGTCATGGATCTTGATGACCTTAGATTATGAACAATCAACAGTTCGTGAGACCTCGCTGACATCCGACTACTCCCTGTGGCTTAATGATATCAATGTGACAAATAAGATTTATTCATATTATACAAAAATACATACATGTACAGATAAATTGCTTGCAGACCAGTGCACCATACATGTACCTTGCCTGTATGCATACACAAAAAGAAATTACCTTTTTATTTTTGGGATTGTGAACACTGAGCATTACTGATCAAACAGATAAAGAGATGCATATGTGTATATTTTGAATGCTATAAGAATCTATATTTGGATGTACATTCACACTGTACACAATGTACTTCGATTGTAATTGTTTCAGGCTCTTGTAATCACATACACGTATTGTGCATTATACACTTTTTCAGCTTAAGTCTGTGTGTGAATTGCTCTTTTCAGTGTGCACGGAAATGCAACTTCAAATATTGATTCTGCTCAGAATAATTCATCATTTTCTGCAATACTGTTTTTTCCATGTCTATAGTGCAGTTATTCCACCACATCACTGCATTTTGTTTTCAGGAAGTACTGTGAGCAGCCTTGTATTTTGTGACGATAAATGGTAGAAACCACATTTAGTGATAAAAAGGTATTTTTTAGTTTTGTTGTTGAACAGCTGGGCTGTATCTGCTTTCACTTCTCAGTTTTCAATTCTCAGATGTAAAGAAATGCAGTTAACTGTAAATGGCCAAGTTGGATTTAAGTCTGTGTTATCAATACTAAGAGGTACATGTATTATGATAGTGGCTGGTATTCATAAAGTTGTACTAACTTTAGTCCAGGTTTAAGTTGGGGGGGGGCAGGGAATTGTCCACTGATTTATGGAGTGCCAAGTGTCATCCTCATCCCATAAAAAATACTGTGACTCAGTTACTAAATGGAAAAAAAAACCATGTCAATATGAAATCACTATCTCATTCCATTTCATTCCTGGATTCATTTCATTCATTCATTTTGTTACAGAATTGCAGCACCAAAAGAAAATATAAATACCTTCTCTTGTACAGAAGAACTTGGTTGACAGTCAGCACTTCGTAACTCAGTAGACTGTGTGTAAATCAAAGCAGGTTTGACGTCATCAGTCCACCTTTATGAATATGAGCCAATAAGTGTAAGAGTGCAATTTATGTGTATTTGCAACAAAAAACAAAATCTGCTTCATCGATTTTTTCACATTGTATAATTACATTTTGTAGTATTAAATAGTAAATAAGCAATATTTGTGGGAGTACTCTGTAGGATAACAACTGTAATCTGCAATATTGTTTCAGGGAATAGTGGAATAGATGACTAAAAGATTATCATAAGCTTGATAATACTCTCTGTTACCCCCCCCCCCCCTCCACACACACATACACACACACACACACACACTTCCCTTAAGGATTACCTAGAAGATCCTGAATTTAAAAATAATAGAAAATGCATTGCTTTGCATTGAACAAACAAAACTATAAATATACTGAATCTTCTCTGTTGTGTCTATTTGAGTTCACCTATGTCTTGACTGCCTGTATGCTCGTTACAATCACCTTGCTCTTCAAGCCTTGGAAGCATACTTTTTTTGCTTGCTCTAATTCAATCGTGACTATGTAACAAAAGATTTCACACAAGGGGACATCCATTTTGCATGTTACTGTCTAGTGAGCTGCACACAGGAGTGTGTGTTGAAATAATTTCATTTGAATACATAGGATGGCATCTTCAATACATGGAAGCTGACTTTTTCCACTATTTTTGTTAAATTCTTAATTCATTAGGTTTTTAGTAGAGGCTTTCTTTGAATGTTTTACAAAGCCAGCAACTGTAGTTTCATTACAAAGTCTTGTATATCATCTGTGAACATTGTGAAATAAAATTTCAAAATAGATTGCTTGAAGAGGTAGTCTGGTAATAAGTATTATATCGAACATTACTTTCATGACTGGATGTACAGTGTATTCATAGATTATTAGGAATAAATTGTAAACAATGCATAGGCCACATATATATTAGTTTGAACATTCAAATCTGTCTTTCAGTTGGTTATGAACTTGACCTCTATCAAATTATTTCTATTCAGCAAAGTTCGAGAAGGGGAAATGAATTTTAACATTGATGTGCAGACTGCAATGGATGAAGTTGATTTAGAACATTAATCATATTTGTCAAATACACGTACTGTGTACATTTGTGCCTGTTACCTTTCTCACAATTGAGTGCCTAATTCACTATGCTGCCAAGTTGCAAACAGACATTTGTTACAGTCTGTGCTGAAAACTTATGTGCAGTCAATCAAATCTAGGGACAATTGCGTCCAGGATAGAATATTGCTTTGTTACGTCATATTATGATGATGTCACATTTCGTCATTGTCACAAAGTCATGGTTACTAGTTCTGTGATATTTTGTGTTTCTGGAAGCACCTTTCATAACAGCACTGAACCTTGAAGTTTGGTGACTCCACCTTGTTGCTTGATGAATGCCAAGGTGAATGTCATGCAAGCTCCTATAATCCTGTTGTTTGGAACCAATAACCATGGCAACTGTGACGGAGTCATGGGAGTAATTTGGTCATAGATGTAAACAGATTTGTATGCACGGAGTATTGACATTAATAATTATTCTTTAAGTTTTTTTGTAGGTACATGACTTTCAAACTGTCCAATAAGGAGGCACAAATTTCATGGCTCCTTTATTCTGACTTTCTTGACAAGTATGTTTCTATGAACTGGAGTGATATCAGAGTCTGTGAATTTCGTATGAAATTAATCACATTTTATTTGTGACATGCTGTCCATATATAGACATTCTTTGTAACTGTTAGACAATGCCTGTTTGTCACTACCTGTTCACTGAGCAGTAAAGGTACATGTACACGTATGAATCAACAATATGTGTACATGTGGTATTGTTGTACAAATGCATTCCTTTATCGTTAGTGAATCTGTTATTATAGTTAAAACCAAATATGAATTGTCATTCCAACCATTATAAAACAATAATCCTAATCATGAGTAAACACATTTTTTAAAGGGAAAACGTGTATTGTCTGCTGAGAGACAAAAAGGATGTTCACTGATTTTTAGGTTACATGTCGTTTTTCCGAAGGTTCATAATTCCGAAGGTTGTTTTTCCAAAGGTTCATATTTCGGAAGGTTCGTTACTTTGACCGTTCGTAATTCCGAAAATGAAAAAGGGTTCATAATTTCGAAAAGTTATTAGGGCTCTATTGCTTTTTCGGAATCATGAAGCTTCTGAATTATGAACCCTTTTTCAGTTTCGGAATTATGAACCCTATTACATTTTTGGAATTATGAACCCCCTGCTATGGAAAATTTGTGTTTGGGAATTACGAACCTTCGGAAAAACGAATACCCCTGATATTTACAATTACATATAGTTGCCTCCTGGCTCTCAAAAGATGATATGTTAATGAATATGTCGTGTGCCTGGCACCAGTGTGTACAAGTACATGTTCAAGATGATTGCAGTATACATTTGCATAAAATGTGGAGTGCGCATATTGAAGGTGTGTGTGATCGAGTGGGAGCTGAAGTGCTTCATATTGGTTTGGCAATTTTGACTACTTTTTTGTGCTGTTCATTTTGGGAAAATTTACAGTGATAACATGAAAACACCCACATGTACATTTATGATGAAACTTGAACTAATTAGGAATACATCATAAAGTGACAGATTGGCTATACTCTAGGTATATTGTACAACAGTCAACTGAATAGGGAAAGAAAAAGAAGGAAAATACATGTATGAAGGTAATGTATTTTATTCTTCATTTCTTTCAGAGTATAATTAACGTATAAATGCAATTTGACATCCGTGCATGTAAATTAATATTTAGTGAGACTCGAAAGATGATATTACTTGTAAATTAAATTGATATAATTCATGCTGTATTGTACAGAAATATCAGGTTTTTATCAGTCGATTAATTTTTTGTAGTGTAAATATATAAGTTTACAAAGATGACATGAAATTGATGTGCAAGGGAAATACATCTAGACACTAGAAGTGGTGTGATTTTTATTTCTGTTAAAGAGGTATATTTGGATCGTGTATTCATAATAATTAGACTATATTTTGCACTGATGGAAATAATGCCAAAGCGCAACTCAACAATTCACACGTTAAAATCATGCACCTTGGTGTTTTTTATGTAATCAGGAATTGATTGTACTGGAAGAATATATATTTGTGAAGAATGGTCATATTTGTACAGTATGTATGTATGCAATTGAATGAATAAATGAATTACCATCCACCTAACATAGAAACAAAAGGACTTGCAGTATCTTTCATACATGTACATGTCTTTGGGAGTGTCTAAGTGTTGGAATATAATGTACAAAAATTTAATCTATACGTACATGTACAGGATTATAGGCAGCACTTTTTCAGTACTGGGTCGTATTCTGTCATACGATTTCAATTTTGAAATAATTTTGACATAAAAGATATTATTAACCATATCAGACATCTGAGCAATGCAACTTTTACATTTTATTGCCCGGCTTTGACAAGCCAACAAAACTGCGGGCCGAAAAATTGTTTATTGCCCGGTTTCGAAAGTCAATGGGATTTTTGCGTGTTAAATAGCGGGCAATAAACTGTATTTTTTACAATATTTTCGAGTTCGCTCTAGATGTCTGATTCTGTTAATAATTATGATATGGACTGGCTCCTTTCGGGGGATACAACATTAATTGCCCTCACTAGAATCGTATTGCCCTTGTCTTCGACTCGGGCAATACACTTCTAGATCAGGCAATAAATGTTGTATCCCCCTCAAGGCCAGTCCATATTTTATTTATTTTTTTTTCACTCTTGAGTGGTGGGTTGTAGTGCCAAAATTCGTTGATCATGGTGGACTCTAAACTTGAGTGGTGGGGTCTGCTGCCCATTGACGCCCAGTGTAGCAATAACCCTGTACATGTACATGTCTGAATGTTATTAGTGATGATTTTGCAGTTCTGTTCAATTCAGTTTATTCCATTTCATCTTGTTAAAAACATTTTTGCATTGATGAAATTATGCAGTTTCATAAGAAATATGTACATCGTCTGAATAACACATATGTACGAGCACATTGCTTTGAAACAGACTAATCCCCAGTTGTTAAAAAACAGAGGTTTTGTCTAGACAACTTCCTAAATAATTCAACTTTAATAAATAATAGGAACAAGGACCAAGTAAAGTCTCAAAATCATGAACCAGTTCACAATTATATTCAAACCGTGTGTGTGGTTCTACTACTAACAATGGTTATTAGTGACATTAAAAAAAGCTTGGAAGAAGCAGCTACTGTATGCAACCCACATTCTGACTATTGAAGTACAATAATTCATAAATGGGTGAATGCAATAGCCTGTTACTAGGGTCTTGGGGCAAACCCCTTTATAAATTTGAATAGATTTGTGAACTGGTCTATTTGGATGGTAAATTGCCATTTGGTCTATTTTCCAGGGGTCCAACATCATTCCATTTAACATCACTTCATTTACATTTCATCCACTTGTCATTTTGTCCAAAAACTACTTTGTCCAATTACCATTTTGTTTTTTGACTATTTCATCCATTTACCAATTATTTATAACCGTTTTGTCTTATAATACAAACTTTGTCCAGATATATAAGTGCTCCGTCTAATATATTAAATTTGTCCAGTGGTTATTTTGATGATAATGATAATCAGTGATAATTGATGGTGGTGATGATGATAATGATGACAAATTGCAATTAATAATATAACAATAATTATAAACAGACATAACATTTATTCTCACAAGATAAAGATTATTACAGATTATGTAAACACAGGAGTACACAAAATAACAATCATATCCTGGAACGATGAATTAATTGATTACTTCAAATACTTTATTTCAAATAAGCTGCAACATCAAAACAATGAATATGAATGAATTGTTATTTTCAGAGATGGATCAATACAAATGTATACTATGAAGTGAGAACAATGATTATATACATGTTTGTTATATTTCAATCTTAAAGGGGAAGTCCACCCTGATTACAAGTTGGTTTTAACCCTTTCAGGACTGGAATTATTTAAGGGCTAAATTGACCACTTTTTGTCTTCAAATTGGCAACGCAATAGTTTTCTTTTTAGTGCTACATGGTTCTAATAAGGTGTAATGTCTTTGAGAACAATACACATGTATATGGTTACAAATTTTGTCAAAAAGTTGTAAAAATTGCCAATTTTTGATGAAAAACAATGATTTTGAACCTCCCAATGTGCTGCCAATTTAAGGATTTTAAAGCTTATTCTCATTTTTAAAAATTCCTGGTTTCAAATGCAATATGATAATGCAACAAAAATAAACAATGTCTATAATGCAGAAAAATTAAAGAAATAGATCAGTGAAGGTTTGAGAAAAATACGATGACAAATAAAGTTATGAATTTGTAAAGTTGCAATCAATCAAACACAAAATGGCAACTCTGCGACATATCTTGCGAGCTCCTCTCCCATCTGCCCTGTGCAAAAAAAAAGATAATTAATTTCCATTTTCTCTAAAGAAAATATTCAATCATACATGCATCTTAGATATAATCATTGCTTATATGTTTTTACACAAAATGAAATTTTCTGTACTGAGCAAATGGGAGAGCAGCTCGCAAGTTATACGTCACTGAGTTGCCATTTTGTATTTGAATGATTACAACTTCAAAAATTCATAACTCTCTTATTTCTTATCGGATTTTGCTCTAACATTCACTAATCTGTTTCTCTCATTTTTCTTCTTTTATTCAAATCAACTTAATACAAGAGTAGACTTTCCATTTAACTGTTAATTACTGGTCATTAGATTTCATTGTGGCAGAAACTGCCTAGAAGTTATTCTGATTGGTTGATTTCGTAGTGAATAGGAAAAAATGAGGGTTTGGAATCATCAAAATCAAAACATGTTGACTAGATCTTTGCCTTCCACAAACAATGAAAAAAAGAAGCGCTGAACACAGATATGCAGGCATGAAATGTAAACTAATGTATGGCATCAGACTTTGGTCCAAAGTTAGGAACTATTTCTGGTAAATTTTGATATATGTGTACATTGTATGACAGCACTTTAGAGCAATCCTTGTCCTGGGACATTGTTGCACTAAAATTTTTCAAATTGCAAATACAAAGAAATAGAAAGCTCACAAAATATTTTTTGCCTTTATCAGAACTTAACCTCTTCAATCAAGGGAAATACACCCCCCCCCCCCCCATCCCCGCATCCCCCTGATATTTTGTTAAAAGAGATGATTTGTGTGAAAGCAAAAATATAAGAGAAACAGAATGGTGAAAGTTTGAAAGAAATGGGACAAGAAAAATTAAAGTTACAGTTCCCCTTAATGTACATGGACAAAAGAGGTGTTTAACAAAGTGCAAGTTAACATTAAGTGACACTCCTTTATCATATGAGGAGGAATTTATATTTTACAAGTGTAAGCCATAATTCCACAAAACCACAAAAAACAATTAACACAGACATCAAATTTACCATTGTCAATATTAATGTCCTCTCTTCGTTTATCAACACCCCAGACAGATCCTTTGTAAGATTCAAGATTTATTTGATGCTGATGAAGGGCTAGAGAGGACCTGTTCCCTCAGGAACCCAGGAAGATCATCAAAGTCTAGGTCTAGGTCTAGGAACTTGGATAGGATCTCCTTGTACCTCTGGAACTGGGACTCTGAGTTTGATGAGTCTACCCTTAGGATGGGTTGGTTCTCCCTCAGGAGCTTGGATACCTGCAGGAGTGAGTAAACACTGCAACAATTATTTAGGAGAGGATGGCAACTTATATAATCAAACCTTGTTATTGTAATTCTTTTCTACATCTTTTCTTCTCTGTCTCTCCTCTATCACATTTTGCATCCTATGTTTATTCTTCCTATTTTTCTTGTTCCTTTCTAGTTTCAACTTGCTGCTTTTCCTCACTTCAACCCTCTCTCTCATTTTTATCCACATGTCTTTCCATCCTTACGTTTGATGCTTTGTTTCCGCATGTGATACTGTTATTCCTTCATGTTTTTGTTTATTTCATATATCTTTCTCTGTCCTTTTTATCGTATTATCTGTACTTTCTCAAGTGTCTAAACTCATTTTGTCTGTCTCCCTTTCTCTTTTTCTCTTGATACTTTCTCCCTGTTTGACTACTCCATTCCCCCTCCCCTCTCCTCTTTCTTCCCTCTACCTCCCTTTCTCTACCAGTCTGTCCATATCTCTCTCTCTCTCTCTAGCTCTCTCTTTCTGTCTTTCTATCTCTCTTTAGCTCTCTCTTTCTGTCTTTTTTTCTATCTCTTTCTCTCTAGCTCTCTCTGTCTTTCTGTCTTTCTTTCTCTCTGTTTCACTTATTGATATGGCATCACATCATCTAGTCTACCTGAGTACCCCTCTTGACCAGTTCCTCAGGTAGACCAGCGGTCAGAGCTATGTGGCTAGCATGGCTGTAGTTTGCATGTCCATCGGTCAGCTGGTACAGAAACACCAACTCCCCTTCATTCTCAAGCACCTCCATGGTCTGAATAGAAAGAAAAAGTTGGATTGGGACAGAGAAATAAAAGAAATTGGAATTATTACTGCGATGTTAAAGGAATAGTATTGAAGCTCATGGTAGCCTGAACAGAGTTACGTGTATGCAGAAAATAGCATTTTGAAGCACTCAGAACTTTGAGATATTATCTTTTCGGAGTGGTTGATTGAATTATTCATAATCATTTGTGAATAATTAAAAACTCTGTTGAATCTAAATCATAGAGGCAATAAAAGCTCATCATCACATCTCTAAAAGGAGAAAAATCTAAACAGTACGACCCCAAGAGGGCACTAGACCAGTTAACAAGCAAGTTGCATTGACATATAAATATCCTTGAATCTGGTACCCAGGTGTTGAGGTTTATTATGGAAATGATACAGTGAGTTAATACCATCAGGTTTGGACAGTGTAATCCTTTACCTGGCCAGTGTTTGATGAAAGCAACCACAATCCACCATTTCCTACATTGCTTCCCTCTCGTACAAGAGCCCGATTGGTTAGTCATAGACGGACATTTGACAAATTCTGAAAGTTTGAAGGCCTGTAGAAAATATGTATTTAATTGAAGAGAGCTATTTTTTGTTTCATTGTGAAAGGCATTACTGAAGGAGTTGAAATTTGATAAAATTTGATTGCCATGGTCGCCTACTAAAATTATAATCCATGAAATATTCAATGAAACGGGCCCCAGATTTACGCAGTCCCATCCTTTGTCTAACCAGTAAAGTACTTACAGTCAACCAACTTTCCTTATTGCATCAAAAAGAACCTTAACCTTTCAATAGAGCTGATCTGATGCTATAGTAGTAAACCCTCTCTTATGATAGCATGAAAGTGGGTTGATATCCCCATTAGACAGTCTGATCCTTTACCTAACCACCATCTAACACATATTGTCCTTTATAAATTTAGTCTTTGTTGCACCCTTACCTGATAAGAGAGTTGTTCTGATGCTGGTAGTAGCCCTTCCCTGATGATAGAATAGAAGTGGGTTGATATCATCAGGTTTGGACAGTCCCATCCTTTACCTAACCAGCATCTAACACATTGTATTGCCCTTTATAAATTTAGTTTTTGTTGTACGGCCATTACCTGATAAGAGAGTTGTTCTGATGCTGGTAGAAGCCCTTCCCGGATGATAGCATGGAAGTGGGTTGATACCATCAGGTTTGGACAGTCTGATCCTTTGCCTAACCAATGTTTGATAGAAGCCACCAGCAGTGAGAGACCATCCACCGTATCTGTGCTCTTCCCAAACTCATCGACAATCACCAGAGAGTTCTTTGTCGCATCACGAACAGCTGCAGATAGCTTCAACATGTACAAATGGGGATTGAAAATATTTAAATTCCACATCAGGTGAAATTTACCCATTGGAAATTTACCCAGATAGAGTTCACTCGGGTAAAATTTACCGAAGTCATGTTTACTCAAAGGGACTTAAAATACCTGCTCACATAAGGATTTCTTTTTGTAGCATACTAGCACACTTCTTTGAATTCTCTCTCTGAAAATCACTCTCCTTTCCTTTCCCAATCACGTTTCTCTAAACTGTTCCTCAAACGTGATGTGCTTAATTAGTTCAATAACATTTTTTTTGAGTGTATATCTCTTTGCTTCAAAGGGAAATGAAGAACAAAGAATTCAGAAATAGTCTATACTTTGGCTGGGAACAGATTTCTTTAATACAATACCTGATTAAGGTCTATCATGAATGTTGATAGTCCCACTGATACAGATTCCAGTGTGTGAACTCGAGTATAGATCCCATCTAGCATGCCAATGCTTGCCTTCTCAGCAGGTACAAAGCTACCAATCAGAGCCATGAATGCAATCAAACCAACCTACAAATTTCAACATTAAAAAGAGGATGGCCAGGACTACATATATGTGAAGGGTACAGAGAATCATTAGATAATATAGTTTCTTATAAGTTTCACTAAGCTATAACAATCATTCACCATTTAAAAGGATACTGGCATAAGTTTGGTGCCACTACTGCATGAAAAACAACATAATAATCAAGATGGCAAAATTTTAAAGATAGTATTGATTTCAGGTAATGATAGAAAATAAATTGTCAGTAACATACCAAACTGAAAACAAATGTTTGGATGTACCAAATCTGTCAAGGGAATTTGGTAGAAAGTGTATAGTATACAATAATCAGCAAACAAAGATAAGAAAATAGAGCTAGTCACCCCAACTGCACATTGAGCAAAAAGAATACATACAGTGTAGTTTCAATAAATGTGATTTTTAGCAAGTATTTTGATACACTTGACTGGTCCAAAGAATCAGTCTAATGCAGAATTACTATCATCCAATTTCTCTCAAAATCTACATGTAATCCAAACAGAGTTCAAATTTAGCTTTATAAAACTTTTTTCCAACCAGCTCTAATCCAATGGTATAACCCATAACCAGGGGGGATGTTTCATAAAGTCGTTCGTAAAGTTACGCATGACTTTATAACTGACTTGAATATGAAGTGCCAGATAGGATACCCAAAGTTTTTCCTGATGTTTTAACAAAGTGTGACTGTATTTCCAATAACCTCAATTGAATTATGGCAAAAAAATATACTTCGCATTAAAAATGTTTGTTATAGTAAGAATGTTAATCTACATATGCACAGTTCAACTTTAGTTGATGCAGTTAAAAATGATTGAGCATCCAATTTGGCTTGTCATATTTAAGTCATTCGTAGAGTCATGCGTAACATTACGAACAGCTTCATGAAACACCCCCAGCTCTAATCCATGACCTCATGTTGCCAATTTGATACCTGTTTTAGGTAGACACTCTTGCCACTAGCATTGGGTCCAGTAATGACTTTGACCCTGGTGTGGTCTCCTCCAAAGTGAGCATCATTGGGTACGAAAGGGGTGACACATAGCTCCTGCAGGGGGTGACGTCCACCTATGATATCCAGCTGATTGCCCATGGTCAGCTCTGGCCGGATGTAGTTGCCTTCCTTCGCAGCTATGGCAAGCGCTATCAAACTGGGAAAGATGATATATATTTCTAATTACTTATTTAGGAAATAAAATTGGCATAAAGAGCAACTCGTCCCAAAGCAATATATTTGACAACATTCAACCCGTGGGAGAAAATTTTCATTTTTTCATGAAACATAGTTTTCTAAAGCCCACCACACATTATACGATCTGACTGTGATCTGACATTTGCTTCTTATATTATTTTTGCTTTTAAAAATATCTTAGTTATACCCCGATAGCAAGCTGATCTTACACAGTCTGCATATTACCCAGTTGTGAAGAATCTTTTCTGATAAGTATTTTATAGCGTTCAGGACTGGTCAGACGATAAACTATATGCATTCATATTGCAATGATAATGCTAACAAAATTGGTCACACGTAAATGATAAAAATCGTTGAGGTTCTGTCAATCAAACATGGGAGACACTGCTGAGATGATTTCTTCTGAACTGACTTCACATTGATGAAGTAAAATTACTGGCTATCAGATAATATTGTTGAGGTCTGTCCTGAGAAAATCGGCGGCTCAGCAATTCCCAGATGATCAAATCATTGGGGTGGTTCATTGGTTCTTTAGCATATATCTTTGAGGTCTGACCTACATGTACATCAATGATTTTTTTATGCCTTTCACATGTACATGTAAACAATAGGAGAGTGATTTGGGAACAATTTATTGTTATATTTATTATCATCTGTTAGGCCGGCCAGCCTTTATGCAATGAGATAGCTCTTAGCTGATGTACATGTAGCTGATGCATGATCTGTGTCTCAATGTCAGTGATGTCACAGTGGGTGTCCCCTAGCTTCATAGATAATGTATGGCTAGAGTGCCCAAGTCTCCGCAGTGCTCTTGTCCGTGCATACACGTAACTGCGCGATTCTAATCAAACAAGTGAATGAGTAAATTACGCAATGCGTAATAAATGTCCCCGCCGGAAGTGCAGATCTGTGGAAATTAACTAGCCTGAACCTTAAAACTTCAGTGAAAAACTTTAGTGAATAAAATAATAATGTTACTGCATGCAAAAGAAGAGAATACCAACAATGCATGTATACAACTGAAATATAAAACATGAAAACATTATGAACCTTCAGCCATTTTGAATAAATTTGCATAAATTTGCATGAATAATGAATTTCAAAATTCTGTGTAGAAGTTTGGAAGCCCCCACCCAGCCCTATCAGATAAAACAATCGGAATCAAAATCCGATGTGAAATAGAGGAGAAGTAGCATTTTTCGTCAATTTTGAATAAATTTGCATAAATTTGCATATTAATGAATTTCAAAATTCTGTGTAGAAGTTTGGAAGCCCCCACCCAGCCCTATCAGATAAAACAATTGGAATCAAAATCCGATGTGAAATAGAGGAGAAGTAGCATTTTTCGTCAATTTTGAATAAATTTGCATAAATTTGCATAATTAATGCATTTCAAAATTCTGTGTAGAAGTTTGGAAGCCCCCACCCAGTCCTATCAGATAAAACAATGGGAATCAAAATCCGATGTGAAATAGAGGAGAAGTAGCATTTTTCGTCAATTTTGAATAAATTTGCATAAATTTGCATAATTAATGAATTTCAAAATTCTGTGTAGAAGTTTGGAAGCCCCCACCCAGCCCTATCAGATAAAACAATCGGAATCAAAATCCGATGTGAAATAGAGGAGAAGTAGCATTTTTCGTCGATTTTGAATAAATTTGCATAAATTTGCATAATTAATGAATTTCAAAATTCTGTGTAGAAGTTTGGAAGCCCCCACCCAGCCCTATCAGATAAAACAATCGGAATCAAAATCGGCCAAGAAATGACGGAGAAGTAGCATTTTCTAACATTTGAGCACACACGGACAGACGGACGGACGGACGGACGGACACACACACACACGCACACACGAACGGAGCCCGTTTCATAGTCCCCTCGCGAACTTCGTTCGGCGGGGACAACAAATCAAGCAAAAACAAACTTTTAATCTTTATTATAGTGATAAGTATTCATGCAAAAAACGAGTCAAAATATTGAAAAAGGGTCTTATTTCAGACATTTTATTCACAAGCCGCAAAATGTTGTCTTTCATGTCAAAACTCCCAAACTGCATGTAAAATGAATGAGTGCGCAGACATGGGCACCATTGTTTTTTTCAATGTTGAAATGACATGGCCGCCATTTCTTGCAAAAAATGGCATTGTTCTTGCTCTTAATTTTGATGAGATTTTTTTGCTAACATACTCCTTAGAATATCAGGAATACTATAAAATTAAGCATTAGAGGAATATTAAAGAAATTCTTGTTCATTTTCAGGTCAAATCTTAGGTGCGCAGACATAGGGCTCCCGATCACACAGTTATAAGAATGGAGGATACTTTATACCAGTCCAGTTCGGCGGCATAGTCCATGACGGCATAGAAGACCTGTGATCTTAATAGGATGTCATTCTGTAGCTGGTGCATGATTTGTGTCTCATGGTCTGTGATGTCACAATGGGTGTCCCCTAGCTTCACGTCTAGGGCTGATCAGGGGAAGAAAAAAAAATACATTTATTTATTTCATTTACGAGCATGCATGTACTTTAACCTATAGCCTCATCGTATTCTTACGACTCAAATATGTTTTGAAATATAAGAAAGGCTATAATTTTAACCATGATCTGAAATAAACACAATGCATCCCACATGTGGCAATTTAACAGAGTTTTAAGTTCCTATTAATCCATTAAAGCATAAATTGAGCCTCACGTGTGTTTTCCTGTTATCTTCAATTTTTATGGATGTGCACAAGAAGGTCTTTCTCCAGGATAGTAAAAACTTGAAACAGCAGTTAAAACAAATTAATGAATCAATTTTTGTGCATTGATTAAAAATATTGTTTTCATATCCCCCTTTTTTTTACCAAAAACTTTGTAAAAACCCCTCCTTTTCTTTTCTTTTCAACATACCTCTTGTTCTTGCACTCTTATAATGGACAACATTGTTGGACATGAACTGTAATACAAAAAAATGAGAGAGAGAGACAAGACCTTCATCAGAAATAAAATCTTTAAGTGCTCTGTAGATGAACATGTTTATTCCCTACAAACTTTGGTTGATAAAAATTATGGAGATATGTTGTCTTCCTATAAACTATCCAAAGTTCAAGCTTAGAAACTTGATGGTGCCTTAGAGCTTGGTCCCAATGGATTGATATGAGTTTTTGAAAAAGTAATTTACATCTGACATTCTTATGTAATTGTATAGAAAACAAATGTTTTCATAAAATGCAATTTGACTTCATTCACATCTTATGAATATAGCAAAGTGTTTGTTTTCTTCTTCAGAATATAACCAATTATTACCTATATGGGGTAGTTTTACGATGCATTTAAAATTCATATTTTGCGCGGTCTGCAAATGACCTAGTTCTGAGCGGTCATCAATCCCTGATACTTTTCCTCTTCCGGGTTCACCATTAACTTTGTGTACAAAAAGTGCGGTCAACATTGAACCTGATTAACATCCGGGACTTTCCAAACAGCTGATTGATCGCCACAAATTTTGAGCTAGCAGACGACTGTGCGATGCGATACCAAGCAGGTGACAGCTAGAGTACCGGCACCCCGGCGGCCTGGAGGGCGGCGTAGGCGGCTAGCTGTGAGGCGCGGCACTGCTGCTCTGAAAGTAAACAATCATGGCGGCTTCTAGTATTACGGTGGCTCGCTGGGATTGAAGTCTAGGTTTGCGTCTAGGAGATGACGACGAATTTGAGTGTATTTTAAGGAATAAAGAAAGCAACAAGACATGCAGTAGCAATTTTTTTGCGAATATCTGAAGGAAAAGGGGTTAATCTTCATTTGCCACTCTCCACCCAGGTGTTAAATGGGTACCTGGTAGGATGCAAAAGTTAATGTCGTTTGTTTAGCAATGTCAGCGCCACGGCCCATTGCTGGAATACTCCCCAGGCAGTGGAGAATGTGCACACTTTGTGTGCGGGCAAGCCAGAGTTTGATGACCAGGGTAATAATATATCTGTAAAGTGCTTAGAGACATCGCCGATGTATTAGGCGCTATATAAAAGCGGAAAATTATTATTATTATTATTATTATTTAAAGGAGGTGAGTACTAGCACATTGTAGATATAGTCTATGTGCACAACTGTATACATGAACTTTCCTCATTTACAAAGGGATAGGTAATAATAATAACATTGACTGGCTTATCTTTCGGGAGATGCAGGAAACGTTGCCCTTACTGAGATAATATTGACCTCGTCTTCGACTCGGTCAATATTATTTCAGTGCGGGCAACATTTCCCGGTATCTCCCTCAAAGCCAGTCAATATTATATAATTGTTCGCTGATATCTTCTAAAAAATCATTTACATTTCATGATGATGGCTTATTTACATCTTCCAAATCCAAGTAGGAGATAAGACACAAAGTTTGCATCTGTAGAGTATTTTGTGAAGTGACTTCACTACATAGAAGACATGTTAGATGACCTGGAAGTAGAGTTTACACATTTCCAGAAACATCCTCTTGACTCTATACTGCTAGAGCAAGGAGTAGATGCAGTATGAATAGACATCTCCAGCATCAAAGACACAACAACTGTCAGGAAGAGAGGGATACATGTATACATGTAAGTCTATCTACCCAAGATCATGGTGGCTATCCTGTCCATACCCCATAGCAATGCTGAGGATTAAAGCCTGTTCAGCTTAATCACAAAAAACACCACAGATGTCAGGCCAAACCTATCAACCCACACTCTCTCCGACATCCTCACCCAGGCAACGATGCTCACCTAGGCAACGAAGGTGTGTTGCCATAAAGCCACCTCCCCAAAGAACATCCTAGAGTCATGTAAAAAAAAAGCTACAAGCACCTATACCAAGTCACAGTAAAAATCTACAAAACAATAATAATAATAATGATTATATTAGGTCTATAGGTCTGTTTACCCAAGATAATAATAATAGTAATGATAATATTCCGTCCTGGTTAAGTGCATATCATATTATGATACAAGGTCTCTACATGTATATGCTTCCAAAGGACTTTGGATATTATTACTAGGAAAAGAGGATGGCACAAAACCACATGGTGCTGAACTGTGGACAGACATGACACTTTGAACATTATTGCATGAAATACATGAAAGTCAGTGAGTGTTTTCACATACATATACAAGGAATGTTTTCATGTGTCATGCAACAGCTGCAGGATTTTCATACAATTAGGTGAAATATTTTTCCGGAAATATTTTGTTGTTAAATAATACTGTTTTTTCCTTCCAAGAGTACTTAGTTTTGTTGATGAAGGTTACCATATCTGATATAATGTTCATTTACATCTTAGGAAGATAGCTAAGTGTACATTTATATTTACAGACCTCCCAACCTTTCTCTTTTGGCGGAAAATTTCCGCTTTATTTTTCTTTTTCCGCTTTTCCGCTTTTTTCTATTATTTTCAACAAAAAAAAAAAAAAAAATGAATAAATAAATTGGTGAAGAATTACATGTCTTCGACAATAGATGGCAGCATTCAGATATTGAATGCGGAAGTGAGATTGCGATATACGTACACACACTGCATTACATGCACTACATACACGCATACGATGTGTGCGCACATGTGCATAGCGTTTGTACGTTGATCGCACGGAGCTATCTACCATGATATCCGACATCATTTTCCTAATTGAAGGCCGTCATTGATCCCGAAGATGCTCTAAAAAGGACAATATCATCACTTGTAAGTAATTTTATGATGTGTATTTTCGATACTGATGTTTGTTCGTTGTGATTTGAGCGATGTGATTACGCCATAACTGATATTATCGAGCGAGTGCAGTTGCAGCTGCCTTCCTTCCAGCGGCGACTGGAGTGAAACCCCGCTCACCCAGCGGGCCCGTGGTGCAGCGTTATGGTGTTTTGTACGAGTCTACCACCACAAAATGTTGATACTGCTCTTTGATATAATGGATATTTGGACACAGACAGATCATGAATTGATTAATTGTGTTAGCGTTTTTCTTTTTGTTTGTTCGCTTGTTTTTTTAATGCAAGTAGCAATAAAAGGATATTAATTAAATCATATTAATGCTAATTTAAAAGAAAAATAAAATTTTAATTTATTTAATTAGCCTTGCCTAGCCTATTTGCAGAACCTCATTTCTTTCTCTTTTTTTTCCACATGCAGTTCCTGAAGAGAAGATAACCATTGGACATCATGCCGAAATCAAAACCACCATCCAAGGAAAAGAAGCAATATCAGCGCCAACGCTATATATCGAAATATCACGAAGAATGGCCTTGCCTTGGCCCATCTACACTTGGTGAGAGCTATGCTCATTGTAGTTCATGTGGATCAGATTTTTTGATCAGCCATGGAGGACGGGGAGATTGTGCTAAGCATGTATTGCCACAGAAGCATGTGAGGTTGGTCAACGCTGCTCGTTCCACTCCTAAACTAACAACATTCAGCGCTTTCAATGAGAAAGTTGATGTGACAAATGCAGAGGTATACATGACAGAGTTTTTAATAGAGCATAACTTGCCTCTAGCCGTCTCCGATCATATGGGGCCACTCTTGAGAAAGATGTTTCCAAACAACAGTGTGGCCAAGCAGTATCGCTGCGGTCAAACTAAGACACGATCGCTTGTTCGAACTTTAGCCAGAAATGCAGAGAGTGGGATCATAGATGTGATAAAGAGTAATCCATACAGCCTTGCTACAGATGGCAGCACTGACATTGAAGACTTCAAACTGTACCCTCTGGTCGTGAAGTATTTTGATGAATCCCTCGGACGTGTCTGTACCACATTGATGTCTACGGTTGAGATTAAAGAGTCTACTGCAGCCAAGATTTTTGAAGGACTGGATCAGGAACTATCCAAAAGAGGTGTCAGCTGGAACAACTGTTTGTCATTTGGTGCTGACAATGCAAATGTCATGCAAGGTACAAAGTCTGGGTTAGCATATCATCTGAAACAAGCACATGAAGACATCTACATGGTTGGTAGTGCATGCCATTTGATGCACATAGCAGCTGAAAAGGCTGCTAAATCCCTGCCAGTGAACATTGAGGAGCTGCTTGTGGATGTTTACTTCTACCTTGAGAAAAGTAGCAAGAGGAAGTCAACACTGAAAGAATTTCAATGTCTTCACAATGTAGAGGTACGGAAAATCATAAAGCATGTGAGCACACGATAGCTTTCCTTAGGTGTGTGCATCAATCGACTTCTTCAACAGTGGCCTGCATTGTTAGCTTTCTTCAAGAAGGAAATGTCTGGAACTGCACAGACAGGAAGCTCAAGGAAGAGAAGTGCTGGTCCATGTTCTTCATCATCAGCACCTGCCAAAAAAGCCAAATCAACTCAACCTGTCACATTGAGAAAAAAGAACAATGCAGGAGTTATGTCAGATGCATCGACTAGTACATCAACCACAGTCGCATCCTCTAGCACATCCAACCAGGAAGACCCAAAGAAAGGAGTATCTAAACTTGCTACTTCTAAGCAGGTTAGCACTGGTGTTACCAAGGGAACTGCTGTCATGAAAAGCAAACCAGCTCAACCTCCCATATCATTTTTTGCAAAGAATCCATCGGTAGTAGCTTCAACTGCTGCATCCACAAATAAATCTAAAGTGGAAGGTGCAAAGAAAGCAGAGATGGGAGCTGAAAAACATGTTGCTGGAAAGGTGAGAACTGGTGGTACCAAGGGCAGTGTTTCAGTCAAGAAAAGTAATCCAACTACATGTAAGCCCTGTACATCATCACAAGGAAAGACATTCAGAGTTGATTCCAGCAAGGTAGCATCTTCAACTAAATCTTCTGTGCAAGGTGCAATGAGGAAGCAGACAGATGCAACAGGAAAAGGGGAGGCTAGAGAAACTGAAGGGAAAAAAATTGACTCTAAGCCATTGACGAGACCTCAACGAGTTGTGAAAGCACTCAGTGCAGAGAGTACAAAGCTTTACTGTCTGTTTTTATCTCCATCCATACCAGTTTTTGAGAAGGCAAACAACATTACAAAAAGATGCCCCATGCATACATGTGATGAGGAGTGTGCTTCTAGATCAACTGAAAGCTCTGTTCCTTCGGTTTATCACACCTGCTGCAATGAATGCATACAAAGACAACTTGTATGAGCTTCCATTTGATGAGAGAGTGCATCAGAAAGATGATGGAGACTTGTTTGTTGGGGCAGCAGCAAGAGAGTACTTGCAAGCAAATGAGATGATTGACACATCAGCCTTCTTCAAGTCTGTGCGAAGTTACTACACTTCAGCTGCACAATATATGGTGAAGAAGTTCCCATATAAGGACCCTGTCATATGCCATGCAAAGGTTGCAGATGTGAGGAAAAGAGAGGATGTGAACTTTGGGAGTGTCAGAAACTTTGCTGAGAGATTCAGCTGCCTCGGTGTGAACTCTAGTCAGCAGATGGACCAGCTGGAGGAAGAGTTCTTAGCTTATCAAGTGGATGATTTGTCCAAAGAAGTGGTTGACTGCTCCCATGCTGATCAACAGTGGCATTTGATTGGACAGCTCAAAGATCTGAACATGAAGATCAAGTACCCTTCTCTCTCCAGACTTATGAAAGCAGTCTTAGTACTTTTCCACAGTAATGCTGATTGTGAGAGGGTGTTCAGCTTTGTGACCAAGGCAAAGACAAAATTCAGAGCCAGTATGACCACTGAAACACTAGGAGACATTCTTATACAGAAGTACTACATGCTGTCCAGAGGTACAGTGTGCTATGAGCAGACACATCCTACTGCATTGCTCCAGCAGTGTAAGAAGGCAACCTACAGAGATCTTCAGGAACAAAAAAATTCAGAGGAGGAGGTTGCTGGTACCTCTGGTTCAAGATAAGATTGGTATGGATTTCAAAATATTGTATCTTTTTGTTCAGATAACAAGTTATCATTTCAAGTTCTGTTTTACCTTAGACTACATGGAAACCACTAAATGCTGTTGTGTTTTTGTTGCATTTCTAACTCTTTTCATTGTTTTTTTTCCTCTCTTTAGGTTCTCTTGGATTTTTGAAAATCCAATTTGAAACTTCTTTCTTGAAACAATCCCTTAATTGCATGTAAATGTGCCCAACATCAAGATGTGTGTTGGGTAGCTGCATGATGCATATATCTCAATAAGCCAGGCATTTCGCGACGTGACACAAAGTTTGTTGAGCCGCGCAAATCATTAGGAATTTTGAAATTCAAATGTTGGGAGGTCTGTATTTATGAAGATAACTTAGTGTTCATTTACATCTTCTGAAGATACATGTAGCTAAGAGTTCATTTACATCTTCCGAAGATAGCTAAGAGTTCATTTATATCTTCTAAAGATAGCTAAGTATTCATTTACATCTTCTGAAGATATTTGACTTAGGTGTTCATTCAAATCTTCTGAAGATAGTGAAGTATTCATTTACATCTTCTGAAGATTTTTAAGTGTTTATTCACATCTTATGAATACGGCTATGTGTTCATTTATATCTTCTGAAGACAGCTAAGACATAATCATTTTTGTGAAGATACAGGTAGCTAAGTGTTGATTTACATCTCCTAAAGATAGCTCAGTGAAATCATTATTAACATCTTCTGAAAATAGCCAAGTGAAGTCTTCATTTACATTTTCAGAAGATAGCTTACTAAAATTTTCTTTTCTGAATGTAATATAAACGTTCATTTAAATCTTGTGAAGAAAACATTATTTTTATTAACATCTTCTTTACACCTTCCATGTTAACTTCTTTTTGTAAAGGTGTCTAACTATTTCATCAAAATCTTCTAAAGTTTATGTATATTCCTAAAACATAATTTATATCAGCATCATTATCAGATTTAACTGTCTTACCATAAATTGTAGGCCCTCAATTGTGAAATCCTTGGTTTCCATCATGTGTTTAGTACATGGTATGGCCAACAAATAGCCAAGCTGTCAGAAAGAAGAAAAAGAAAACATTGTACTCAAAACCCATTACTTATTAACATTATTCAAGGGGGAAAAGGTATATGAAAAAGAACATGGCATTGCAGCTTGCCCCATTTTCAACCTACAAATGTTTGCATAAAAATACATGTAAGAGTGTTATAGGCAGATCTTCCAATTACTTTACTGGTAATAGAAAATGTTTCTATAAAGGAACAAGAAGCCATATCATATCTAAACAAGGCTGTTTTCATTGTTTGTGCATCTGTTCCCTTTTTGTTTGTTTTTCTTGGTTCTTGTGCTTTCAGGTGTGGATATATTATTGTACTGCTAACTCTGTGTGTGTGTGTGTGTGTGTGTGTGTATAAATGCATAAATTGATCGATTACAACAACCAAGTTAAGTGTAAGAATTTAATGTATTAAAAAAAGGCTATGCACTGGGCTACTGAAATTGATCTAGAGTGGCTTTGAGGAAATTCTCTACTATCGTGTTTTAATAATGTTTTAAAGGGAAGTCCACCCTGGTATTTAGTTGATTTCAATAACAGCAGAAAAATGTGATAAACAGATTATTGAAATCTTGAGCAAAATCAGTTAAGAAATAAGAAAGTTATGAATTTTTGAAGTTGTAATCAATCAAACGCAAATTGGCAACTCTGTGACGTATCTTGTGAGCTCCCCTCCCACTTGCTCTCTACAGGAAATATCAGAAATTTCATTTTATTAGTTATTGATGGAGGAATAGATTTGTTTTATATCGTGTGTAAAAACATATTTGCAATTATTTCATCTAGGGTGCATTTATGATTAAATATTTTCTTTGTAGAAAATGGAAATTTACATTTTTCTAATACAGGGCAAATAGGATTTGCCAATTTATTTGTGTTGATTAATTACAACTTCAAAAATTCATAAGTTTCTTATTTCTTATCAGATTTTTTCTGAAACTTTCATTGATCCTTTTCTTTAATTTTTCTACTTCTTTTAAAACCAACTTGATATCAGGGTGAACTTTCCCTTTAAGTTAATATTTTTTAAATATATACCTGAGGCACGTAGATGATGGAACACTCTTCTATTTCTGGCCCAAGCCTATCAAGCTCTTCCCTGGCCACAGTGGTCATCAAAGATGGCAGAGTGCTGTATGTCCTCTTTCCTGGTAAAACATCAATCACACAAATATAATTCATTTTACAACAGTGTTTCAGCATGAATAAACTGATAAACAATGACCCCAAGATATTGCAGTTGTAAAATACATCCTACATTCTTGGTTATTCAAAATTCCTGAAAACAGACGATACCAGTCCAATCTCAAAGTACAAATTTTAATCAATTAATTTTTTTCTTTTTGAAATTGAAGCTACTCAGCATCTGCAGCTTGTGTACATGTATATTTGGTTTACTTGGCACAAAATGATGACCCCGACCCTTGCGGCTTTTTTCAATAAAAGATATGAAATTCATACTTCATATTTTATGGATAAATGAGGCTATTCCTATTCAACTCCATCTAAAAACATGATCTCAGGCCAATTCAGGTAGATTTAAAAAATTTGATATTTTCGCAAAAAATGATGACACCGGCCCTTGCCTCTTTTTTCAATAAAAGATATGAAATTCATACTTCATATTTTATGCATAAATGAGGCTATTCCTATTCCACTCCATCTAAAAACATGATCTCAGGCAAATTCGGGTAGATTTAAAACATTTGATTTTTTCGCACAAAGTGATGACCCCGGCCCTTGCGGCTTTTTGCAATAAAAGATATGAAATTCATACTTCATATTTTATGGATAAATGAGGCTAATCCTATTCAACTCCATCCAAAAACATGATCTCAGGCCAATTCAGGTAGATTTAAAACATTTGGGATTTTCGCAAAAAGTTATGACCCCGGCCCTTGCGCCTTTTTTTAATAAAAGGTATGAAATTCATACTTCATATTTTATGGATAAATGAGGCTATTCCTATTCAACTCCATCTAAAAACATGATCTCAGGCCAATTCAGGTAGATTTAAAACATTTGGTATTTTTGCACAAAGTGATGACCCCGGCCCTTGCGGCTTTTTTGAATAAAAGATATGAAATTCATATTTCATATTTAATGCATAAATGAGGCTATTCCTATTCCACTCCATCTAAAAACATGATCTCAGGCCAATTCAAGTAGATTTAAAACATTTGATTTTTTCGCACAAAGTGATGACCCCGGCCCTTGCGGCTTTTTTGAATAAAAGATATGAAATTCATATTTCATATTTAATGCATAAATGAGGCTATTCCTATTCCACTCCATCTAAAAACATGATCTCAGGCCAATTCAGGTAGATTTAAAACATTTGGTATTTTCGCACAAAGTGATGACCCCGGCCCTTGCGGCTTTTTTCAATAAAAGATATGAAATTCATACTTCATATTTTATGGATAAATGAGGCTATTCCTATTCAACTCCATCTAAAAACATGATCTCAGGCCAATTCAGGTAGATTTAAAACATTTGGTATTTTCGCAAAAAGTGATGACCCCGGCCCTTGCGGCTTTTTTCAATAAAAGATATGAAATTCATATTTCATATTTTATGCCTAAATGAGGCTATTCCTATTCCGCTCCATCTAAAAACATGATCTCAGGCAAATTCGGTAGATTTAAAACATTTGATTTTTTCGCACAAAGTGATGACCCCGGCCCTTGCGGCTTTTTTGAATAAAAGATATGAAATTCATATTTCATATTTTATGGATAAATGAGGCTATTCCTATTCCACTCCATCTAAAAACATGATCTCAGGCAAATTCGGGTAGATTTAAAACATTTGATTTTTTCGCACAAAGTGATGACCCCGGCCCTTGCGGCTTTTTGCAATAAAAGATATGAAATTCATACTTCATATTTTATGGATAAATGAGGCTATTCCTATTCACTCCATCTAAAAACATGATCTCAGGCCAATTCGGGTAGATTTAAAACATTTGGTATTTTCGCAAAAAGTGATGACCCCGGCCCTTGCGGCTTTTTTCAATAAAAGATATGAAATTCATATTTCATATTTAATGCATAAATGAGGCTATTCCTATTCCACTCCATCTAAAAACATGATCTCAGGCAAATTCGGGTAGATTTAAAACATTTGATTTTTTCGCACAAAGTGATGACCCCGGCCCTTGCGGCTTTTTTGAATAAAAGATATGAAATTCATATTTCATATTTTATGGATAAATGAGGCTATTCCTATTCCACTCCATCTAAAAACATGATCTCAGGCAAATTCGGGTAGATTTAAAACATTTGATTTTTTCGCACAAAGTGATGACCCCGGCCCTTGCGGCTTTTTTCAATAAAAGATATGAAATTCATATTTCATATTTTATGGATAAATGAGGCTATTCCTATTCCACTCCATCTAAAAACATGATCTCAGGCAAATTCAGGTAGATTTAAAACATTTGGATTTTCGCAAAAAGTGATGACCCCGGCCCTTGCGGCTTTTTTGAATAAAAGATATGAAATTCATATTTCATATTTTATGGATAAATGAGGCTATTCCTATTCCACTCCATCTAAAAACATGAACTCAGGCCAATTCAGGTAGATTTAAAACATTTGGTATTTTCGCAAAAAGTGATGACCCCGGCCCTTGCGGCTTTTTTGAATAAAAGATATGAAATTCATATTTCATATTTAATGCATAAATGAGGCTATTCCTATTCCACTCCATCTAAAAACATGATCTCAGGCAAATTCAGGTAGATTTAAAACATTTGATTTTTTCGCACAAAGTGATGACCCCGGCCCTTGCGGCTTTTTTCAATAAAAGATATGAAATTCATATTTCATATTTAATGGATAAATGAGGCTATTCCTATTCCACTCCATCTAAAAACATGATCTCAGGCCAATTCAGGTAGATTTAAAACATTTGGTATTTTCGCAAAAAGTGATGACCCCGGCCCTTGCGGCTTTTTTCAATAAAAGATATGAAATTCATATTTCATATTTAATGCATAAATGAGGCTATTCCTATTCCACTCCATCTAAAAACATGATCTCAGGCAAATTCGGGTAGATTTAAAACATTTGATTTTTTCGCACAAAGTGATGACCCCGGCCCTTGCGGCTTTTTTTAATAAAAGATATGAAATTCATATTTCATATTTTATGGATAAATGAGGCTATTCCTATTCCACTCCATCTAAAAACATGATCTCAGGCAAATTCGGGTAGATTTAAAACATTTGGGATTTTCGCAAAAAGTTATGACCCCGGCCCTTGCGCCTTTTTTTAATAAAAGATATGAAATTCATACTTCATATTTTATGGATAAATGAGGCTATTCCTATTCAACTCCATCTAAAAACATGATCTCAGGCAAATTCAGGTAGATTTAAAACATTTGGTATTTTCGCAAAAAGTGATGACCCCGGCCCTTGCGGCTTTTTTGAATAAAAGATATGAAATTCATATTTCATATTTAATGCATAAATGAGGCTATTCCTATTCCACTCCATCTAAAAACATGATCTCAGGCCAATTCAGGTAGATTTAAAACATTTGGTATTTTCGCAAAAAGTGATGACCCCGGCCCTTGTGGCTTTTTTGAATAAAAGATATGAAATTCATATTTCATATTTTATGCCTAAATGAGGCTAAACCTATTCCACTACATCAAAAAACATGATCTCAGGCCAATTCAGGTAGATTTAAAACATTTGATTTTTTCGCACAAAGTGATGACCCCGGCCCTTGCGGCTTTTTAGAATAAAAGATATGAAATTCATATTTCATATTTTATGGATAAATGAGGCTAATCCTATTCTACTCCATCAAAAAACATGATTTCAGGCCAATTCAGGTAGATTTAAAACATTTGGTATTTTTCGCAAAAAGTGATGACCCCGGCCCTTGCGGCTTTTTTGAATAAAAGATATGAAATTCATATTTCATATTTAATGCATAAATGAGGCTAAACCTATTCCACTACATCAAAAAACATGATCTCAGGCCAATTCAGGTAGATTTAAAACATTTGGTATTTTCGCAAAAAGTTATGACCCCGGCCCTTGCGGCTTTTTTCAATAAAAGATATGAAATTCATATTTCATATTTAATGCATAAGTGAGGCTATTCCTATTCCACTCCATCTAAAAACATGATCTCAGGCAAATTCGGGTAGATTTAAAACATTTGATTTTTTTCGCACAAAGTGATGACCCCGGCCCTTGCGCCTTTTTTTAATAAAAGATATGAAATTCATACTTCATATTTTATGGATAAATGAAGCTATTCCTATTCCACTCCATCTAAAAACATGATCTCAGGCAAATTCGGGTAGATTTAAAACATTTGGGATTTTCGCAAAAAGTTATGACCCCGGCCCTTGCGCCTTTTTTTAATAAAAGATATGAAATTCATACTTCATATTTTATGGATAAATGAGGCTCTTCCTATTCAACTCCATCTAAAAACATGATCTCACGCAAATTCAGGTAGATTTAAAACATTTGGTATTTTCGCAAAAAGTTATGACCCCGGCCTTGCGGCTTTTTGAATAAAAGATATGAAATTCATATTTCATATTTAATGCATAAATGAGGCTATTCCTATTCCACTCCATCTAAAAACATGATCTCAGGCCAATTCAGGTAGATTTAAAACATTTGGTATTTTCGCAAAAAGTGATGACCCCGGCCCTTGTGGCTTTTTTCAATAAAAGATATGAAATTCATATTTCATATTTTATGCCTAAATGAGGCTAAACCTATTCCACTACATCAAAAAACATGATCTCAGGCCAATTCAGGTAGATTTAAAACATTTGATTTTTTCGCACAAAGTGATGACCCCGGCCCTTGCGGCTTTTTAGAATAAAAGATATGAAATTCATATTTCATATTTTATGGATAAATGAGGCTAATCCTATTCTACTCCATCAAAAAACATGATTTCAGGCCAATTCAGGTAGATTTAAAACATTTGGTATTTTTCGCAAAAAGTTATGACCCCGGCCCTTGCGGCTTTTTTGAATAAAAGATATGAAATTCATATTTCATATTTAATGCATAAATGAGGCTAAACCTATTCCACTACATCAAAAAACATGATCTCAGGCCAATTCAGGTAGATTTAAAACATTTGGTATTTTCGCAAAAAGTTATGACCCCGGCCCTTGCGGCTTTTTTCAATAAAAGATATGAAATTCATATTTCATATTTAATGCATAAGTAAGGCTATTCCTATTCCACTCCATCTAAAAACATGATCTCAGGCAAATTCGGGTAGATTTAAAACATTTGATTTTTTCGCACAAAGTGATGACCCCGGCCCTTGCGCCTTTTTTTAATAAAAGATATGAAATTCATACTTCATATTTTATGGATAAATGAGGCTCTTCCTATTCAACTCCATCTAAAAACATGATCTCAGGCAAATTCGGGTAGATTTTAAATCATTTGATTTTTTCGCACAAAGTGATGACCCCGGCCCTTGCGGCTTTTTGCAATAAAAGATATGAAATTCATACTTCATATTTTATGGATAAATGAGGCTAATCCTATTCAACTCCATCCAAAAACATGATCTCAGGCCAATTCAGGTAGATTTAAAACATTTGGGATTTTCGCAAAAAGTTATGACCCCGGCCCTTGCGCCTTTTTTTAATAAAAGATATGAAATTCATACTTCATATTTTATGGATAAATGAGGCTATTCCTATTCAACTCCATCTAAAAACATGATCTCAGGCCAATTCAGGTAGATTTAAAACATTTGGTATTTTCGCAAAAAATGATGACCCCGGCCCTTGCCTCTTTTTTCAATAAAAGATATGAAATTCATACTTCATATTTTATGCCTAAATGAGGCTATTCCTATTCCACTCCATCTAAAAACATGATCTCAGGCAAATTCGGGTAGATTTAAAACATTTGATTTTTTTCGCACAAAG
The DNA here is from genome assembly GCA_025618425.1 of Heliocidaris tuberculata. Classification (NCBI taxonomy): domain Eukaryota; kingdom Metazoa; phylum Echinodermata; class Echinoidea; order Camarodonta; family Echinometridae; genus Heliocidaris; species Heliocidaris tuberculata. The sequence continues at coordinate 22,443,662 of CM046838.1, forward strand.
TGATGACCCCGGCCCTTGTGGCTTTTTTTAATAAAAGATATGAAATTCATACTTCATATTTTATGGATAAATGAGGCTAAACCTATTCTACTACATCAAAAAACATGATCTCAGGCCAATTCAGGTAGATTTAAAACATTTGGTATTTTCGCAAAAAGTGATGACCCCGGCCCTTGCGCCTTTTTTTAATAAAAGATATGAAATTCATACTTCATATTTTATGGATAAATGAGGCTATTCCTATTCAACTCCATCTAAAAACATGATCTCAGGCCAATTCAGGTAGATTTAAAACATTTGGTATTTTCGCAAAAAGTGATGACCCCGGCCCTTGCGGCTTTTTTGAATAAAAGATATGAAATTCATATTTCATATTTAATGCATAAATGAGGCTATTCCTATTCCACTCCATCTAAAAACATGATCTCAGGCCAATTCAGGTAGATTTAAAACATTTGATTTTTTCGCACAAAGTGATGACCCCGGCCCTTGCGGCTTTTTTCAATAAAAGATATGAAATTCATATTTCATATTTAATGCATAAGTGAGGCTATTCCTATTCCACTCCATCTAAAAACATGATCTCAGGCCAATTCAGGTAGATTTAAAACATTTGGTATTTTCGCAAAAAGTGATGACCCCGGCCCTTGCGGCTTTTTTGAATAAAAGATATGAAATTCATATTTCATATTTAATGCATAAATGAGGCTATTCCTATTCCACTCCATCTAAAAACATGATCTCAGGCAAATTCGGGTAGATTTAAAACATTTGATTTTTTCGCACAAAGTGATGACCCCGGCCCTTGCGGCTTTTTTGCAATAAAAGATATGAAATTCATACTTCATATTTTATGGATAAATGAGGCTAATCCTATTCAACTCCATCCAAAAACATGATCTCAGGCCAATTCAGGTAGATTTAAAACATTTGGTATTTTCGCAAAAAGTTATGACCCCGGCCCTTGCGCCTTTTTTTAATAAAAGGTATGAAATTCATACTTCATATTTTATGGATAAATGAGGCTATTCCTATTCAACTCCATCTAAAAACATGATCTCAGGCCAATTCAGGTAGATTTAAAACATTTGGTATTTTCGCAAAAAGTGATGACCCCGGCCCTTGCGGCTTTTTTGAATAAAAGATATGAAATTCATATTTCATATTTAATGCATAAATGAGGCTATTCCTATTCCACTCCATCTAAAAACATGATCTCAGGCCAATTCAAGTAGATTTAAAACATTTGATTTTTTCGCACAAAGTGATGACCCCGGCCCTTGCGGCTTTTTTGAATAAAAGATATGAAATTCATATTTCATATTTAATGCATAAATGAGGCTATTCCTATTCCACTCCATCTAAAAACATGATCTCAGGCCAATTCAGGTAGATTTAAAACATTTGGTATTTTCGCACAAAGTGATGATCCCGGCCCTTGCGGCTTTTTGCAATAAAAGATATGAAATTCATACTTCATATTTTATGGATAAATGAGGCTAATCCTATTCTACTCCATCAAAAAACATGATTTCAGGCCAATTCAGGTAGATTTAAAACATTTGGTATTTTCGCAAAAAGTGATGACCCCGGCCCTTGTGGCTTTTTTCAATAAAAGATATGAAATTCATACTTCATATTTTATGGATAAATGAGGCTATTCCTATTCAACTCCATCTAAAAACATGATCTCAGGCCAATTCGGGTATATTTAAAACATTTGGTATTTTCGCAAAAAGTGATGACCCCGGCCCTTGCGGCTTTTTTCAATAAAAGATATGAAATTCATATTTCATATTTAATGCATAAATGAGGCTATTCCTATTCCACTCCATCTAAAAACATGATCTCAGGCAAATTCGGGTAGATTTAAAACATTTGATTTTTTTCACACAAAGTGATGACCCCGGCCCTTGCGGCTTTTTTGAATAAAAGATATGAAATTCATATTTTTATATTTTATGGATAAATGAGGCTATTCCTATTCCACTCCATCTAAAAACATGATCTCAGGCAAATTCGGGTAGATTTAAAACATTTGATTTTTTTCGCACAAAGTGATGACCCCGGCCCTTGCGGCTTTTTTTGAATAAAAGATATGAAATTCATATTTCATATTTAATGCATAAATGAGGCTATTCCTATTCCACTCCATCTAAAAACATGATCTCAGGCCAATTCAGGTAGATTTAAAACATTTGATTTTTTCGCACAAAGTGATGACCCCGGCCCTTGCGGCTTTTTTCAATAAAAGATATGAAATTCATATTTCATATTTTATGGATAAATGAGGCTAATCCTATTCTACTCCATCAAAAAACATGATCTCAGGCCAATTCAGGTAGATTTAAAACATTTGGTATTTTCGCAAAAAGTGATGACCCCGGCCCTTGCGGCTTTTTTCAATAAAAGATATGAAATTCATATTTCATATTTTATGCCTAAATGAGGCTATTCCTATTCCGCTCCATCTAAAAACATGAACTCAGGCAAATTCGGGTAGATTTAAAACATTTGATTTTTTCGCACAAAGTGATGACCCCGGCCCTTGCAGCTTTTTTGAATAAAAGATATGAAATTCATATTTCATATTTTATGGATAAATGAGGCTATTCCTATTCCACTCCATCTAAAAACATGATCTCAGGCAAATTCGGGTAGATTTAAAACATTTGATTTTTTCGCACAAAGTGATGACCCCGGCCCTTGTGGCTTTTTTCAATAAAAGATATGAAATTCATATTTCATATTTTATGCCTAAATGAGGCTATTCCTATTCCGCTCCATCTAAAAACATGAACTCAGGCAAATTCGGGTAGATTTAAAACATTTGGTATTTTCGCAAAAAGTGATGACCCCGGCCCTTGTGGCTTTTTTCAATAAAAGATATGAAATTCATACTTCATATTTTATGGATAAATGAGGCTATTCCTATTCAACTCCATCTAAAAACATGATCTCAGGCCAATTCAGGTATATTTAAAACATTTGGTATTTTCGCAAAAAGTGATGACCCCGGCCCTTGCGGCTTTTTTCAATAAAAGATATGAAATTCATATTTCATATTTTATGCCTAAATGAGGCTATTCCTATTCCGCTCCATCTAAAAACATGATCTCAGGCAAATTCGGGTAGATTTAAAACATTTGATTTTTTCGCACAAAGTGATGACCCCGGCCCTAGCAGCTTTTTGCAATAAAAGATATGAAATTCATACTTCATATTTTATGGATAAATGAGGCTAATCCTATTCAACTCCATCCAAAAACATGATCTCAGGCCAATTCAGGTAGATTTAAAACATTTGGGATTTTCGCAAAAAGTTATGACCCCGGCCCTTGCGCCTTTTTTTAATAAAAGATATGAAATTCATACTTCATATTTTATGGATAAATGAGGCTATTCCTATTCAACTCCATCTAAAAACATGATCTCAGGCCAATTCAGGTAGATTTAAAACATTTGGTATTTTCGCAAAAAATGATGACCCCGGCCCTTGCCTCTTTTTTCAATAAAAGATATGAAATTCATACTTCATATTTTATGCCTAAATGAGGCTATTCCTATTCCACTCCATCTAAAAACATGATCTCAGGCAAATTCGGGTAGATTTAAAACATTTGATTTTTTCGCACAAAGTGATGACCCCGGCCCTTGCGGCTTTTTGCAATAAAAGATATGAAATTCATACTTCATATTTTATGGATAAATGAGGCTAATCCTATTCAACTCCATCCAAAAACATGATCTCAGGCCAATTCAGGTAGATTTAAAACATTTGGGATTTTCGCAAAAAGTTATGACCCCGGCCCTTGCGCCTTTTTTTAATAAAAGATATGAAATTCATACTTCATATTTTATGGATAAATGAGGCTATTCCTATTCAACTCCATCTAAAAACATGATCTCAGGCCAATTCAGGTAGATTTAAAACATTTGGTATTTTCGCACAAAGTGATGACCCCGGCCCTTGCGGCTTTTTTGAATAAAAGATATGAAATTCATATTTCATATTTAATGCATAAATGAGGCTATTCCTATTCCACTCGATCTAAAAACATGATCTCAGGCCAATTCAAGTAGATTTAAAACATTTGATTTTTTCGCACAAAGTGATGACCCCGGCCCTTGCGGCTTTTTTGAATAAAAGATATGAAATTCATATTTCATATTTAATGCATAAATGAGGCTATTCCTATTCCACTCCATCTAAAAACATGATCTCAGGCCAATTCAGGTAGATTTAAAACATTTGGTATTTTCGCACAAAGTGATGATCCCGGCCCTTGCGGCTTTTTGCAATAAAAGATATGAAATTCATACTTCATATTTTATGGATAAATGAGGCTAATCCTATTCTACTCCATCAAAAAACATGATTTCAGGCCAATTCAGGTAGATTTAAAACATTTGGTATTTTCGCAAAAAGTGATGACCCCGGCCCTTGTGGCTTTTTTCAATAAAAGATATGAAATTCATACTTCATATTTTATGGATAAATGAGGCTATTCCTATTCAACTCCATCTAAAAACATGATCTCAGGCCAATTCAGGTATATTTAAAACATTTGGTATTTTCGCAAAAAGTGATGATCCCGGCCCTTGCGGCTTTTTTCAATAAAAGATATGAAATTCATATTTCATATTTTATGCCTAAATGAGGCTATTCCTATTCCGCTCCATCTAAAAACATGAACTCAGGCAAATTCGGGTAGATTTAAAACATTTGATTTTTTCGCACAAAGTGATGACCCCGGCCCTTGCAGCTTTTTTGAATAAAAGATATGAAATTCATATTTCATATTTTATGGATAAATGAGGCTATTCCTATTCCACTCCATCTAAAAACATGATCTCAGGCAAATTCGGGTAGATTTAAAACATTTGATTTTTTCGCACAAAGTGATGATCCCGGCCCTTGCGGCTTTTTGCAATAAAAGATATGAAATTCATACTTCATATTTTATGGATAAATGAGGCTAATCCTATTCTACTCCATCAAAAAACATGATTTCAGGCCAATTCAGGTAGATTTAAAACATTTGGTATTTTCGCAAAAAGTGATGACCCCGGCCCTTGTGGCTTTTTTCAATAAAAGATATGAAATTCATACTTCATATTTTATGGATAAATGAGGCTATTCCTATTCAACTCCATCTAAAAACATGATCTCAGGCCAATTCAGGTATATTTAAAACATTTGGTATTTTCGCAAAAAGTGATGATCCCGGCCCTTGCGGCTTTTTTCAATAAAAGATATGAAATTCATATTTCATATTTTATGCCTAAATGAGGCTATTCCTATTCCGCTCCATCTAAAAACATGAACTCAGGCAAATTCGGGTAGATTTAAAACATTTGATTTTTTCGCACAAAGTGATGACCCCGGCCCTAGCAGCTTTTTTGAATAAAAGATATGAAATTCATATTTCATATTTTATGCCTAAATGAGGCTATTCCTATTCCGCTCCATCTAAAAACATGAACTCAGGCAAATTCGGGTAGATTTAAAACATTTGATTTTTTCGCACAAAGTGATGACCCCGGCCCTTGCGGCTTTTTAGAATAAAAGATATGAAATTCATATTTCATATTTTATGGATAAATGAGGCTAATCCTATTCTACTCCATCAAAAAATATGATTTCAGGCCAATTCAGGTAGATTTAAAACATTTGGTATTTTCGCAAAAAGTGATGACCCCGGCCCTTGTGGCTTTTTTCAATAAAAGATATGAAATTCATACTTCATATTTTATGGATAAATGAGGCTATTCCTATTCAACTCCATCTAAAAACATGATCTCAGGCCAATTCGGGTATATTTAAAACATTTGGTATTTTCGCAAAAAGTGATGACCCCGGCCCTTGCGGCTTTTTTCAATAAAAGATATGAAATTCATATTTCATATTTAATGCATAAGTGAGGCTATTCCTATTCCACTCCATCTAAAAACATGATCTCAGGCAAATTCGGGTAGATTTAAAACATTTGATTTTTTTCACACAAAGTGATGACCCCGGCCCTTGCGGCTTTTTTGAATAAAAGATATGAAATTCATATTTCATATTTTATGGATAAATGAGGCTATTCCTATTCCACTCCATCTAAAAACATGATCTCAGGCAAATTCGGGTAGATTTAAAACATTTGGGATTTTCGCAAAAAGTTATGACCCCGGCCCTTGCGCCTTTTTTTAATAAAAGGTATGAAATTCATACTTCATATTTTATGGATAAATGAGGCTATTCCTATTCAACTCCATCTAAAAACATGATCTCAGGCCAATTCAGGTAGATTTAAAACATTTGGTATTTTCGCAAAAAGTTATGACCCCGGCCCTTGCGGCTTTTTTCAATAAAAGATATGAAATTCATATTTCATATTTAATGCATAAATGAGGCTATTCCTATTCCACTCCATCTAAAAACATGATCTCAGGCAAATTCGGGTAGATTTAAAACATTTGATTTTTTTCGCACAAAGTGATGACCCCGGCCCTTGCGGCTTTTTTTAATAAAAGATATGAAATTCATATTTCATATTTTATGGATAAATGAGGCTATTCCTATTCCACTCCATCTAAAAACATGATCTCAGGCAAATTCGGGTAGATTTAAAACATTTGGTATTTTCGCAAAAAGTTATGACCCCGGCCCTTGCGCCTTTTTTTAATAAAAGGTATGAAATTCATACTTCATATTTTATGGATAAATGAGGCTATTCCTATTCAACTCCATCTAAAAACATGATCTCAGGCAAATTCAGGTAGATTTAAAACATTTGGTATTTTCGCAAAAAGTTATGACCCCGGCCCTTGCGGCTTTTTTGAATAAAAGATATGAAATTCATATTTCATATTTAATGCATAAATGAGGCTATTCCTATTCCACTCCATCTAAAAACATGATCTCAGGCCAATTCAGGTAGATTTAAAACATTTGGTATTTTCGCAAAAAGTGATGACCCCGGCCCTTGTGGCTTTTTTCAATAAAAGATATGAAATTCATATTTCATATTTTATGCCTAAATGAGGCTAAACCTATTCCACTACATCAAAAAACATGATCTCAGGCCAATTCGGGTAGATTTAAAACATTTGATTTTTTCGCACAAAGTGATGACCCCGGCCCTTGCGGCTTTTTAGAATAAAAGATATGAAATTCATATTTCATATTTTATGGATAAATGAGGCTAATCCTATTCTACTCCATCAAAAAACATGATTTCAGGCCAATTCAGGTAGATTTAAAACATTTGGTATTTTTCGCAAAAAGTTATGACCCCGGCCCTTGCGGCTTTTTTGAATAAAAGATATGAAATTCATATTTCATATTTAATGCATAAATGAGGCTAAACCTATTCCACTACATCAAAAAACATGATCTCAGGCCAATTCAGGTAGATTTAAAACATTTGGTATTTTCGCAAAAAGTTATGACCCCGGCCCTTGCGGCTTTTTTCAATAAAAGATGTGAAATTCATATTTCATATTTAATGCATAAGTAGGCTATTCCTATTCCACTCCATCTAAAAACATGATCTCAGGCAAATTCGGGTAGATTTAAAACATTTGATTTTTTTCGCACAAAGTGATGACCCCGGCCCTTGCGCCTTTTTTTAATAAAAGATATGAAATTCATACTTCATATTTTATGGATAAATGAAGCTATTCCTATTCCACTCCATCTAAAAACATGATCTCAGGCAAATTCGGGTAGATTTAAAACATTTGGGATTTTCGCAAAAAGTTATGACCCCGGCCCTTGCGCCTTTTTTTAATAAAAGGTATGAAATTCATACTTCATATTTTATGGATAAATGAGGCTCTTCCTATTCAACTCCATCTAAAAACATGATCTCAGGCAAATTCAGGTAGATTTAAAACATTTGGTATTTTCGCAAAAAGTTATGACCCCGGCCTGTGCGGCTTTTTGAATAAAAGATATGAAATTCATATTTCATATTTAATGCATAAATGAGGCTATTCCTATTCCACTCCATCTAAAAACATGATCTCAGGCCAATTCAGGTAGATTTAAAACATTTGGTTTTTCGCAAAAAGTGATGACCCCGGCCCTTGCGGCTTTTTTGAATAAAAGATATGAAATTCATATTTCATATTTTATGCCTAAATGAGGCTAAACCTATTCCACATCAAAAAACATGATCTCAGGCCAATTCAGGTAGATTTAAAACATTTGATTTTTTCGCACAAAGTGATGACCCCGGCCCTTGCGGCTTTTTAGAATAAAAGATATGAAATTCATATTTCATATTTTATGGATAAATGAGGCTAATCCTATTCTACTCCATCAAAAAACATGATTTCAGGCCAATTCAGGTAGATTTAAAACATTTGGTATTTTTCGCAAAAAGTTATGACCCCGGCCCTTGCGGCTTTTTTGAATAAAAGATATGAAATTCATATTTCATATTTAATGCATAAATGAGGCTAAACCTATTCCACTACATCAAAAAACATGATCTCAGGCCAATTCAGGTAGATTTAAAACATTTGGTATTTTCGCAAAAAGTGATGACCCCGGCCCTTGCGGCTTTTTTCAATAAAAGATATGAAATTCATATTTCATATTTAATGCATAAATGAGGCTATTCCTATTCCACTCCATCTAAAAACATGATCTCAGGCAAATTCGGGTAGATTTAAAACATTTGATTTTTTTCGCACAAAGTGATGACCCCGGCCCTTGCGCCTTTTTTTAATAAAAGATATGAAATTCATACTTCATATTTTATGGATAAATGAGGCTATTCCTATTCCACTCCATCTAAAAACATGATCTCAGGCAAATTCGGGTAGATTTAAAACATTTGATTTTTTCGCACAAAGTGATGACCCCGGCCCTTGCGGCTTTTTGCAATAAAAGATATGAAATTCATACTTCATATTTTATGGATAAATGAGGCTAATCCTATTCAACTCCATCCAAAAACATGATCTCAGGCCAATTCAGGTAGATTTAAAACATTTGGGATTTTCGCAAAAAGTTATGACCCCGGCCCTTGCGCCTTTTTTTAATAAAAGATATGAAATTCATACTTCATATTTTATGGATAAATGAGGCTATTCCTATTCAACTCCATCTAAAAACATGATCTCAGGCCAATTCAGGTAGATTTAAAACATTTGGTATTTTCGCAAAAAATGATGACCCCGGCCCTTGCCTCTTTTTTCAATAAAAGATATGAAATTCATACTTCATATTTTATGCCTAAATGAGGCTATTCCTATTCCACTCCATCTAAAAACATGATCTCAGGCAAATTCGGGTAGATTTAAAACATTTGATTTTTTTCGCACAAAGTGATGACCCCGGCCCTTGCGCTTTTTTTAATAAAAGATATGAAATTCATACTTCATATTTTATGGATAAATGAGGCTAAACCTATTCTACTACATCAAAAAACATGATCTCAGGCCAATTCAGGTAGATTTAAAACATTTGGTATTTTCGCAAAAAGTGATGACCCCGGCCCTTGCGGCTTTTTTTAATAAAAGATATGAAATTCATACTTCATATTTTATGGATAAATGAGGCTATTCCTATTCAACTCCATCTAAAAACATGATCTCAGGCCAATTCAGGTAGATTTAAAACATTTGGTATTTTCGCAAAAAGTGATGACCCCGGCCCTTGCGGCTTTTTTGAATAAAAGATATGAAATTCATATTTCATATTTAATGCAGAAATGAGGCTATTCCTATTCCACTCCATCTAAAAACATGATCTCAGGCCAATTCAGGTAGATTTAAAACATTTGATTTTTTCGCACAAAGTGATGACCCCGGCCCTTGCGGCTTTTTTCAATAAAAGATATGAAATTCATATTTCATATTTAATGCATAAATGAGGCTATTCCTATTCCACTCCATCTAAAAACATGATCTCAGGCCAATTCAGGTAGATTTAAAACATTTGGTATTTTCGCAAAAAGTGATGACCCCGGCCCTTGCGGCTTTTTTCAATAAAAGATATGAAATTCATATTTCATATTTAATGCATAAATGAGGCTATTCCTATTCCACTCCATCTAAAAACATGATCTCAGGCAAATTCGGGTAGATTTAAAACATTTGATTTTTTCGCACAAAGTGATGACCCCGGCCCTTGCGGCTTTTTTGCAATAAAAGATATGAAATTCATACTTCATATTTTATGGATAAATGAGGCTAATCCTATTCAACTCCATCTAAAAACATGATCTCAGGCCAATTCAGGTAGATTTAAAACATTTGGGATTTTCGCAAAAAGTTATGACCCCGGCCCTTGCGCCTTTTTTTAATAAAAGATATGAAATTCATACTTCATATTTTATGGATAAATGAGGCTATTCCTATTCAACTCCATCTAAAAACATGATCTCAGGCCAATTCAGGTAGATTTAAAACATTTGGTATTTTCGCAAAAAGTGATGACCCCGGCCCTTGCGGCTTTTTTGAATAAAAGATATGAAATTCATATTTCATATTTAATGCATAAATGAGGCTATTCCTATTCCACTCCATCTAAAAACATGATCTCAGGCCAATTCAGGTAGATTTAAAACATTTGATTTTTTCGCACAAAGTGATGACCCCGGCCCTTGCGGCTTTTTTGAATAAAAGATATGAAATTCATATTTCATATTTAATGCATAAATGAGGCTATTCCTATTCCACTCCATCTAAAAACATGATCTCAGGCCAATTCAGGTAGATTTAAAACATTTGGTATTTTCGCACAAAGTGATGATCCCGGCCCTTGCGGCTTTTTGCAATAAAAGATATGAAATTCATACTTCATATTTTATGGATAAATGAGGCTAATCCTATTCTACTCCATCAAAAAACATGATCTCAGGCCAATTCAGGTAGATTTAAAACATTTGGTATTTTCGCAAAAAGTGATGACCCCGGCCCTTGTGGCTTTTTTCAATAAAAGATATGAAATTCATACTTCATATTTTATGGATAAATGAGGCTATTCCTATTCAACTCCATCTAAAAACATGATCTCAGGCCAATTCGGGTAGATTTAAAACATTTGGTATTTTCGCAAAAAGTGATGACCCCGGCCCTTGCGGCTTTTTTCAATAAAAGATATGAAATTCATATTTCATATTTAATGCATAAATGAGGCTATTCCTATTCCACTCCATCTAAAAACATGATCTCAGGCAAATTCGGGTAGATTTAAAACATTTGATTTTTTTCGCACAAAGTGATGACCCCGGCCCTTGCGGCTTTTTTGAATAAAAGATATGAAATTCATATTTTTATATTTTATGGATAAATGAGGCTATTCCTATTCCACTCCATCTAAAAACATGATCTCAGGCAAATTCGGGTAGATTTAAAACATTTGATTTTTTCGCACAAAGTGATGACCCCGGCCCTTGCGGCTTTTTTTAATAAAAGATATGAAATTCATATTTCATATTTAATGCATAAATGAGGCTATTCCTATTCCACTCCATCTAAAAACATGATCTCAGGCCAATTCAGGTAGATTTAAAACATTTGATTTTTTCGCACAAAGTGATGACCCCGGCCCTTGCGGCTTTTTTCAATAAAAGATATGAAATTCATATTTCATATTTTATGGATAAATGAGGCTAATCCTATTCTACTCCATCAAAAAACATGATCTCAGGCCAATTCAGGTAGATTTAAAACATTTGGTATTTTCGCAAAAAGTGATGACCCCGGCCCTTGCGGCTTTTTTCAATAAAAGATATGAAATTCATATTTCATATTTTATGCCTAAATGAGGCTATTCCTATTCCGCTCCATCTAAAAACATGATCTCAGGCAAATTCGGGTAGATTTAAAACATTTGATTTTTTCGCACAAAGTGATGACCCCGGCCCTTGCAGCTTTTTTGAATAAAAGATATGAAATTCATATTTCATATTTTATGGATAAATGAGGCTATTCCTATTCCACTCCATCTAAAAACATGATCTCAGGCAAATTCGGGTAGATTTAAAACATTTGATTTTTTCGCACAAAGTGATGACCCCGGCCCTTGCGGCTTTTTTCAATAAAAGATATGAAATTCATATTTCATATTTTATGCCTAAATGAGGCTATTCCTATTCCGCTCCATCTAAAAACATGAACTCAGGCAAATTCGGGTAGATTTAAAACATTTGGTATTTTCGCAAAAAGTGATGACCCCGGCCCTTGTGGCTTTTTTCAATAAAAGATATGAAATTCATACTTCATATTTTATGGATAAATGAGGCTATTCCTATTCAACTCCATCTAAAAACATGATCTCAGGCCAATTCAGGTATATTTAAAACATTTGGTATTTTCGCAAAAAGTGATGACCCCGGCCCTTGCGGCTTTTTTCAATAAAAGATATGAAATTCATATTTCATATTTTATGCCTAAATGAGGCTATTCCTATTCCACTCCATCTAAAAACATGAACTCAGGCAAATTCGGGTAGATTTAAAACATTTGATTTTTTCGCACAAAGTGATGACCCCGGCCCTTGCAGCTTTTTGCAATAAAAGATATGAAATTCATACTTCATATTTTATGGATAAATGAGGCTAATCCTATTCAACTCCATCAAAAAACATGATCTCAGGCCAATTCAGGTAGATTTAAAACATTTGGATTTTCGCAAAAAGTTATGACCCCGGCCCTTGCGTCTTTTTTTAATAAAAGATATGAAATTCATACTTCATATTTTATGGATAAATGAGGCTATTCCTATTCAACTCCATCTAAAAACATGATCTCAGGCCAATTCAGGTAGATTTAAAACATTTGGTATTTTCGCAAAAAGTGATGACCCCGGCCCTTGCCTCTTTTTTCAATAAAAGATATGAAATTCATACTTCATATTTTATGCCTAAATGAGGCTATTCCTATTCCACTCCATCTAAAAACATGATCTCAGGCAAATTCGGGTAGATTTAAAACATTTGATTTTTTCGCACAAAGTGATGACCCCGGCCCTTGCGGCTTTTTGCAATAAAAGATATGAAATTCATACTTCATATTTTATGGATAAATGAGGCTAATCCTATTCAACTCCATCCAAAAACATGATCTCAGGCCAATTCAGGTAGATTTAAAACATTTGGTATTTTCGCAAAAAGTTATGACCCCGGCTCTTGCGCCTTTTTTTAATAAAAGGTATGAAATTCATACTTCATATTTTATGGATAAATGAGGCTATTCCTATTCAACTCCATCTAAAAACATGATCTCAGGCCAATTCAGGTAGATTTAAAACATTTGGTATTTTCGCACAAAGTGATGACCCCGGCCCTTGCGGCTTTTTTGAATAAAAGATATGAAATTCATATTTCATATTTAATGCATAAATGAGGCTATTCCTATTCCACTCCATCTAAAAACATGATCTCAGGCCAATTCAAGTAGATTTAAAACATTTGATTTTTTCGCACAAAGTGATGACCCCGGCCCTTGCGGCTTTTTTGAATAAAAGATATGAAATTCATATTTCATATTTAATGCATAAATGAGGCTATTCCTATTCCACTCCATCTAAAAACATGATCTCAGGCCAATTCAGGTAGATTTAAAACATTTGGTATTTTCGCACAAAGTGATGATCCCGGCCCTTGCGGCTTTTTGCAATAAAAGATATGAAATTCATACTTCATATTTTATGGATAAATGAGGCTAATCCTATTCTACTCCATCAAAAACATGATTTCAGGCCAATTCAGGTAGATTTAAAACATTTGGTATTTTCGCAAAAAGTGATGACCCCGGCCCTTGTGGCTTTTTTCAATAAAAGATATGAAATTCATACTTCATATTTTATGGATAAATGAGGCTATTCCTATTCAACTCCATCTAAAAACATGATCTCAGGCCAATTCAGGTATATTTAAAACATTTGGTATTTTCGCAAAAAGTGATGATCCCGGCCCTTGCGGCTTTTTTCAATAAAAGATATGAAATTCATATTTCATATTTTATGCCTAAATGAGGCTATTCCTATTCCGCTCCATCTAAAAACATGAACTCAGGCAAATTCGGGTAGATTTAAAACATTTGATTTTTTCGCACAAAGTGATGACCCCGGCCCTTGCAGCTTTTTTGAATAAAAGATATGAAATTCATATTTCATATTTTATGGATAAATGAGGCTATTCCTATTCCACTCCATCTAAAAACATGATCTCAGGCAAATTCGGGTAGATTTAAAACATTTGATTTTTTCGCACAAAGTGATGATCCCGGCCCTTGCGGCTTTTTGCAATAAAAGATATGAAATTCATACTTCATATTTTATGGATAAATGAGGCTAATCCTATTCTACTCCATCAAAAAACATGATCTCAGGCCAATTCAGGTAGATTTAAAACATTTGGTATTTTCGCAAAAAGTGATGACCCCGGCCCTTGTGGCTTTTTTCAATAAAAGATATGAAATTCATACTTCATATTTTATGGATAAATGAGGCTATTCCTATTCAACTCCATCTAAAAACATGATCTCAGGCCAATTCAGGTAGATTTAAAACATTTGGTATTTTCGCAAAAAGTGATGACCCCGGCCCTTGCGGCTTTTTTCAATAAAAGATATGAAATTCATATTTCATATTTTATGCCTAAATGAGGCTATTCCTATTCCACTCCATCTAAAAACATGAACTCAGGCCAAATTCGGGTAGATTTAAAACATTTGATTTTTTCGCACAAAGTGATGACCCCGGCCCTTGCAGCTTTTTTGAATAAAAGATATGAAATTCATATTTCATATTTTATGCCTAAATGAGGCTATTCCTATTCCACTCCATCTAAAAACATGAACTCAGGCAAATTCGGGTAGATTTAAAACATTTGATTTTTTCGCACAAAGTGATGACCCCGGCCCTTGCGGCTTTTTTAGAATAAAAGATATGAAATTCATATTTCATATTTTATGGATAAATGAGGCTAATCCTATTCTACTCCATCAAAAAACATGATTTCAGGCCAATTCAGGTAGATTTAAAACATTTGGTATTTTCGCAAAAAGTGATGACCCCGGCCCTTGCGGCTTTTTTCAATAAAAGATATGAAATTCATACTTCATATTTTATGGATAAATGAGGCTATTCCTATTCAACTCCATCTAAAAACATGATCTCAGGCCAATTCGGGTATATTTAAAACATTTGGTATTTTCGCAAAAGTGATGACCCCGGCCCTTGCGGCTTTTTTCAATAAAAGATATGAAATTCATATTTCATATTTATGCATAAATGAGGCTATTCCTATTCCACTCCATCTAAAAACATGATCTCAGGCAATTCGGGTAGATTTAAAACATTTGATTTTTTCGCACAAAGTGATGACCCCGGCCCTTGCGGCTTTTTTGAATAAAAGATATGAAATTCATATTTCATATTTTATGGATAAATGAGGCTATTCCTATTCCACTCCATCTAAAAACATGATCTCAGGCAAATTCGGGTAGATTTAAAACATTTGGATTTTCGCACAAAGTGATGACCCCGGCCCTTGCGGCTTTTTTTAATAAAAGATATGAAATTCATACTTCATATTTTATGGATAAATGAGGCTATTCCTATTCAACTCCATCTAAAAACATGATCTCAGGCAAATTCAGGTAGATTTAAAACATTTGGTATTTTCGCAAAAAGTTATGACCCCGGCCCTTGCGGCTTTTTTGAATAAAAGATATGAAATTCATATTTCATATTTTATATGGATAAATGAGGCTATTCCTATTCAACTCCATCTAAAAACATGATCTCAGGCAAATCAGGTAGATTTAAAACATTTGATTTTTTCGCACAAAGTGATGACCCCGGCCCTTGCGGCTTTTTGAATAAAAGATATGAAATTCATATTTCATATTTTATGCATAAATGAGGCTATTCCTATTCCACTCCATCTAAAAACATGATCTCAGGCAAATTCGGGTAGATTTAAAACATTTGATTTTTTCGCACAAAGTGATGACCCCGGCCCTTGCGGCTTTTTTGAATAAAAGATATGAAATTCATATTTCATATTTTATGGATAAATGAGGCTATTCCTATTCTACTCCATCAAAAAACATGATTCAGGCCAATTCAGGTAGATTTAAAACATTTGGTATTTTCGCAAAAGTGATGACCCCGGCCCTTGCGGCTTTTTTCAATAAAAGATATGAAATTCATACTTCATATTTTATGGATAAATGAGGCTAATCCTATTCAACTCCATCTAAAAACATGATCTCAGGCCAATTCGGGTAGATTTAAAACATTTGGTATTTTCGCAAAAAGTGATGACCCCGCCCTTGCGGCTTTTTTCAATAAAAGATATGAAATTCATATTTCATATTTAATGCATAAATGAGGCTAATCCTATTCCACTCCATCTAAAAAACATGATCTCAGGCAAATTCGGTAGATTTAAAACATTTGATTTTTCGCAACAAAGTGATGACCCCGCCCTTGCGGCTTTTTGAATAAAAGATATGAAATTCATATTTCATATTTTATGGATAAATGAGGCTATTCCTATTCAACTCCATCTAAAAACATGATCTCAGGCAAATTCGGTAGATTTAAAACATTTGGGATTTTCGCAAAAAGTGATGACCCCGGCCCTTGCGCCTTTTTAATAAAAGATATGAAATTCATACTTCATATTTTATGGATAAATGAGGCTATTCCTATTCAACTCCATCTAAAACATGATCTCAGGCAAATTCAGGTAGATTTAAAACATTTGGTATTTTCGCAAAAAGTGATGACCCCGGCCCTTGCGGCTTTTTGAATAAAAGATATGAAATTCATATTTCATATTTAATGGATAAATGAGGCTATTCCTATTCCACTCCATCTAAAAACATGATCTCAGGCCAATTCAGGTAGATTTAAAACATTTGGTATTTTTCGCAAAAAATATGACCCCGGCCCTTGCGGCTTTTTTGAATAAAAGATATGAAATTCATATTTCATATTTAATGCATAAATGAGGCTATTCCTATTCCACTCCATCTAAAAACATGATCTCAGGCCAATTCAGGTAGATTTAAAACATTTGGATTTTCGCACAAAGTGATGACCCCGGCCCTTGCGGCTTTTTGCAATAAAAGATATGAAATTCATACTTCATATTTTATGGATAAATGAGGCTAATCCTATTCTACTCCATCAAAAAACATGATCTCAGGCCAATTCAGGTAGATGATAAACATTTGGTATTTTCGCAAAAGTGATGACCCCGGCCCTTGCGGCTTTTTTCAATAAAAGATATGAAATTCATATTTCATATTTAATGGAAATGAGGCTATTCCTATTCCACTCCATCTAAAAACATGATCTCAGGCCAATTCAGGTAGATTTAAAACATTTGATTTTCGCACAAAGTGATGACCCCGGCCCTTGCGGCTTTTTTCAATAAAAGATATGAAATTCATATTTCATATTTTATGGATAAATGAGGCTAATCCTATTCAACTCCATCAAAAAACATGATCTCAGGCCAATTCAGGTAGATTTAAAACATTTGGTATTTTTCGCAAAAAGTGATGACCCCGCCCTTGCGGCTTTTTTGAATAAAAGATATGAAATTCATATTTCATATTTTATGGATAAATGAGGCTATTCCTATTCCACTCCATCTAAAAACATGATCTCAGGCCAATTCAGGTAGATTTAAAACATTTGATTTTTTCGCACAAAGTGATGACCCCGGCCCTTGCGGCTTTTTTCAATAAAAGATATGAAATTCATATTTCATATTTTAATGGATAATGAGGCTATTCCTATTCCACTCCATCTAAAAACATGATCTCAGGCAAATTCGGGTAGATTTAAAACATTTGGTATTTTTCGCACAAAGTGATGACCCCGGCCCTTGCGGCTTTTTTCAATAAAAGATATGAAATTCATACTTCATATTTTATGGATAAATGAGGCTAATCCTATTCAACTCCATCAAAAAACATGATCTCAGGCCAATTCAGGTAGATTTAAAACATTTGGTATTTTCGCAAAAGTATGACCCCGGCCCTTGCGGCTTTTTTTTAAAAAAGATATGAAATTCATATTTCATATTTATGGATAAATGAGGCTATTCCTATTCCACTCCATCTAAAAACATGATCTCAGGCCAATTCAGGTAGATTTAAAACATTTGACTTTTTCGCACAAAGTGATGACCCCGGCCCTTGCGCTTTTTTCAATAAAAGATATGAAATTCATATTTCATATTTTATGGATAAATGAGGCTAAACCTATTCACTCCATAAAAAAACATGATCTCAGGCCAATTCATGTAGATTTAAAACATTTGGTATTTTTCGCAAAAGTGATGACCCCGGCCCTTGCGGCTTTTTTGAATAAAAGATATGAAATTCATATTTCATATTAATGCATAAATGAGGCTATTCCTATTCCACTCCATCTAAAAACATGATCTCAGGCCAATTCAGGTAGATTTAAAACATTTGGTATTTTCGCACAAAGTGATGATCCCGGCCCTTGCGGCTTTTTTCAATAAAAGATATGAAATTCATATTTCATATTTTATGGATAAATGAGGCTAAAAGATATGAAATTCATATTTCAAATTTAATGCATATATAGGCTAAACCTATTCCACAACATCAAAAAACATGATCTCAGGCCAATTCAGGTAGATTTAAAACATTTGGTATTTTTCGCAAAAAGTGATGACCCCGGCCCTTGCGGCTTTTTTGAATAAAAGATATGAAATTCATATTTCATATTTTATGGATAAATGAGGCTAATCCTATTCCACTCCATCAAAAAACATGATCTCAGGCCAATTCAGGTAGATTTAAAACATTTGGTATTTTCGCAAAAAGTGATGACCCCGGCCCTTGCGGCTCTTTTTAATAAAAGATATGAAATTCATATTTCATATTTTATGGATAAATGAGGCTATTCCTATTCCACTCCATCTAAAAACATGATCTCAGGCAAATTCGGGTAGATTTAAAACATTTGATTTTTTCGCACAAAGTGATGACCCCGGCCCTTGCGGCTTTTTTGAATAAAAGATATGAAATTCATATTTCATATTTTATGGATAAATGAGGCTATTCCTATTCCACTCCATCTAAAAACATGATCTCAGGCCAATTCAGGTAGATTTAAAACATTTGGTATTTTCGCAAAAGTGATGACCCCGGCCCTTGCGGCTTTTTTGAATAAAAGATATGAAATTCATATTTCATATTTAATGGATAAATGAGGCTATTCCTATTCCACTCCATCTAAAAACATGATCTCAGGCCAATTCAGGTAGATTTAAAACATTGGTATTTTCGCACAAAGTGATGACCCCGGCCCTTGCGGCTTTTTTGCAATAAAAGATATGAAATTCATACTTCATATTTTATGGATAAATGAGGCTAATCCTATTCAACTCCATCAAAAACATGATCTCAGGCCAATTCAGGTAGATTTAAACATTTGGTATTTTCGCAAAAAGTGATGACCCCGGCCCTTGCGGCTTTTTTGAATAAAAGATATGAAATTCATATTTCATATTTTATGCATAAATGAGGCTATTCCTATTCCACTCCATCTAAAAACATGATCTCAGGCCAATTCAGGTAGATTTAAAACATTTGATTTTTTGCACAAAGTGATGACCCCGGCCCTTGCGGCTTTTTTCAATAAAAGATATGAAATTCATATTCATATTTTATGGATAAATGAGGTTAAACCTATTCAACTCCATCAAAAAACATGATCTCAGGCCAATTCAGGTAGATTTAAAACATTTGTATTTTCGCAAAAGTGATGACCCCGGCCCTTGCGGCTTTTTTGAATAAAAGATATGAAATTCATATTTCATATTTTATGGATAAATGAGGCTATTCCTATTCCACTCCATCTAAAAACATGATCTCAGGCCAATTCAGGTAGATTTAAAACATTTGATTTTTTCGCACAAAGTGATGACCCCGGCCCTTGCGGCTTTTTTTCAATAAAAGATATGAAATTCATATTTCATATTTTATGGCATAAATGAGGCTATTCCTATTCCACTCCATCTAAAAACATGATCTCAGGCAATTCAGGTAGATTTAAAACATTTGGTATTTTCGCAAAAGTGATGACCCCGGCCCTTGCGGCTTTTTTGAATAAAAGATATGAAATTCATATTTCATATTTTATGATAAATGAGGCTATTCCTATTCAACTCCATCTAAAAACATGATCTCAGGCCAATTCAGGTAGATTTAAAACATTTGATTTTTTCGCACAAAGTGATGACCCCGGCCCTTGCGGCTTTTTTCAATAAAAGATATGAAATTCATACTTCATATTTTATGGATAAATGAGGCTAATCCTATTCTACTCCATAAAAACATGATCTCAGGCCAATTCAGGTAGATTTAAAACATTTGGTATTTTCGCAAAAAGTTATGACCCCGCCCTTGCGGCTTTTTGAATAAAAGATATGAAATTCATATTTCATATTTAATGCATAAAATAGATTCCTATTCCACTCCATCTAAAAACATGATCTCAGGCCAATTCAGGTAGATTTAAAACATTTGGTATTTTCGCACAAAGTGATGACCCGGCCCTTGCGGCTTTTTGCAATAAAAGATATGAAATTCATACTTCATATTTTATGGATAAATGAGGCTAAAAATAGAAATTCATATTTCATATTTAATGCAAATATAGGCTAAACCTATTCCACTACATCAAAAAACATGATCTCAGGCCAATTCAGGTAGATTTAAAACATTTGGTATTTTCGCAAAAAGTGATGACCCCGGCCCTTGTGGCTTTTTTGAATAAAAGATATGAAATTCATATTTCATATTTTAATGCATAAATGAGGCTAATCCTATTCCACTCCATCAAAAAACATGATCTCAGGCCAATTCAGGTAGATTTAAAACATTGGTATTTTCGCAAAAAGTGATGACCCCGCCCTTGCGGCTTTTTTCAATAAAAGATATGAAATTCATATTTCATATTTAATGCATAAATGAGGCTATTCCTATTCCACTCCATCTAAAAACATGATCTCAGGCAAATTCGGGTAGATTTAAAACATTTGATTTTTTCGCACAAAGTGATGACCCCGGCCCTTGCGGCTTTTTGAATAAAAGATATGAAATTCATATTTCATATTTAATGCATAAATGAGGCTATTCCTATTCCACTCCATCTAAAAACATGATCTCAGGCCAATTCAGGTAGATTTAAAACATTTGGTATTTTCGCAAAAAGTTATGACCCCGGCCCTTGCGGCTTTTTGAATAAAAGATATGAAATTCATATTTCATATTTATGCATAAATGAGGCTATTCCTATTCCACTCCATCTAAAAACATGATCTCAGGCCAATTCAGGTAGATTTAAAACATTTGGTATTTTTTCGCACAAAGTGATGACCCCGGCCCTTGCGGCTTTTTTCAATAAAACATATGAAATTCATACTTCATATTTTATGGATAAATGAGGCTAATCCTATTCTACTCCATCAAAAACATGATCTCAGGCCAATTCAGGTAGATTTAAACATTTGGTATTTTCGCAAAAAGTGATGACCCCGGCCCTTGCGCTTTTTGAATAAAAGATATGAAATTCATATTTCATATTTAATGCATAAATGAGGCTATTCCTATTCCACTCCATCTAAAAACATGATCTCAGGCCAATTCAGGTAGATTTAAAACATTTGATTTTTTCGCACAAAGTGATGACCCCGGCCCTTGCGGCTTTTTTCAATAAAAGATATGAAATTCATATTTCATATTTAATGCATAAATGAGGCTATTCCTATTCCACTCCATCTAAAAACATGATCTCAGGCCAATTCAGGTAGATTTAAAACATTTGGTATTTTCGCAAAAAGTTATGACCCCGGCCCTTGCGGCTTTTTTGAATAAAAGATATGAAATTCATATTTCATATTTAATGCATAAATGAGGCTATTCCTATTCCACTCCATCTAAAACATGATCTCAGGCCAATTCAGGTAGATTTAAAACATTTGGTATTTTCGCACAAAGTGATGACCCCGGCCCTTGCGGCTTTTTGCAATAAAAGATATGAAATTCATACTTCATATTTTATGGATAAATGAGGCTAATCCTATTCTACTCCATCAAAAACATGATCTCAGGCCAATTCAGGTAGATTTAAAACATTTGGTATTTTCGCAAAAAGTTATGACCCCCGCCCCTTGCGGCTTTTTTGAATAAAAGATATGAAATTCATATTTCATATTTAATGCATAAATGAGGCTATTCCTATTCCACTCCATCTAAAAACATGATCTCAGGCAAATTCAGGTAGATTTAAAACATTTGATTTTTTCGCACAAAGTGATGACCCCGGCCCTTGCGGCTTTTTTCAATAAAAGATATGAAATTCATACTTCATATTTTATGGATAAATGAGGCTATTCCTATTCAACTCCATCTAAAAACATGATCTCAGGCAAATTCGGTAGATTTAAAACATTTGATTTTTTCGCACAAAGTGATGACCCCGGCCCTTGCGGCTTTTTTGAATAAAAGATATGAAATTCATATTTCATATTTAATGCATAAATGAGGCTATTCCTATTCCACTCCATCTAAAAACATGATCTCAGGCCAATTCAGGTAGATTTAAAACATTTGGTATTTTCGCAAAAAGTGATGACCCCGGCCCTTGCGGCTTTTTGAATAAAAGATATGAAATTCATATTTCATATTTAATGCATAAATGAGGCTATTCCTATTCAACTCCATCTAAAAACATGATCTCAGGCCAATTCAGGTAGATTTAAAACATTTGGTATTTTCGCACAAAGTGATGACCCCGGCCCTTGCGGCTTTTTTCAATAAAAGATATGAAATTCATACTTCATATTTTATGGATAAATGAGGCTAAACCTATTCTACTCCATCAAAAAACATGATCTCAGGCCAATTCAGGTAGATTTAAACATTTGGTATTTTCGCAAAAAGTGATGACCCCGGCCCTTGCGGCTTTTTTGAATAAAAGATATGAAATTCATATTTCATATTTAATGCATAAATGAGGCTATTCCTATTCCACTCCATCTAAAAACATGATCTCAGGCCAATTCAGGTAGATTTAAAACATTGATTTTTTCGCACAAAGTGATGACCCCGGCCCTTGCGCTTTTTTCAATAAAAGATATGAAATTCATATTTCATATTTTATGGATAAATGAGGCTAAACCTATTCAACTCCATCAAAAAACATGATCTCAGGCCAATTCAGGTAGATTTAAAACATTTGGTATTTTCGCGCAAAAAGTGATGACCCCGCCCTTGCGGCTTTTTGAATAAAAGATATGAAATTCATATTCATATTTTATGGATAAATGAGGCTATTCCTATTCCACTCCATCTAAAAACATGATCTCAGGCCAATTCAGGTAGATTTAAAACATTTGATTTTTTCGCACAAAGTGATGACCCCGCCCTTGCGGCTTTTTTCAATAAAAGATATGAAATTCATATTTCATATTTTATGCATAAATGAGGCTATTCCTATTCCACTCCATCTAAAAACATGATCTCAGGCCAATTCAGGTAGATTTAAAACATTTGGTATTTTCGCAAAAAGTGATGACCCCGGCCCTTGCGGCTTTTTTGAATAAAAGATATGAAATTCATACTTCATATTTTATGGATAAATGAGGCTAATCCTATTCAACTCCATCAAAAACATGATCTCAGGCCAATTCAGGTAGATTTAAAACATTTGGTATTTTTCGCAAAAAGTGATGACCCCGGCCCTTGCGTCTCTTTTAATAAAAGATATGAAATTCATACTTCATATTTTATGGATAAATGAGGCTATTCCTATTCAACTCCATCAAAAAACATGATCTCAGGCCAATTCAGGTAGATTTAAAACATTTGGTATTTTCGCAAAAAGTTATGACCCCGGCCCTTGCGGCTTTTTTGCAATAAAAGATATGAAATTCATACTTCATATTTTATGGATAAATGAGGCTAATCCTATTCAACTCCATCAAAAAACATGATCTCAGCCAATTCAGGTAGATTTAAAACATTTGGTATTTTCGCAAAAAGTGATGACCCCGGCCCTTGCGTCTTTTTTAATAAAAGATATGAAATTCATACTTCATATTTTATGGATAAATGAGGCTATTCCTATTCAACTCCATCTAAAAACATGATCTCAGGCCAATTCAGGTAGATTTAAAACATTTGGTATTTTCGCAAAAAATGATGACCCCGGCCCTTGCCTCTTTTTTCAAAAAATATGAAATTCATACTTCATATTTTATGCCTAAATGAGGCTATTCCTATTCCACTCCATCTAAAAACATGATCTCAGGCAAATTCGGGTAGATTTAAAACATTTGATTTTTTCGCACAAAGTGATGACCCCGGCCCTTGCGGCTTTTTTCAATAAAAGATATGAAATTCATATTTCATATTTATGCATAAATGAGGCTATTCCTATTCCACTCCATCTAAAAACATGATCTCAGGCAAATTCGGGTAGATTTAAAACATTTGATTTTTTCGCACAAAGTGATGACCCCGGCCCTTGCGGCTTTTTGAATAAAAGATATGAAATTCATATTTCATATTTTATGGATAAATGAGGCTATTCCTATTCCACTCCATCTAAAAACATGATCTCAGGCCAAATTCGGTAGATTTAAAACATTTGATTTTTTCGCACAAAGTGATGACCCCGGCCCTTGCGGCTTTTTTGAATAAAAGATATGAAATTCATATTTCATATTTAATGCATAAATGAGGCTATTCCTATTCCAACTCCATCTAAAAACATGATCTCAGGCAAATTCGGGTAGATTTAAAACATTTGATTTTTTCGCACAAAGTGATGACCCCGTCCCTTGCAGCTTTTTTGAATAAAAGATATGAAATTCATATTTCATATTTTATGGATAAATGAGGCTATTCCTATTCCACTCCATCTAAAAACATGATCTCAGGCAAATTCGGGTAGATTTAAAACATTTGATTTTTTCGCACAAAGTGATGACCCCGGCCCTTGCGGCTTTTTCAATAAAAGATATGAAATTCATACTTCATATTTTATGGATAAATGAGGCTAATCCTATTCAACTCCATCAAAAACATGATCTCAGGCCAATTCAGGTAGATTTAAAACATTTGGTATTTTCGCAAAAAGTGATGACCCCGGCCCTTGCGCCTTTTTTTAATAAAAGATATGAAATTCATACTTCATATTTTATGGATAAATGAGGCTATTCCTATTCAACTCCATCTAAAAACATGATCTCAGGCCAAATTCAGGTAGATTTAAAACATTTGGTATTTTCGCAAAAAGTGATGACCCCGGCCCTTGCGGCTTTTTTGAATAAAAGATATGAAATTCATATTTCATATTTAATGCATAAATGAGGCTATCCTATTCCACTCCATCTAAAAACATGATCTCAGGCCAATTCAGGTAGATTTAAAACATTTGGTATTTTCGCACAAAGTGATGACCCCGGCCCTTGCGGCTTTTTTCAATAAAAGATATGAAATTCATACTTCATATTTTGGATAAATGAGGCTAATCCTATTCAACTCCATCAAAAAACATGATCTCAGGCCAATTCAGGTAGATGATAAACATTTGGTATTTTCGCAAAAGTGATGACCCCGGCCCTTGCGGCTTTTTTGAATAAAAGATATGAAATTCATATTTTTATATTTTATGGATAAATGAGCTATTCCTATTCACTCCATCTAAAAACATGATCTCAGGCAAATTCGGGTAGATTTAAAACATTTGGGATTTTTCGCAAAAAGTGATGACCCCGGCCCTTGCGCCTTTTTTTAATATGGTATGAAATTCATACTTCATATTTTATGGATAAATGAGGCTCTTCCTATTCAACTCCATCTAAAAACATGATCTCAGGCCAATTCAGGTAGATTTAAAACATTTGGTATTTTCGCAAAAAGTGATGACCCCGGCCCTTGCGGCTTTTTTGAATAAAAGATATGAAATTCATATTTCATATTTAATGCATAAATGAGGCTATCCTATTCCACTCCATCTAAAAACATGATCTCAGGCCAATTCAGGTAGATTTAAAACATTTGGTATTTTCGCAAAAGTGATGACCCGGCCCTTGCGGCTTTTTTGAATAAAAGATATGAAATTCATACTTTCATATTTAATGGATAAATGAGGCTATTCCTATTCAACTCCATCTAAAAACATGATCTCAGGCCAATTCAGGTAGATTTAAAACATTTGAGTTTTTCGCACAAAGTGATGACCCCGCCCTTGCGGCTTTTTTCAATAAAACATATGAAATTCATACTTCATATTTTATGGATAAATGAGGCTAACCTATTCAACTCCATCTAAAAACATGATCTCAGGCCAATTCAGGTAGATTTAAAACATTTGGTATTTTCGCAAAAAGTGATGACCCCGGCCCTTGCGGCTTTTTTGAATAAAAGATATGAAATTCATATTTCATATTTAATGGATAAATGAGGCTATTCCTATTCACTCCATCTAAAAACATGATCTCAGGCCAATTCAGGTAGATTTAAAACATTTGATTTTTTCGCACAAAGTGATGACCCCGGCCCTTGCGGCTTTTTTCAATAAAAGATATGAAATTCATATTTCATATTTTATGGATAAATGAGGCTATTCCTATTCTACTCCATCAAAAAACATGATCTCAGGCCAATTCAGGTAGATTTAAAACATTGGTATTTTCGCAAAAGTGATGACCCCGGCCCTTGCGGCTTTTTGAATAAAAGATATGAAATTCATATTCATATTTAATGCATAAATGAGGCTATTCCTATTCCACTCCATCTAAAAACATGATCTCAGGCCAATTCAGGTAGATTTAAAACATTTGATTTTTTCGCACAAAGTGATGACCCCGGCCCTTGCGGCTTTTTTCAATAAAAGATATGAAATTCATATTTCATATTTTATGCATAATGAAGCTATTCCTATTCAACTCCATCTAAAAACATGATCTCAGGCAAATTCGGTAGATTTAAAACATTTGGTATTTTCGCACAAAGTGATGACCCCGGCCCTTGCGGCTTTTTGCAATAAAAGATATGAAATTCATACTTCATATTTTATGGATAAATGAGGCTAAACCTATTTTACTCCATCAAAAAACATGATCTCAGGCCAATTCAGGTAGATTTAAAACATTTGGTATTTTCGCAAAAAGTGATGACCCCGGCCCTTGCGGATTTTTTGAATAAAAGATATGAAATTCATATTTCATATTTAATGAATAAATGAGGCTATTCCTATTCCACTCCATCTAAAAACATGATCTCAGGCCAATTCAGGTAGATTTAAAACATTTGACATTTTCGCACAAAGTGATGACCCGGCCCTTGCGGCTTTTTCAATAAAAGATATGAAATTCATATTTCATATTTTATGGATAAATGAGGCTAAACCTATTCTACTCCATAAAAACATGATCTCAGGCCAATTCATGTAGATTTAAAACATTTGGTATTTTCGCAAAAAGTGATGACCCCGGCCCTTGCGGCTTTTTTGAATAAAAGATATGAAATTCATATTTCATATTAATGGATAAAATAAATTCCTATTCCACTCCATCTAAAAACATGATCTCAGGCAATTCAGGTAGATTTAAAACATTTGGTATTTTCGCACAAAGTGATGATCCCGGCCCTTGCGGCTTTTTCAATAAAAGATATGAAATTCATACTTCATATTTTATGGATAAATAGCTAAAGATATGAATTCATATTTCATATTTAATGCATATATGAGGCTAAACCTATTCCACTACATCAAAAAACATGATCTCAGGCCAATTCAGGTAGATTTAAAACATTTGTATTTTCGCAAAAAGTTATGACCCCGGCCCTTGGGCTTTTTTGAATAAAAGATATGAAATTCATATTTCATATTTAATGCATAAATGAGGCTAAACCTATTCCACTCCATCAAAAACATGATCTCAGGCCAATTCAGGTAGATTTAAAACATTTGGTATTTTCGCAAAAGTGATGACCCCGCCCTTGCGGCTTTTTTCAATAAAAGATATGAAATTCATATTTCATATTTAATGCATAAGTGAGGCTATTCCTATTCCACTCCATCTAAAAACATGATCTCAGGCAAATTCGGGTAGATTTAAAACATTTGATTTTTTTCGCACAAAGTGATGACCCCGGCCCTTGCGGCTTTTTTCAATAAAAGATATGAAATTCATATTTCATATATTTATGGATAAATGAGGCTATTCCTATTCCAACTCCATCTAAAAACATGATCTCAGGCCAATTCAGGTAGATTTAAAACATTGGTTTTTTCGCAAAAAGTGATGACCCCGCCCTTGCGGCTTTTTTGAATAAAAGATATGAAATTCATATTTCATATTTAATGATAAATGAGGCTATTCCTATTCCACTCCATCTAAAAACATGATCTCAGGCCAATTCAGGTAGATTTAAAACATTTGGTATTTTCGCACAAAGTGATGACCCCGGCCCTTGCGGCTTTTTGCAATAAAAGATATGAAATTCATACTTCATATTTTATGGATAAATGAGGCTAATCCTATTCAACTCCATCAAAAAACATGATCTCAGGCCAATTCAGGTAGATTTAAAACATTTGGTATTTTCGCAAAAGTGATGACCCCGCCCTTGCGGCTTTTTTCAATAAAAGATATGAAATTCATATTTCATATTAATGCATAAATGAGGCTATTCCTATTCCACTCCATCTAAAAACATGATCTCAGGCAGGCAATTCAGGTAGATTTAAAACATTTGATTTTTTTCGCACAAAGTGATGACCCCGGCCCTTGCGGCTTTTTTCAATAAAAGATATGAAATTCATATTCATATTTTATGGATAAATGAGGCTATTCCTATTCAACTCCATCAAAAAACATGATCTCAGGCCAATTCAGGTAGATTTTAAAACATTTGGTATTTTCGCAAAAGTGATGACCCCGGCCCTTGCGCTTTTTTTAATAAAAGATATGAAATTCATATTTCATATTTTATGCATAAATGAGGCTAATCCTATTCACTCCATCCATCTAAAAACATGATCTCAGGCAAATTCAGGTAGATTTAAAACATTTGATTTTTTCGCACAAAGTGATGACCCCGGCCCTTGCGGCTTTTTTCAATAAAAGATATGAAATTCATATTTCATATTTAATGCATAAATGAGGCTATTCCTATTCCACTCCATCTAAAAACATGATCTCAGGCCAATTCAGGTAGATTTAAAACATTTGGTATTTTCGCAAAAAGTGATGACCCCGGCCCTTGCGGCTTTTTTGAATAAAAGATATGAAATTCATATTTCATATTTAATGCATAAATGAGGCTATTCCTATTCCACTCCATCTAAAAACATGATCTCAGGCCAATTCAGGTAGATTTAAAACATTTGGTATTTTCGCACAAAGTGATGACCCCGGCCCTTGCGGCTTTTTTCAATAAAAGATATGAAATTCATACTTCATATTTTATGGATAAATGAGGCTATTCCTATTCAACTCCATCTAAAAACATGATCTCAGGCCAATTCGGGTAGATTTAAAACATTTGGTATTTTCGCAAAAAGTGATGACCCCGGCCCTTGCGGCTTTTTTCAATAAAAGATATGAAATTCATATTTCATATTTTATGGATAAATGAGGCTATTCCTATTCCACTCCATCTAAAAACATGATCTCAGGCAATTCAGGTAGATTTAAAACATTTGATTTTTTCGCACAAAGTGATGACCCCGGCCCTTGCGGCTTTTTTCAATAAAAGATATGAAATTCATATTCATATTTTATGGATAAATGAGGCTATTCCTATCCACTCCATCTAAAAACATGATCTCAGGCAAATTCGGGTAGATTTAAAACATTTGATTTTTTCGCACAAAGTGATGACCCCGGCCCTTGCGGC
Source organism: Heliocidaris tuberculata (assembly GCA_025618425.1). Classification (NCBI taxonomy): domain Eukaryota; kingdom Metazoa; phylum Echinodermata; class Echinoidea; order Camarodonta; family Echinometridae; genus Heliocidaris; species Heliocidaris tuberculata. The sequence continues at coordinate 22,473,590 of CM046838.1, forward strand.
TTTTTGAATAAAAGATATGAAATTCATATTTCATATTTTATGGATAAATGAGGCTAATTCCTATTCCACTCCATCTAAAAACATGATCTCAGGCCAATTCAGGTAGATTTAAAACATTTGGTATTTTCGCAAAAGTGATGACCCCGGCCCTTGCGGCTTTTTTCAATAAAAGATATGAAATTCATATTTCATATTTTATGCATAAATGAGGCTATTCCTATTCCACTCCATCTAAAAACATGATCTCAGGCCAATTCAGGTAGATTTAAAACATTGGATTTTTCGCACAAAGTGATGACCCCGGCCCTTGCGGCTTTTTCAATAAAAGATATGAAATTCATACTTCATATTTTATGGATAAATGAGGCTATTCCTATTCAACTCCATCAAAAAACATGATCTCAGGCCAATTCAGGTAGATTTAAACATTTGGTATTTTCGCAAAAAGTTATGACCCCGGCCCTTGCGGCTTTTTTGAATAAAAGATATGAAATTCATATTTCATATTTTAATGCATAAATGAGGCTATCCTATTCCACTCCATCTAAAAACATGATCTCACTCAGGCCAAATCAGGTAGATTTAAAACATTTGATTTTTTCGCACAAAGTGATGACCCCGGCCCTTGCGGCTTTTTTCAATAAAAGATATGAAATTCATATTTCATATTTAATGGATAAATGAGGCTAAACCTATTACTACCCAAAAACATGATCTCAGGCCAATTCAGGTAGATTTAAAACATTTGGTATTTTCGCAAAAGTGATGACCCCGGCCCTTGCGGCTTTTTGAATAAAAGATATGAAATTCATATTTCATATTTAATGCATAAATGAGGCTATTCCTATTCCACTCCATCTAAAAACATGATCTCAGGCCAATTCAGGTAGATTTAAAACATTTGATTTTTTCGCACAAAGTGATGACCCCGGCCCTTGCGGCTTTTTTCAATAAAAGATATGAAATTCATATTTCATATTTTATGGATAAATGAGGCTATTCCTATTCCACTCCATCTAAAAACATGATCTCAGGCAAATCAGGTAGATTTAAAACATTTGGTATTTTCGCAAAAAGTGATGACCCCGCCCTTGCGGCTTTTTTTAATAAAAGATATGAAATTCATACTTCATATTTTATGGATAAATGAGGCTAATCCTATTCAACTCCATCAAAAAACATGATCTCAGGCCAATTCAGGTAGATTTAAAACATTTGTATTTTCGCACAAAGTGATGACCCCGCCCTTGCGGCTTTTTTTAATAAAAGATATGAAATTCATACTTCATATTTTATGGATAAATGAGGCTATTCCTATTCAACTCCATCAAAAAACATGACTCAGGCCAATTCAGGTAGATTTAAAACATTTGGTATTTTCGCAAAAAGTGATGACCCCGGCCCTTGCGGCTTTTTCAATAAAAGATATGAAATTCATACTTCATATTTTATGGATAAATGAGGCTAATCCTATTCAACTCCATCAAAAAACATGATCTCAGGCCAATTCAGTAGATTTAAAACATTTGGTATTTTCGCAAAAGTGATGACCCCGGCCCTTGCGTCTTTTTTTAATAAAAGATATGAAATTCATACTTCATATTTTATGGATAAATGAGGCTATTCCTATTCAACTCCATCTAAAAACATGATCTCAGGCAATTCAGGTAGATTTAAAACATTTGGTATTTTCGCAAAAAGATGACCCCGGCCCTTGCCTCTTTTTTCAATAAAAGATATGAAATTCATACTTCATATTTTATGCCTAAATGAGGCTATTCCTATTCAACTCCATCTAAAAAAATGATCTCAGGCAAATTCGGGTAGATTTAAAACATTTGGTTTTTCGATATGATTTTTCGCAAAGGTGACCCCGGCCCTTGCGGCTTTTTTCAATAAAAGATATGAAATTCATATTTCATATTTTATGCATAAGTGATTATTTAAAAATATTAAATTAATTCCCTATTCCACTCCATCTAAAAACATGATCTCAGGCAAATTCGGGTAGATTAAAAACATTTGATTTTTTTCGCACAAAGTGATGACCCCGCCCTTGCGGCTTTTTTGAATAAAAGATATGAAATTCATATTTCATATTTTATGGATAAATGAGGCTATTCCTATTCCACTCCATCTAAAAACATGATCTCAGGCAAATTCGGTAGATTTAAAACATTTGATTTTCGCACAAAGTGATGACCCCGGCCCTTGCGGCTTTTTTGAATAAAAGATATGAAATTCATATTTCATATTTTATGGATAAATGAGGCTATTCCTATTCCACTCCATCTAAAAACATGATCTCAGGCAAATTCGGGTAGATTTAAAACATTTGATTTTCGCACAAAGTGATGACCCCGGCCCTTGCAGCTTTTTTGAATAAAAGATATGAAATTCATATTTCATATTTTATGGATAAATGAGGCTATTCCTATTCAACTCCATCTAAAAACATGATCTCAGGCAAATTCGGGTAGATTTAAAACATTTGATTTTTCGCACAAAGTGATGACCCCGGCCCTTGCGGCTTTTTTGAATAAAAGATATGAAATTCATACTTCATATTTTATGGATAAATGAGGCTATTCCTATTCAACTCCATCTAAAAACATGATCTCAGGCCAATTCAGGTAGATTTAAAACATTGGTATTTTCGCACAAAGTGATGACCCCGGCCCTTGCGTCTTTTTTAATAAAAGATATGAAATTCATACTTCATATTTTATGGATAAATGAGGCTATTCCTATTCAACTCCATCAAAAAAACATGATCTCAGGCCAATTCAGGTAGATTTAAAACATTTGGTATTTTCGCAAAAAGTGATGACCCCGGCCCTTGCGGCTTTTTGCAATAAAGATATAAAATTCATACTTCATATTTTATGGATAAATGAGGCTAATCCTATTCAACTCCATCAAAAAACATGATCTCAGGCCAATTCAGGTAGATTTAAAACATTTGGTATTTTCGCAAAAAGTGATGACCCCGGCCCTTGCGGCTCTTTTTAATAAAAGATATGAAATTCATACTTCATATTTTATGGATAAATGAGGCTATTCCTATTCAACTCCATCTAAAAACATGATCTCAGGCCAATTCAGGTAGATTTAAAACATTTGGTATTTTCGCAAAAAGTGATGACCCGGCCCTTGCGGCTTTTTTCAATAAAAGATATGAAATTCATACTTCATATTTTATGGATAAATGAGGCTATTCCTATTCACTCCATCTAAAAACATGATCTCAGGCAAATTCGGGTAGATTTAAAACATTTGATTTTTTCGCACAAAGTGATGACCCCGGCCCTTGCGGCTTTTTTCAATAAAAGATATGAAATTCATATTTCATATTTAATGCATAAATGAGGCTATTCCTATTCCACTCCATCTAAAAACATGATCTCAGGCAATTCGGGTAGATTTAAAACATTTGATTTTTTTCGTACAAAGTGATGACCCCGCCCTTGCGGCTTTTTTGAATAAAAGATATGAAATTCATATTTCATATTTTATGGATAAATGAGGCTATTCCTATTCCACTCCATCTAAAAACATGATCTCAGGCAAATTCGGGTAGATTTAAAACATTTGATTTTCGCACAAAGTGATGACCCCGCCCTTGCGGCTTTTTTGAATAAAAGATATGAAATTCATATTTCATATTTAATGGATAAATGAGGCTATTCCTATTCACTCCATCTAAAAACATGATCTCAGGCAAATTCGGGTAGATTTAAAACATTTGATTTTTTCGCACAAAGTGATGACCCCGGCCCTTGCAGCTTTTTTGAATAAAAGATATGAAATTCATATTTCATATTTTATGGATAAATGAGGCTCTTCCTATTCAACTCCATCTAAAAACATGATCTCAGGCAAATTCGGGTAGATTTAAAACATTTGATTTTTCGCACAAAGTGATGACCCCGGCCCTTGCGGCTTTTTGCAATAAAGATATGAAATTCATACTTCATATTTTATGGATAAATGAGGCTAATCCTATTCAACTCCATCAAAAAACATGATCTCAGGCCAATTCAGGTAGATTTAAAACATTGGTATTTTCGCAAAAAGTTATGACCCCGGCCCTTGCGGCTTTTTTAATAAAAGATATGAAATTCATACTTCATATTTTATGGATAAATGAGGCTATTCCTATTCAACTCCATCTAAAAACATGATCTCAGGCCAAATTCAGGTAGATTTAAAACATTTGGTATTTTCGCAAAAGTGATGACCCCGGCCCTTGCGGCTTTTTTGAATAAAAGATATGAAATTCATATTTCATATTTAATGCATAAATGAGGCTATTCCTATTCCACTCCATCTAAAAACATGATCTCAGGCCAATTCAGGTAGATTTAAAACATTTGTATTTTCGCACAAAGTGATGACCCCGCCCTTGCGGCTTTTTGCAATAAAAGATATGAAATTCATACTTCATATTTTATGGATAAATGAGGCTAATCCTATTCAACTCCATCAAAAAACATGATCTCAGGCCAATTCAGGTAGATTTAAACATTTGGTATTTTCGCAAAAAGTGATGACCCCGGCCCTTGCGGCTTTTTTCAATAAAAGATATGAAATTCATACTTTCATATTTAATGCATAAATGAGGCTATTCCTATTCCACTCCATCTAAAAACATGATCTCAGGCCAATTCAGGTAGATTTAAAACATTTGATTTTTTCGCAAAAGTGATGACCCCGGCCCTTGCGGCTTTTTTCAATAAAAGATATGAAATTCATATTTCATATTTTATGGATAAATGAGGCTAAACCTATTCTACTCCATCAAAAAACATGATCTCAGGCCAATTCAGGTAGATTTAAAACATTTGATTTTTCGCACAAAGTGATGACCCCGCCCTTGCGGCTTTTTCAATAAAAGATATGAAATTCATATTTCATATTTAATGCATAAATGAGGCTATTCCTATCCACTCCATCTAAAAAAACATGATCTCAGGCCAATTCAGGTAGATTTAAAACATTTGTATTTTCGCAAAAAGTGATGACCCCGCCCTTGCGGCTTTTTTTGAATAAAAGATATGAAATTCATATTTCATATTTAATGGATAAATGAGGCTATTCCTATTCAACTCCATCTAAAAACATGATCTCAGGCCAATTCAGTAGATTTAAAACATTTGGTATTTTCACAAAGTGATGACCCCGGCCCTTGCGGCTTTTTTCAATAAAAGATATGAAATTCATACTTCATATTTTATGGATAAATGAGCTAAACCTATTCAACTCCATCAAAAAACATGATCTCAGGCCAATTCAGGTAGATTTAAACATTTGATTTTTTTCGCACAAAGTGATGACCCCCGGCCCTTGCGGCTTTTTTGAATAAAAGATATGAAATTCATATTTCATATTTTATGGATAAATGAGGCTATTCCTATTCCACTCCATCTAAAAACATGATCTCAGGCAAATTCGGGTAGATTTAAAACATTTGATTTTTCGCACAAAGTGATGACCCCGGCCCTTGCGGCTTTTTCAATAAAAGATATGAAATTCATACTTCATATTTTATGGATAAATGAGGCTAATCCTATTCAACTCCATCAAAAAACATGATCTCAGGCCAATTCAGGTAGATTTAAAACATTTGGTATTTTCGCAAAAAGTGATGACCCCGGCCCTTGCGGCTTTTTTCAATAAAAGATATGAAATTCATACTTCATATTTTATGGATAAAATGAGGCTATTCCTATTCAACTCCATCTAAAAACATGATCTCAGGCAATTCAGGTAGATTTAAAACATTTGGTATTTTCGCAAAAAGTGATGACCCCGGCCCTTGCAGCTTTTTTCAATAAAAGATATGAAATTCATACTTCATATTTTATGCCTAAATGAGGCTATTCCTATTCCACTCCATCTAAAAACATGATCTCAGGCAAATTCGGTAGATTTAAAACATTTGATTTTTTCGCACAAAGTGATGACCCCGGCCCTTGCGGCTTTTTTTCAATAAAAGATATGAAATTCATATTTCATATTTATGGATAAATGAGGCTAATCCTATTCAACTCCATCTAAAAACATGATCTCAGGCAAATTCGGGTAGATTTAAAACATTTGATTTTTTCGCACAAAGTGATGACCCCGGCCCTTGCGGCTTTTTTGAATAAAAGATATGAAATTCATATTTCATATTTTATGGATAAATGAGGCTATTCCTATTCCACTCCATCTAAAAACATGATCTCAGGCAAATTCGGGTAGATTTAAAACATTTGGGATTTTTCGCAAAAAGTGATGACCCCGGCCCTTGCGGCTTTTTTTAATAAAAGATATGAAATTCATACTTCATATTTTATGGATAAATGAGGCTATTCCTATTCAACTCCATCTAAAAACATGATCTCAGGCCAATTCAGGTAGATTTAAAACATTTGGTATTTTCGCAAAAAGTGATGACCCCGGCCCTTGCGGCTTTTTTCAATAAAAGATATGAAATTCATATTCATATTTTATGCATAAATGAGGCTATTCCTATTCCACTCCATCTAAAAACATGATCTCAGGCAAATTCGGGTAGATTTAAAAACATTTGATTTTTTTCGCACAAAGTGATGACCCCGGCCCTTGCGGCTTTTTTCAATAAAAGATATGAAATTCATATTTCATATTTTATGGATAAATGAGGCTATTCCTATTCCACTCCATCTAAAAACATGATCTCAGGCAATTCGGGTAGATTTAAAACATTTGATTTTCGCAAAAAGTGATGACCCCGGCCCTTGCGCCTTTTTTTAATAAAAGTATGAAATTCATACTTCATATTTTATGGATAAATGAGGCTATTCCTATTCAACTCCATCTAAAAACATGATCTCAGGCAAATCAGGTAGATTTAAAACATTTGATTTTTTCGCACAAAGTGATGACCCCGGCCCTTGCGGCTTTTTAGAATAAAAGATATGAAATTCATATTTCATATTTTATGCATAAATGAGGCTATTCCTATTCCACTCCATCTAAAAACATGATCTCAGGCAAATTCGGGTAGATTTAAAACATTTGATTTTTTCGCACAAAGTGATGACCCCGGCCCTTGCGGCTTTTTGCAATAAAAGATATGAAATTCATATTTCATATTTTATGCATAAATGAGGCTATTCCTATTCCACTCCATCTAAAAACATGATCTCAGGCAAATTTGCGTAGATTTAAAACATTTGATTTTTTCGCACAAAGTGATGACCCCGGCCCTTGCGGCTTTTTTGAATAAAAGATATGAAATTCATATTTCATATTTAATGGATAAATGAGGCTATTCCTATTCCACTCCATCTAAAAACATGATCTCAGGCAAATTCGGGTAGATTTAAAACATTTGATTTTTTCGCACAAAGTGATGACCCCGGCCCTTGCGGCTTTTTGAATAAAAGATATGAAATTCATATTTCATATTTTATGGATAAATGAGGCTATTCCTATTCCACTCCATCTAAAAACATGATCTCAGGCAAATCGGGTAGATTTAAAACATTTGATTTTTTCGCACAAAGTGATGACCCCGGCCCTTGCGGCTTTTTCAATAAAAGATATGAAATTCATACTTCATATTTTATGGATAAATGAGGCTAATCCTATTCAACTCCATCAAAAAACATGATCTCAGGCCAATTCAGGTAGATTTAAAACATTTGGTATTTTCGCAAAAAGTGATGACCCCGGCCCTTGCGGCTTTTTTTAATAAAAGATATGAAATTCATACTTCATATTTTATGGATAAATGAGGCTATTCCTATTCCACTCCATCTAAAAACATGATCTCAGGCAAATTCGGGTAGATTTAAAAATTTGATTTTTTCGCACAAAGTTATGACCCCGGCCTTCCGCCTTTTTTATTAATAAAAGATATGAAATTCATACTTCATATTTTATGGATAAATGAGGCTATTCCTATTCAACTCCATCTAAAAACATGATCTCAGGCAAATTCAGGTAGATTTAAAACATTTGGTATTTTCGCAAAAAGTGATGACCCCGGCCCTTGCGGCTTTTTTGAATAAAAGATATGAAATTCATATTTCATATTTTATGCATAAATGAGGCTATTCCTATTCCACTCCATCTAAAAACATGATCTCAGGCAAATTCGGGTAGATTTAAAACATTTGATTTTTTCGCACAAAGTGATGACCCCGGCCCTTGCAGCTTTTTTCAATAAAAGATATGAAATTCATATTTCATATTTTATGGATAAATGAGGCTATTCCTATTCAACTCCATCTAAAAACATGATCTCAGGCCAAATTCAGGTAGATTTAAAACATTTGGTATTTTTCGCACAAAGTGATGACCCCGGCCCTTGCGGCTTTTTTCAATAAAAGATATGAAATTCATATTTCATATTTTATGGATAAATGAGGCTATTCCTATTCAACTCCATCTAAAAACATGATCTCAGGCCAATTCAGGTAGATTTAAAAACATTTGGTATTTTCGCACAAAAGTGATGACCCCGGCCCTTGCAGCTTTTTTTCAATAAAAGATACGAAATTCATATTTCATATTTTATGCCAAAATGAGGCTATTCCTATTCCGCTCCATCTAAAAACATGAACTCAGGTCAAATTTTCTAGATGTAACAAATTTAATTTTTTCGCACAAAATGATGACCCCGGCCCTTGCAGCTTTTTTCAATAAAAGATATGAAATTCATACTTCATATTTTATGGATAAATGAGGCTAATCCTATTCAACTCCATCCAAAAACATGATCTCAGGCCAATTCGGGTAGATTTAAAACATTTAGTTTTTTCGCACAAAATGATGACCCCGGCCCTTGCGGCTTTTTTCAATAAAAGATATGAAATTCATATTTCATATTTTATGCATAAATGAGGCTATTCCTATTCCACTCCATCTAAAAACATGATCTCAGGCCAATTCGGGTAGATTTAAA